>OY743158.1:12765044-13390044 GCA_963555695.1 Dasypolia templi | reverse complement strand
AGTTATCGTTCTAAGTACAAGCTAGGTCACCATTCAATTCCACTGTTATTTCGAAAAGCTCAAACCGGCGTGAAAGTATTTGTTCACTTCTCTATTCGAGAGGGAAGGGGAGTTTTATCGGGAACAAAAATAATATTAGGTTTTCTAATAGAATTTTTGCGTGGGACGTACTTTCAAGTACATTATGACTGGAAGTCTATTTTTACCATAAATGTGTGTTTAAATTGTCTGTACGAGTGACTATACATATGTATGTATTTCTGGAGCAACCGCTGGGTAATTGCGTAACACACTCACAATCCCTATTCATTTTGATAATTCAATAATATAACATACTCGTACACATATGAACTCACGCTTTCTTCCATGGAAAGAAACTGCAGAACGCCACCTACCAATAATCAATAAAATTCATTGCTGGGCTGTAGAGTAGACGAATATTTGGAACATATGAAGTTTTGATTTAGTTTTTATTTTCAGATTGTCATAGGAACATATAAGCAATTTTGACAGCTCGTCTGTAAGCCCAGACTCTCAATAACGTAACACACTTACTTTATTAAGAGGCTGGGCTTACAGAACAGCTGTCAAACTGGCTTAAATTATTATCGTACCATTGTTGTTTAGGTATAAATGTCCTGAAAAGTAATGAAAAAATGGTTTTGAATTTAATTTAATTTGATTAATTTCTCAGTACATGTCACATTGAGATCTTACACTAAACACTTTTTCACACATACGACGATTGCTGGTGTAGGAATATTAAATATTATGCTTGGTACATGCAAAGCAGAACTAGGTACATTTTAAGAATAGTTTATTAAGTTTATGAATTTTTAATTTCAAAGACATATTAATAGACCTGGTTAAGATTCATCAAAAACTCATTATTTATAATGTCAAACTATTAATAGTTAAAAAATGACATTGTCCAAGAATTCATTATAATGTCAAAGTAATAATATCAGTTTAAGATTTGATTTTAATTACAACATCAAATCTTTGACGCTATAAAAACACATGTCCAAGAGCCAATCAAACATTTAAGCTAATGATTATATTAATATGATTGGTAACATTCTCAACGGAAAGGTGGTAATTTATTACAAAACTTTAATTGTCATAAAACGTATAAGTAATTTTTCGTTTTTTTTTTGTTCAATCTTTCGGAGACTTGTTCATTGATAGAAATAAGTAAGGGTATTTTTTAACAAACTCACAATCTTTAAAAATATACAGACGTAGGAGTGGGAATATTAAATAATTGGTCAAAATATTCCGCTCCACTCTTGGCTCTGATACATTAATTTTGCACTATGAATGCCCTTTCCATATCCACTGAATTACCCCCTATCACTAGGCCGTAAAGCTATACTGATGAAACATATCCATGATAAGCATTTATAGTGTCGAAGCTGATGTTAACGAGCAGCTCTTGAGGTGGTCGTTGTGCGGTTGTT
Organism: Dasypolia templi; assembly: GCA_963555695.1. NCBI lineage: Eukaryota > Metazoa > Arthropoda > Insecta > Lepidoptera > Noctuidae > Dasypolia > Dasypolia templi. Next base: position 13,388,584 of record OY743158.1, on the reverse strand, counting down.
GAATTAAAGATGCTTCTGTGATACAATAAGAATAACTTTTATTGCGTTTCTGCATAGGTAATTAATTGTTGTTTGCTATTTTATGATATACGAGTACGTGATCTCGCGTCGGAGTTCGTAGCGGTGTGTGTGGCCGGCGCGGGTTCGTACTGCGCGCTGCGTGCGCCCCTCTCCCGCGCGCCCCTCTCAGGCCCCGCGGACTGATTCGCGGCGTAAACATCTTCCCCCCCTTGAAAGCTCCTGCTTTCAAGCTCTTCCGTCGTGGGTAGGAAACAGGTTCTGTTCAGAGCACGTCTGACGGTGCCTCTCGCTGTGTAGAAGTCAGCTACTCTGCAGACTCCATCCTTCCCAGGAAAAAGTTGCTGGACTCGCCCGAGTCTCCACTTCAGGGGTGGCACGTTCTCTTCCTTTAAGATAACTGAATCTCCCACCTTCAAAGCTATGTCTTTCAAGCGCCATTTTGTCCGCTGCTGCAGTTCAGCTAGGTACTCCTGGTGCCAGCGCTGCCAAAAATGCTGCCTCAGCTGTTCAATCATCTTGAACCGGTCTGGAGCCTTTAATGTGACAGGTGGAGACGGCAGTGATGTTAAGGGCCGCCCCACAAGGAAGTGGCCGGGAGTTAACGGGGAACAGTCAGTAGGATCGGATGATAGAGGGGAAAGGGGACGGGAATTGAGGATGGCTTCAATTTGTGTATATAATGTGCCCAATTCCTCGTACGTGCGGCTAGCGTTGCCCATTATCCGCTTGAGGTGAAATTTGGCAGACTTAAGGCCCGCCTCCCAAATTCCACTAATAGTCGGGGAATATAGAGGATTGAAAAGGAATTTGATGTCTTCAGCATTGGTGTAGTCATAGATAGAATTTACGCTGGCCAATAGCAACCTACCTAACTCATTATTTGCCTCAACGAAATTTGTGCCATTGTCGCAATATATCGTATGAGGTTTACCTCTCCTAGCAATAAAACGTCGTAAGCTAAGTATAAATGCGTTAGTGCTAAGGTCACCAACTATTTCTAAATGAATACTTTTAGTAGAAAAACAAACTAACTATAACGTTAAGATAACATTTTGTTATTCGGTTACCCCTTCCTTTCTTACTAGAAATAAGGAAAGGTCCAGCAAAATTAACGCCACATACTTGATACGGATGACGAGGACCCTATCTACGAGTAAATTGCCCATCAGCGGCTCCATAGTTTTTCCTCTTAGTCGTGTGCAAACAACGCACCTTCTCACAATGCTGCGAGCCAAAGTTCTGCCTCCTACAGGCCAGAATTGTTCACGAAAGGAACTATGAAACAGTTGAGGGCCAGCATGCAGCAGACGTAGTGCTTACCATCCAGGAGGATGGGGTGCTTTTTATCAAATTTACAAGCAGCATGCTGTAGACGGCCCACTCCCTCTCACAGAGAGGAGGCCTGTGCCCCAGCAGTGGGTACACAATAGGCTGATTATGCTATGCTATGCTATGCTATGCTGTAGACGACCACCTACTCTGAGTACTCCATTGCCGTCGAGAAAAGGTGAAAACTGTAACAGGTAAGATTTAGGCTTAAGATTTTTATTTTGTTTAAGTAAAGATATTTCTGAAAGGTAAGTTTGACCTTGACCAAGCTTTATCAGGTAAGTAAATGAATTTTCTATTTCTTCCAGTCTTAAGTGACCTATTATTTTATTTTTAGAATTTCTACAATTATTCACGAAACGTAAGACATAAGCTATAATTCTTTTTAATCGATTTATTTTAGAATAATTATTAAACTTAATTAATGGTGACTGTGCAATATTAGTCATAGTTATACAACCGCTGGTAGGCGTTTTAGTTTCAGGTAAATTCGAAGAATCTATGGAATTTATATTAAGAGACCAGTTTGTTTCAATTTGCACCAGGAAATCTGGGCCATTCCACCATACAGTTGAAGCCTGAAGTTGACCTGGATCGACTCCTCGAGAAGCGAGATCAGCGGGATTTAAAGTAGTAGGTACATGTCTTGTAACGTAATGGTTGGATCCTTAACTACATGAAAGGATGCAAGTAGACTTACAGAAAATTTAATAAATGAAATATAAAATACAGGAAGTAATATAAAATAACACAATACGGTTCACGCGACACTGAAGCTAATAGGCTTAACTTGAAGTCCGGAGGTGGAGGTGGAGAAAAAGGGTCTTCAGGCGTCGAAGGGACACTTTAGAGTGCCAGTCTCCTTCGACAAAGCTCGACGTAAAATCTCCAGGCAGATGGTTACTCAGCAGAGTGCAGACGTAGAATTGATAGGTGTTTGTTGATAAAACCCGGACGCCGTATCCTCAGGCAGATGGTTAGTGAAACGGGTCCAGACGCAGAAAATGAGGCAGATGGTTAGTGAAATAGGTCCAGACGCGGAATCTGAGGCAGATGGTTAGTGAAATAGGCCCAGACGCGGAATCCCAGGCAGATGGTTTGTGAAACAGGTCCAGACGCGGAATCTGAATCAGGTGCTTCAGACTTTTATTTTATAGGAATATACTCCTTTTCCATAATTAATTTTAGATGATTTTTGAAGTTTTCAAAATTGTTTTTCTTCATTCTGACATCTCATCTGCCAGTCATAAAACCAGCCTGTCTGTTCAGCCAAGATGTATTAAAACCTCCACGATCGAGTATGAGCGTGTCCTTATTAATTATTGTAGATGTCGAAATTCAGTTAGTAATCGGTAATTATATAAAAAATACAATATTTCAGCTAAACCTATTGACAAAAATAATTCAAGTTATATAAACCAAAAAGTAATCTTCATAGACTAAAAGAGAAAATTTAATGACAGTTTGACAATTGACTTGTGTCACAACAATGGAAAATGTAAACAATAAATGTTTTTTTAAAGATATTATAAAAGAAATCGTTCTAGAACGATTCGTAAAATGCTAGCAAATAAAAGGATATGATACGGGACATGAATGAATGAATGATGAACAATGTTGTAAGTATAAGTAGCATATACTATATTTCCCCAACGACCCCGAGAAAATTTTTGGCCTAGAACAAAAATTTTGCTAAGGTTAAGATATTACAGCATTCAAAAAATCTTACATAACTCACACAAACATACCGACATCTTACGAAGTTAGGTCAGATAGGATTCACATTCAATGATCACTACGCAACCTGATAAGTCAATAACTTTAAGGCTTATTTTCGGAGTTGTAATCCGCTCTCGTCTAAAACCACCAATATGATGAAATAAAGATTTTTAACTTTAAGGCTTATTTTCAGAGTTGTAATCCGCTCTTTAGAACATATATGAAAATAGATACGATAGTTTAGTAGATAGGCTTGTTTAGGGAGTCACCAGCCGCTCCTGCATGGGCTTATTTCAAGAGTTGCAAGCCGCTCTGTAGAGTGTAATAGATAGTACATATATGTATAGGTTTGGTTGTTTAGTTACCAATGGTTTAGAGCCTATTGGTAAAGCTTCCAGTGATCAATGGGGTAGACCATAATGATCAATACAACTAGGGCTGTAGAGCCGTTAGTTGATAGAAGGGTGGTGATGAATGGGGTAGAGCCATCATCAGTTTAACAACTATGGCTGTAGACCCTATAGTCATAGTAGAAGTAAAAGATGGTGACAAATTAATCATACTAACTTGAAGAGAGCACTTAGTAGTATAATCCGATAAGAACAGATATAAAGAAAAAAAATAAAGATAATCTTGATGGTGTAAGAACCAATGAAAGAATTGGAAAATTAATAGAGTTAATAAGCCGAAAATAACTCTATTATTAGAAGGGAAAAGATAGGGATGAGTCATGAGTATAACATGAAGAAATAATGTTATTTACATAATTAGTATTTCTTTATATTTTAAAATCTTTAATATGCCATTTAGCTTGGTTGCCATTAGGATCCTCAAGTATATAAACTAATGGGGATAGTTTCTGCAACACAGTGGACCTCACATATTTTGGCGCTAGTTTGGCACTAAAATAAATCCCAGCCTGACTATTTATATAATTTCTTCGCCAGACAGTATCTCCAACGTTATATTCCTTAAAAGTATGATTTTCATTGTAATGAGAAGAGTTACGAGCATAAGCATTATGAAGAGCTAACTGAACCTTATCGAAAGTTGCAGACAATAAACCTATATTAGTAGCATAGGTGTCTCTAGGAAGAAAAACAATTTCATCAAGATTATTAGTTGGCGTATAAAGTGAGCCAGAAGTAACTGTTTCACGTCCAAAGAGCAAGAAGTTTGGGGAGAAACCAGTGGAAGCATTAACGGAGCTATTCATAGCGTATTGGACTTTAGGAAGGTGAATATCCCAAGATCTATGGTCATCACCAACCAAAGATGACAAAGCTGTGATTATAGTACGATTGTATCTTTCAGTGGGATTAACCTGAGGGCAATAGTGAGGAGTGAAAAATATGTGTGGTATGTTATATCTAACCATAAAGTTGTGAAATTCATGGGATTGGAATTGCGATCCATTATCCATAATAATAGTCTGAGGTACTCCGTGAACCAGAAAAACAAAATTTTCTAAATTAGAGATAATGTTAGCGCTAGTAGCCCGTTTTAGTGGAAAAATCAGGGAGTATTTAGTAAAATAACAGTTAACTACTAAGATAAATTGATTTCTACGTCTAGTCATAGGTAAAGGACCCATTAGATCCAAAGAAATCGTTTGAAAGGGCCTGGAACAAATTTTTGGTTTACCCATAAAGCCAAAAGGAGAGTGATTTGCGTGTTTGTAAGTTAAGCAATTATCACAGATAGAAATTATTTTAGCGATATCCTTAAACATAGCCGGCCAGTAATATAGAAGTGATAATTTTTTATAAGTTTTAAAGATTCCTAGGTGAGGCTGATCTGGAGACCCATGGTTATTTCTGACAAGGGTTTCCCGAAGATTAGGATGAGGAACTTCCTTCCACGCAAAATCTTCAGTTAACGCGTAGGGAGATTGAGTATAGCGGAATAGTTTATTTTCGCGAATTGTGTAATTAGGATATTGATCAGGATTATTACGACATTCTAGAAGTAGTTTGTTATAATGTTCCAACGCTGGTGATATGGGTGAAATGGGATTAACGCCAATTGGACATGATGTACGGGAAAGCAAATCAGGTACTAAATTGTCTTTACCTCTTTTGTGTTTTAGCGTAAAATTAAAAGACGACAACCTAAGAGCCCAGCGCGCGAGTCTACCAGATGGATTGGATAATCTTAGAAACCATTTAAGTGCCGCGTGATCTGTATAAACAGTGAATTGTTTACCATTATCGATATAACAACGCCAATGTTCTAAAGCTGAGATTACCGCAAGAGTTTCTCTTTCTGTAGTTGAGTAATTTCGTTCGTTTTTATTAAGAGATTTGCTCATATAAGCTATAACCACTTCTTTATCGTCTTTTATTTGTGTCAACATACCTCCGATGCCAAAGTTAGAAGCATCGCAATGTACACAGAAAGGAAGATCGTAGTCAGGACAAGCTAGTATAGGAGTAGTAACAAGGGCGTCTTTTAGTTTATTAAAAGCCAGAGTAGCATCTTTATCCCAAATGAATTTAGGGGCATTTTTACCGGAAGAAGTTAATTTATTAAGTGGAGTTGCAATTGTGCTGAAGTTAGGAATAAAACGACGAAACCAACTACAAGTTCCAATGAATTTTCTCACTTCCTTACGAGTAGTGGGAGTAGGAAATTCAAGTATTGCTTTAATTTTAGCCGGATCTGAGCGTAAACCGTTTTCATCTACGATGAATCCTAAGTATTTAAGTTCATTTTTAAAGAATTGACTTTTATCGAAGTTAATAGTCAGTTTAGCAAACGACAATTTCTCAAGAACTTTAACTAGATAAGAGATATGCTCTTCAAATGATTCCGAGATGATTATTATATCATCAAGGTAACAAAAGACCTTATTGTCAAATTCAGGAGTAAAAAGCATGTCCATAAGTCTTTGCTGAGTAGCAGGAGCATTAGTTAGACCAAAGGGCATGATAACAAAGCGATACATGCCTCGACCAGGGACATAAAAAGCTGTTTTATCTTTATCTGATTCTTCTTTCAAAGGAATCTCCCAAAATGCTTTAGCAATATCTATGCTTGAAAGAAATTTAGCGTTTTTAAGATTATCTAAAATTTCGTTAACAAATGGAAGGCTGTATGCGTCTCTACGAGTAACTGAATTTAGTTTACGACTATCAACACAGAATCTCCATTCGCCATTATTTTTAGGTGTAATGATAACCGGAGAAAGCCAAGGACTTTCGCATTTTTCAATAACGCCCCATTCTAACATTTTATCGACTTCCATAATGAGAGCTTTTTGTTTCACAGGAGAAAGACGATAACATCGTTGTTTAATTGGAGGAGTATCACCAGTATCAATATGATGACTAATAAGATGTGTGCGGCCAAGTACTCCTCTACTTTCGAAGGATATAGCCTTAAATCGTTTAATCATATCATCAGCGATAGTTTTTTGCTCTAAAGAGAGATGATTATAAGGAAGTATTTGTTTAGAAGTTTCCGTAACCACTGAACATTTAATATTTGGCTTAAATGCCGAAGAAAGTATGTGTGGAACAAGGTTAAATTTTTTCCAAAAGTCGACTCCTAAGATAATTGAAGGAGATATATTTGGGAATACGTAGGCTTGAATTATATGAGTTTGATTATCATATCTAATCGGAATGTCAATTGAGCCAATGGATTTACATTTATGATTACTGGCAGTAGCAATCGTTATTGGAAAAGACTTGGATAACGTGAAGCCTAATTTTAAAATTTCTAAATGAGAGTTATTACCAAGTATTGTAATAGAACTTCCACTATCTAGTAAACCGGAAAATATTATGTCACTGATAGAAATATCAATAAAAGGACGATTAAAATCCCTTTCATTATCATATAGTGAAGCTATTTTATAACAAAGAAAAAAGTTTTTAATTGTTTGTAACCAATCATGCCAGTCTGATTGATTAAAGTTTTTATTACCCAAGTCGTTGTTTAGTTTTTTGAGTTGTTAGTTTTATTACAGTTAGGACAATCCGTAGATTTAACATCTTTTAAACCACATCTAAAACAAATTATCAGTGTACGAGGTTGCGAGCAATTAGTTAGTGTATGACCGTTAATGCGGCAGCGTACACAAAAAGCATTATTATTAATTTTATTAATTGTATTAACTTTATAGTTAAAACGATTAAAGTTTGTTCTAGGAGGAAACGTGTTAGAAGTAGAGGGCTTAGGAGATTTATAATTAAATTCAACAGTTAAAGGATTATTTGTAGTTTGAGGTTCGTTGAAACGTTTCTCTTTGTCTAAAAATTCTTCATATTTTTGACAACATGAAATTAGCGTATGGATTGAATTTATATTATTATTCGCGATATAAGGTGAATAGCAAGGTCGGATGTTACGAATAATGATCTGTAGTTTTTTAGTTTCCGATAGTTTTTCTGAAAGTCTGGAAAACATGCCCAAAACATGTATGGAAACAAAAATAACTATAGGTTCATCTTTGCCTTGAGTTCGTTTATTAATGGCTTCTAATAATTTATAGTCATAGTCAAAACCGCTAAAGTCTGCAATTAAAGCTTCGCAAAGTTCATCCCAAGATAACAAAGAGTCGCGTTTAAAACGGTACCAGTGTAAAGCGTTATCGGTAAGTAATTCGAACGCATGATCCAATAGTTTGTTTGAAGAAATATTCCTAGAAATACTAAATTCTTGAATTTTCTGGATAAACGAACGCGGACAAGAGTTTCCGTCGTATTTTATTCGTTTTAATTCGTTAAGGGAGTTATTGGGAATAGTGTTTAAAGGTTGAGACTGAATGTCGGGAAGCATAGTATGGAACACTGTCTCATTGGGACTGTTAGGAGTTGAAGAGGGACGGTGAACTGTTATTGGTTGAGGGTTGATATCTTTGGAAACAGTGGATAAGGAATTTAATTTTGATTCTAAGTTGAAAAATCTCTCTTTGATTTGAGATAAACGACTTACCTCAGAGGAATCCGAATCAATATCGATTCTTTCTAGTCGATGAAATAGATGATTGATATAAGTTTGAATTTTTTTATAGAGTCTAAGATTGCCTTGTTCTAACAATAGTATTTTTGGTTCGATATATTTTAAGATGGTAGTAATTTCATCTAAATCAGTTTTAACGTCCAATATCGAGTCTAAAATATCTTCAGAAGGAGTAAGAGGTGCAAGTTGAAGAATTTGTTTTTTAAGCTGTATAACTGTATCTTTTGGTTCTTCTAATCTTATTTTTATTTCATATTCTAGCTCAGCCTTGTTTAAAAGTTCAAAGAAAATTATTCTATTCATGACTTAAAACGAATGTATCAAGATTAAGGGGATAAAATTGAGTTTGGGAGTAAAAGAGGGTTAATCAATGCAAAAGAAATTTCTAACTAACTCAAAAAAAAAATATTTAAAGAGCCCACGATACTAGACCTATTCTGATCAAATAAAAAAAATATTATATAAATGTGCGAGGATAGTGCAGTATTTGTAGTGGGTGTAACGTAGTGTTTAGGGTTTGTATAAACGTCCACAGAATATTCTTCTGTATCAGTCGTGAAGTGTCCCAGCAACCAACTTGGGAGTGTCCACGAGTGGATTTAAACACACCAAGCGACTACTGGGTAGGATTACCAGAGGGTAAACGTAGTGTTGTGCAAGTCTGTGGGATGCAGTGTAGAAATGTTTTGGTAGAGAGTTAAGTATATAAGATTAACGATTATGGGATATTGTCCAATAGCCGTGGTAGTGTGAGCCAAACCCCAACTTGCAAGAGACCCCGAGAGGTTTTAAGAACACTTACAAGTGAAGAATGGATGCCAATTACCAGTGGGTAAAAGGAATGTATGTAGAGGTGTAGTGTAAAATGATGTTCAGTATGAAGAAGTGTAGAGATGAGTAAAGCAGTCTTCAAGAGGAGGGCTGAGGAGGAAAAATAGGTTAGTTAGCATAAAGTCAAAGTCAAAATAAGAAACCAAAATGAAATCTAGTGATAGTGTTTTTTAGAATTTTGAGAGGGTGAAATGGGTTCGAATTGATGAGTGGGGCGCCAAATGTAACGTAATAGTGGTTTCTATCTACAAAAAGGATGAAAGTTGACTTGTTACATATATTTTAATAAATGAAATATAAAATACAGGAAGTAATATAAAATAACACAATACGGTTCACGCGACACTGAAGCTAATAGGCTTAACTTGAAGTCCGGAGGTGGAGGTGGAGAAAAAGGGTCTTCAGGCGTCGAAGGGACACTTTAGAGTGCCAGTCTCCTTCGACAAAGCTCGACGTAAAATCTCCAGGCAGATGGTTACTCAGCAGAGTGCAGACGTAGAATTGATAGGTGTTTGTTGATAAAACCCGGACGCCGTATCCTCAGGCAGATGGTTAGTGAAACGGGTCCAGACGCAGAAAATGAGGCAGATGGTTAGTGAAATAGGTCCAGACGCGGAATCTGAGGCAGATGGTTAGTGAAATAGGCCCAGACGCGGAATCCCAGGCAGATGGTTTGTGAAACAGGTCCAGACGCGGAATCTGAATCAGGTGCTTCAGACTTTTATTTTATAGGAATATACTCCTTTTCCATAATTAATTTTAGATGATTTTTGAAGTTTTCAAAATTGTTTTTCTTCATTCTGACATCTCATCTGCCAGTCATAAAACCAGCCTGTCTGTTCAGCCAAGATGTATTAAAACCTCCACGATCGAGTATGAGCGTGTCCTTATTAATTATTGTAGATGTCGAAATTCAGTTAGTAATCGGTAATTATATAAAAAATACAATATTTCAGCTAAACCTATTGACAAAAATAATTCAAGTTATATAAACCAAAAAGTAATCTTCATAGACTAAAAGAGAAAATTTAATGACAGTTTGACAATTGACTTGTGTCACAACAATGGAAAATGTAAACAATAAATGTTTTTTTAAAGATATTATAAAAGAAATCGTTCTAGAACGATTCGTAAAATGCTAGCAAATAAAAGGATATGATACGGGACATGAATGAATGAATGATGAACAATGTTGTAAGTATAAGTAGCATATACTATAGTCTCCAGGATTCTGTAGTTGTCAACTCATGAATCTCGTTGACTCTATTGCAAACAAATGCCTTGAGCAATTTTGGCTGTGTTCGAATCCAGCCCAAAACGACGGTCGAGTCGGCCCAAAAGATCTTACGATTGATAGTACAGCTAAGAGAATGACACACCTTAGCGACTAGTCGCGCGCCCAGCAACGCTCCGAACAACTCAAGACGCGGGATCGTGGTTGGTTTCAGCGGGGCGAGTCTTTGCACATAACAAGATAACTTCTACATTATTATGACGATCTACAGATCGTAAATAAACACAAGCCCCGTAAGCCTCTTAGGATGCATCTACGAAACAATGAAGTTCTATTAACACTGGATTAGTACATAAAACATGTCTAGGTACCCTAATGTTAGCTAGTATATGGGCATTGGAAACAAACCTTTCCCAAGTTTTCTTAATACTCTGTGGAACTAACTCATCCCAACTTAGTTTTAAAACCCAAAGTTTTGTAATAAGATTTTAAGTTTAATAGTACACGCACTTAGTATGCCTAAAGGATCAAAAATTTTACATGTACGAGTATTAGACAAAATAGAACGTTTCGTGACATCATTAACAGTTTTGTCTAAATTAACTGAGAATTGTAAATGGTTTTGCTCAGGAAACCACAACAATCCTAATACACTTGATTGTTAATTTAAGTCCAATGACTGTGACAAGGTACAGTCAGCTTCAAATATTTGTGCACAGTTTGTACGGAATTTATGAATGGGAAAGCAAGCAGATGCTAGGGAACATTCCCATATCTATAAATCAGTTACCTTTGTAACTGATTTATAGATATGGGAATGTTCCCTTTCCGTATCAGCACCGATCAAAAAATCATCATAATAAAAATCATGTTGTATAATTTCAGATATGATTTTATCATCGCATTCTTTTGCTAACTGTAGCAAGCATCGCATACTCAAGAATGGGGCAGACGCTGTCCCATATGTAACAGTATTTAACTGTAACATTTCTAGTGGCTTGTCTACATTATCACGCCAAACTATTAATTGCAGGTGACGCTGCGAAGGATCTATTCTAATCTGTCGGTACATTTTTGTTATGTCCCCAGACAAAACATATTTGTGTTGACGGAATCTGAATAAAATATTACCTATGAACTGGATGTCGTTCAGAGATTTTCCTGACCTAGATTTTGCACTACAATCAAAAACTACTCTGACCTTGGTCGTTTCGCTATTTTCGCGAAAAATAGCATGATGTGGCATAAAATACCCAAATAATGGTTTATCGACCTTACTTAAGTGTCCTAATGTATCGTATTCGTCAATAAACTCACAATATTGCCTTTTAAGTGTAGGATTTTTAATAAACTTCCTTTCGAGACTCTGAAAGCGTTTTAAGGCCATGTCATAGGAATCACCCAGTGATGTTTCTGGTGATTCACAAAATGGCATTTTAACATTAAATCTCCCATCCTCTAAACGAGTAGTATTTTCTATAAAATGCTTTTCGTAAATGTGATCATTTTCAGAGTAAGAAGCACTTGAAGAAGGAAGTTCTTCAAGTTCCCAGAACTTGGTAAGGTTTTTATTTATTTCCTTAGTAAAATTGCAATGTAACTTGTTCTTTTGTTCATTATGATCTAAACTACCTATTGGCCCAGCTACTAACCAACCCAGTTTAGAACTTTGGAGTATAGGTTTATTATCACCTAATCTTATTTTCTTTGCAGCAATGATATCAAAGAAAATATCAGCACCAAGCAGCAGATCAACTTGAGAAGAACAATGAAATTCGGGATCAGCAAGCTGAATATTCCCAGGTATGTTTAATGCTAAATGATTTATATTACTATTAGGTAAGTTACCTATAATTTCAGGTATAACTAAACACTTAATATTCGTGCTGTAAGAACTTATTAATGAATTTAAGGTAAGCTCACAAAAATCTGTTATATTAAATTGCATGTTATTAACCCCACTAATACACACAGGTCGTGTATTAATAGAATTTAATCCTAATTTAGTTTTGATGTCTTCAGATATGAAGCAGGTTTGACTACCGGCATCCAGGAGAGCCCGGGCAAGGTAAGTCTTATCATTTTTCCGATTACTTAGTTTTACTAAAGCAGTACAGAGAAGAACTTGTTTACTCAAGTGTCCTAATGTATCGTATTCGTAACACAGAGCAAGAGGATACAGCACTAGCGATCGATGACTCACTAGAGGTATTGTTATTCTCAGACTGTGTAACTAAGGCTTTATTTGTTTCTGAGTTTTTATGTAATAGTGTATTATGTTTTCGTTTACAGATTTGACAGGTGCCGAGGCGACAGTTCTCAGCATTATGACCCCTACGTAAACAATTTGAGCAAAGGTGTAACTTTAAGGCTTCACTCAATCTACTATCCAAACTCATTTCTTGGAATTTAATGCATTCTGTTATCCGATGAACTTCATGACATACCGGACAAGCAGGATCTTTAAAAGGTTTGCGGCCAGCTGAAGTAGCGAAGGCCTTTGTTGTTTTTTGGTTATTGGATTTATTATTAGAATCAGGTTTATCGTTTTAAGTAACTTGCATCGTTTCAAGGATGTCTGCTCGGTCACGTAAATATTGAATAAATTCCGATAAAGAAGGTAAATCCGTTAACTTTTTTCTATTTTGCTTCCCACTTTCTTAAAGTAGTGGAATCTAATTTAATGGCATCCAAATAAATGATTAAAATATCCCAATAATTTGTTGGCAAGCCTAATGAATTAAGGGCTCTTAAGTTTTTACTAACTTGATCAATAATAAAGCGAAGCGCTTTATGAGATTCCCGTGTTAAGCTATCTATACTAAATAACGCTTTTAAATGGTTATTAATCAGGATCTTTTTGTTATCGTAACGCTCACATAGTAGTTCCCAAGCGATCTTGTAATTCTGAGAGGTAAACTCTATTGACTTGATTACGACAACAGCAGTCCCCTCTAAAGAGGATCGTAAATAATGAAACTTATTGATATCAGTTAAGGACTCATTCGAATGAATAATAGAATCAAAGGTGTCTCTAAACTCCAACCATTTGAGGTAGTTGCCGTCAAATGATGGAAGTTTTATTGTTGGTAATTTAATGTTATTTAAATTATTACAACTGTCATGATTCGAACAAATTGTTTTTGCACCTACGCTTCTAAAATCATCACCACTAGAATGAGAATCAATAATTTCTTGGGCTGCTGAGATAAGAGAATAAAATTGAGATTCTACGGTATCTCTTTCATCAATTTGTTCTTCTATCTTTGTTGACAGCATTTCAATTTGCGTTTGAATTGTATCAAACTCCTAAACGTAATCCTAATTCTTTAATTTGTTGTTTAGTAACATCACAAGAACTAATTTGATTTAAAATAGCAATATGATCCTTAAATTTAGTTAAACGCTTTAAATCTACCTTTCTGCTTTATTAACTCTTTCATATCTACGCGTTTATCTTCTCTCCTCTCAGAGCCCTGCTGTGGTTTAGGATCAGACATTTTAAAGACAAAATAAAGATGTTAGGACAAATAAAGAAGTTAGGCAAATTAACTTGTGCACTCAAACCCGTTAAAAGTGATGTAATGGTCCGTTTAACACGCAGACTTAAAGATGACACACGCTACACCAAGTCTGAGTTGTTACCGGGTACGCCAACCACGCTGAGCTCGGCAGCACACAGCACAGCTCCTGCCCAAACGCGCGCTCCACGCGGCAACCGTTCACTGGAAACGTTTAGTATAATTATGTAAGAAACTTGAAGTTACAAGTAGGTAGGTATTTTTTGCGGATTGCGGTTATCTTATGATTGTAAAGCTTTTTAGGGATATGAGGAACAGGGTGTAAAGTTCAATCATACTCTTTAGAAAAGGGAGGATCCTCCGACCAGATGTATGTCGTATCTGGTGGGCAACTGCCCGATGATTGTTATCGGGAAGTTGTATATATGCTATCTGCGCGGTAAACTCTACTTGCGCGATGCAGGATTGATGCGTTTGTTCGCGTGTGGCGGTGTAGATGCCGCCACATCACTCCCCTCCGAAGACCGGAGGTCGATAGTGGACTAAGTCTTGTATCTTGCGATGCTTTTTGCCAGTGTCAGCTGAGGTTCCAGTGGGTCGGAACCAGGTGTCGCGTAGTTCGCGGTGAGTCGGAACTGTCTGCGAAGATGCCCCCAGTGAGTCGGGGTGGCGCTGCTTGTGCTCCAGTGGGTCGGATGTGGTACAGCGCCGGGTTGTGGCTGGCTGCTGCTGTTCGACCAGGAGAGTGATTAAGGCTCTTCTTGTGGACCGGCCGAATGTGCAGTGTGCTGTGCCAAGGTTGCTGATGAGGCTGAGGGTGATGACCAGGTATGCGCTCGCGCTGCATGCTGATGGTCAGAATACCCGTTGAAGCCGTGGTTGCTGGCTGGCTGTGTGACTCGCCGCTCTAAAGCTTCCGGGAGTGATGATGATGACGTCACGCTGAAGTAGTTGCACGAAGGCTGCGCTGACGTTCATACTCGGGGTCACCAGTTTAGAGATATGAGGAACAGGGTGTAAAGTTCAATCATACTCTTTAGAAAAGGGAGGATCCTCCGACCAGATGGATGTCGTATCTGGTGGGCAACTGCCCGATGATTGTTATCGGGAAGTTGTATATATGCTATCTGCGCGGTAAACTCTACTTGCGCGATGCAGGATTGATGCGTTTGTTCGCATGTGGCGGTGTAGATGCCGCCACAGCTTTATTAATGTGGGATCAGGTGGTGAAATAATAGAAGTAACTTGTATTTTTCTTATTTATTTTAGAGATAAAATATAAAACTTTTTAAAAACTTATAGAAACACGTCTCACTTCGTTCGTCGTTCCTTGCACGTTCCGTCATCTTTTTATTTTTCTCTCCCTCTCTTTCACTCTTATACACCTTTCACTCGCACGTTTGCATACATTCCCTTTTACTCAAAATTCATTCCACACTCGGTCAGCCTACACACTGTCTGCCCTCAGACACAATCTTTCAAACACTATAAATCCCATACAATCATCACATTTAAACAACCTCGATTATTACATAACACTAGGTTAGTCTTACATGAAAAACAATGAAATTTTAATCTTAACAAAATATCATTTCCAACAAGCGTGTACTTTAGAAGGTAACTTCACAAACTATATCTCATTACTAAAGAAAGTAGATGAGATAGAACTTTTATTACATACCAACATAGCCAGTTAACATCTTATTATTAATTTTCATAGAAAAATAGATTAAAAGCATCATAACTCTAGACACAAACACTAATTGCAGTTTAGGCTTGACATCTTATTACATCTTTGCATGACAAAGGAATACAAAACACCCTGGTGACACAATATGACCTTACATTTTAACTGTAATGTTAACCCTTAACAACTCTGTATACTGATGAGTCTAAAACGTAACACAGTAAAGAAAACACAATAAAACATTTCTTAACATCTATCCCTTCCATACAGGTAACACATAACAAACATACATCTTAAACCTCACATACTTACTTGACATTACTCCTTGTCATCTGGCCATTTTTTCATATGATCCGCAGATGTTGTGGTTTTGATTGGACCTTCTGCCATCATATCTATTTTTTGTACATCGTATCTGTCGTGTCGTTTGATTTTTGTGACCTGATAAGGTCCTAAATATTTTGGTTTGAGCTTCAGTCCTGGTCCAAACTGGGTTCGCTTTATAGCAACTAACTCCCCCTCTTGATATTTCTTACTATCCTTTCTATACTTGTCATAATGCTTCCTATTCTCCTGTTGTACTTCCAGTATTTGCTGTTTTGCTCTCTTCCTCAAATCTTCTCTATTTTCTACATATTTGTTCCGTCCTTCTTGTTGTAGTAGTTCATATATTTCTACATCATCTTGTCTCTTCATTTTCTTTCCTATTAGCATCTCAAATGGGGTAGTGTTCACGCTTCTTTGGTAAGTACTGTTTAACGCCATCTGCACTCTTCCTACGTGCCGATACCACAATCCTGGTTTCTCAATACATAGCTTGGTAAGTACTGGTATAATAGTCCTGTGAACCCTTTCCACCTGACCATTACCTCTAGGTACTCCTGTAGTAATATGACATAACTCTATTCCCTCCTTCTTGCAATACTGTTGAAACTCGTTGCTAGTAAAAGCAGTGCCCCTGTCTGTGATTAATCTTTCTGGACTTCCAAAAGTATGTTGTAGTATCTCCAATTTATTCAAAACTTCCCTCGTTGTGGTGCTTTTGCACGGGAATAACCATACAAACTTCGTAAAAGCGTCAATAACGGTAAGTATATGATTATACTGTTTGGGAGTCTCCGTCAGGGGTCCAACATGATCCAAATGCAGCGTATGCAGCGGAGTGTCCCCCTTCTCAATTGGATTAAGGTAACCTTCCTGTTTTCCTTCTTTTCTGTTTGTCAGTAGACATGGTATACATGATGCTATATAATCTTCAACTTTCTTTCCAAATTTCTCAATGAAGTAGTCCTTACTTATTAGATCTAAAGTTTTCTTCTTTGCAAAATGACCGTTACTGTGTGCCCTCTTTATAATTTCATTTTCCATCATACAAGGTATAACTAGTTGTTGCTCTGATCCTTTATAAAGTAATCCTTGATTCAGATGGTAATCTTTAAAAGATTTTCCTTCTTCCAAAATTTTTATTATTGCACTAAGGCCCTCGTCACACTCCTGTGCGCGTTTAACATCCTGGTGTAAGCTAGATGTTATGGCTGCTACATAAGGGTTTCGACTCAATGCGTCAACATGCCTCATTCCAGTACCGTCACGGTGTTCTACTATAAAATCGTAATCCTGTAGAAATAAAATCCATCTAGCAACTCTTGTTGATGATGCTAGATCTTTCTTGTTCAGTGTCATTTGGAAAGCTTTACAATCAGTGACAATCTTGAAGAACTTTCCATATAGTGCCTGTACTTCTTCACACCTTCAATTATAGCTAGTGCTTCAAGCTCATAGCTTGTGTACTTGGCCTGCACGTCCGTAGTCCTTCTGCTCATATAATGAACTGGGTGTAAGTTCCCATCATCACCTTTTTGCATTAGAATAGCTGAATAAGCAATACCTGATGCATCAGTATGGAGCTCTGTCTCTGCCCTTTGGTTGTAGATCTTCAACACTGGTTTAGTAGTCAACTTCATCTTCAATTCATTGAAAACAGCTCTATGTTCATCATTGAATTCAAACTTACATTCTTTTCTCAACATATCTGAGAGTGGTTGTGCTATCTGAGCATATTTAGGTATAAATTTCCTGAAGTAAGAACATAGTCCCAGAAAACTGTGCAGTTGCTTCAGGTTCTGAGGCTCAGGGAATTTTGTAACGGCTTCCGTTTTCCCTGGCGATGGCATTACTGTACCACCTTCAATAACGTGGCCTAGGTATTCTACCTTTCTAGTTAACAGCTGAGACTTCTTCCAATTGATTTGCAACCCATACTGCGATGCAGTATCCAGAACTTCCTTTAAGCGTTCAAAAGACTGATACTCATCTTCCGCTGGAATTAAAATATCGTCAATAAAAACAATGACAATACCTCTGGCAATCAATTCCCTGAATATGATTGTGATAAATCTTGTAAAAACTTTGGGGCATGTTGCCAGACCAAAAGGTGCACGTAAAAATTCATATTGCCCCGTTGCTGTTACAAAAGAAGTATACTTAATTGAATCTTCATGTACTCGTAAATGAAAGTAACCATTTTTTAAGTCTAAAGCACTAAATATTCTAGCTGATGACAACTTGTCAATATGATCATCAATTATAGGGAGTGGGTATTCATCTTTAACCATTTTACTGTTAATCTTTCTATAATCAACACAAATTCTTAAACCACCATCCTTTTTTCTCACTAACACTAATGGACTGGAATATTCTGAGTAACTCACCCTTATAATTCCATCGTCCAGCCATTCTTGGATTTGACGATCCACATCCTCTTGCTCCTTGAATGAGATTCGTCGTGGCCGCTGAGATACAGGTAAGTCATCTTTGAGAACAATTTTCAATTCTATAGGGGCTTCTTTATTTCTCTGTGGCACATAACTTGTTACTAACCTTGTGACTTCTTCTTTTACAGCAGGATTATTGACGTGAGCTAAACAATCAATAGAACTAGAGAAAAATGCAACATCTTTCAACCATTCATAGTTAGGATTCATCCAATCATCTTTCGGCAATAACCAAACTATACAATCTGTCATAAACATCATAACATTTCGTAAGAAATCATTACCAATTATCATTTGGAATGGCACAGAGTCGTTAGGCATTACATAGAACGTAGTATCACGGTATAAACAATTATCAATCATAATGTCTAACTTGACAACACCACATGACATTACTTGCGAATAACCTAAACCGGTTAACTTAATGTTGTTTTCGTTACACTGTAATACTAAATCTGACCTGCTAAGTTCGTCGTAAAAATCCTTTGACATTAAGTTCACGTCACAGCCCGAATCAATTAACGCACTACCCGTTTTACCGCGCACAAACACTGTTTTTAATGGTTTTATACGACGTACGAGGCGTACAACCGGTACAATTTCATCAGGTTCCTTGTTTTGTTTATTTACATTGCATGGATCAAACTCAACAACATGGCCGCTGTCATTGTAGCCAATCGCTGCCCTGCTCTGTGGTTTCATAGTGCCAACATCGTAACACGAATTATTCGCGCTTGTCTTCACACCGGTCGTCGCTATGTAAACATTACCCGGAACACCGTTTTGAACGTCGTCGATCGTGTTGCTGGTGGCGCCCTCTTGCATCAAGTTGAAGAATGCTTTTTTCGACATTTGATTGGTTGGTCTTCGTTGTTCTTGTCCAGTGCCAACCTTAGGAAATAGTTCGTGTCCTCCGATCGTGTCCGAAGTCTGCCGAGTGCCCGATGATGACGTAATCGCTGTCTGCTTCAAACTCGAATCAGCACTCGCCATCTTTTTCAATGGACAATTTGGAGAAATGTGACCAAAACCATTGCAATGGAAGCACTTTTTTCCTTGCAACCGATGAGGACAGTTTTCCGACGTATGACTCTTTTCCCCACAGTTGAAGCATCGCATCATTGCAGCCGCGTTCCTCCTATTATTACTGCTGTTCTGTGTGTCATTAGACGGCTTACTACGTCGACTTTCCTTCGTGGAATTTTGTTTGAACATCGCATACAACTTCAGTTTTTCTTTCAGGTCCGCGTAAGTTGTGACACCATACAACATAATCTTGTTTATCTCGTCATCTATGATGCCGTCCACAATATATTTGATAGCTACGTAGTCCGGTATTCGTCCGCGTTTGCCTAATTCTTTCATTATTAACATGTAGTCAATACATGATTCGTCTTTCTTCTTACGTCTTGAGCTCATCATTTCATGTATTTTCTTAGCATCTATCGTATCGGCGAATTCTTTACCAATTGCCACTTTCAACTCGTCCCATGATTTAAAAACTTTCTCGCTGCGCAGCCATAGTGCTGCTGTGCCGGTTAGCGAACGTCGCGCTACTAGCAATAGTTGGGTCGGACTCCATTTGAATATTTCTCCATTTTCTTCGATTTCCCGTATCCATAGGGATACTGTGTGCATTTCGTCTTGTGCACTGAATTTTCTTATTAGTTGTTCCGTAAGGTGCAGCATGTCGCCGTGTGCCGTCTGTGCCGATGCAGTCAATGTGGCAGCATCGTAAAAGTCCTGGCCGGATTTCTCCGTCGTCATCGTTATTCCTTGTAGTCGTCGTAACTAGGAATGTCGTCGTATATGTCGTAGTCGTCCGTAGAACTAGGATCTTCGAAAACCAATCGGCGTGCGTGCGTCTGAGTCGTTCGGCGAACTAACTCCACTTATTTCACCGCGATCCCGGACGAGCCCCCAAGTTTGTGGGATCAGGTGGTGAAATAATAGAAGTAACTTGTATTTTTCTTATTTATTTTAGAGATAAAATATAAAACTTTTTAAAAACTTATAGAAACACGTCACTTCGTTCGTCGTTCCTTGCACGTTCCGTCATCTTTTTATTTTTCTCTCCCTCTCTTTCACTCTTATACACCTTTCACTCGCACGTTTGCATACATTCCCTTTTACTCAAAATTCATTCCACATTAAGTTATGAAAGTAATGTAAGGAATTTACCATTTACTTTACAATGGAAGAAATGCAATAAGCTTGCAACGCAATGTACGCAAATGAATAAGAATGAGAAACACCTTTTACGTTATGAGAAAAAAACCACTGACCAACACTTGTGAAACAAAGAAAAAATGCACGTAAGCGCGTGTATAATCCCTAAGCATGTGCACTAGCCGCACGCACGACGAAAATCACACACTATTCACACAATTGATAGGTACCTAGGAAAGGAAAAAGATGGATAGAAAGGAATAATAAGCCAAACTCCCCTGTTCCGTCCTTCTAGAGTGGTGTGCATGCCATGCAGCGCGGCACAAGCGAAGCGAAGTGAAGCGAAGCGATAGCTCACCCAAGCTTACAGAAAATGGCGGCGTCGTGCACTTTGTGATATCCAAAATTCTTCTTGGACGTTCGGTCTTACGGTCGCCAGATGTCGAAGCTGATGTTAACGAGCAGCTCTTGAGGTGGTCGTTGTGCGGTTGTTGAATTAAAGATGCTTCTGTGCTACAATTAGAATAACTTTTATTGCGTTTCTGCATAGGTAATTAATTGTTGTTTGCTATTTTATGATATACGAGTACGTGATCTCGCGTCGGAGTTCGTAGCGGTGTGTGTGGCCGGCGCGGGCTCGTACTGCGCGCCGCGCGCCCCTTTCAGGCCCCGCGGACTGGTTCGCGGCTTGAACATATAGTCTTACATTTATGTTTTTTGAGGTCATTAATATTTATTATAAATAGTGACGGCCCCAGTATACTTCCCTGCAGGACGCCAGAATCACACATTTTCGGTTCTGAGTAATATGTCGTCCTAGTATCATTTTGTATCTTAGAGATTACAGTTCTCTCTTGGCGATTACTTACGTAACGTTTAAACCAATCATGCGCTATTGTTGCAGGTGTGTTATAATTTTGGTATAGTTGCCGGTTTTCACTTCAGCAATTAAATACGTTTATTCAAATTAGGCCGAGAACTTTCAGAACATGCTCTCACCTAAGAGGGAGGGCGAGGTTGAACCCGCGTAGTTTAAATATTAACGGAGCACCGTTCACGTTTCGTCATTGAGTTACTAGGTGATGGGAATCAAAAGTTATTAATGATTTTAAATTTATTTATAAATAAGTTATCGTGCAGTTTCCGAACGGAACGTTTTTCACGAATTACATTGATATATTCCAATCTAAACTAATGATTTACCGTCTTACACCTAATTACATTTTTGTTTGGCAGTTTTCCTTCTTTTATACTTTTTTCTTGATAAACTAAAAACTACCACTACTACTATAATGTAAACATACCATACATAAAAATATATAAATTATTTTGTGTTATAGCGGTATTGAAAACATTTTTTTCCAATTTAAATCTGCAATCGGCTTTTAGCCATAATCATATGGTTTCTAGGATTCATTTGGATTGGGTGCAGTTCCATTAAACGGCACCGTTTGAGTTTGTAGACACTAAGTATTTAGTTTCTCTGGTCTATGTCTAGTATTTGCCATCTTTTTAGGCGAGTTACTTCTTCTTCTCGATTTGTTAGCTTCTTAGCCGATTCATTTATATGTTTATTGAGTTTTTCTTTGTATCTCTTGCTTATTTTACAGGCTTCCTCTTTTACGGTCGGTAGCTCCAAGTATTTATGTATTTCCGTGTTTCTCACGAACCAGTGTGCACTTGAAATAGTTCTAAGAGCAAGATTTTGAAATCTCTGGAGGATCTCGATATTGAAATTGCTAGCACAGCCCCAGAGCTCTATCCCGTAGGTCCAGATTGGCTTACTGCAGTTTGTTACTGAGGGACAGCCGGGATTGACGCCCTAGTAACCAAGACAAACCTTTGAATTTCAAGGTCGCTTCTGTTTTCTTGGCTTTGATGTGGTTAGCCCAGGTGAGTCTTCTATCCAGGTGTAGACCGAGATATTTCACGCTATTATTGCTTGGTAACAGTTTGTTTTCCATACGCACCGGTGGACAGTCACCTTTCCGTAGTGTGAATGTTACTTGTGTCGATTTAGTTACGCTAGGTTTAATTCTCCACTTCTGAAGCCACATGTTAATTTTACTGAGCTGTTCCTGCAGTTTAAGCGATGCGTTGTTCGGATTACTATCACATGCAAGGCATGCAGTGTCATCTGCGTATGTTGCTGTTAACACATGTTCAGTTTCAGGCAAGTCTGCCGTATATATTGAATAAAGGACTGGCCCAAGCATAGATCCTTGTGGAACTGAGGCGGTGATGCAGTAAATTTTTGATAATTCTTCCTCGTATTTTACTTGGAATTTCCTTTGCTCCAAGTAAGATTTTAGGATCATGTTACAAGCTAAAAAACCCTCTTACCTAACTCATTCTGAGTTAGGTAAGCTCACTCCATCGTAGAATTTGTCTTTGTCACCTCTTGACTCTAGTCTAGCTAGAGTCAAGAGCAAACCCATCTCAAATAAAATAAAAAACGTGGACGAAGCAAAATGAGTTGGTCTGTAAGAATCGTAGCAGGTGCTAACTTTCTCCACGGGATATATGTGTGAGCTTAAGAAAATATGTAAAAATAAGCCATTCTGCTACTAAATAATAAACAATAAGTCTTTAAAATTATTTTAGGTTATAATCTACTAACTTTCATATCTTTTCTCTCCCATCTTCTCTAACCTACTTACCATTTGCTTTTTTATACTACTACTACTACTATTCATATGTTTTCATACTGTACGCAACCCCTATCAATGGGTCACAAATTACATGCAAGCTCGCCATTCTCCTTTTATAAACGCACGAGAAGGTTTACATACGTGACACGTTTTCAAAATATTGGTCCAAAGAGCCGCGTAGTGGTAATAAAAATAATAATTCAGTATTTAAGCAGTCACCCGGTCCACTTAACTGCTGAGTAGCTTGGTATTTTCTCTAAGCCAACAAAGGCACAAGTCTCGCCATAAATTCTCGACTACCAAGACTTCCATACAAAACTGCAATCTCCATTCCTCTTCCATTCAAGGTTATCAAGAAAATTAATAAACCACTATCTCTTAAACTGAAAACGTGCTCAGCAAAAACAAAAGACGGCAATTAATCCCCACACTGTTTACGGCAATGTAAAAGTTTCGAATCTTATTTAAGCACCTTGCTTCAACGGCTCATTTACACGGGAAGGATTTCTATCCTCGCGTAAGAAATAAATGGAAAGAGTCGTATAAACAGTACCTATATTGTGTATAATTATTAAGATAATTGTAATATATTAATATGATACACCAATTCTTACAATAAGTTAGGATTTGTAAAGCGTCACTCTCATGTGTGGAATTTTTTATTATTCACCAAACATAATATATTATACATTGTT
Source organism: Dasypolia templi (assembly GCA_963555695.1). Taxonomy (NCBI): domain Eukaryota; kingdom Metazoa; phylum Arthropoda; class Insecta; order Lepidoptera; family Noctuidae; genus Dasypolia; species Dasypolia templi. The sequence goes on along the minus strand of OY743158.1, from coordinate 13,364,985 downwards.
ATAAAGAGTCATGCGAGCTCAACTCTAAGTTGAGTTTTCTCCCAACAAACCTATGAGTGATATAGAGAGTTCACAATATAGGATCCAGTAACTAATTTCATAATTGCACAATCCATTGCAACTCCATGTGCCTCATCAACGCCCGGGCACTGTATAATACGAGTACTCGCACACTAAAAAGTATCATCAGCAAAACAAAATACGTTTTTAGAGTTTTCAAAATGGCTGTACGGGAAAATCTCCTGATAAGTTTCGTAGGACATAATCGGCTATTCATGTTTTTTTTGTCAAACATATGAGTGCTATGATCGCTTGTCGAGCTTCTCCTGTACGGGCGAGAACCTGTTCTCGTCTAAAATAGCCTATAAGCACCTTGCTTTTAGAAAGTTGCTAACTATTTTAATTTAAAACCTTAGACTAAGAGGACAGGGAACAATATGAGAGGGACAAAGAAATCTTTTGGGAAGTTACAACAATTAATTTGTTTAGATGGTTGGTTTTCGTAAAGAAAGTGTTTTGGTTAGACTTTTGGGTTACTGGAACGCATTGTGCCAAATTATGGATTATTTTGTCGCGCTTTGTCATCCTTTTCAAAAGAGAATACTTTGGACATTTTGTATCTGTGATTGTACTAAACTCAAATTAAATGCGTTTATTTCAATTAAACCATCTACAGGCACTTTTGGATTGTCAAGGAGGCGGTCAGTCAGAAATATGAAGCTAATTGAGTCGTAAAAGGTGTAAAAGGTGAGTCGTACTTAGCCATCTCTATAATTTGTTCCTGGATTGGGTGAACGGTGAACCCGTTCTTACAGAACTACCTGTTATTATTCTACAACTAGCGTATTTCTTACAGTCCGGAGTGGACTGTATCTCTGATCTGTTCCACACTGTTTTGCGAAAATCCCGCTCCCAAAATTGCGGAAGTTTTACAAACGAAACGGAAAATATTAATAGTTAGAAAGGAATATTTATTTACGAAGATACAAAAGCTTTATGAGTATTCCAAAAAGTTGGGAACTGAACCAGAAAAATAGCCATTGTTTACGGTATTAATGTCGGAAATGGAAAGTGTTCGTGCGAAGTTTGAATCCACCATATTTGATATGTACGAAATAGAAGTGCAAATAAAAGCTACTGCTAAAATGTCGATTAGTGAATTTGACGAAATGATTATACATTTCGTTAATCGCTAGTAAACATTCTAAATCTGACTCCGATTTTTATCCTGCTTTAGAAAAAAATGAATTAGTAGTACCCACTCTTGCGTTACCAAAGCTATCATTATTCTAATTTGACGGAGCAGTTGAAGATTGGATAACTTTCTATGACACATTCCCATCATTAGTTCACAATAGAAATTTCTCAGATATCGATAAATTTCATTGTTTACTTTCATGCGTAAAAGGTTCTGCTTTCAATATCGTTAAAAACTACCTATCACGGCCGCTAATTATACATTCGTTTGGCAAAGTTTAGTTGATAAATATCACGACCACAGAACACTAGCATGTAGGTATTTTGATAAAATGCTCAACCTTTGATTATTCACTTAAAGCGATTCAAGCATTGAACATTCAAAACTTAGACGATTACTTATTGTGTCATTTAGCACGACAGCGACTCGACCCTCATACACGAAAATTGTTCTAAGAATGCCGTGATCAAAAGTTGATACCTACGTTTGCAGAACTGATGGCTTTTGTAAGCAAACAAATTAAAATTCTCGAACACACTTTTACAGGCTCGTCGAATAACGCGTCGAAATCTAGTAATAACAATAACATACAAAATAAAAACCAAATTAAATTGTCGTCTAAGTCAGTTCTTAATACGGCACGAGCTCCGCACAATAATAACCACCGTAATAATAATAACTTACATTTGACTTGTGTGATTTGTAAACAAAATCATATGATTTATCGATGTGATTAATTTCGTAAATTGTCTGTAGATGAAAGAATGAACCGTGATCATTCACTAAAATTGTGTCTTAATTGTCTTAAATCTGATCATCCGTCTAATACTCGTACTTGTAAAAGTACAATGACTTGCGGGGTATGCGCATTATTTATTACATAAAGATAACATTAAAACGGAAAGCGCGGAAACATCGAACGCGCAGCAAGCTCTAGTGTCGTCTCACTTCGTAAGTGACACAGCACAATCACCCATACAGCAAGCATTGATTAGTAATAACTGCGAATACGGAGTAGTGTTAGGTACAACACTTACGCACGTTATTGACTGTGTTGGTCAATATCAAGACTGCCGTGCAGTCATCGATTCTGGCGCTCAGAGCTCCTTTATTCCTTTATAACAACTGAATGTGCTCATAAATTGGGATTAAAACGTAAAAAAAATCCTTTTACTATTCACGGTTTATGTGGGAGCATAGTTAAAATTAAAGGCATGGTTACTTGCACATTAAAACCTAGACATGCGAGTGGTCCTACATTTAGTGTTAATTTAGTAGTTATTTCAAGGGTGTCCGCTGAAATGCCTAATATCTCTTTCACAGATAATGTCATTAATGAGTATGACACTTACAAGTTAGCAGATCCACTGTTTTTTAAGCGTTCGCGAATAGATATCTTGTGAGGTAACGACATAGTACCAGATATCATTAGAGATAAACCATTAGTAATTAAGGATGGGATTCCAAGTGTTGTTTAAATAGTTTTTGGTTATGTTATTAGCGGAAAATTATATCCAATTAATAATAATAGTTCGCAAAATCTTAATTTATCGGTTTCATATAACGAAGAACAGTCGATAGAAAAAACATTACGCAGTTTTTGGGAAATTGAAGAAGTGCCGTGCACACCTTCAATAGATCCTATGGATCAGTTAGCCGAGGAAATATTCGCTAATGAACATACTCGAGAGCCGAACGGGCAATACGTAGTTCCGCTGCCTTTTGCGCCCGAACCCTCGCCGCTAGGTGCAATGCGTGCGGTGGCTGAGCGCAGGTTATTGTACACGGAACGTAAACTCGCGCGCACTAATCTAAACAATAAGAACAAGGAATTTATGCGGGAATATGAAGATCTTGGTCATATGGAACTTTATCAGGGTGATAAGCCTGGCAAATACATTATTCCACATCACAGTATTCTGCGACCTACTAGTACCTCCACGCCTTTACGTGTAGTGCTTGACCCGTCAGCGAAGAGTAGCAATAACGTGTCTTTAAATGATATTCTGTTAGTCGGACCCAAGCTGTATCCGGATATTGCAGCAATAATTTTGAAATTTCGGCTATTTGAATATTGTCTAGTTACTGATGTTTGTAAAATGTATCGTGCTATCTCCTTGAGAAAAGAAGATCGCCTGTATCATCACATTTTATATCGAGAGTCGCCTAACGATCCAATAAAATTATACGAATTAAAAACTGTGACGTACGGACTTAGTTGTTCAACGTTCTTAGCAATTCGGACGCTACTTCAATTAGCTAACGATGAAGGAAAACGTTTTTCATTCGCTGCTCAGGTCCTACGTGAGGGAGTTTACATGGACGATGTGTTATATTCATGTAATACTTTTGAACAAGCTTGTGTGACGGTACCTAAATTACCCTAGGCTGATAAAATTTTCGTTTTTCCTAATTATGTTAATATTAGCGTTAAGGTCGGTTTCCCCCTAAGGGGAAAAGGCCGCACTCCAATCCCGTGCGGCCCTGTAGAGCTCGTCACCAGACTTGGTCACCCTCCCACCGATAATAGAAGTGAATTCCCAAATTTATAGAAGCCAAATGCCTTGATATTATTAATGAGGCGAGGAAACAATGTATCAATATTAGATGATACTTGGGAATTCATAGTTATGAAATATATTGGAAGTGATTTTAGAAAACTAAATAATAGAGGGATGCAGAGTAAATTATTATATAAACTTGTGAGTAACCCAAACGCTAGCGCGTAACAGGTATTTGATCAGTCGTAACTCACACAATACCTCGCATCTACACTCGGAGTACTCAGAGATACACTTCCATAAAGTGACGCAAGCGGCTTTACAGCGGCATAGCGTCGACATCATGCTCTTTTGGAGTCAGAGCCCCTAGCAGTTCTCTTGAACTGATAAACGTGACGAAGCGGCTTTTCCTGCGGCAACCGTGCGACTGTCCTTGTCTAGCAACGGAGCGGCTAGTTCTAGCGGCATTGCGTCTGCATCATGCTCTTAAGGATACATGGTCCCTGTCAGTCCTTAGACTGGATATGAGATAGTTGTGGTCACCCAAACCCCTGGAAGTTCACTCTTTGCACAACAAGCATATTTGCAAGACTCGTGCTCGTGTCGGTCTGACCGAGTTACTAGTCTAAGATATAGAATATAATATTCTTTGAATTATTCGATAATTTTAGTTGAGAATCAAGGGTCATTATTAAATAGAGTTTAGAGTTTTAGTATCGGCCCAAGGCAACGAATACGACATTCTAGAATTACTAGTTATGAGAGTAGAGAATCAAACTCAAGCATAATTAATAGAGTTGTGAATCAACTCTCTTGAAAATCTATAGACAGCCCCAAAGAGCCCACCCGTCACCACTTCCTAGTGCTTATGCTGGGGAGAAGAAGTGGCGCAACAAACTCCCCAGCAACACGTGTCTGTCTGATTAGTTATAATGACTATCAACTCCATCAGCCTAGGATAACTATAATAGCTAAAGGCTCACCCAGTCTCACCTACAAACACTAACACATACTACGTTAAAACTAGATTATAGAAAAATAATAAACTAAATATGTGCCTCAACACAACTATATTTTACTTATTTAATATTAATTCTCTCTCCTACAACAGCCCACTTGGACAAGGCCTCTGGCACTCAATAATTCTCCTAACTTTCTTAGCCTAGCCTTACACCGACCGTTTCCTACCGCGGTCTGTCTGCCTTCTCGCAGGTAGCGCTAATAATACCTGTAATAGAATCTTCATAATGTGAAGAGGTAAGGGAATCGTTACGCTTGCGCTTTAATCAATCAATAATAGCTACGTTAATGTATCTGTGTATGATGTACCCATTTCAGTGAGACGGGGAACCGTTTTACAACGTTTGTCTCTTTGTACGTGTTCTACTAAACCTAACGCATAAAACCTCTGAGACAATATATGATTTTAGTAGAACATGTTCCCTAAACACAATATAAATGTCTTACTCAATCCTAGAGACAGTGAACTACGAAGCCCAACTGCCATTGAGTGAGACAAGTATTGAGTATAAAGTTCTAAACGCGTATTTATGTTAATATCACCTTTACGGCAGCCTAGCCCCATTTCTAAAATAACAGAAAATATTGCACAAGCCTACCGTAGACTCAGTCTGTAGCAAAACTCAATGCGATCGTACTCGGTGTCTGCCGAGGTGGTAATTTCGTCACCTCACATCTCGTTAATCTTCCCAATTTCGAGGATACAGTGCGGCTGTAAGCGGCAAAGCGTCCAAATTGACGTGTTTCGATAAATAGTGTCGATTTAGAAATTGGCGTACCATATGCCGGGTGTAGGTTTTATCGAGACACGGTCCCTAGCGTTCTTAGAACGACTACCAATCCAGTTTGGGTAAGTGTGTGAAGCCTACCCCCTCTCCCCGGAGATGCGCGAACAACGAGCCTTTCGTAAAGAGTTGTGTGGCCAAACCTTTTTGGAAGCAGTAATTATCACTAACGTTTGATTGTTTTATAATGCCGATTTAGATCGACTTTATAGCATATATTGTTTTAAATGAACTCAGAGTATTTACAGTTCTGCCTTCCGTATGTGGTTGCGCATGTTACAGGTCAAAGTCGTCAAAAGTCGAGCGTCAGTGCTCAGTGTCAAATAAAGTGGAAGGCCTTCTCCGTTCCTATAATCAAACGCAAATGACAAATATCTGTCAGGGTATGGATTAGGAGATGGACACGTAATACAATAGAAAATAGAGTTAATTAATAGCGCAATGTCGCTATACTGGAATAAATGATTATTAATAGCTCTGCAGCGATAATATCTATGTTACCTACAAATCATAAAACAAATAAGCCTACGAGAACAATACAATGGAAAAGACACATTATTAGTAAAGAGTTTAACACTTACCAATGATATCTTTGTAGGGAATTAGTTTACTACTCACGAAATGCCGCACGCAGTATCAACTTCACCTCGAACACAGGTCCTCCCAGCTCACAACACTCACCAACCTCCTTTTTTTTTTTTTTTTTTTGTTCCCGGGTTGGAAAATCCTCATGGATGTCCTCCGCCCTGGGGCGGGCGGAGGGGTCTGTCAGACTCTTACTGACTAAAAACCTGCCCGGTGTTCCATCTCACACCTACGCCGGGGTCGCGGGAACACATTATTCTTCCACAACCCCGGCTGGTGCCGGCCCGCTTGCGCGGGCCCCGTCTCGGGGGGAGTGAGGTGTACTCCCCCCGCAACGTCTGTGAGCGGCGCACGCGGAACACTACGCGCGCCGCCTTCTCGGGTCCTGATGTTGGGGGGCGACGGATGTCCCCGAATCCGTCGCCCCTGGACCCATTTAGGGGGGCCGGAAGAGGGCGTTGTCCGCCCTCCTCCGACGCCCGGTGCGTCTGCTGCGGGCCGGGTCGAGAGTCGAGATCTCTCTCTCCCTTTCCGCAGCCTCTTTCTGCGAGATGACCGTTTCGCAAAAGGAGACCACTGCGTCCCAGGACTCTGCGCCGCCGACCATCGCGTTCACGACGGCCGGCAGCGATAGGTCGTTGCCTACTTCGGTGATGAGGGCACGGCGCGGCTCCTCCCAAGCGGCACACTCTGCCAGCGTGTGCCGCGCCGTGTCCTCCCGGCAGTCAACGCAGTGGTGACACCGGGCGTCCGGCTCCCTGTTTATGCGACACAGGTACTTCCCGAAGCAACCATGCCCCGAGAGCACCTGCGTCGCCCGAAACGTCAGGGAGCCGTGCCTTCTCCCGAGCCAGCGGTCGAGCACTGGCCGGATCGCCTCGATGGTGCTGAGGCCGGCGGTAGGGCGTGACAGCCTCACCCGCCATTCCGCCACCAGGACCTCGCGGAGCTGCAACCGATGCTGCTCGATTTGTTGCTGCATCGGTCGCTCGCCCCGCTCCCGCGCTGCCTCGCGCCACCGGTACAGTGACGCGAGCACCTTCGCCTCCAGGTCCCAGGGCGGTGATCCGGCCAGTGCACAACCCGCCTCTAAGGAGATCGTGCGATACCCCCGAATGACTCTGACGGCCATCGCCCGCTGCGGCTTGCGCAGGACAGCTATGCTGCCGGCCGTCAGGTCAGACGCCCAGATCGGCGCTCCGTAGAGCGCCATGGATCGCACGATCCCCATATAGAGCCGCCTACAGGCGGCGCTCGGGCCCCCCAGATTGGGAAGCAGCGTTGCCAGCGCCCCGGCCGCGCCCAACAACTTGGGCGCCAGCCGCCGGAAGTGGGGTCCGAAGTCCCACCGGCTGTCGAGCACCAATCCCAGATATTTCATGGTGGGCTCGACAGCGATCCGGACCCCCCCGACCACAATATGTGATCCGGCCGGCGGCGCCCGCCGGGGGCCATGGAACACCATGGCCTCCGACTTGTTGAGGGCCACCTCCAGGCCGAGGCGCCGTATGCGGCTCACCGTGAGTGAGACCGCCGCCGTCGCGAGCAACGCTGCCTCCCTGTGCGAACTCCCCCGGGCCGTGACCAGCGTGTCGTCCGCGTAACACGTCAGGTCCGCGCCCGGCGGGAGCTCGCCCCTCAGCACCCAGTCGTACCCGATGTTCCACAGGAGCGGTCCCACGACCGATCCCTGTGGAACACCGCACGACACCTGATGCTGGTTTCCGCCATCACGTCCCATGTAGGTGACACACCTCCCCGCCAGATAAGCCCCAACGATGCGGCGGAGGTAGAGAGGCACCCGATGATAACGCAGTGCCTCCCGTATGCAGCTCCAGGGCAGGGTGTTGAAGGCGTTGGAGATGTCCAAGGACACCGCCACCACCACCCCGCCACGGGACACTGTTTCCTCCGCCAGGACTCTCACCCTCGACACAGCGTGGATGGTAGAGCGCCCATGCCGAAAGCCGAACTGGTTCTCGTCCAGGTCCGGCCCCTCTCTGCACAAGTGGCCGACGAGGCGGGCTGCGAGTATGCGCTCGAACAGTTTGCCCACCTCGTCGAGCAGCACTATGGGCCGGTACGCAGACGGCGAGTCGGCAGGGCGCCCCGCCTTCCTGAGCAGGACCAGACGTCCAATCTTCCACAGACTGGGAAACTGGCCCCGCTCAAGGCACGCTGTGTAGAGTCCTCTCAGTTGGGGCTCCAACTCCTTCAAAGAGAGGGCCAAAGCCAGGCCGTGAATTCCGTCGGGCCCCGGAGCCACGTTCTTGGCCCGGAGCCGCATCACGGCCGCCCTCATCTCTGCCTGTGTCACCTCTGGGACGCTGATGGCGTTCTCCTCGTCCTCCTCTTCAGACTCTGCGGCTGCGGGCAAAGCCATCGGCGGCGGAACATGCTCCGCTCTCACCGGGAAGAGGGCTGCTACAACTTCCTCCAGCAGCTCGGGTTGGAGACTCTCCGTAAGTGGGGACGCCGCGGCTCGAAGTTGCCCTCGAACCGCTTTATACGGGCGCCCCCACGGATCCCCGTCCAGAGTCTCCAACATCCTCTCCCGGGATCGCGTCCTCGCCTCGTCGATGGCCAGCCACAGAGTCTGCTTTGCCGCGCGGTACACCTCGTACAGCGCGGCCTCCTCCTCGGGTACCCGACGACGTCTCCTCCGGTAGCGGGTGTACCGGCGTCTCACCGCCACGCATGCGACGCGCAGCTGCGCGATCTCGGCGGACCACCAGTACACCTGGCGCCTTGCACCCTGTGCGTGGGCGCGGGGCATGGACGCGTCGCATATCGACGTCATCGGGTCCGGTCGTTGCCGACCCCCGGAACCAGGCCTGAGCAATGGCTGCCTCCTCGAGAAGCTCCCTGTCGATGCGCTTACGCGCCCAGCGCGGGCCGTCCGAACGCGGGACTGATGTCCTGCGGCCGCCAGCGGTCTGGGCGGAGACGTCGAATCGGATATATCGGTGATCCGACAACGTCTCCACCTCCGCGGCGACACGCCAGTCGCGGACACGGCTCGCGACAGCAGGGCTTGCGAACGACACGTCCACTATGGACCCGCCCCGCTGCCGCACGCACGTGTAGACCGAGCCCCGGTTCAGGACGACCAGGCCAGTCGTGATCGCCCACTCCTCCAATGCCTCACCCTTAGCATCGGTCACCGGGGATCCCCACGCCGCAGACTTGGCGTTGAGATCCCCGAGCAACAGCACCGGGCGAGGATGGAGCTGGCCCACGACGGCACCCAACTCGACAAGGAACCTCTCGAAGTCGGCGAGACTCTTGTTGGGCGAAAAATACGCCCCAACGACGCCAACGCCATCTGCGAGGGCGGCTACCCAGCCGTGCCCCCGGGCTGACGAGAGCCCCGCCAATGATGGCCACCAAACCATCCAGATCTCCCACCCAGTTATCCCTGGGCGGGACCCAGTACGGCTCGGCGACCACGGCCACGTGAATCGACCACTCTGCCATGCTCTGGAGCAAGAGATCCTGAGCTCTGGCAGAGTGGTTGATATTGCCCTGGAGGAGACGGAACAGCGCCATTTATGCGCAGTCCATCCCCCCCTCCGCAGTATTCTCAGGCCGGGAGTCGGCCGAAGCGGAGCCCTTCTGGCCCCTTCCCCTCCTTCTGTTGGCGGGCACGCCACAAGCTTTCGCCCCCCATCTGTGCCCGGCGGGCCTCCCTGCAGCCGTGCAGAGGCTGCAGTTTGGCGCCGCGGAGCACTGGGCCGCCTTGTGGCCGGGCTGGCCGCAGCGATAACATTCATCGCTGCGGTCCGTTTCGGCGGTGCACCGGCACCTGACATGCCCGACGTCCAGGCACCGGTAGCACCGCATGGCCCTGGGCTGCAGCAGTTTGACTCTCGCTGCAACCCATCCCACCAACAGACGCCCAGCGTCGGCCACCTTGTTCGCCGCCGCCACCGGGCACCTCACCCAGATCGAGCCGAGCCCGGAGGCATCGGCGCGAATTTCACCCGCCCGCACGTCATCGGGCGGGCATCCACCGACACGGGCGATGGCCTCCACGACCTCAGCCGGGGTCGTCGAATCATCCAGGCCGTTGACTCGCAGCTCCGCGGTCTTCATCAGCCTGGAAATCCGGACGTCCTCCGGGCTGAGGACCTCCCTCAACTTGGCGGCCAGAACGTCCGCCCTTTCGCGGCTGGAGGCACCGGACACCTCGAGCAGCCGCGCCCCCGTAACCGCCGGCCTCAATCTGAGGCCTGACGGTGTCCCAAGGTCGGGGAACGCGACCTTGCTTTTTGCCTCTCGGAGGACCGCCGCGTAGGTGACGCCCCTCTCAGCGGCTCCGGACTGCAGTGTGATCACCACAGCCGCAGAGCGTGGGGCCCTACGCCGTCCTCGCGATTTCCTTTTTTTTTTTGTTGGGCGTCTTGGCCGGTGCCGGTGCTCCGTCGGCGTTCTTCGCGGTCTTCTCCTTCTTTTTTTTCTTCCTCCTCTTCCCCACCGTCGTCCACCCCTCGGCATCCTGGGTGGGAGGTGAGGTGGGAGGTGGTGCGGTCGCCGGAGGTGAGGTAGGCGCGGTCGCCAGAGGTGCGGTCGCCGGAGGTGGTGCGGGCGAAGCCCCTGTGGGCTTCCTGGACCCCTGCGTGGGCTTTTTGGAACCCTGCGCGGGCTTTCTGCCCCCCAACGCGGAGTTCGTCCCGGCGGCGGCCTCCTCCACTCTCCTCCTATCCGCCGCAAGCGGGGGTCGGAGGGTCGCAGCTGGTAGGAGTCGCGACTCCAGCGCCTCCAACCGGGCGCTTACCATTCCGCTGCATTGCATCATGCAGATGCGGGCGATCTTTTCGATCTCCGCATCCGCACGAGCAGGCGACGGCTGGACCGCCGGCGGGATCGTGACGGGAGTGACGCCGCGGGCGGCGGGAGCCGCCCTCTGGGCAGCAAACTGCCGCTCGAGCTCCTCGAGCTTGGATCGGAGACGGCGATTCTCCTCCCAGAGCCTCGCCGTCTCCTCCGTGCTGGTGCGGTTCACGAGGAGCTCGACCGCCTCCTTGATGTCGTCCACCGCCTCCTTTAGGGCACGAATGTACGTGCCCCTCAGGTTGCCTGACTTTGTGGCAACCGTCATGACGACATCGACGCTGTCCAGAACCTGGCTACTGAGCGCCACCCCGGTAACGGTCCCTCCGGCTGCCATTCGGGCAGCGCGTCGCTCTTTGTTCCGACTGGCCATTTCTGCCACCACGTCGGCTGCGGCAGCCTTCCGCTGCGCCCTTTTGGCAGCGTTTGCCTCCGCCCTGTTGGAGCATAGGCCTAAGCCCATGCTCACGGGGTCCTCCCTCCCCAGATCGGCGTCGCTCCCCGCGCTCTCCGACGGAGCTGGTGAAGGAGGCGGCGACGGAGCCGGCGATGAAGCCCGCGATGGGACCGGCGTAGCAGGGCGCGTGAAGCGGCCCAACGGGTCACGCCCCGACTTCGCAGCCGCACGACCCCGACCACCCATCACCTTGGGCGCTTTTGGCGCCGGCAACATTTCTTCGTCCGTATTTCTCTTAAGCAGCGCCTTGCCGCGCCTGCTCAGGTCCGGATCCGACCTGCTGTGGTCCCCGGTGGGACCGGAGCCTCCTCGGCTCTGGTTGCCATCGTAGGTGGCAAATGGATCGATCACCACGCGCGGGAGCTTCAAAAGAAGCTCCGTTTCTCGCTGGTGACCGGTGGCCGTCACTCGAGGGCCCACCAAACCATCGCTTAGCGGGTCCCCGAATGACTGCGACCGGGTTCTTCCTCTATCTCCTCCCTCGAGACAGTTGTTGCCCCCCCCAGAATACGAGGGGCATGACGCATCCGAAACCGGATGCGTGGCGGATTCTCCGACTGCTAAGCAGTCGGTACCGCCCTGGGGTAAAATATTAACAACTGACTTATCCATTTTAGTTTTTTCCTTTGAAGGGTGCGGTCCCTTTGATCCCCCTGGATCCCCCCCCAGCGCTAACGACCGGATACCCTCCGGCCATACACCCCCTCGGCACGCTCGACCTTGGAGTTGGGGTTATTTTTTTAAGAGGTTTTCTTCCTCTCCTCCCACAAGACCACGCCCACACAACTCACCCTCTGTAAGCAGAGGGGGGGTGGGCGTACGACCTACTCCTACGACCCTTCCCTAGCCCGGTACCCTTCCACGACCATCAAAGATGATCGGGGAATGGAACCGTGCCCTTCCCCGTTTGTTGAGATTTGCCGCCAGCGCCAATTGTCCACCAGAACCGGTGGGCGATTGGAGCTGACGTTGCCCAGGATGCGCCACGAGGAGGCTCTTCAACTGCACCCCACTCACCAACCTCCTAACTTAACTAGCTTTCCTTCTTGAGACTATAACGACCGAACCCTCTCATGTCCTAAGACCAACTGTCCTTCCTCAACACCCCCGCCAACTATCCAAAATCTGGGCTCGGTACTTTCCCACACTATTTTTTTGTAAACTTCGACTTAAAACACATTTTTCTATTTCTTAATTGCTTTTACGATTCACAGCTGGTTGCAATAACGCGCCCTCACTTTAACTTTCTCAGAATTTGTAAAGAACTATGGGTTTCGATTGTCTAAACATTTCTTTCAAGCGACGACGGCTGCCATAAGTGGCCATCTGCGTGTGCCATTAAATAGAAATGGAATGGACTTCTAAGAGGTTCTAAACTATTTTACAATTGCAAAGAATTAGGATATCTTGTTATTTATTAGGGTAACGCGTCAAGCTGTCAGACCATAAAATTAAGATTTAATGTGTTTCGTAAAGTGGGCCGAACCACGTGCATGGTTTTAGAATAAATATAATACCGTAAAACGGGGTGAATAGGGATGCAGGGGTGAATCGAAACGAAACTTTAAAAGGGATTTTAATATTATAATGATAATGGTTGTTGCCATAAATGTCTCGTATCTATTGACTGTATTTTAATTAACGATTAAGTGCCCCTATTGGCAACAAACTATATTATTTCCATGTTAAAATCCTTTTTAAAGTTTCGTTTCGATTCACCCCTGCATGCCTATTCACCCCGTTTTACCGTTATTTTGTTATTAAATAGGAATAAGAAGTGACAGACAGTCACACTTGCTTAGTACAGGATCAATAATTTGGTATTTTTGAAAGTGCCAACTTTACCTTAAAAAGTGGATGAGTAACAGTGAGAAGTTACTACAACGCGTCCCTTCCGAAAATAGGGAAAATTCTGTAACATTCGTTAAAGATGAAAACTATAGTACCATTAAAGTTTTAGGTCTTAAATAGATTCCACAATCCGAAGATTTAATGTTTTCGGTTAATTTAACAGACAACGAGTCAACCAAACGATCAGTGCAAAAATTGCTAGCCTCGATTTACGATCCCGTGGGTTTTATCGCACCATGCACTTTTGTAGCGAAGCAGATCATGCAGGAACTGTGGAAGCGCGGCATTGGTTGGGACGAAAGATTGCCGAATATGATAAAAAATCGTGGCAATATTTTATTTCGGAACTTCCTCTGTTAAAGGAGTTACGTATCGAGCGTCACATGCTATTACGAGCAGGGGAGACAGAATGCGACTTAGTTGGATTTTGTGATGCTTCCTTGTGTGGCTATGCAGCATGCGTATACGTGTCAGTCGCGATCAAAAGGGTAACGTAAAGGTTCGACTAGTGACCTCGAAATCTATAGTTGCACCAATAAAACCCGTCACGATACCTTGGTTAGAGTTAATGGGTGCTGTGTTGTTGAGCAAATTAATAAAGTTCGTAGTCGACACATTTACTCGCGTTAAAATCAACAGAATAACGGCCGCTTCAGACTCGACAGTCGTACTGTCGTGGCTTCAAACGGAATCTCATAAAGTGAAAACTTTTGTCAGTCATCGCGTTACGAAAATAACTGAGGTGTTACCCCCTCTTTTTTGGCGGCATGTGTGTAGCGAACATAATTTAGCTGATATTTGTTCTCGCAGAGCGACACCGGTACAACTTGTCAGTTGTAATCAACGATGGTTACAGGGCACTGATTGGATGTATCAAAATTATATCGAATGGCCCCTGACAGTGTTTGTTAAAGAGAGTAATAATAAACTCGGTAGTTTATTATTGAAAGAGTACATTTTTTGCCCGAAAATAAAAATACCGATATTTTTAATGAATCTAAAACAGAATTTTGCGAAAGAATCTTTCAAAAGTTTTTATCATTTTCCAAATTGCAAAGATCGTTTGCTTGGATTTTAAGATTGAGACGAAAAAGGAGTGATATTAACACTACTCACAAATCGGGAATACTATCAATCTTCGAATTAAATAAAGCTCGTGATATGTTGATAAAGTTAGTTCAAAATGCCTATTTTGAAGCGGAAATAAAAAATATTAAAGACAATAAATATGTTTTTCCTCATTACGAAAATTTTCTCCATTTATTGATTCCGACGGTTTCCTCAGGGTAGGGGGTCGCATCGGTAATTCCGAATTCCCGTATAATTCTAAACATCCTCGTATTCTTCCGAAACATAATTAATTTACTAAACTATTGATCAATTATTTACAAAAAAAAAATATTTACATGTAGGTCCACAAACTTTACAAAGTATAATAAATGAGAATTTTTGGATATAGTCTGCTCGTAGCGTCATTAGATTCGTTTTATCCAAGTGTAAAACGTTTTTAAAATGTAAACCGTCTTTATTGCAACCCGAAATGGCACCTTTCCACTCGGTTGATACCCAACAAGGTATTTTCTAACGTAGGAGTTGATCTAGGGGAGGTCCGTTCTTAATTAAAGAAAGCTTACGTCGTACTGCTAAAGTGACAAAGGCGTATTTATCACTGTTTGTCTGCTTTTCAACAAAAGCAGTACATCTGGAAGTGTTATCTTCTCTTTCCGCCGACTGTTTCCTTGCGTGCTTAGACAGATTCGTTGCCCGTCTAGGTCTATGCGCTGTTCTCTATTCTGACTGTGGTACTAATTTTATTGGCGCAAGTAAACAACTGTCTGATATCCAAAGGTGTGAGAGTGAAAATGACATTTCGGAGGGTTGCTCTAAAAGGCAGATGGATTGGAAATTTAATGTTTACTAGTGCTCCACATATGGGTAGTCTCTCTGAAGCGGGCATAAAGTCAGCAAAATATCACTAGGTACGAAGTGTAGGTGAAAATTCCTTAACGTTTGAGGAACTGTCCACGATATTTTGTAAGGCAGAAGCCATTCTAAATTCGCGTTCCGCTACCTGCTAGCGATAATCCCAACGAATTTAATGTCTGAACCGCCGCACACTATCTCATTGGTTGAAGCTTGATCTCCATAACCGAGTACGATATTCAAGACGTAAATATAAACAGACTGTCACTTTGGCAGTATATTCAGAGGTGTTCCCAACTTTTCTGGAAACGTTGGAGTCACGAATATTTAAACACTCTTCAGCAGAAAGCTAAGTGGTTTACGTCTTCCGCTAACCCAAAGGTTGGAGATTTAGTGATAATAAAAACTGATAATGTTCCCTCCTGTAATTGGCCTCTCGGTGAAATAGAAAAATTACATCCAGGTTCAGACGGGATAGTTCGGTGTGTGACGCTGCGCACCGAAAAAAGTGTCTTACAAAGACCAACCAATAAACTCATCTTATTACCTTATACAAACTAGATTCAAACACAACGTCTTTGTTAGATATAGGTGCCTAGTTTAGTGTTTATTTTAGGGCTCTCTTTAAATATATAGGTAATAAGGTAATTTTAGTTCTATAGAAACCATCACTATGGTTTCGGTACGTATGTTCTGTATCTATCCCATGATTGGACGAATAGTGAATGTTTGTTTACGCTCGCTTAGTCGGCACGTGATTGGCCGACCCACGAGCTATTAGAGTACGCTAAAAAGCGACGAACGTGCCATCTACAGGGAGGTGAAGGTGCGCGTATTCTGTCTTTGTCATTAACCCAATGAACTATCTAATATTGGCTCCGTGAGTGAAAATTGATAAACCAAGGACAAATTGTGCATTGCCGTGCGGTGTTCCTCGTGCTCGACTCCGTGATTCGTGCCCGCTGCAGCAGGAAGAAAGGTGAGTCGTACTCAGCCATCTCTCTGTTGAATTTGTTCCTGGATTGGGTGAACGGTGAACCCGTTCTTACAGAAATACCTATTATTATTCTACAACCAGCGTATTTCTTACAGTCCACTCCTTTATTCCACACAGATATATAAGCAGAAATTTGACATTGGGTGTCACAATGGATAATCAAATCGCTAAAAGCCAAAGCTAATGAAGTACAGTTAACTAGGGGTCAAAACTGGATGGTTACCAAGCTGAGGCGGTTTTTCGATTTTTACTAAAGACATTTTATATCTGAGATTATGTAAGTTTCGGGCAAGCATTTTTTTAAATGGTCACAATTTTTTTAAGCTTTTAGAAAAGTATTAATTGAAAATGGTTAGATTCAGCTTTTTCATAATTAACTGTTTTTGGTACACAGTCTGAAAATTTCAAAAAAATCTAAGAACCAACACAGCTCCGTAACCATCCAGATTTGACCCTAGTTATCTGTACTTCATAAATATACCAATGATCTCTAGTATAACCCCTTTCAAGGAATAGGTCGAATTTCCTTGTCACTCTGTATATAGGCGAACTAGGGAGAGATAATTAACTATTTAAGTTAACCCTGCCATATTATTTAAGCAAGCATAATTTAATCGTGTATTCTTTCCCAGAAATGTTCCTTGTGAACCCGAATCAACAAGTTTAATTGAATACGAAAATTAATTTCAACTTACAAACAATTTGTAATTGAAATCAAAAGAGCAAATATTAGCTATAAATAATTATAATTTACAAATTTATTAAAACGTTTCAATGGATTACTGTTATCTAACAAGTTAATGGGAATAGCTGTTAGTTTACAATTAATCGCATATTTATTTGAGTATTTAAGTACTTACTGAGTTATGGTTTGTGTTTGTAGAATTAAGATATTATAAATAACTTGAGGAAAGTTTACGCCTTTTAACATTGCGAAGGTTTTGAGTTTCGTTATTATTTTAAAATTTAACTACACGTCTGGTCATACTATCCAGTAACACTAGACTTGTTATGTGACGAAAATATTTTTTCGTCTTTTCGTAATTATATGTGACGAAAATATTTTTACTGTGTTAGGTCAAAAGGCTAATTCTCGTAATTTAAAACATTCAAAATCTAGTCACAGTCTCACCTCAGCGGCAGTCAAATGTCAACTAAAATTGTCAAAAATGTACGTAAATTAAAAGTATTTTTCGTTTTGGGTTTTTGAGACTTGATTGCAAATGTTCTTAAAAATACGGGAATCGCCTCTCTGTTTTCTACGTTCACGATAGAATCAGCTTTACTGTTTCGCCGACTCAATATTGTCAATTTTACACAATGCAATTTCGTATATTCACACTCACCTGAGAATTAGAAATGTGACGCTGACAAATAAAGAAAACAGAATTGATTATTATGTATGTAATCTAATGGCCTGTACATTAAAAAGGTTTTTGGTTGATATTTTGCTAAAGAAAATAATTTGAAAACGGTCTTTTTGCAACTCGACGATACCTTTTTTTTTTCGGTGGAAACCTTAAAGCCCGGGGAGTGTGGGGTTTTAACCTCACTAAAACCACCCCGGTGATCACCATCTGTACATGGAAGGGGTTCCGTTACCTCTCAAAAGACCGAACCGAAACCAACTCTGTGCAACGCCTCTTAGGGCACATCTCTGGGGAGACTGTAAAGGGGTCACCCCGATACCTTACTGCGCAAGTGTTCAAGGCAGCACGTGACCACTATGCGCCCCCTTCCCTAAGGTCACTCAATAGGCAGGCAGAGTCCCCACTCTGAGTGCCGCGACCCCAAATTCCCGCCAGCGTTAAATGATGCAGGCGGGGTTTTGGCATTTAGGTGATGAGGCGGTTGCCTCCCCGACACCTTCTTCTCCTAGCGAGATCAGCCCTCTTACGATCCCGCTCGGCAGCCTCCTTCTGGACCATCACAGTCTCACAGAAGGACGCCATTTCTCTCCAGTTCTCCGACTCTGCCAGCATAGACCCAACTACTGCTGGTAGAGACAAATCTTTCCCGATCCTGGCGATTAAGAACTGTCTTGCAGAAGCCCACGGCGAACTTCTTCTCGAGGTCCACCGAGATTGGACAACAGTCTGTGGAAAGCACCCACTGTCTTCCCGACGCGAGAAACCAGATGCTCAAAGTGCTCTTTGAAGCCACCTGGACTTGCGTGTTTCGCACTCTGACCAATGAGCTGGGTGGCTCTCTACTCCTCGGCAGTTTGTGGAACCAAAGTGACTCAGTTTTATGAGTTGCTATCTCTAAACCCAGCTCACAGATCGACACCACGACTTTTGCCACTCCAAGCTCGGTAAGCTGAATGGTTTCTTCGAAGGTGTCTCGGCCGGCCAACACCAGGGTGTCATATGCGTAGCAAACGACTTTAACACCAACGGGGAGGTCAATACGCAGGACCACATCGTAAGCGAGGTTCCACAAGAAAGGACCTAAAACTGACCCCTGCGGAACGCCACACGATCCCTACGATGAACGCTACCGTCTCGACCCACATAGCAAATGTATCAGTTACTGGCACTCTGTGATTATACAAGTGCTGCTCTAATCTCATCACAAGGCAGAGAGTTAAAGGCATAGACGATATCCAGACTTACCGCCAGCACCACCCCACCCCAGGCGACCATCTGTTCCGACAGAGAGCTGACGCGTAGGATCGCATCCACAGTAGAACGCTGCTGCCGGAAGCCATACTGGCAGTCGGAAAGCACGGGACCGACGGGGAAATCTCGTCGAGCAGGCAAATGGTCCCATTTGCCTGCTCGACGAGATTTTACCGTCCGGTATGCAGAGGAAGACTCTGAATCCCTGCCTTCCTTCTTCAACAAGACCAATCCAGCCTCCTTCCAGCCGGAGGGAAACACGCCCGCTTGGAGGCAACTATTGTACAACCGTCTTAGGCGGTCCCCAAGGGCAATCAAACCCAGAACCCAAGCGCGACAGTAGATATGGATCCATGGTTTCTGTGATAGGAAGGAGCCATGGACGTAATTTGCCCATGACCAACTCGTAAGGTCTTCCCCATGGATCCCTGTCCAGCCCCTCGAGAAGCTCCCGCCAGGATCTTGAACCGCACCCGGACGCTGGGCGCAAATAACCCGGGGCATGGAAGCGTCGCAAATCAACGTCATCTCATCCCGGAACCAGATCGTCTCTTCCTCAGGGTTGGGCGAGTTCCCCTGGGAACCAGTATCTTCTGGCCATGCCACAACGTTAGCAGCTGCGACGAGCATGTCTCGATTGAACCGCTTGAGGGCCCATCGCCGCGCCGGTGTGCTAGGATTTATACGGCTCTGGCCTTCGCAAGGGCGGAGTGTAACGTTCAAAACGATGTGGCGATGGTCCGAAAGTGTGACTATCTCCTTTGCTACTCTTCAATCCGACACCATGCGAGCAACCGAAGGCGATGCCAATGAGAGATCTACAATCGACTCTCCCTGCCACCGAACGCATGTGGAAATGGACCCCTGATTCCGAAGTCGGAGGTCAAGCGACGCAGCCCAGTCTTGTACTGCGTATCCCATCGGTCAGTCCTGAGTGTTTCCCCAAGCTCTGCAGTGATCGTTGAAATCACCCAAGACAAGCACCGGAAGGGGTGAGCATTTAGCAACGAACCGAACGCAGTTAGCAACCCCGTCCAGATATCTCTAGAATTCACTGAGGGAAATGTTGGGAGACACGTAGCAGCCCACTACGGCCAGAGGTCCTCTTTACACTCCAACGAATCCGTACCCCCTATCTAATAGGGAGCAGTGAAGCCGACCGCTTCCACTAACCCAGTAAACAGCGGCAGAGTTCGCGGTGTCCCGGAACCAGCGAGGATGATCCCGAAGGATATAGGGCTCCGCTACCAACGCCAAGGCAACCAACCACTCCGCAATAGTCTGCATAAAACGATTCTGCGCATTGCGGCAGTGGTTTAGATTGCACTGGAGTACTTTTAGGGCTGGGAAGGCGAGGTGTCCATTTCCTCCGCAGGGCCTACACCCAGTGGTGCCTGCGCCGACCTTTGCGATGTGGCGGGGGCATGCGAGCCTTGTTTTTTTGCGCGGAGTGCATTTTTTACCCCCCAGCCGATGATCCGCTGGAAGACATGATCTGCACATAGCAGACATCGTATGGTTAGCGATGTGTACTCTCTTGCTTTGTGACCTCCCACACAAGCATAGCACTGGGTGCTCCTGTTAACTGCATACTCTGCACTACTCCGATAAGGCGCTCGCCTTATCGGTCCTCAAGCCAGCATTTACGTTCTCCAGCCTTTCAACGTTGACCTCAACTGCCGATCGCTTGGCTAAATCAGCCACCACTTGCACTGTTACTGCCGCCAACTTGAGGCTGTGAACAAAACTCCCTTTGAGATTGCGTGATTCGTTTGCCATCTCCTCTATTGTCCTAAGACTGTAACTCAACTGTACGTAGGTACCAACTTATTAAATAAGACCTACTGGCACCACAAATCACTTAATACGTTTGAAGTATTTAAAACATCATTCTGTCTCAATCATATTCAAAAGATTGATAGAAGCAGAACCATCATTTAAATTCGTGTAGCTCGCCAAATTCAATTTTCTTTATTATTTTTTTAAATTACAGCTATGTTTTACTTTGCTTGGTAATTTCAAGATTGTAGGAATGGTTTATATTTACTGAATAATAATCACAATTTCATATTCATCGTCCAACTTTGGAAATTTGTTCATACCAAGTATTTTCAAATGAAATATTCTTAGGTTGAACATTTGAATTTGGTGGGCTGCAGCAGCTTTACGTATTATAGTAATGCGACGTGGGCCTAAGAGTTTCATTCAGTTAACATTCTTTCCCTTAAATCATACAAACTTCATTATCATCATTATTTTCCTATCCTTATACTAATATATTTGGGATCGGCGCAGGATCTCTTTTTTCATACATCTCTGATCTCAAAAGTCTCCTTTCAAGACATCATCTTTCGCACAGTCGATCCATCATTTCTTCGGTCATACCCTACTCCTATAGCCATCTTCATTCATGCTCAAAACTTTCCTCTCGAAAATTTCCTACTCCAATCTTCATCTGTATTAATAATAAAGTTGAAGAGTTTGCTTGTATGTTTTTTTGAACGCGCTAATCTCTGAAACTATAACATTGATTTAAAAACATCTTTTCGCCACAAACACCACGCTTTAACGACCATGAGCAGAGCACCTGCCCACAGTTCTTGCCATGTTGTATACATTTTGTATAGGACATGCGTACTTATCAGTAGAGATGTTAAGGACCGTGGTGGTGCCAATTGTAAAGAGTAAAACCGGTGACCTAAGTGACACGAACAACTACAGGCCAATCTCACTAGCCACAGTGCTTGCCAAGGTTCTTAACAGTTTGCTTAATACACGGCTCGACCGGTTTGTAAACACTCATGACAATCAATTTGGTTTTAAACCGGGACTGTCTGCTGAGTCAGCTATCTTGTGTTTGACGCAAACTGTCAGGTACTGCTCCGATAGGAACACACCTGTTTATGCTTGTTTCCTCGACCTCATGAAAGTATTCGACCTGGTGAACTATGACATCTTATGGCAAAAATTTAACAACTGATACAAAGTCTCAAGTACTGGTATCCAAACCAGGTCAACGTCGTTCGATGGTCGAGTGCTCTGTCGGAGCCGTACAGGTTGGAGTGCGTGATGAGGCAGGGAGGGCTAACGTCGCCGAAGCTCTTCAACCTGTACGTGAACGAACTGATAGAGGAGCTCATCAGCACCCGTGTCGGCTGCCATACTGATGGGTTTGTGTAAACAATATTAGTTATGGATGCTGCTGAGCGCCTCGGTGTGTGGTCTGTCCAGGTTGCTAGGCATCTGCGAGCGTTACGCGCGGGATCACGGTTTGCTCTATATCGCTAAAAGCAGTGAATGCATGGTCTTCCGGATTCTGTTCCACCTATTAGGTTTAACGGTGTCAAGCTAAAAAGAGTTCATCAGTTGAAATACCTCGGCCATTTCGTTACCTCTGACCTGAGGGACGATGCGGACACACGCAACATTCTGAGCGTATTTGCGAACAGGTTTGATTGTCAGTACATAAACAACTGTTATATGATTAATGTTATGACAAACAAACAAGTGACTCAGCAGGCGTATTACTGATCATTTTGATTTAATTTTATGATTTTGATTTTAATTTATTTAAGTTTATTTGTATTATTTACTTAATAAGCAATTTTTATATTTCTTCCAATTCAAATTTAAAGAAGAAAGGCAGGCTTGTATGGGAATTTCGTACCGCTAATGAAATATAGTTTCTTGGGATGTTTATGTTTTAATTGGTAGTTTATGTGGTAGACAATCCCTTTTTAAATACCTAGATTTTTAGAACTTCGGACGTAAATGTTATAACCATTTTTTTTAGGTTATGTACTAGTGTACCAATGTAAATTGTTACGTAGAGGTACATAAACATTGTTTTGGTGATAAACTAAATGTTCTAGATTGCTTGTCGCTATCTTTGTTGTGTTTAACTTACCATTAGGTAGGTAGATTAAGATGAGGATCGTACCTATTCAGTGGTGCATTAAGAGATCCCTATGTCCAACTTCGTTATTATAAAACTGTACAATTACAGTCCGATACTGTAACTGAACAGTTTTATGATAACGAAGTTCTGATGGGGTTTTGAGGTAAATAAAACAATACTTTGTTTGTGTGAGTACATTTATTTGGTTGTCTTTGTGAGTACATAATTAATTTACTCTTAATATTACTTCATCTAAGAATGGGGCAGGTCGGCACCATCGTGGCGAGCATAGCTTAGGTACCAAATAATACTCATCACATGTGAGCAGCATCCCACTGTTCTTAAACCTACAATGCAGTTACAGCAATAACTTCAGATTGTGTCCCGACCATTCAAATTTGTTTCTGCAACTATAAATACATTTTAGCACGAAGCAACATTTTGTTTATTTCCCCTAAACCATTTATGTTCTCTCAGGATAGCTCTAATATATATATTCCATGAAAGCGGAAACGGTCACCCACTTATACGGTGAACTTAAACTTAAACGGTCCTGGTGAATTTCGTTTAGACCACATACAAATAGTATCAATTCCTCCATGGATAGCCGCGGAAAAGAAAAAGTTGTCGCATATTTGGGTACAAACCAGGAACCGCAACGGTTTAATTTATATTCCATAACTAAATTGGCTATAGTATTGGTTAAAAACAGGCGCTCAAATATAGTTGAAACGCCTGTGTATGGCGGAGTAAACGCATTCAGCAGAGCAGCTGCTATTTTAAAATCTGCCATTAGATTGCGATAACCACGGTCAAAATATTCATGGCGGAATATTTTGAATTCTCTCTTAAAACGGCCATTCACAGCTTCTACTACCCACCTGTTTATAGTTACACAGCGTGATCTGTTGACTGCAAGAGGTGATAATAATAATTGGTTTCCTATTAAGTTACTATAAATATATTATCTCATATATATAAGCTGGTGCTCCAACAAACGGCAATGTTGTCGGAATTCCACTCTTCATCTGATATTGTGGTGGACAGATTCTGACCGCATACAGCACATAATAAATAAGAATGATCAGCATTCTCATGATCAGATGAAGGGGTTGAATGTCTTTAGCTGGTGGAGCAATCCTACTTCTTCTAGCTCTTAGCCAACATGGCACACAAAATTCATCATCAGAACAAAGATAAAATAAAAAAAATATGTGTAAAGAAATGCTTGCATTCAAACAGCCAAGGATATAGTGAGAAATAATTTATCTTATTTTATTTCCTAGTCAAATAAAGATAGTTAATATTAGTTATGGTAGGTACATGTTTTTATGTCTGTCGTGGTTGAATCAAGTTAGAAACTGTATTAGTCACTCTTTGTTCTTCTTCATTCGCCCCTTCAATCAAAATCCTGAGACGACTTAGTTTTAGTATGGATCGTCCGACCGCATACAACACAAATACTTTGATGGTCAACTCGTCTAAATTATCTGACGAATGTGAATGAGTTGCTAGCTGCCAGCATGCATGGAAAACTATTCAACATCATTGTACTTATTTCCTCTCCTTTTCAGTGGTCACACTATCAGAGCTAACTATTGTAACACTAACTTGTATGCAAACCAAGTTAGATACATGTAAATTACAATTTGTATGTTATTCTCGAACATACGAATAACCGTGTTTGTTCGAATAATATTAGCCGACATACATATTTTTGTGTGGTAGGGTGTGGTTTAAATGGTAAGGACTACTTTTCAACACGTAAAACTTATCACAGGCTGGCAGGCTCACTCATATGCAAATTGTTATTCGTAAACTATAAACGGTCGAATAGTATTCACGAGATCACACTCATCTGATAAAGCGTGCCTTCTTATTCAGAACAAGCGTTGGAAGTAACATATTACAAACTCATAATTTTAATAACGTACGTTCACATACACACATCATAGTTATTACAGCGTCAAGAGATGGAGTACGGAGGAGCAGATGCTCAATTCAACGTAGAAATTACCAGATAATTCGCTAAATTGCTCAGAAGCAGTCACAAACCTAAATTCAAAACAACAGCAAAGAACTGACAACTGGAACTGAACGCCACAATCATATATCTCGTAGTAGCGAGATTGAACGCAACTAAAAGACAGATTTCGTTACCTGTCAATAAATAATTGCCATGTTAACAAAAAAATACTGATGATGAAAATCATTCCTATCATTAAATCGTTTACTATTATGATTTCATGCAACTATTACGCATAATTAGCTATAATATATATAAATGGTTAATTATATTTAATGTTGTTTCTATTTCTAAATAATTTATTTTCATTTCAAAATTCAATTCAATTTATTCAGGAACAATTCACATTGCGTTCGAATATAATACAGCATGAAACAATAACAAATACAATACAAGCAATTCAATTAAAATTATAAAATATAATTTAGATTAAAATACCATGCAAACACAAAACAATAAGTCATTATATCAAAAATAATAGAAATCCAAACGAAAAACAATAATAATAATTTAAAGATGTCATGAGCACGGAACACAATAAAACACAATAAACAAATAGTACAATCAGTTAAAAAAAAAAAAAAAAACATTTAGAATTACAGATCCTCTAATGAGTAGAGACATCTTTCCAATAGGAATGCCTTGAGCCTTGCCTTGAATGAGCCTGTGTACAATATGCTTTTTAACTCAAGCGGTAACTTATTAAATATTATAACTGACTGATACTGTGGACAATGCTTAACTATTCCAAAAGCCGGGGTGATTTTGTTCCCAAAGTCCTTTATATGCGTTTTTCCCCTACCAGCCTGTCATCGTCTGTTTCGTAGTCATAAACATATTTTTGAAAGCTGTTCAACAGTACTACTAGGTAAAGGCTACATACTGTGAGAATACCAAGTTCTTTAAAATATGGTCGACAGGTGTCTCGTTGAGAAATGCGGACCATGGTTCGGAGCGCTCGTTTTTGGAGAATGGAGGCTCTATGCCAGTTGTACTGGTAGCTGTTACCCCAAAACTGTATGCTATACCTCAGTTTAGACTCAACCAGCGCATAGTAGACCATTTTTAATTGTTTTATGCTCACTTCATCCCTAAGCGTACCTAAGGCATAGCAAGCAGAAGATATAGATGAATCCAATGCTGCTCATTCCATCTTCCATCTTCCAATTTAACAAATCATCAATAAAAATTCCTAAAACTTGACTTTCCTGACAAGCTCTATTTTAACATTGTCTAGTTCAATGGCCATATTGTCTTTATTACGGGCAGTTGTTTTGAATAACATAATGTTGGTTTTAGTTGTATTTATCATCAGCATATTCCCATTAAACCAAGAATGAAAGGCCTCTAAAGCTGCATTCACCTTCACAGTAAGGTCTTGGATATCGTTAGCTGCATTTGTGTCATCCGCAAAAACTACAAGTTGTATGTCCGGTAAACGTTTATATATGAAATTGGTCATTAGTGAATAATATGTATAAAGGGCCTAAAATTGATGTTTGAGGCACGCCGGTTGTAATGTTTAACATAGATGACCTGTAGTTACTTTTATATCCGTTTGCTTTAGTGGAATCAAGTTCGACAAACATTTTTCTATTTCTGAGATAAGAAGAGAAGAATGTAAGGCTCTTACGCCATAGTGCTCCATTTTGATGATGAGTAGTTTATGGTCAATCGTGTCGAAAGCCGCGCTTAAATCCAAGTAAATGCCAGCTACCCTCATTTTACAATTTATTTTATTAACAACATCATTTGGTAACATGTAAATAGCATCTCCTGTACCGACATTTTTCTGGTATCCAAATTGTCTAAAGTTAATAACTTTATCCATATTAAGTTGTCTACCTAAGCGTTCTTTTAGAACTTAAAAAAAAATGCCCAAGTGGGCAACAAAGAAATGGGCCTATGGTTTATTGGATTCGTTTTTGTGCCTTTTTTATGAATTGGGGCGATCTTAGCAATTTTAAATTGTTCCGGGAAAATGCCTTCTTCAATCCACTTATTATAAAAGTCGAGAGCGGCTCAGATATTTGTGTTATTTTACAAAATGGCAACTTAACTACGATTAAATTTAGATTTTATTACGTTTAATTATTAAAATCTTTTAATTGATATTGTTCGTGAATCCGGAGATCTATAAATACTACACTTACATGCAAATTAATGGCTTAGTTGCCTTAATAAGTGGTACAAATTCTATAACAAAACAACAAAAAAAGTATGCGGTACGAAATCTGCCTTTCACCTTTATTTCCAATGTAGGAACAACTTAATTACGATCTAAATGGATTGAAATAAATGATTTTTGAATTTGAATTTATGCGATGGGGTGGGTCGGGGCGAAAAGAAATTTCACAGGGACTAAGCTGCAGGTAGAAGCTAGTCACCCAATAAAAATGATACAAGCCAACCAGACTGTGGCACGAAATTCATTAGTTGGTGTAATTTATCATGACAATCCGAACGGCCAGGCTACAGCAATTAATGCTCGGTTTACCATCTCATTAGTGCATGTTAGATTTGGAATTATCCGTTTAACAATGCTGCTGTGGCACTGGAAGTGGTACGTTGAAATATTTTGGTATGACTTGCTTTAGTTAGAGGGAGAGAGCAGTGGTGGCCCAGTGGTAACGGCTCGTCATATGAATTGTAGGTCGCGGGTTCGCAGGGCCTTTACTTTTTGTAATTTATTTCACCACCACTGCTCTCAAAACAGTGAAGGAAACCGTCATGTCTTGAACAAAAAAGTCGAAGACATATGACATCTACCAACCCGCCATGGGCGCGCATGGTGGAGAATGGCCTACTCCCTTTCACAGAGAAGAAACCTGTGTCTCAGCAGTGGGAACGTTATAGGCTGATTATGCTTTGGTTAGAGATCTGTAAACAAAATTAAGCTTTTCGCCGATGATGCCCGCGTGATTATCTGTGTATCATATTTTTTTCATACAAATATTCAGGATCAAAAGCAACGTATATCCTTTTCCAGGCAACCTGTTTGTCAGATTCCATAGCGATTGATTTACGGATGGATCTTCAAGGATAAGATAAGTCTCTATTTGCCTTATACAAGTTGTTATAGTCTAGTTTCGATATAATGTCCATAAGTGTAGCTATACAGTATATTGTATCATTTGCATGCAAAATAATTAATACACGAGTTAAAAGTGAACTGAACTACACAATACTAATTTGTATTTAATTAATAGTCAATCTCAAACATTTCCATTAGTACCTGTACATACACATTTTATATTTTCAAGTTATAAAATATTTAATGCCATAAAAGTTATGTCCATTCAACAATTAAAATTGTTTGTTTTTAAATGTGAGTGAGTAAATTATAAAATCTTTTAGTATTTTATTGTAAAAACTCTTCTTCGTAAGCTAAATTTTAGATAAGATGAGAGAAGATATTTATTTTTTGTAACACCTGAGTACATATACAGTAGATTTGCAAATTCGGGAACAGGATAAGGAACCATTTATGGCGTACAAGTTAACCATTTCAATGTATATATTACAAAAAATGAATTATAATTAACCTACTGTCGCACAGTCGTTTAAATATGATCATTTAAAATTCTATAAAGCTATAATAACATTTGGCTTTCAGTTATTTTTTAGATGTAGTTAAAATAGAGTTGTAGGCATTTGTCTAATAGTTTTAGGTATTTTATTGTAAATAACTACTTAAGTGAAAATACTTTTACGCACAAGCGCCGTGGTTGATCTTGGAGAACACATAATTTATTGCCCGACGGGACTTGACGAAGAGATTGCGGATTGAAATATCTGATAGCTTTTCAAATAATGTGGAACTGGTTTGTACGAAATTAGCCACTTCAAAAATAAACAACATAATAATATATTAAATACTGTTTGCAACTATCCGTTTTTTTTAAATGAACATAGTGCTATGTTCAGTTTAAAGACAGTGTTCGGTTTATGCACCGGTTTTGTGACCTGAAAATTATTTCCTTATCAGTAGAATTTCCCCAAAATTCTGAGGTAAGTTATGAACGCAGTGATGCTTATGATGGGCTTAAGTTTGTAGAGTGCGTTGGCCGAAGAATAGACTTTTCCAACACGAAGACTTCAAAGATCTTATTAATGTTGTTTTCATAGATAAATAGAATACTCTTAATTATGTACACCTTATAAATTACAGACATAGATGTAGAAATTTTACATTGGTTGACACAATGGGCGGTCTTATCGCTAAAAGCGATCTTTTACAGACAACCTTTGGATGGATTCAAGGGAGAAGGGGATACAATACTACAGGTAGTCAGTGATCTACCATATACATATTAATTAAATACTATGTATAAAACAAACATTTGTCTACACATATACAGCATGTAACAAAAACCCTGTCCGATGCTGAAGGGTATTATTTTGTATCGTACTGCGTACACAAATACGTAATCATTAATTGGATACGAGATTATTATTATTAATTTTTTCCAAATGAAAAAAAAAACTTATGACTAAATAAACCAACGTTATGCCTACACGTAGGTATCAGCTGATATTGTCTTGTAGGCATAGACGCTTAATGACCCTGATTTCTGACCAGATTCTGTTTATCAAGAAACAATTATTATTGAGTTAATACTCGTATTATGTGGTTTTGGCAATGTAGGTATAAGTTTATTTAAAACATTTACTTGTTGCATACCTCGGCGATCGTGTTTCACATGTATACCTCCAACATTAATATACATTCGACACCTTTTTATTAAATTTTCACGTACTCTTCGCAGCGCACTTGTGAACGATGTGAGTGAGTAGAAAGCTTCCACAATCCTTACTCTTACTTCGATTTCCGAATCACACTCACTTTTAAAAACCATTTGTTTAGCATGGCCACATAAATAAAAATCAACGTATTAAAATATTTCTGATTGGAATACGACATTTTTCGCGACACGATAGCGGCACGTGATACGCACGGACATCCGATCGAAAGCTATGTCCACGTGAGACTGGCAACAAACAAGTATCGTGCCAGTAGGCAACCAGTCGGCTACATCAAAGGGTCAATGACTCGTTAAAAGAGTGCCTACAGCGCGGCTAATGCAGGGCGGTGTCCTTTGAAATAAAAATAGGTAAAAATGAAAAGATTTTGCCGGCCGGTGGAGTGTTGTCAACTTATGAATATTAACCTTATGTAGTGATAAATTTCGCATGGTTCAACAAAAAAATCTATAACTTGTGTTTTTATGAGTTTCATTTTTATACTATTTATTCTAGTACGTATGATAAACCAGGAATACGCCTTTATTGGATCGGACAGGTTTTTTTACATGCTGTATATGCAAATATAAACACCAAGCAAGACCAAGGAAACTATATGTTTGTTTAAGGTACTATAATAATGTTTAAGGAGAGAGGAAGTGTTTTTACCAGAATTTTTAAAGTGGACAATGATAGAGCACGCTTTCAGCATTAACATGGGCAAGGCATTACATAACCGTACTGCATAATGTTTAACATTAATTATTTTATTTTCAAAATTGGTGCTCGTTCACATAAAACTCGAATCACGAATGCGGGTGTAAGAACCAGATTCCATGTGCCTGACAATGCCCATACCTCGTGTGAGTTGCCGCTGCATACGATGCTTGTACAGTCTATTAACAAATAGCTTAAGACTTAGCGAGTTGACAGTATCACAAGACTGCTTCGCTTCCAAGCGATTTTGCTCGCCAGTAATACCTTACTAGCGCGTTTTACTACCTTACTCACATAAGGGTGTTAGTGTTACACTAGAAGACCATAAGTTTGATGTTTCTTAAACACATGCGCCATTCTACCCGTTAAAATAACAACACAACATAACATCACGCCTGTAATCCCAAAAGGTTTTGGCAAAGTTGTGCCTATACTATAGACGCTCACATCTCGCTTATTATTTAATAATGGCGGGCGAGTCTATTGTATGCTGAGAAATTCATCATGGAAAAACTCAATAACACTATGCTGGATCTTGGAATCGAACCCAGGACAACATGCTCAGAAGTAGCGCTTGCGACCACTACCAACGAGGCACCACTACCCGATATTAAAATAAAATAAAAACTATTTAGGTATCTAGGTGAAACAAGAACTTTATGGTCATTTTAATAGTCACTTCATCAAGATACTTACCGGTTAGTTGCGGCTTGTAGTGGTTATAAAAACACAACAATATTATTACAGACTAGCTAGGGCCCGCGTCTTCGCCCGCAAGGGAAGTTGGAAATTATGCGACGGAAACGTGCTACCGCGACTAAAAGTAGCCTATGTCCATTCCCATCTATCTCCTTGCCTAATCCGTCCAGTGGTTTAGGCGCGAAAAGGTAACATACAGACAGAGTTACCTTCAAAAGAGAATTAGTCCTCCTCCTAAAAATTAGTATCCTTAAAATTCTAATTCTCAATGGATAACACAAGGTTAAATTCCACCAAACCCCGATCCCTGAAACTAGGCTTTTTCAACGCAAATGGCGTTTCCGGTCAACGCGATGAGATCGCCGCTTTCCTCCGCGACCATCAGCTTGACATCCTCCTCATACAGGAAACCTTTTTAAAACCTCACCATCGAAACCCGAACATTGCAAACTATAAACTAGTTCGCAATGACAGGTCTCGATGCCACAAGGGTGGCACCCTAATCTACTATAGAAAATCCTTATACTGCATCCCTATTGACCCACCTCCTCTCCACTCTCATCTGGAGATCTCTATCTGTCGGCTCGGCATGACCCAGATGATAACCGACTGGAGGAATGTAAGCGAAATACTGAAATCCACCACGTCGCCTCACTTGGACACCATCCCCGATCACATAGTGTCAGTCGCCGACACGACGGCCGCAATCGACTCGTTTACAGAGCACGTTCAATCCGTATTGACGGATTGTTCACGGGAAGTTCCGGTGATGGAAGACCATCGCTGGAAACTACCTACTGACGTACTTGACCTGTTAACCGAGAAGAACGCGGCCATTCGTGCCTACGACTCCTTCCCTTGTGACGCGAACAAAGCCCACATGCGCCAGTTACAGCGTGCTGTAAAGAAACGCATAGGGGAGGTTCGCTCTAAGGGCTGGAATAAGATGCTCAGTGAACTCGAGCTCACTCATCAAGCCTTCTGGCAATTACAGAGGAAATTGCGTTCCCCAGAAGAGGTCTCTATGCCTCCTCTCATCCACCCCGATAAGAGTGTCGCTTTCGACAGTCCCGATAAGGCTGAATGTCTTGCTGACAGCCTAGAGTCCCAATGTTCTCCCAGCTCTCAACCAGTAGACCAAACTTACCTGAACGAGGTCGACGCTGAAGTCGAACGGAGAGCCTCCCTCCCTCCCGTCGAAGACCCTAATGATCCTCTGCCTCCCGTCACTCAAGACGAAGTGCACGACATCATTAAAGGGCTCCACGCTCGTAAGGCCCCCGGTTCGGACGGTATTACCAATAAGGTATACAAACTCCTTCCTAGTAATGCTTATGACCGCCATCTTCAATGGCGCCTTGAGCAACAACATCTTCCCACAAGCGTGGAAAGAAGCAACCGTCATCGGTATCCCAAAGCCAGGCAAGCCGAAGTCTGAGCCCTCTAGCTACCGCCCTATTAGCTTACTCAACGTTCTCGGCAAAATCTACGAGAGGCTTATTTATAAACGTCTCAAAGACTATGCCGAAGCAAAGAGCCTCATACCCAACGAGCAGTTTGGTTTCCGTAGCCAACACTCGGGCACCCAACAGGTCCACCGTATCGTAGAGCACTTTTGTGCTGGTCTACAGCGTAACGCGACGACGGGTGTGCTATTCTTCGACATAGCGAAAGCCTTCGACAAAGTCTGGCACAACGGCTTGATACAAGCTCTACCAACTCCTAGTTGGTAGAGCTTGTATATCAAGCCGTTGTGCCAGATCGTCTCGTGCTCATCTTACGAGACTTTTTGTCGAATCGCACCTTTCGCTATCGCATCGAGGGAGCACTCTCGTCCCCTCATCCTATTCGCGCCGGTGTCCCTCAGGGTTCCGTACTATCTCCTCTCGTCTTCACGCTGTTCACTAGCGATATCCCAAAAAGTAAAAAGGCTCAGTTGGCTCTCTTCGCCGACGACACTGCCGTTTACTATACCAGTCACTGTCCCAACGCTATAGCTCGTACTCTCCAAACCTCCGCAAACGTCTTAGGCGCTTGGTTCCGGAAATGGAGAATCGAGGTCAACCCCGATAAGAGTCAGGCGGTACTCTTCTTGAGACGTCGTCGACTCCCTCCCCCACTTCCCAGCCCGATCACTATGTACGGTTAGCCGATCCCCTGGGAGAAGCAAGCCAAATACCTAGGCGTGGTCCTCGATGAAAACCTTACCTTTAAGGCTCATATTAAGGCGGTTCGCGGGCGCGCCACCTTCGCTCTTAGCAGGCTCTACTTTGTACTGGCAGCCCGTAGTAAACTGTCCCTTAAATGCAAGCGCTCCGCATTTATACCGCAGTCATCCGTCCCATCATGACCTATGCCTGCGTTGTATTTGCGCACGCTCACCCACGTCATCTCCATAAAATGCAGACCCTCCAAAACCGTTTCCTGAGAAGGGTTACGGGTGCCCCTTACTATGTCCGAAACATAGATCTTCACGTCGACCTTAAAATGCCAACCATAAAACCGTTCATGAAACGCTTATCAAAGCGTTTCTTCAACTGTGGCATCAAACATTCTAACCCCCTGATTACAGCGGCCGCCCGCTACACTCCCTCTCGCATTAGCAGTATTCGCCGACCGAGGCATACTTTAATTGCCCCCGACGACGCCACTACCCTCCTCCAGGAGAGTAGTAAGGCCACCAGCACGCTACATAAGCCCAAAACCCGACGTCCTACCGTCCTCGCCGCCGAGGCCCGCCGCGACGCCCAAATCCACGCCCCTCCCGACCCTTGCTCGAGCCAGCCCGCGCCGCTGAGCCTGTAGCTTTAAATTCGTCCCAAAATAATATCAATCCTGATCCAGCTAGTCATTTGCTACCCTCTTCCAGCGACGCCCTAAGCCGAGGTTCGTACCCCACAGGGGGTGCCCTTAGCGTTGTCGCTTAGTTTCAGTTAGTATTTAAGTTTAAGACCTGGCTGGAGGCCTTAATTTATTAGGGCAACCACAGGCAAGTCCGCTTAAGCAGACGACAACCTCATAGGCTAACCTGCGAGATGCCAAACAAACAAACAAAACAAAACTTCAAAAGAGAATGGCGATATTGCATGTAATTTGGGACCCATTAACAGGGATTGCGATAACTAGGTATACTTAGTACTGGTTTTCGTCTTTATTCAAACTTGTATCACATCTACATTGTCGTCTAATTGATGATTAATAAAACTGCTAGCATGCGTCTGCGGAGATTAGGGAACAATATGCACTCTTATTACCTCAATATCTTAACTATGCAATATTGTTATTCGTGTTGCTTATCCAAAAACTAGATTGTGGTTGTATTAAACCAAGCTGAAAGTAGCAGGTATCAGATAAAGTAATTTTAACAGCATCATCCTCCTGTTTCCGTCCTTTCATTTAAACTAGAGGTTTGTTAAAGAAAACAAAAAAAAAACTCTTTTATTTTATTAAAATTACTTTGAAAATATTCAAGACGTACAACTGTTGTACATAATTATTTTCCTTTTATTTTCTTATGCAATCCTGTTTTTTATTATTATTAAATCTAATTTATTTATTTATAAAACATTATCTTAAAAAGAAGCTGGTGCAGAGACATAGCTCCGGTGTCTGACATCGCCCATGTACCACAATATGAGAGCAATAGCACTGTCCGTGTCCCCACGGGGCAGTGACAATAATATCCTAATATGGAATCGTGCTTCAGCTTCCTATATCTACTGCGATATACGTGTAATTAGAATTGCTACTTATGTGCCTAGATTGAATTCATAGAATAGATGGGTGGTTGCCAACAAATATCCCTTCTATAGGAGTCTCATCCCGGCAAACTTCTGTAGCATAGATAGGATATTGCTTGCCTTATTTGATATGTGGCACATACAGCAATAAGCTCCAGATCATATAATAACAATTTACGGAACTGTATGTCTTCAATTATTTGAATAACGTCATTTACACTTGTGGGTTCCACACATCTCTTTAACTATCTGATCACTTTCGTCAGACAAACGCTGTCTCCGTAGTCGAACAATGCGCAGTTAACAACAAACACAACGCATTTTAACAGTTAACAAAGCCTAAATCTCTTTCAACTCATAATCCAGAAGTAAATGCTGTTGTCTAGGTTGGCGTGCAGAATAGTCAGGTAAAGCCAAGTCGTCAAGAATCCTCAAAATCGCAAACATGGCATAAAATCCAACATTAGTCTTTGAACACAAACAATGGAATCACGTATCTGATATTTGACGGAACAATTTTGTCACTGACGTTCCATTTTCCGTTTCAATGTTTCAGTACCGTTTTTATCACAAAATAATTAATAATTTTATGTACGGTAGGTTTACATTGTAGGTACTTTCCATGTTTCGTTTTAATTTTTTTTAGTTTATTTATGAACATGTAAATAAAATAAACAAAAGAAAGCCGCCAAGCGAAAACGAACTTACTGCGATGACTTATTTTTTAATAAATTAAAATAATTAATAACTTTTAATTCCCATCGCCTAGTAACTCAATATTTATTATAGAGAACTCTTATAAACTTGGAATTATAATTAATATAAACTAGCCCGTGAAAGGTGTTCCGTTGATTTTTGAATTGCGTGGGTCCAACCTCGCCATCCTTCTTTAAAATAAAATATGAAAGTATGGATAAGACAATTTCTTTGATAAATAATATATTATAAAAATAGCAAAAGCTATAATTTCATTAGTCGATACGAAGACAACGCCGTCTTCTAAATCTTTTTCTTATCATTGTAAGCTTTCGTTAATGGTTCTATAAATCCACTTTAATGTGATATTTTGTTAACGTTAAATGTGTTAAGTTAAAGGCAGCATCGTTTTATTCTACATAAAGAAGAGGGTAGTCCTATTCACATTTTTTTTGTGAAATACCACTTAATTTTCCATATGTGGGGTCCAAAAATCCAGACAGCAAAACTGCGAGTAGAAAACGACACTAATGACGGTTACAGAGCCCTGTGACAGATCGGCAGACTGGCAGTTAGGTAAACAGACAGAAATAGGGTCCCGATCTCACCCTTTGTGCGCTTTTTTTTATATTTTTTTATGGGAAAGTGTTCATACGTTCGACGATTCAAAAGTGTCTTCATTTCCATACAATTGACTTTCCTGTACTACGTCCAGGAAAATATCGTTACGTTAGAAATTATAAAAGCGCATATTGGGTACTCTGTAGGACCCTAACAATAAGGAGCATAATTTGAACCTTGTACCTACCTATAAAAAACCAGTAAAAACTGCTTGAACATCACAATTATTAATCAAATCACCTTACCACTTCCTTCCATTAAACCTCAATGATCACAGAGTACTGTTACGGAAGCGTCACTCGGTAACAAGGTATTATAATCTATTTATACCATAATTAATTGACATTTCAGCGCACCAACCGGACGGCTGTCTCCTGAGGTTTGATTATGATCAGTTAGTCCGCTGACGAGTAATTAACTGCTCCATGATTTAGCGTTAAACCTCCCTTTGTTTCTGTTGATTGTCAGAAACAGGGGTTAGAAATATTCGAGTAATAAGAAGGACGAAAGAAAGAAAATGAGTCTTTTGAGTCAAATTGATTTATTGATTGTTATTTATTTTATTTCATATTGTGTTGTTTTATCTTAGTGTTTGCTGCACCGGTTGACGTCAACACATCAACGCCGGCTGACGCTGCAAACCAGCGCAGCGGCTCTGTCTCACATAGGTTCGTAGCATTACGCGGAGCGATGGCCGTTTTGCGTAGATATGACGCATATTTTTCCCCAATATGTTATTTATTGTTCAAATAAACGTTTCATTCTTCTTTCTTTTCATTCCAAAGACCGGTTGATATTTTAAATCGAACAATTATTTGACGCGAATGGATGTATCTTAAGCACCAGATTGCGTGTTTGAAACCTCGTAGAGATCAATAAGATATCCCTAGTTAATTTTGGAAATCGCTGACGGTAACGAAGTTTTTTTAAAGTCTTATTTATTTTTTATTTGTTAGTTTTCTCCCACAGGTATTAAAATGTACACATTTTATATTTAAAAATTTGAAGATGGGACACAGGAGCCCATACTAAGTAAAACCTGTGCTACGGGTCTCCTGGCCTCCTTATCTTGAATACAAATTTAAGAGCTCTGCTAAGGACATAAATAACAATAGCAGGGAGCGCTTACAGCTAAAATCACTAAAACATTAAATACAAAAATAGAATAAAAATAGAACAAGAAATGGTGTTCTGATAAGTTTGTGAGTTTGCTAAAGGATGTATATTGTGTGTAGTGGTTTTGTGGGTGTGTTGACGCCGAAAACTTTTTATAAAATAATTTGACTCTTATAGTCTAAAGAGCATAGTGCGCAAATCAGTAATTTAATGTTGTTTTGATGAGCATTCGGGCGTTTCCTGTATCCGCCCCTTCCATAATAATGGACAGAAAAAAATGGCGTCACTTCGCCTGTTGACTCCATTGAAAACACACAGGAACAATTATGTTCGCGCGCGCGCACCTCTGATATTACGAGTTTATGTAGTGCTGTAATTCGCGTAAACATTAAGCGTGAACGCTGTGCCGAGATCTCGTGCCTAGGGAAGTACCGACCAGTGAAGCCACGTGGAGCCCCAGAAGATGACCCACACCAGTATACCAGTTCAGTCCTAGATCCCTTCGTACTCGTCGAATGCTCGTCTCGTGCGCGTTGAATTAGTTTCAATGAGTTCGTGAACGATACCTACAATCACCGCAATAATCATTAACACTAAATACAAAATAAATAACCCACTAGGGTGTGATATACGAGTTGAGCTTGTGATGTAGTGGGAGTGTGTTGAGCATGTGTGGAGCATACTTCTCTGTAACTGTATAACAGTTTCTCCGTGTCATCATAGGTAAGTGTAAGAAGCCATTTTGAGACCTAATGCCTGCATTCAATTTTCGTTACTGTATAAATTGAGCAGTTTATTAGCAATATTATTTAACCGATACATTCATCATCAGCCTAGCTTTTTTCTCAACTATGTTGTGGCCGGCTTAAGGTCTAACCGGATGCAGCTGAGTATCAGAATTCGACCTCAACAACCGAGTTACTGGGTGATACGCCTTGGTAAGACTGGTTGTCAGACTTTCGGGCTTCTGACGACCCGTAACGACTGTCAAAGATCCACGAATGACAGCCAGGCCCAACGGCTTTACATGCTTTCCAGGGCACGAAGGAGTATCGGTATACAAAGATGGTCACCCATCCACATACCAACCGTGGCTAGCTTAATCTGATCGATCGACCCTTGCGGCTGATGTTACTTAGCCTCAAGCCGATACATTATTTGCTAATATTTTTACCACTACTTGAACTGTTCACGTGAAACTCATGCGGAAAGCAAAAGTTAATTAGCCGTTGCACTTTTTATTATAAGTGTTTTTTTTCCCCCTTAAACGACATACTACAGCGTTAACTCTGGGGTTACAACCTAAATTTCTAATTAATGAGTGAGAGAGGCCATTACATTTTTTTTAAATTTAAGTCTAGCAAAACATTTGATGTATAGGAAAAAGTAGTGGCGACTAGGTTAACTGTAAGCGATATAAGTATATCGCTTACAGTTAACCTAGTCGCCACAAAATTTGTGCACGACATTCTTTGAATTTGGTATGTGTATACTATACCTCTGATCTCATCTCTCAGCGGAAGTCTCAGTCTTCTTAGGGTTCCGTACTTCCTAATAAAAAACGGAACCCTTATACATGTCCGTCTGTCACAGCCAATTTTCTCCGAGTCTACTGGACTGATAAGCGGAAATCTGGTACATATATGAATTTCTGTGACCCGAACACGGTCTTGTAACGTAAATAAACAAATTTTGAATATGGGGGTAGTTTTAGGGGAGAAAACTAAAAAGTTAAGAATAAAAGTGATTTGCGATTTGAGATTCTGCATTGAGATGCTCTAAGCCAACTGGAATGTATGAGAGAATATGTTTTTCAACTAAAATGTTAAGTTTGTTCTTGTGATCCGAAGACACGGTAGCATCCCCGCCAATTACCTACCCTTTTTTCGAAGTGTTTCATCGTTCTCTTAGCTCCGGCCTGGATAATGCTAAAGAGCTCAAATTCTCAATTTAAAATGTTTTTAGCAGACTTGTAAAACACACTAAATTTTATGTGTCTAGCTTTTACACTAACTGACTCACTCACTCGCTCATCAATCAAGCCTCTAGGGCACTTCCCGAAGTCCTAAAGAGCTAAAGTTAGAATTTTTAAATGCAGGCTACTATTTGCACACAAACAACAAAACAAACAAAAAATAACTTTCACCCTCCCAACTCCTTTTCCATGCCTGTATTTCTTACGGATAATCGGTGCACATACTTCCATTTGTTAAGAACGCGAGATTAGCATTCACATAAACAACAAAGACGAAACCCTTTTTAACACGCATTTTTATTAGCTTCACTTGTCACTAACAATGTAATAAAATAAATTTTAACCAACTCCTAATTGTCGTATCAAAATGAAACTTTATAAGTGTGTTTAGTTTAGATGTCAAAACTGTAATTTGGTAATTTGAGTTGTTCTATAAATGACAAATGGTTTTATTTCTGTAAGTAGGTTTTAACAAACACTTTTACACGTCAATCATATTTAAAAAAGTAGATGAGATCGGCGTTTCCTATCTGACTGCTCTGAGAAGAAAAGCCGAAACAAACTCAGAGGTCCTAGTCTCTTTTAAAGTCCAGACATAATCTTGGTCAGGTCATGTGAAGACCATGTAGATTGATGCATGAAATGGTCTTTTGAGGAAAGAACCACACACAATGAATGTACCTGTCCAGTCAGTGCACGCATTTGTCAGTAATCATGCAGCTCAACAGAGAACATAAGGAGCTCAACGATTCGACGAACATTACCAAATGTCCTTTACATTTGGGTAGGCTGCAGAAATTACTCAAACTGGCAGACCATGATTAAAACTAACTTTAAAAATAAAAATAAACTGAGTTGGAAAAAAAAAACAACAAATCCACACTGCCTTCACATTCACAATAATTAAAATATTATAATACTTTACAAAGTAAATTTTCATGTCATTGTATAGTTTATTAAGTCCATTAATGTCAAAGTGTATAAAATCCGAGAATAAACTTGGTCAGATCATATGAGGACCCTGTAGACTGGTGTCTGAAATGGTCTTTTGAGGAAAGAACCACACTGATTTGAGTGGACCTGTCCAGTCAGTGCACGCATTTGTCAACCATGGTGCAGCTCAACTCAGAACTAAGGAGCCCAACGATTCGACGAGCAATACAAAAGAAGTAAGTAGTAGTAATTACACAAACAGCCAGACCATGATTAAAGCAACTGAAAGAAAAAAAAAGAAAAATACAGTGACCCACATAGTCCTCACATTCACAAAATTAAAATAATATTATACTTTATACAGTAAATATATACATGTAATTGTGTAAGTAAAAAAGTAAAAATATTGAAAAAATCATAATAAAAAATTAAATATTAAAAAAAATGCAAAATAATATTAAACATCAACATTGTCTGTGTAAATTTATTGGAGCAGCTCCAATAAATGTCCTCAATATAGTCTTCGACAGTATAATAGGCTTTCTGGTATAATTTCCGCTTTATATAAGATTTGCATTTATTAAGGCTTAGTTATTGAATGTGGCTAGGAAGTTTATTATAAAAACGTATACATTGACATTTAAACGAGCCACCTATTTTCTTGAGCCTGGTAGTAGGAACAACAAATTTGTGTTTGTTCAAATTATTTTTGTTGAACAAATTCTTATAATGAAGCCAGGAGGTAGATAGTGGAACTCTTCAGTTTGGCTCTTCATTAGATCTGACAGTTTTTTAACAGTGAAAAGTTATGTAAGTCTTTCCGATCTACTTTACATGAAATGTTTTCTGTGGGTTACATCCCGGGTGGGAACCCTCTCCAAGCGAGTTAAACTCGCACTTATCTGGTTTTTCTCTGGTGTAATAACCTATTTCAATTGTTCTAGGTGTAGAACCAGTTAAAGATGCTGCTTCTGGCCTTTGTCAGGGTATCGGATTAATTACCTTACGGATTTTTTTTCTGGGTGGGAAATCTTCAAATGACTTCTCAAATGCTCTATGTGGAGCGGGAGGGCGTGTCAGACTCTTACGGACTAAAACCCACCCATTTTCCTTCAGTTGCTTGTGCCAGGGCCACGGCATCTCTTTCGAAC
This sequence comes from Dasypolia templi, assembly GCA_963555695.1. Taxonomy (NCBI): domain Eukaryota; kingdom Metazoa; phylum Arthropoda; class Insecta; order Lepidoptera; family Noctuidae; genus Dasypolia; species Dasypolia templi. The sequence goes on along the minus strand of OY743158.1, from coordinate 13,323,899 downwards.
AACCTGCGACTCTGGCAGATATCGGCACTATCGGACCCCGTCACTATGTGCTGACATCTCTTTGAGGCGCGCATGGAACACGGCGAGCTACCCATTACTCGCCATCCGCAAGCCCGCGCGGAATCTGCGGGCGATTCCCGACGCCTCCTGTCATGTCTCCTGCAGCGACTAGGGGCGTGAGGGCGCAAGGCTGGGCAAAGGTGACGGCTTCCCATTCGGTCTTGTCGACGCGAAGATCGGGCGTTTTCTCCCGCCTAATACGGAACAGGAACCTCCCGAAGCAACCATGTCCGGTGAGGACCTGTGTCAGGCGGAAGGTGAGGACGCCGTGGCGCCTCTTCAACCACTCCTCAAAGAGGGGACTTATCGCCAATATTGTAGCGTGCCCAATACTGGGTTGCGACAATCGCACCCTCCATGTCGCCATGAGATCCCGCCGGAGCTTCCGTGATTTCTCGCGGCAGCGGAGTTACACCACGGCGTTTTGCCTCCTCGCGCCACTTCCATACTTGCGCGAGGGCTGTTGCCTCCAGATCCCATGGCGGCAATCCGGCAAAGAGGCTCGAAGCCTAGCAGTAGACCGTGCGGTATCTTCAGACTAGCCTGATAGCCATGACCCTTTGGGACGCGTTCAACGGCGGGCTCGAAGGAGCCTCAAATAATTACCGGGCTTGTTGTGGTTCTATTGTATCGCTTTTGGCAGCCACATGAAATCCCTGAATTTCGAGACCCTTCATGACCCGTGACACATGATCGCCGTATATTTTAATTGTCAATATTTATAACATAATTGTATAGGTATTGTTCTATTTAATATTCTAATGCTAGTTGGTTTTAAACCAAGACTGTTTTCCATCGGGAAAACTTTACAAATCTTTATCTAGCATTAATGTCAAAGTTTACGTATTTGTGGACACGAGCATGAAAAGGATTGCAATCGCTATGCTTGTTCGTAAAACAGCATATAACAAAGATTTATCGTCTAATATATCTTAATTTTTCTAGTACATTTTGGCAAATCTACCTATTACGCAACTGTGTTCTTTAATAACATTTAGGTAATTTCAGCATCTTATCATTAATTTTGAATACGATTTTTATAATTATAAATTAAACGTTTTTATGTGGCAGATTTCCCTTTTTTATTCCGCTACACTTTCTTTATGTGAAAGTTTGGATGCCTAAACTGTAAAAAAAAAATTTAGTTAGTAAAGTTTTTACTCAAACATGTTTTAACTGCTGAACAGATTTGAATGAAAGACACAAAGGTAGACTATAACCTGAATTAACAAATACAATAACTATTATAAAAAGCGTTTTTTTAATACTAGAAAAACCGTAGGCACCACTTAGTATAACGCACCCCCTTTTTTTTGGGTGGGAAATCATCAAATGACTTCTCCACCCAGACTTCTACTGACTAAAACCCACCCGTGTTCGTTCAGTTGCCTTTACCAGGGCCATAGTATCTCTTTCAAACAACCCGCAATCCTGCAAAGTACAACACACCCCTAAACACAGTCAGTCTCCGTTAAACCAAGCGCAATAACGCTCGAGTATGGCGGGTTAAGTCCAATTGCCTGACGCATTATAAGTACATAGTTAATCAGTACTTGCAGTTATGCTTGAAGCCAGCTATGTCATCACACTGGTTCTTCAGTTCAACCCCATTGTAATATGACACAGGAATTTAGGTAATCTTTGTTTAAATATTTCGTTTGAAGTCTTATCTTGGTAATACTAACCGCTTTATGCTTTTAATTTTTACATTTAAAGGTCATAAACAGTGTAAAAAGACGTTAAATTAAAGTATAACAATCGAAGGAGTAGGCAGAAGTGAATAATAAACTCTTTTCTCCAGATAATACGTCTCATATTGCGGTCCTCCCGGCCTGTTGTCATCAAATGACCACAAAAGCAGTTTCGATATCCAGGTTCTCCTGTTCAGCAGTCGGTCTTGCAACGAGGCAAAATATCTAAATCAAAATATTTTATTTCACATTCACTTACATGGGCACTTATGAAACGTCAGAATCTAGGTGCACGGTTCCAATTGGTCGTTTCCTGTGGAGAAGAGCCGGCAAGAAACGCCATGGTTACTCTTTTTAAAATATTTGTATTCGTTTAATGCAGATGTTTTTAATTGAAAACAGCATTCTTTTGTCTCATGACACGGCTGCTGCTTGCTGATAAAAAGTTAATTAAATATGAACATTATATTGGCACTAAAGCTCCGGTTATCATCCCCGTCCTGTTTATTGCAAATGTCAACGAACTCGACTCACTCACTCATTACTGCCTGTAATTAATAAACTAGTGGGCGCCTGCAGGTTTTTAAATCTCTGTTTCAAGATAAATTATACTATCTTCTCATAGCAAAATTTATCTTGAAAGTCTGTCAGGCGCAAAATGTATAAAATGTCCTTGAAATTTTTATTTTAATGATAAATAAATGATAATAATTTTTTTAAATGTAAGTTTGTACAAACACTATTACATCACATTTTAAAAACTAGATGAATTCGGGTTTTCCTATCTGACTACTAGAAAGAGGAGTAGAAAGGCCGAAACAAACTTAGAGGTCACAGTCTCTTTTAAAGTCCAGACATAATCTTGATAAGGTCATATGAATACCATGTAGATTGGTGTCTGAAATGATCTTTTGAGGAAAGAACCACACAGAATGAGTGGAGCTGTCCAGTCAGTGAACGCATTTGTCAGCTGCTCAACAAAGAACTAAAGGTGCTAAACGATTCGACGAACATTACCAAAGAAAGGACATTTGGGTAGGCCGCAAAAATTACAAAAATTACTCAAACAGCCGGACCATGATTAACACTAATTTTAAAAAAAACATTGAAAAAAATCAACAAATCCACATTGTCTTCATATTCACAATAATTAAAATAGTATAATACTTTATAAAGTAAATTTAAATGTCATTGTATACATAAATGTCAAAGTGTAAATAAAAATCTGAAAATTATCTTGGTTATATCATATGAGGGCAATGTAGACTGGTGCCTGAAATGGTCTTTTGATTAAAGAACCACACGGATTTGAGTGGACCTGTCCAGACAGTGCACGCATTTTTCAATCATCGAGCAGCTCAACTCAGAACTAAGGAGCTCAACGATTCGACGAAACATACAAAATAAAGGGCATTTGGGTAGGCCGCCACAAGTACTCAAACAGCCAGACCATCATTAAGCCCCCCCTTTGAGGCCCCAATCCCCGGCGAACGTAACGTCCCCTCAAGCCTCAAGATTTCGTGATTTTGTAGAATTTCGCAGCCGCGATCACAAAAGTTTTTTCATAGTTTTTTGTTCGATGCTACCCACTATAAGTAAATTATTTTGGGTCCTTGAATAAACAGACCATATTACAAAATAAAAACAGTATTTGGTTTAATATTGTAAATAAATGACGAAATAATACGTGTACGTAAAACTTTTTTGCACACAAAAACGTTTTTTATGGTTTTTCGCACAAATAACTATCCACAACGATGAAATAACTATTCAAAAGTAAATATTCATCCACTCATAGTAAATTTAAACACAAAAACACTTAATTTCACAAAAAAAACGAACACGCGGTCAGTGACAGCTCACCCACGACCACGAACTACGCGTCACAGAGTACTTTTATTATCTACGCGTCTTCTACATTTTTTTTTAAATGTCAGCCAGACTTTTCGTTCGGATTCGAATGATTTGCACAGATTACCTATCTGTCTCGACCCTGACACAAACCACAGTGCATTCTAACATTTATTTTACAATACGAGATTTAACCGCGTGAAGTGGGTTTTAGCCCGGTGGGATTCAAAGGTATTGGCGAATTACTGGGCCTTTAAAGGCCCGACTCAATGAAATATACAATGACCCACATAGTCCTCACATTCACAAAAATTAAAACAATATTATACTTTTTACAGTAAATATATACATGCCATTGTTTATCTAAAAATGTACGAATATAGAAAAAATCATTAAATAGTTATCAAATTAAACTGCAGCAATATCTGTAAACTTATTGGACCAGCTCAATCCTAAGCCTTCTTGTCCTTAATATATCTTTATCAGTATAATAGGCTTTCTGGCAAAATTTCCGCTTTATAAAATATTTGAATTTATTAAGTTCTTGAATGTGGCTAGGAAGTTTATTATAAAAACGTATACATTGACATTTAAACAAGCCACCTTTTGTCTTGAGCCTGGTAGTGGAAACAACAAATTTGTGTTTGTTCCTAGCAATAATAATAATAAAAATGTAATATGGCAGCACCGTGTCAACAAAACGTCTGAATTTCCAATTTTGCAAAATAGTATAAGTGAAAGTAATTTTGATCAAGTCTTACAACAGTTTTTCATTAGAAACCAAACCTGAAACTTGAAACTTAATTTAAAACCAAAAAAGTGACCTTATCACATAAAACAGGAAAAAAATTAATTAAAAACTACAGAATCTGAGGCGACATGACAGATGTCACCTCCGATAAAAATAACATGAACACAAAATAGGAACATGAGGATACTATGTTGACAAGATCAGCCGCACGTCGAGCACGCCCAACACCTTCGGACTCGTCGCTCAGCTCCGCCTCGCCGCAGCCGGTACCCAGCACTACTGTGAGCTCTGTGACGACACCGGTCGCGGTAGTTGCGTCCAGCTCGAGCGACGAGTATTTCTCCACGCCCACGACGCCACCACCTGCTCGTCGACGAGGAGGACGCCGGCCGCCGGACGGCTTAGGACCTCGAAGCCCACCGGCCTCTGATAGGGTCCCAGCCCCGAGCGAAATTGTACAGCGCATGAGATGTACACGATCCATCAATGAAAACGTCATGCACTCATACTATGGGGCTACAGAGGGCGGAAACAGACCGCGTACCGTGTTCGGATGCTCTCTCTTTTTCAGCTGCTTGAGCCAGCTGTCAACGATTCGGCACAACGACTGTCGGATCAGCTGCGGGTCATCCAATAAAAATATGTTGGATGCTTGATCGCCTGCGAGTTAAAATGCAGAACAGCCATGTCATCGCCCCCCCTTCGCAGACTGTTGTGGTACTACCACAGTGCAACGCAAATCAATTTGACGAGGGAAGTGATGATAGGGCTACAAACGTAAGTACCCGAACAATCAGGAATTGAGGAGTGCTTTGGAGGGTGCGATTCGGGAATATCGGTTCATGTCGCCCGAACTTAGACCACGCTTAACTCATTTGTCGATGCATAACAAAAATAGGGCGCTGGTGGCGGGCCTGGATTCGCAGTTATCAAACTATTTTGATGACAATGATGAATACATCTATTTGTATATTTAAGTACACATTATGTTCAGCAAGAATCACACATAGTTCTACAGAAAAAGTCACACCACGGGACGTCATTACGTCATTTCGAGAGGTAGTTGCCGAAAATCAGCGCTGTTGACGATAGGTTCGTCCGAAGTCAGAGCATTTTGCTGAGCAGCGACCTGTTCTTGCACAGATGTGGCGCACGACTTACTTATTGTTCTTATTATTGTTGTTTGTTTTGTTACAAAAGTAGTCATTCTTCCACTTTGCAATCGGCAGCTTGTTTTTGTACAAATAATGTTTGTTTTATTCTCATTTGCCAGTGTCGCAACACAAAACAGAGAAATGTGTATTGTCTTTGGTGCTGAGTGACATCAAGCAATGGACAAAATTACAAACCTTTTAAATGCTGAATACGAGGCCTTTGGCTACTTTGGATGTGTGGAATTTATGTAAAATTTTTGTCATGTGCGTTTTGCTTGTGCAGAATAAACAATTTTTGTTTCTTTCTTTCTATGACTGCTCATTTGATTCTGTACTGCGCGGCTGTAGCAGCATGTCGTGGAGCTCACGTCAAATTTTCCAATGACTCTAGAGCTACTCGACCGAAACCAACCGTACCAGCTTGGCAGTGCAGTATTGAACGCCGTATTGGTGGGGCCAGAGCGCTCATCGGCAAACTAATCTGCTTCAAGAAGGGCAATAATCGTCCAGGAGTGTTGCGCTTTGTGAGGCGGGCGTTCTCAGGGATTGATATTAGTCCTCAGAACTATACTTCCTGCATCACAGAGCGCATCGACTTCCTGAAGCAGAAAGTGGATGCATGGACTAACCGTATTCGAAGGTATAAACGGCGAGTAGAACAATACACTCAGAATCGGACCTTCCAGAGCGATTAAAGGTGGGTTTATAGGGGTTGGGAGCGACCGAACCAAGGTGTGGCTGACACGTGCCTGCCGGATGATGATGCCACGTGTTCTTTCTGGCGCAGTACCTGGGCGGTACCTCAGAGAGTCAGTCACACCGAAGGCGGTTGGGTTCGGGAAGGCAAGCGTGCCTGCGCTCCAATACCAGAAATGGCGGCTATTACCATCTGCCCCCAAGATACAGCTCGTGCAGTCCGACCGTTGCCTAACTGGAAGTCTCCAGAGCCGGACGGGCTGCAAAACTCAATCGATCAAATGGTTTTACAAGATCGCACTCCTCATTTATATGGCCATTACGCAACATGTTCGTCGTTCCAGAAAGGATCTGCCGACCTGTTGGATAGATTACAAGAAGGCCTATGACTCGGTACCACGTACGTGGCTCATGAGGGAGCTGGAGTTGTATAAAGTGGATGCAACTCTGCGCACCTTCTTGATGTCATGTATGGGGCGATGGAGGACGGTCCTTCGCTATCCAGGATGTCAGAATATCCAGAGGACTAGCGAGCCGGTAAGGATCGAGCGAGGCATATTTCAGGGCGACAGTTTGAGCCCGCCTTGGTTCTGCTTACAGGTCTAGACCTGTAAGCAGAACCAAGGCTATCGGCTGAGGAGAGGTGGTCAGGTTATATCTCACCTTCTCTACATGGATGATCTAAAACTCTTTGCCTCCAACAATTTGCACCTAACGGAGCTACTGAAAGTAACTGAAACTTTTAGTAGCGCCATCAGAATGGAATTTTGTGTGGACAAGTGTGCGGTCATACATGTAAAGCGAGGGGAGATTGTGGAATCCGTGGGAACCCAACTCTCGGATTCCATAAACTAAGGTTTCTAAGGAACCCTCTCCACATCCGAAACCTATAAGCATTTGGGTATGTCGGAAGCGTTGGGCATCAATGGTATTGGCATGAAGCAATTTTTGAAGGAGCGCTTCTTTGGCCGCCTGAAGAAAGTGTTAAATAGTCTTTTGTCAGGCGGAAACAAGGTGCGCGTCTTTAACGGTTGGGTCATGCCGGTTTTGATGTACTCTTTCGGCATACTCAAATTGACTCAGACCGAACTCGACGCCCTGGATAGGAGGGTCCGTACACTGCTGACTGCAAACCGAATGCATAACCCACGGTCATCGGTAATGAGACTGTATATCCCGCGAAAGTGTGGAGGTCGAGACTTTTTAACACGCTAAGACCCTAAGACCCTCCACAATCGCGAGATATGCAGTCTCAGGGAATATTTCCTAGAAGCAGACGTGGGGATGCATCGTGATGTGGTCGCGGTGTAGAAGGGCCTCACCCCACTCCCTCACCTCCTTGGCTAAAGAGAACTGGCGCAAACCTGTAGTGCTTGACACTAATGATCGCATGGAAGTATGGCAGAGTAAGGAGCTTCAAGGACGCTTTTTCCGGGCCCTACATGGACCCGATGTAGATCTTCTAGCGTCCGTAGCATGGCAGCGTTTCGGTGAACTCTTTGGAAAAACCGAAGATTTTGTCTGCGCAATTACGGCCGAAGTTATGATGACGAACAATTACCGGAGATTTATTGTGAAAGACGGCACGGTTGACATCTATCGGGCGTGTCACCGTCCGGGGGAATCAATAAGACACATTACGTCCGGGTGTTCTCGTCTAGCTAACGGAGAGTACTTGCGTAGACACAACCTTATAGCCAGGATTATCCATCAGCAACTTGCTCTGAAATACAGCCTTGTGGAATCGGAAGTGCCAACGGGCGGTCTCTAAATCAGTTTTACGAATTATTCTAACGGCGTATGCTGCAGAGCTTAGTTTTTTTGACAATTTATCTATATGGGGGCCCCATTGAAGCTTGGCATCCAAAGTTATACCTGAGAATACTGTGGTGTTTTCAGGTTTCAACTCTTCACCCTTAATAAGAACACTAGTTTCTACTTGTCTAACATGAGGTATCGTAAACTTAATGCATTTCGTTTTTTTTCGTTGGGAAGTAGGTTATTAAAATTAAACCAGTTTCCAAGACAAACATTAAACCAGTCAGTTAACTACTTTAGCAAGGGCGCTATTTACATTGTCAGTAACCAGCTGCAGACGTAAAAGTGGTGTGTCCTTTATGAGGTAAGGCAAGTCATTAATATAAATAAGAAACAAAAAAGCCCAAGAATTGAGACCTGAGGGATCCCCATTCTTACTACAGATCCTGTTGATCTTTTTCCGTTAACATCAAATCTCTGAGTACTATAACATAAGTAAAAGTAGGAAGATTCAGAGGGGCATTCCGGATTCCGTAGTGGTGCAGTTTCCTGATAAATGTTTCATGAAGAACACAAACAAAAGCCTTGGAAAAAACGCAAAAGATGCCCAAAGCATCGCATTTGCCCTCTCATGCATTACAAACATGTCCTAAAAAATCAACTCAGCAGTCGAACGACCCCTTGTAAAACGGAACTGTTTGTTATGCAGTAATATTTATTAAAAAATCTTTGCATTTGATCTAAAAAAGTTTTTCAAAAAATTTACTAAAGGTAGCACTTAAATGAGTCTATAATTAGTAGGGTCTGATGTAGTTTTTCATAAGACCAGGAAACTCACCACGGACAATACAATTATTAAAATTAACAGCTAACAAAGTAGGTACCACAATATTTATAATAGACTAAGCAACGTTCACAGAATTACCCCATAAATCTATTTGATGTGTGAAGGGTTTTAATTATATCTGTGCAGGTGTCATATTGGATATTAAATTCAGAATCACAAACTGGAACGTTTTCATTAAGTTATGACTCTGCAGTAGTGGCCGATGAGTTTAGAGATTAAGTAGTCGTAACGGGAATCTCAGCAAAGAAATTTTCTAAGGCTGCGGCGACTTGAGAATCTGATTTAATTATGTTGCCATCAATATCAATGCTGTAATCACTACTTCGGTTGCATGACCTTCCCGTTTTGCTATTAATGATGGTCCATTTCATTTTAATAACATTACTAGATTTTTTTATTTTTGAACTCAAGTAACGTCACTTGGCCATACAACAAACTTTTTAAAAGAATTTTGAATAATTCCTAACACATAAATTAAATTCAGCGGTGTTTAAACAAGTCCATTGATCATACAACTCAAAAAGTCCTTTTCTTCTCTTATGTATACCAATGGCGGCCCAGTCACTGAAGGAAGCATTACTATTGACCGAAAATGTCTTTGGAATTAAAGTGTTATCAAATTGTGTGCAAAACATTTTGAAAAAAGCATTAAATTGTTGATTACAGTACTCATTAGTTGATAAAAGTGGTAAATTACTTAAAAGTTTAGTTTTAAATGTTTCCAAACGATTGGTAGTTTTTGGATTAAAACAGTGAATTTTTTTTGTAAAATTTTGTTAATATTTGAAATAGTGACCAACTGTCCGCAATGATCGGAATCTATTAAATTAATAATTTATTTGTGGGTTGGTACGAGTATAACATCTGTATAAACGTTATCTAGGCATGTGGCACTAGTATTCTAGTGGACTCCAAAAATTGGTTAGCAAGATTGTATGACTGAAATAAACTTATATTTCTAGTACGTAAGCCAGAATTTTGTAACAAATTAACATTAAAATCACCACAAGTGATGATAGACTTGTTCGACTTAAAGATTTTGTTCAACACTTCATCCATAACCTTTCAAAACAATCTCACAATACTGAAGGCGGTCTGTACACAATTAATATAATGACCTGCTCCAATTTGATATAGGCTATTTCAATTGTTCGCTCAAAAGAGAGGCTCACAATATCCAGGTCTTTAAATTTGATCTGGTTATTTACAAAAATTAATGAGCCACCATGCATTTACTCTGCTGAACGAAGTACCAACCTGGTGATTACTAAAATTGAATACAAAACTGGTGGTGGCTTTTATGCCCATGTTCTGTCATACAAAGAATCTACATTGTTGCAATTCAGGAATAATTCTACTTCTAAATATTTGTTCAAAAACCCTTGAATATTTTTATGCACCACGCTGATATTATTTAATTTATTTAACACATTTGATTTATTATTTGCTTTCTTTACATTTTTGCAAGAGGTTGCCTCTTTTGTCCTTATTTCTAATTTTAAATGAAAATCAATGTTGATTCCAAATATATTGGCAGAATAGTATAACATGTCATTGCATTGCTCAAAAGAAGCAAGTTATTTAGCCTAATTCTTGGCTGTAATAGAAAAAAAAATGTAATAGCAACACAGCTCCTGTCTTTTATGATAGTTTGAAAGATATTACATAATTATATTACACCTATCTTTTGTCAAATACAAATCATTACCAACAAAATTGTGGGTATCAATTAAAATGAAATAGATTATTATTAAATGTCAAATTATTCAATGTCATATTGATTTCAAATCTTAAGTTATTTTCTTCCCGTGGCAAACTGTTACTATATTGGAATTTAAACAACACAATTTTTCTTAAACTAAGATTACACAATGTTTTATAATACTGGAGAACTTTTTAATTTTTTAATTTATTATTTTAATTAAGTTACATTTAATAATTTCTTACATCTCAAATAAGGAACAACCAGGCATACAGTCGTTTATTATGGAGTATCCCGATATTCATGTGTCAATAAGTGGCCTAAGTCCTTTCCAATCTCATCGCAAAATAATATTATATCATTTTGTACTATTTGTTTACATTGCATTACAATTGCATTACAATTGCAGTATTGCATGTTGACAATGAATGGTAGGTAGATTAGATGGTATTTGACAATCCTCACAGGTGAGATTACCAGCTCATTCATTGCCTACACATATTTCCTCATTAGACCTTCAGAGGTAATATATTTAGTAGTCATTGCACTAAGTTTCCCTTGCAAATTTTAATGTCAAGTTGAGATTGCAAGTCCTGCGGGTCAATGTTGTATCTCTTAGTACTTTGGTCCAAATTAAAAGAATATCTAATTCTTTCAGTAAGTTTAACCTTTATTTATTGAGTTTAAAATTTTTGATATAAAACCTTTGTCTTTTTACCATATTTTGTGTTTTCACTATGTGTTTATTGATTTTGATGTATTTCTTAAGTTTGTTTTTACTGGTGACTACTCTCACTATATTACATGTTCTAAATCCATCTTCGCCTGTCAAATCAATAGTGTAAGATGGGTTTATGGTCGAAACCATTGACGGGGCAATAGGCACCAATTCATTGATTCAGCTAGGCAGTGATATTTTTTTTTTTTTTAAATCAAAGTTACAATTATTACCTTATTTTTTATTACTTAACTTAATTTCAGTCTGTAACTGTTAGCGATCTTCCTTTTTATCTTTAATGCGTACCCCAAACTAGGCGGCGCCTGTATCTTGGGGACTAGAGTTGTGATGCATGATTCTATTTACCACTACAATTTTGTGAGAATATATAAGAGTAGGTAATTGTAAACTTTTATATGAAACTAAATTAATATTGAGATCATTATGAAAGTGAAAACTTAAATCATAAATTATAATATAAACAAAAATAAAAGCTTAATTTGCACTGAACAAAGCACAAGACTAATAATATTAAACAATAAAATAAAATGATAAATAATCATGAGTAAATATAAAAAATAAAATTAAAAAATAAACCACAATGCTAAGGAGCTAAAGTAAGGTGTGGGTGTGTGTGTTAGTGGGTGGGTGTGTATTAGTGTGTGCGTGTGTGGTGTGTAGATGTTAATGTCTGTGGTGGTAGTAGGATTCCGAGAGTGAGTTGAGTGTTGTGAGAATGCTTTCCGATTCATCATACGAAAGACTTAATAGCCATTGTTTGACAACATTTTTGCATGTAGAGAGGGAGAGTTCTTTTGGGTCACAAGGCAAACTACTGATGACCTTATATACAAAAGTGTGTAGATAGGCGGGACAGCGTCTTGTTAGGAGAGATGTGGTTCGTTGAAGCGGGATGTGAAAGACACGTTTGGAAGTCAATGAGTGATAGTCAGGTCGGATTTTTAGGGTTTTGTGTATGCGTAGGTATGCATTGAGAATAAATAGTTGCAGGACACGTAGAACTTGAAACTCTTTGTATAGGGAGTCAGTAGGGTAGAAAAATGGTTTTCTTACGATAACTTTAATAACAGCTCTCTGGGCCCTTTCAAGCTCCAATCATTATCGTTTTTCCAGCTCCACCCCAAATAGTTACGCCATATTGTATAATGGACTGGCATATTGCGAAAAAACCATTCGCATTATGTCTTTTGGAGTGCGGTCTCTTTATGATGGGGATAAGTTTCCTTACCCGGTCAGAAAGAAATTGAATGTGGGCTTTAAATGATAGATTTTCGTCAATAAGTAGACCTAAATAACAAATAGATTGTGTCCGGTTAATACAATCGCATGAGCAGACTTCACGTGATGTATTCAGGTGGTTTTTACATGTGTGGAATTTTAAAGTCAGGTTGGGAGGAGGGCTAGATAACTGTGTTTTGGAAAATGTAATAAATTTGGTTTTCTTTAAATTGAGTGTAATGACAATTTGTAGTCTCAAGTTGTGCAATCTGACTTTGAGCCTTATGTAGCTGCTGTTGAAGTAAATGTTTGTGACTAAGAGCTTGTTCATACTACATGCTACACTGGCTGAACCCGTCCACAACAACTTGGAGACTATCCCGGGCTTCTACGGCATCAGTGTATTGAATATTTATCTGAGCCATTTTATCTTTCAACTTCCTATTCATTTCATGGGCGTCAAAGAGCACCTTTTCATTGTCATCTATTTCCTTATTTAGTTGGTCACAGTACTCCTTTGACGCTTTTAATTGGCACAAAGCCTGATTGAGTTTAGACTCTTCTAGGCGAGCACGGCAGCTGCGAGTCATAATCATAATTATAACTGTTATAAGGAAGAGAAAACAATTTAGAATAGTGGAGGTAGTTGGGGCAGCAGTTTAAAAGATGTTTAGTTTAATAGTAAAAATGAAATTTAGATGAAAAATAAGAAGTTCTGTCAACAAAACCAAACTAATGTTATGTTCAAAGATCATTGGCATCAACAAGTACCGTATTTAAAGGATATAGATTGTAATGATATAATTATATAGATTCAGGGAATTTATAGGATTGAACTTCGTATTTTAGTTGAATTCCTAATAAGATTTGAATGATTTATTTAATTCTTAAGAGTTTTCAGTACTAACCTACCGTCAATCAAAATGTTAGCAGATTTAATTTATAAAACAGACATAATTTAAGAAATTGAAGAAACCTTTTTAAGATGCAAAGCTGCAAATCTGTTAATTTAATCTATCTGATAGTTCATTCCTCTCATGATTTTTTTAATAAACGGACACATTCGCGTTGCTTAAAACAGTAGAATACCTTCAAAGCCGCAGAACATGAAGAAACACTAAAAGAGTCTAAATGAATGTTTTGAACTACAGCGAATATTTTAATTTAAAGGATTCCATAGTAAAAACTTTATTTTGTACAACAAAGCTCCTTACATTTTGTGCAGCAAACGTTGCGTTATTAGTTTTTCAAGACTTCATACAAAGTTTTCCGTCCGTCTTAATAGTGGCATGTCTTACAATGTTATGAAATATTCGTGTACAGAGTACAGTTAGCAGAATGTAAGCAAGATTAGGGTGACGCAAAAAATGCATGTGAGGAGTTTGAAGCTGCAAGAAAGTTTGAAGAAAATAGAGACGTTTGTGAGAAAAATGGGGTGGTACAGTAAATACAAACTGCTGTTGTTAGTTTAGAAGATAAAAAAGTTTCTGAGGTAGATTTAGAAATCCACATAGCAGAAAAAGACACTGTTCTTTTAAATGAACCTGAACATTTTTAGACAACAGTACCAGCTTGAGTACCCACGCAATAGAAAAAAACAGGTGGAATTGCCCGTCAGTTAACCCGCGTGTGTCACAATTATGCGGAAAAATGTGTAAATTAATAACAACTTTCGTCAGGTTTAACTTGTTGTAGGTGTTGTTGTTTTGTCAGATGTCTTAATATTGTATAAACAACAAATAAGATTTTCGTCAAAGTTGAACTTGTAATTCTTATAAAATTAAGTCTTATTACTCAGGACGAATGTTGTTATTATTATACATATTTTCCGCATAATTGTGACTCGCGCGTGCTAGCTGCGTGGGCACATCCACTTTTTTCTTTTCTTTTCCGTGAGTGTACCAAATGGACGAATCGACTAAAACTGGCGAATACTGGAAACTGCCGAGTTGACGCAACTGTCTAATCGGCAAAACTGGCCAATCAGTGAAAATGAATAATCAACGAAACTGGCGAATTTAATAAACTGGCAACTGCGGGATGCTGACCAGTTATACGCGGACTAAAAAGAATGTAGACTTTATTCTCACAAAAGAAGAAGTGTGATGAAGAAGCCATGCGAAAGCGACAAAAAAAGTTAGCTGATAGGGCTATAGACACCTGTCCAATGCCAACCCGAACAAATTGCCGAGAAAAGGACAATGCCAGAAACTCTATAGAACTTTGCCCCACTCAAATCAAAAAGTCATTTACAAGCCTGCAATATAAAGCATCTTAAAGCTTATTTATTATTGTTAACTAAACATTTGTCCTAATGCCTGTAGAACTTGAGCGCAAGTTCTACAGGCATTAGGACAAATGTTCTGTTAAAATCTTAAACCAATAATGACATTGAGTGTAAGTTAGGTGCTGAATATAATTGTTAAAAAGCGATTTAAACAACATATACGTTAAGCATTATCATAATTATTATAATCGTAATAGGAGTTTTTGTTTTACAGGTATTTAAAACTTTGGTGTATCATGTGCAATGTGTTCTTTATAGGCGGGATTTCAACGCAAAACAGAAACACAAAGTTACCGGTATATAGAGTATATTAGCTTTCACAACTTGCACATAGAACAGCTTCACATTAACACAATAAAACTAGCGTAACTTTAAACTAAACATAGAGACTACTCCGAAATTGGCGGGAACGCATAAGCGATTCGACCCACGCCCGCACGCTTTGATGTTTCACCAGGCACTCTCAATTCCAACTGACTCGGCGGTGGGCGGGCGTTCCAACCGACGCACAGTGGGTCGAAACTATGATTTTAGTGACTTAGGGCTCAACTTTGCTTTTTTACTTTTTTCCTCATGTGGATGGATAGAGCTCATTAACCTCAACAATAATTGTTCTGATGTATTTTTTCCTAAACTTTATACTTTGGGTAGAAAAATGTGTTTTGTTATTTTTTTGTATGGAGCGGATCAAATAACCTTAAATTCCTGCTAAGTAGCGTGTGATCCCGCGTTGAAACTTTATTTTTCATATACCTTGTCTAGTCTATTATCATTTGATGCTATTAACGTGTGCATAAAGTTGCAACTCTGCCAAATAAATGGATCGAAAAAAATGAAAAAATATATAGAATAAAAAGCTACATTTTTTACTTTCGTAAGTTCTTTTAAGTTAAATTTGATATGGAATAGTAAGTAAAAGCACGTAATAATACACATAGTTACTTAACAACTAACAACAATACATTTAAAAGGTCCCTAATTAGCTTAAATTTACTAATATATGTAGTATTAGTAAATTTAAAGCTAATCACACTAATCATAATACATTTAAAAGGTCCCTAATTAGCTTAAATTTACTAATATATGTAGTATTAGTAAATTTAAAGCTAATCACACTAATCATAATACATTTAAAAGGTCCCTAATTAGCTTAAATTTACTAATATATGTAGTAGTAGTAAATTTAAGCTAATTAGGGATCTATGAATTTCAATTTCTTTGTTTTAATGACTTTAACATGTTTATGAAATGTTATTTTAAGTTAGATTTAATACTGAATAGTGAGTAAAGATAGGTACATAATAATACAAATTAGTAAAGGTAAACTAACATTACTACAACTAACACAAGCAAACTA
Organism: Dasypolia templi; assembly: GCA_963555695.1. Lineage (NCBI taxonomy): Eukaryota > Metazoa > Arthropoda > Insecta > Lepidoptera > Noctuidae > Dasypolia > Dasypolia templi. The sequence goes on along the minus strand of OY743158.1, from coordinate 13,307,788 downwards.
AAAACTAACTATAAACAACATCAAACATTACTATTTCCTTTCAATTATGAGTTTGATATTTATAAACTAATAAAAAAAACAAGAAACTTACAAACTACCAAAAAATCTTATTCACTATCGCTATGACTATCTTGTAAATTATCTACATCAATAAAATCTATATCGGATTCTGTGGGAAAAATCAGCAGAAGCTCTGGAGTTTTGGACTTGACTTTTGGAGAGAGAACCATTATATTTTGTTTCACCATTCGAGGTCTTAGACTTGTGATCTTTGGATCAGAAGACAAAAGAAGATTGTGTATAATATCCTCATTTGTCGCCGTTCTACTTACCTTTCTAGAATGACTCTCTCTATATTTCCGGAAATCTTTATTACGAGCTTCCGCTGCCTCTTCCGACAGTTTACCTATAGGTATGGCACCAAAGTGCTTAATTATATCACTCCCATGTACTAACAATTTATGTATACTGGAAGGCATATAATACCAGGGATATAAGTGAACGTACAATTGTGCAGTATCTCTACAAAATTCGGAAAACTTAGAAAGATCCACGCTCTCTCCAGATGCAACCGTCTGAAGAATCACATGAAACCTTTCTATTAAATCTTTATCTATTCCTGTTATGCGAGCTGTTGTTTCTGCATCCCTAAAAAATCTTCTGGCAGTATTGCCATCATTGGTTGTGCCTACTCCTTGCTTGACTACGTCAATAAGTAAAACGCATTCTTTCTTAAACGCTTGCTGTATAGCGCTCTTTCTGAGTGACATTTTTTCTTTGTCATCGCCCCTGCAACTCCATTTTTTGAAGTCCAAACGATAAGCTGCAAACAAAAAGAAATATCACTTAAATAAAAATCTCACAAGTAACTATATAACGTGAAAAAAATTATGAACTAATAAAATTATATTTACCGATATGAAGTAAGCACTCCATGCTTCTTATCCAGGCATGTAAAGATGACATTCCATACTGGAACACTTCTTCGTTGTTCTCTTTTTGAGCAAGTGACTCTAAATTGTTCATCTCTGACGGTTTTGCTTTGCAGATATCACAGACAGCTGAAGATGTGTCTGACAAATATGACGATATTTTGCCGTCTATCATCGTCAAGTGCAATTGATGCTTAACTTCAACTTGATTGAACTTGATTGGCTGAAGTGTTTCTATTTCTTCGGTTATGCTAGCTTTTATAGTTACCACTGTTGACTGCGTTTCTTTGGTAAATTTGAACATTATCGGACGGCAATAGAAAGTTGATGAGGGTCGATCGTTTTCCCAAACAATTGTTCCATCACATTGTTGAAGCCTTATAGGAACTAGACTGGCCATGAAGATAGTTGAGTCATCAAACTCTGCTTCAGTCTTTTGTTTATAATTACTTTGACCTGAGGCTCCATCAAAACCCCATTTGCTTATTAGCAGTAACTCAGTTGGCGAATCCAAATCTAAAGTAATCACTTCTAAAAGCCTAGATACCGTCAAGTTGAGTAAAGCTTGCAGTTTAATAGCAGCTCCTTCTTCAGTTATAATTATGTCTTCTTTCCCTGGATAACATTTTGCCTTCGCTTGTTTTATTTTATAATAAGAAGGGTATAAATCAGACCTATTTTCACTTGCTGCTTCTCTTAGGCTTATATACTGCCACTTACTTAATTTAAGTGAAACTAATAAAGACAGTGCCTTATCGGGTGAATATGTACTACTTTTCGGTTTACTTGTACTTAAACACTCTTTAACTTTTTCTAGATCTTCGGGGTGATTTAGTAAATGGTTCATAATTTTTCCTACATCCTCATTTCCGGTGTTTCTTAAACTAGCAATTGTAGTAGCTTTAAGTTCATCCGGGGATAACGAAAGCGATTGGTTAATTTGATCAACGCGTCGTCGTTTTTGCCTGGAGCCCAATTCCTCGAAAGGTTTTCGAGGTGTAAATGTAGATGTCGAAGCTTCTGTAGTAGATGGTGGTAGATTTTCGACATCTTCAGTATTACAAATCTCGAGCCTTTCCTGTTCAGTGTTCACAGCTTCAGGTATCATTCCTTCGGGCCAGTTTATTGCACGTTCCAACCAATCACCATTTTTTCTTACAAACTGTGCTAACGTGCGACTACTTCGTTCCCATCTTGCACTTATATTTGAACAAAAGCGCGTACAGAATTTTTGGAGCTCAACACTGTTCTCTTCGGTCACGTTTATTTTATGTTGTAGGAATTGAAAGAATTTTTGACTATCCGACAGTGACTTGACCTGCTCTCTTAAAATCATAAATAAATCTAAATTGTTAACTAAATTATCCATTATAACGAAAAAGGGACGATCAGAATCACGAGATGTTAGTAGTAGTACGAATAAACGAACACTAGTTAGTATATAATAAATTATGGTCATTTTATACTTCCAGAATCCAGTGACAAACAATGTTTACTAATTTTTCTACTACCCTCATTAACTAATTATCCTAATTAATATTACAGTAATGACTAAAAGTGAAAAACATTGTTATTTTATAAGGTAAAAGGTTAAGCTAATTACAGTAATTAAACACACAAATAGAAATTAATTGATTTCATATCCACATTTTTAAATAAAGGTCCCTAATTAGCTTAAATTTACTAATATATGTAGTATTAGTAAATTTAAGCTAATTAGGGACCTTTTAAATGTATTGTTGTTAGTTGCTAAGTAATTATGTGTATTATTACGTGCTTTTACTTACTATTCCATATCAAATTTAACTTAAAATAACTTACGAAAGTAAAAAATGAAGCTTTTTATTCTATGTATTTTTTCATTTTTTTCGATCCATTTATTTGGCAGAGTTGCAACTTTATGCATTTGTTTATAGCATCAAATGATAATAGACCAGACAAGGTATATGAAAAATAAAGTTTCAACGCGGGATCACACGCTACTTAGCAGGAATTTAAGTTTATTTGAGCCGCTCCATACAAAAAAATAACAAAACACATTTTTCTACCCAAAGTATAAAGTTTAGGAAATAATACATCAGAACAATTATTATTGAGGTTAATGAGCTCTACCCATCCGCATAAAAAAAAAAGTGAAAAAGCAAAGTTGAGCCCTAAGTCACTAAAATCATAGTTTCGACCCACTGTGCGACGGTTAACAAGCGCGCGAAATCAAAAAGGCGGCCCCGCGCATGCGTACCAGGCAGCCATGAACTATACTTCTGTGGCGGTGCGCGGAGTTGACATTTCGTTTTCGCGCTTTATTCTAAACTTAAAACTAGTAAAATTAACAATTTAATTATAGCGAATGAGTTGCCTACACAATGAGTAACGCAATAGGAAGTTCAGGGGTTGGATTCCTTTATAATTGATTTGTAATCGGCAAGTTCTACTGAAAAACAATGTTTTATGAAAAGGTCCTTTAATCATTACAATTATTTTCTTTAGTTGACATTTCCTGTTAATATCAGGGACAGGATCTGGCATTGTCCTTTCATATTGTAATATTTCTAGCCCACTTGCTGTTAAAATAATGTACAGCTACGTTCAGCTGTTTACATCTACTTGACAGCTTAGCTCTCAAATAAGAGTGGTCGTTTGATACCTACTGTTGTGGATTGCCTATGATTAATTATGACATTAAAGCCGTTGTCATCTTGATTTATATTTTATTACACTACAGATACGACTGAGTTTTCCATAGAAAAGAAGCAAGAATGAAATGGCCGCTACAGAATTAATTTCCAAACAAATAATTCACCGATAGAAACTTAACCAAAAGTTAATCGTGGTGCTCCAATGGGAAACGAATTTCGTTCCTAATTATAGTATTTACATATTCATAAAGCGGGGCTGGCTTACATACTTAGACTGAATTATACGCCTCGATCTATAATTTATTACTTACTGAGGAAATGTAATTATCCCCAAGATTTATATAGTTTACAATTTGTCGGCCAGAGGTAGAAGGACTTGCTCGAAAGTAAAGAAATCAGTACACAGAGGGTAGACGAAGTGACAATCTATCAGCGACAACCCCTTGACTGTCGCCGAAATTTTGTTTGATTCAGCGCATCTGTCACGGTCAAGCTGCGGTACTTCCGCGTGAACGGTGCGCTCGGACCAATTAGACCACGTTCACACGGACGTAAAAAATTCGCGGCGGGATTTTCAACTCTCGGCGTTAATCAGTGCGTTGAACAGCAAGAAAAATTCGCCATGATATTATTAAGTCCATACATATGTGGACTTATCCTGTTAGGATAATTGGTTCGAAACGACGCGCGTAGCTACCGAAAAGCTTACATCAATCCTGTTGAAACTCGTTGTTGAAATACGAAACCCTTTGAAACGGATAGCCAGTCTTGGCCCCAGGAAGTAATAAAGAATTTAATACAGGAATGTAATATAAATCAGCTTTACCTTGTCCTTCAAGTTTGAAATGAAAAATTCAATTGCAGCCCCGAAAAGTTTTGTAAAATAAGTTCTTTCTTAATAAAATGTAGATGAAGGGAATGTCGGCCCAAAGTTTTCAAGACCATCAGTAATTCGTATTGGAAGAGACTTCAGCGAAACATGGCGTCTTGTTAATAAAGTGTATGTCGAAGTATTTATCGTACGCATTATATATTTCGAGATTAATGTTAAAAGGTACAAGCGCCGCCTTTTGTGTATGCCTTTTATTTATTACAACTTTACGAACGAGTAGAATTAATACTGAAAAAAGGCGGACTTACTCCCTGAGGCATTTTCTACCAATCAATGATGCAGAGAAAAACATATCATGTACAACAGAGATAGCTATAAATCACATAGACATACTTCATACACACATTAACTTGTTTTTTGGTTTGATTTCCGACTCCTACTTATTATATAATAATAATTATATTATTATCCTTGAATGAACTTGAAATTAACTTTTGAGTGGATGGATGGATGTTTGTTACTCTTTCACGCAAAAACTACTAAAAATATTTAAAAAATAAAAGAAATTTGGCACACAGAATGTTTATGAATTAAATTATTACTTAGAATATTTTTTATTCCAGTAGTACGTTTCATATAGGATCATTTGCGACCTCAAGCCGTATGTGAAAGTTTTTAAGTTAGGATGTTTAGATGTTTGGATGTTTGTTACTCAATCATGCAAAATCGGCTGAACGGATTTGGATGAAATCATAAAATTATATTCAACGTAGTAAGCGTCATCATCGTACCTTTGAATTGCTTAAATACACCTAAAATATCACATTTAATAGCCCAACACGTATGGCAAGGCAATATAATGAATGGTCCAACTTGTCAGATTACCTTATTGATATTTTCTCCATGAGTATCGCTCTATACAGACGGGGAATCATATTTGAACAGTGCGAACGGTACGGTCTACGAGTATGTAGCTCAAATTGGTTTGTTTTGACACACTTTGTTTTTCTCTTTTGTGTACCTACACAAATAAATAAAATTGAAGTCTGTCTGTAATTTCAAAACTTCTCTTTTTTGACGAAATAGTACATTACTAATGAGGTCCAAAACCGAGGCATTGATGGACAAACGTGAAAATATGGGGCGAGGCGTGTGTCCATCAATGCCTGGCTTGTATAGTAGTTTTCTCAAATTATGCGCGGAAATTGTAAATTCCAGAATCAATAACGAACAACGATAACTTGTCTTGCGCAAGTTTTTTTTTTCACTTTAAATAGCTTTAATTGCTAAGCCACTTCGATGTAACATCTTGCATGCTATGTGTGTGTATGCGTGAGTGCGGTGTATGTATCATGTTGTGGTTGTCAAAATAATGTTCGAATGTCCAAGCATGTTGGAAAAAAAAGTGGCAAGCTTGCATGTAATTTGGGACCCATTGATAGGGGTTGCGTATATCAGGAAACTTGTGAACAGTTAAAGAACGACAACAAATCAAATGGTAAGTAAGTTCGAGAAGTTGGGAGAAAAATTATATGAAAGGCCGCCCATAACCTAAAATAATCTAAAAATAATTCGGGCATAGAATTATTATTTACGATTTAGTAGTAGAATGGCTTATTTATACATATTTACTTAAACTCACACATATATCCTGTGGGGGAAGGTAGCACTTGTTACGATCCTTACATAGCTACTCCTTTTGCTTCGTCGCCTTATTTACATCAGAGTCATAAACGCGCATTGCAGTACTACGTACCTGACTTTTTAAGGACATCAGGGTGTCTTCTCCTGGCCAATATTATGCTGAATCTGAATAAACATCTCAATCAATAGGTAGGTATCTATAGGTTCCTTCTACATCTGTGCAGCCAGGTGGACCTGGTGTATATGAAGTACTAAGGTTCCCTTTGCGAAATGTAGTGGAAGAGTTGCATTGCTGTTATTTTTGGCGATAACTAGGTATACTTAATGCTGGGTTTTGTGTTTGAAAATTGGCTTTTTAATCACATCTAGCTTTTAAAATATGATTGACGTTTAAAAGTGTTTGTACAAACCTACTAACAGAAATATAATCATTAACCATTCAAACTCGTATACCTAAACACGTAGACGTTGCCGTCTAATTAAAGATTCATAAAACTGCTAACATGCATCTGCAGGGATTAGAGAACTCTATATACTCTAATTACCTTTATATCTAAACTATGCAATATTGTTAGGCTAACATTACATATCCAAAAACTAGATTGTGGACGGATTACACCAAGCTGAAAAAAGCAGGTATCAGATAAAGCAGTCTTTAACAACATCATCCTCCTGGGCAGGCTTTTCATATATAAACTAGGGGTTTGTTTAATAAAAAGAATTAAAAAATCTCTTTACTTTATAATTATTTTACTATAGAAAATATTCAAGACATACTGTCGTTGAATACAATTATTTTCCTTTTATTTTCTTATTCAATCCTGGATAATCTTTTGTTCAAATATAGTGTATTTATCTTATTAAAAGAATGAAGCTGCTGCAGAGACAAATCTCTGGTTTCTTGCATCGCCTATGTAACACATACATAACATCAGAACATCACGCATGTAATCCAAAAAGGGTAGGCAGAGGTGTACCTTTAGTACACCCACATTTCGGCATTTATTCTAAAGTCCCATATTATAGGGGGCGAGCCTATTGCCATCAACCGGGCACAAATCCAGACTCCGGGCTGCTTCTGAGAAATTCTATATAGAAAAACCCAATAACACTTTGGCCGACCTGGGAATCGAACTTAGGACCTCGTGCTCAGTAGTAGCTCTTGCGACCACTAGACCAACGAGGTAGGCCCATGTACCATAATATGCTCATAATATGAGAGCAATGTTCAGCAGATGTTCCCTGTTAAGGAAGTCCTGAGGTCGAAGGACTAACTTCTTTACAAATTGTTCAGCAGATGTTTCCTCTAATGGTTTACCAGATGTTGACGGACTAACCTCTTCAACCTCCAACACTTGCTCTATCTGTTGAGAAGATGTAGGCTGACTGATTATGGAAGGTGCAACAAAAGCTGAACTTCTGTGAGAACTGTCCACCACTGTCCCGAAAATAGCATATTTTCGGGACACATATCTCATTGTTTAAGGTTAACTGATTCAATACCAGTAAAAAGTTGTAAAAATACAATCACAAAAATAATATACTGAGATCTCATAGCATTATTAGTAATGTCGGCAATCCAAAAAGTCTCACACTAAGGGAATGTAGGAGAGATTATTAAACCCCTATGCAAATGTCAACGATTTTAGAGTTATTTGTCATTTTATGTCTTTTTAAAGATATATGTGTTTAACAACTTTCAAAACAATTATCTTCAATCTACCTCGTGTGTAGACTGCCTCGTTGGTCTAGTGGTCGCAATCATTTCTACCAGTCTACCTTAGGGTGATGCAGAGACAAAACATGGCAGGTGCAACAAAAGGGATAGATAACTCGAAAAAGAATACACTACTAAAACATAAATACTTAATAAATACATACATATAAACAGATTAAACGTTGTCAGGAGAAATAACGATAGGTAGATGAGAAAACGAACAGCAGATCTGATTATTATCGTCTCGTTTCAACCGACGTTTTCGTAACCGAACAATGCGCAATTGACAATAAACACAACGCATTTTTAACAGTTGACAAAGTCTAAATCACTTGCAAATCGTTATCCAGAAGTGAATGCCGTGATATAGGTTGGTGTGCACAATAGTCAGTACAAAGGTAAAGCCAACTCGTCAAGAATCCACAAAAACGCAAAAATAGCTTTTAAATCCCACGTTAGCCGAGGAGCACAAGCAATGGAATGATAAATGACAAATATGATATTTAACAAGACAATTTGACACTGAAGTTCCATTTTCCAAGAAGTATAAAAGAATAAAATCCGCCAAGCAAAAACGTACTTAAGTGTAAGAAGGTATATGTCGGCGCATCATCGCCGTTGTATGTCGAAGTCAGACATATTGGTTTGCACCAATATATCACACAAATACACGGTAATATTGAATGGCAGGAAGATGTTTAAGAGAGTACAAAGAAAATACCTTACTACAACTCAGGGTGTTATAGTTAGCTATACACAAAATTACCCCCAATAAAAATTTATATAAATCAAGCGGGCATGTCAAAATAATTCCTTAACATTTTAAATCATTCAATCGGATGTGTCAACACACATTCTTAATAATATTAGCTCAAAGGAAATTGCATTTTTAATAATTCAAGCGGATGTGTCAAGATAAATCCTTAGTACCAACAAACTTAAAATAAAGTCAACCGGAAAAGTACAATATTTTAAATAAATCAAAAGGAAGTAGCTCAATAGTTTCTTGAACATCAATTCAACCACTAACAACAATATTTTATATAAATCAAAAGGAAGTTGGTCAAAAAGAAACTAACATAAATTGAACCGGAAACAACAATATTATAATTAAATCAAAAGGAAGTAGGTCAAATAGAAACTTTAACACTCAAAATAATAACTTAGCATAGACTAACCGGAAATACAAGTATTAATTTAATAAATTACATGTTAAAATTAAAATCAAATAATGGTTTGGCGCCCATACGGCCATTCTGATACAGCGCGCTCTCTGCGCTGTAAAACATTTTACATCAAAACGGCATCACCCATTTCGGGCTTAGCCAAAAATACACAGCATCACCCGCCTTAGATCTAGCCATATCACATGGCTTCACCCGCCTGAGATATAGCCCCATAGCACGGCATCACCCGCCTTGGATCTAGCCATATCAAATGGCATCACCCGCCTGGGATATAGCCCGCCTGGGATATAGCCCCCTAACACGGCATCACCCGCCTTGGATCTAGCCATATCATATGGCATCACCCGCCTGGGATATAGCCGCCTAACACGGCATCACCCGCCTTGGATCTAGCCATATCAAATGGCATCACCCGCCTGGGATATAGCACTCTAACACGGCATCACCCGCCTTGGATCTAGCCATATCAAATGGCATCACCCGCCTCGGATATAGCCCTAAGACCAGGAAAAAGGATACGCATGGTGGCCAGCCAGCGCAATAGGGAGGAAGGTGGAGTAGCTAACATAACTTACAAAACATCCGCCCATACGGTCGGTTCATTATCATTAACATCCAAAAATGGATCATTTTGGGCCACAGGTGCTGGTCTCAAAATATCATGACTAAGCTATCTTTTCGGAACATCCCCTTAAATTTGCTTGCTTTATTTTGTAGCGATTATTAGGCAATACTTCTAAAACTTCCATAGGACCTTCATACTTAGGACCAAGCTTACTCGTATGTCTTTCATGCTTATGCATTAAGACAAAATCCCCCTTTTCAAAGGGCTTAATTTGAGCTTTGCCCTTGTCAAATCTTAACTTGTCCCGAAATTATCGCTCGTCCATCCTTAATTTACATAATGATCTAACAGTATTAAGGTCTTCAATTGGTTCATCATCATCGATTTGTAAGAGCTTAATACCCGGTGGCGAACATTTTTCTCCAAACAACAACTACATGGGAGATCTTGCCGTACTTTTAGAAACGGTAGAATTAATAGCCAACTGTAAATCTTGAATAGCAGTGTGCCACTGTCTATTAAGCTCCACAACAGACATTATCTTTGATGATTTTCATAATACGTTCTACCTGACCTTTTGCCCGACTAGCGCCTTTAGCTACTACGTGATGTTCGATACCGAAACGATGACAAAAATTCTTGAAATCAGATGTCATACTCTTATTCTGATCTGTTATGAGTCTATTTGGGGTGACGAAATTAGAAATTACTCTTTGCAAACAAGTTATGGCTGTATCAGAAGTCCGATCATTGGTTTAAATTAAATGAGTATGCTTAGAAGAAGCATCAATAAAATATATGCATATTCAGCAATACTACGTGTACCGTTCATACGTCCAGTTATGTCAGCATGTACGGTGTGAAAGGGAATTGCATTTTTTTTTCTATTGGATGAATGGTTATTTGTTTAGTTGAGACCTTTATTTGTTTATTCCTTTGCGAATCCTACAACTAACACAATGGGGATGACAACTTTTCTTTTTACGATTATCTCAAAAAAAAAAAAAATGTTCCAAATTGTGCAAATAATATTATAAAAAGTGTAAAAGCTTAAAAAAACTGACAAGTTATAAACGTTTTAAAATTAGTGTTAGACAAGGACAGACTATCTGAGAAGTGACGTCATGACTATGTAACTTGTCCGTAGCTTGTAACTAGCGCCGTACATTGTCCGTACCGCGGGACAGAGGCAGGAATAATCCCCTCCAAAAACTTCTTCATATTTACATCGTTTTAACAGATTTTTTTCGATTATTTCCTATTTACTATGCCTTTGAAATTGCAATATTTTTACGAAAATTTATAATAGTAGTCACCATCCCAATTTGCAGTAAACTTTCGAACTATTTTTGACATATTGGGAAACCAATATTGCTCCCTTAATTTAGCTAAAAGCTTTTCCCAACTGAAGTGTTGAAGATTATCATGATAGTGAGAAATCAGATGCCATCTATAATTACGTAGCACGATAATAAGTTGACGAGTCTTATTTTCTATTTTAATTTTACGTCTAAGCACAGATAATATATAAACCTCCCTAAGTCTGGCAATTGAGCTGGCAATTTTTTGTCCTCAAATTCTTCAACAGATTGCCAGAGACTGTAATATTACAACGCCATCTAGGAGTTGAACTACTTTGAAAACGTTTCTTGCAACCCTTTTTATAAAAAGTTTTATAGTTCCGGGTTCATAAAAACATGTTATTAGATTTCTTTTATATTTCTATGTAAAAAATAATTTAAAAAAAAGCCTTGTTTGATTTAAATAAGTAACAAAATTGGAAACTGGTGATACTGCACCAATTGAGTAAAACGCCATCTATTTAAAAAAGCACCATACAAAATGATTAACAGATGGCTACTTTTATCATATAAAGGGTTCGAATTATAGATAAAGGCTTCCTTTTTATTTTATTTTTAAAATACTTGTATTAAGAGTGGAAATAGACAAATCTGCACTAAACTGGGAAGTTTAGACTTTTACCAATCATAATTCAGTCAAAATTACCTATGCCGTATATCGCTTTTTAATTATTGTTAATTTCATTAAAATCAAATAATGGTTTGGCGCCCATATATATTATTAGTGTAGATTGGAATGTATCAATCTCATCCGCCCCGACAATAGTGTCGCTTTCGACAGTCCCGAAAAGGCTGAATGTCTTGCTGACAGCCTAGAGTCCCAATGTTCTCCCAGCTCTCAACCAGTGGACCAAGCTAACCTGAACAAGGTAGACGCTGAAGTCGAACGGAGAGCCTCCCTCCCTCCCTCCGAAGACCCTGATGATCCTCTGCCTCCCGTCACTCCAGACGAAGTGCACGACATCATTAAAGGGCTCCACGCTCGTAAGGCCCCCGGTTCGGATGGTATTACCAATAAGGTACACAAACTCCTTCCTGCCCCGCTAATAATGCTTATGACCGCCATCTTCAATGGCGCCTTGAGCAACAACATCTTCCCACAAGCATGGAAAGAAGCCACCGTCATCGGTATCCCAAAGCCAGGCAAGCCAAAGTCTGAGCCCTCCAGCTACCGCCCTATTAGCTTACTCAATGTTCTCGGCAAAATCTACGAGAGGCTTATTTATAAGCGTCTCAAAGACTATGCCGAAGCAAAGAGCCTCATACCCAACGAGCAGTTTGGTTTCCGAAGCCAACACTCGGGCACCCAACAGGTCCACCGCATCGTAGAGCACTTATGCGCGGGTTTGCAGCGTAACGCGACGACGGGTGTGCTATTCTTCGACATAGCGAAAGCCTTCGACAAAGTCTGGCACAACGGCTTGGTACACAAGCTTTACCAACTAGGAGTGCTAGATCGTCTCGTGCTCATCTTACGAGACTTTTTGTCGAATCGCATTTTTCGCTATCGCATCGAGGGAGCACTCTCGTCCCCTCATCCTATTCGCGCCGGTGTCCCTCAGGGTTCCGTACTATCTCCTCTCGTCTTCACGCTGTTCACCAGCGATATCCCAAAAAGTAAAAAGGCTCAGTTGGCTCTCTTCGCCGACTCGTACTCTCCAAACCTCCGCGAACGTCTTAGGCGCTTGGTTCCGGAAATGGAGAATCGAGGTCAACCCCGATAAGAGTCAGGCGGTTCTCTTCTCGAGACGTCGTCGATTCCCTCCCCCTCTTCCCGGCCCGATCACTATGTACGGTAAGCCGATCCCTTGGGAGAAGCAAGCCAAATACCTAGGCGTGATCCTCGATCAAAACCTAACGTTTAAACAGCATATTAAGGCGGTTCGTGCGCGCGCCGCTTTCGCTCTTGGTAGACTCCACTTCTTTCTGACAGCCCGTTGCAAACTGTCACTTAAATGCAAGCTGCGTATCTATACCGCAGTCATCCGTCCCATCATGACCTATGCCTGCGTTGTATTTGCGCACGCTCACCCACGTCATCTCCATAAGATGCAGACCCTCCAAAACCGTTTCCTTAGAAAGGTCAAGGGTGCTCCCTTCTATGTCCGTAATATAGATCTCCACGTAGACCTTAAAATGCCAACAATAAAACAGTTCATGAAACGCTTATCGAAGCGTTTCTTCGACTGTGGCATCAAACACCCAAACCCCTTGATCTCAGGGGCCGCCTGCTATACTCCCTCCCGCATTAGCAGTATTAGCCGACCAAGGCATACTTTAATCGACCCCGATGACGCCACTACCCTCCTCCAGGAGAGCAGTAAGGCCACCAGCACTTTACACAAGCGCAAAACCCGATCGCCGTCATACCGTCCTCGCCGTCAAGGCCCGCCGCGACGCCCAAATCCACGCCCCTACCGACCCTTGCTCGAGCCAGCCCGCGCCGCTGAGCCTGTAGCTTTAAATTCGTCCCTAAATCACTCAAATCCTGATCCAGCTAGTCCCTTGCTGCCCTCTTCCAGCGACGCCCTAAGCCGAGGTTAGTTTCCCACAGGGGGTGCCCTTAGCGTGCAGTCGCTTAGTTTTTAAGTTAGTACATAAGTTTAAGTCCTGGCTGGAGGCCTTAATTTATTAGGGCAACCACAGGCAAGTCCGTCTAAGCAGACGACAACCTCATAGGTTGACCTGCGAGATGCCATTCCCAGAAAAAAAAGGAATGTATCAATGTAATTTACGAAAAACGTTCCGTTCGGAAACTGTACGATAACTTATTTATAAATAAATTAAAATTATTAATAACTTTTAATTGCCATCACCTAGTAACTCAATATTTTTATGTAGAACTCCTATAAACTTGCTCGTAAACAGTTTTCCGTTAATTTTTAAATGACGCTGGTCCAACTCCGCCATCCTTCTTTGGTATGTGGATACTTTGTACCCTGAGAAAGAACATAAAATTAATTTGAATTGTAAGTGACAATGATGTTGGTGTGCTTATCCTATATAAATAAATAACTTCATATTAAGGTCATACTTTTTTCTTTTACTATCATAGTCCGATGGGACGGCAGTCCAACACGACCGGGGAGAGATCAGGCGCAGTATCTACTACTACTACTGTTTCCATACTCCGGGCTACTTACTACTTAGAAATTCCTAATGGGAAAATCCAATAACACTTTTGCCCGACATGTAAATCGAACCCAAGACCGACGCTCAGCAGTATCTCTTGTCTTTTGACCTTATAGGACGCTTGAATAGTAGCCATGATGCTCAACCAGCTTAATATAAAAGCAAAGAAACGGACTAAGATCTTAACAGAGATCCAATCATTTCATTCAATAAATCAACCTTAGGCTAGTTCAATGTTGGGCACGCCACAAAAGCGGCGAAAAGTCCCCTCTTTGAGTAGTGGTGGGAGAGGCGCCACGGCATCTTAACCTTCCGCCTGACACAGGTCCTCACTAGACATGGTTGTTTCGGGGGGTTCCTGTTTCGCATAATGCGGGAGGAAACGCCCGGGTGTCACCATTGTGTGGATCGCCCGGAGAACAAGGTGAAGCATACGGTAGAGGTCTGCCCGGCTTAGGCGGAGCACCATCGTGTCCTTGCGGAGGCAATCGGCTGCAATCTCTCGCATCTGGCCCTGGTCCAGGCCATGGTACGAAGCGAGAGTGAATACGAAGCCGTAACCTCTTTCTGCGAAGCAGTAATGGTCACGAAGGAGGGGGCAAAGCACATCAGGGAGAGGCAATCCTTACGCCCTCACGTCCCTAGTCACACAGCAGATTCCCGGCCACCGTAGGCGCGGGCTTGCGGACGGCGAGCAATAGTTAGTGAAAGTCTGACACGCCCTTCCGCTCCACTCAGAGCGGCAGAAGTCATTTGATAATTTCCAACCAAAAAAAAATCCTGATTTATGGGCAAATCTACTAAAATCGCTTAACAATCCAAAATACTACCAAAGAAGGGTGGTAACTCGAGATTACGCAACACAACTTAGATCTGTTAGTTCAGGATCATTTTTATCCGTCAGATATTACGATCCCGTGTCAACATCTGGCCCTTTGTTAGATATTTTCGGTACGAGAATATTACGTACGTTCTTTAAGATACGTATGATATTTCTGACGAATGCATGTAGTGAATTGTAGTGCGATTTTTAGCTTCGAACGAAAATATCCAACATCTAATAAGTTGGATATTTAGGTTTGAGTAAATTCCTAAGAACATTTTGTTAGACAATCTTTTGGAAAGTCCTATGTTTATGGCCAGTGGATGTTTGTAGGGTTCGTACCCAAAGAGTGCCAACGTGACTCTATTACAAGGCTCTTCGCTGTCCGTCCGTCTGTTTCAGGGTTGTATCTTTAAAACCAGAATAGGCAGACTTTTAAATTTTTCTGAGAGTGGGTACGCTATAACAACAAATAATGCAAATAAAATAATATTAAAAATTAAAGTTTTTTGCTAGATCGTAATCTAAATAAGGGCAATCCTGCCCAGAGTCCTGGAGTGGAGACCGCGTATGGGCAAGCGTGGTGTGGGACACTCTTGGTGGACCGACGACCGGCGGAGGACAGGGTGCTGTGGCGGAGCCTGGGAGTGGCCTATGTACAGCAGTAGACTGCGATAGGTTGAGTCTCAACAACTCAAAAATATGTAGGGTTAAATACTATTTGTGCGGTGATTCGGAACCCTTCGTGTGCGAGTCCGACGTGCACTTTTTTTTGGTAGATGTATGACGAAAAAGGTTGCTAGGTTTTAAAACTTCTTCGTCCCAGGACATGCCGGTTTCCTCACCATATTTTCTATCACCGTTTTGAGAGCAGCGGTGATGAAATTATTCACAAGGTAAAGCACCTGCCTGGGTTCGAACCTTGATGATTTTGTAAGTCGGGGCCGTTCCTTCTGGGCCACCACTGCTCTTCAAGTAATTAGTATTTAACTTGAATTTGAGACAACACACATTTTTGATTTTTGATTAACAAATTCTCAGACAACTGCGTAACCACAGATTACTAATTAAACGACCTCAAAAGAGTACAGAAAAAATATTATACAGGGATACTTCTACAGAAAAAACCGTTTCGCCAATGAAATATTACCGTTGCGGTATCCACTTAATTAAATAAAACGGGCCCAGGCAACTCTAGGGGGACATTTACGATGTTTACCCAAACCCGGCCGACAACTGACACGGCAATTAGGGACGTTTTTTAAATTAAAAATATTAAAACTCTGGGTTTAAGGGCTTTGCGGTTGATAGAGTTATTAGTCTGTACAGTCAGGAAAATAAATTGAAAAGCAAATTAATAATTTACTTCAATTGGCCGTGTTATACAATTGTCAAAGAATGGCAGTTGTGATTTGAATATATGAAACATTTCAGTGGGAGACTTGAAAATCAAGGAATCTTCCAATCATCATCTACAGTAGTAGTAGTTACGTTACTGGTAGATTAACTGATAATGTATATAGCCTAAACCACAGGAGGTAGACAAACAATTTGAAATGAGTCACAAGTCAACAAAAAAAATGGAGAAACAGTTACCTTGGATGGTGTAAGTCATAGTGTTAAGTTTATGTTAAGTCATTTATTTCAAGCACGTAAATGGTTTTGATTTTATTTACATGTTTTTCAATAACAAACAAAGAAATTAGATCTAGCAAAATATACTACAAATTTGATGCAACGCGACGTCATTTCGTGAACAATCGCAGCGTGACGGAAAGTAATTAGAGAGAAAGTGCGGGATGCGGACGGAAGGCTCGTTTGCATAAATTTCGATTTTTTTTAATCGCATCAATAATATTTTTTTATGAAAATTAGTGTTTTTAATGTTCTAGTGTTATAAACATTTACTTTAAATGTGTATTATTCACTGCTTGACCAATTTATGAAATAAATAAAAACTATGCCATAGGCTTCTACTCCGTTCAACTATTATACCCAATTTTTTTCAAGGGTGTATTTTTTTTATCCGGTATATACAGGGTGGAATAAGTCAATAGGCCCTGAAGGAAAACCATTTTTAAGGCTCGTACACACTGGCGCGACGCAAAGGGACTTCGTGTCGCGCGACGAGAGGTGCTTTTGTCGCGCTGTCGCGTCGCGAGTTTTTGCGGAAGTCTTAAATCCTTAAATAACATTATTTTACTTAAAGGAACTATTCCTTTATTGTATAAAAGAAACAAAACTTGTTAACAGATATCTCGAACAGCTTACCTAAACCGAGAATCAAACCAGCTAAATATTCAAAAAAAATAAAACTCGCCATACTAATCGATATGATTTTGTTCAGGATAAAATCTCTCTACTAAACATTTGGTCTTAGAAATAAGAAAGATCACGAAATCTAACGTTAGTTTATTATTTCATCAATTCTAATAAGAACGACAAGTATACATGAAAGATAATTATTAAGACACTGATACTTAAACTATTTAAAATTACAATTATGTTACACTTTATTAATTTAACTGATAAGTTGTTCGAAATCAGGTCTCTGGTTAGGAATACACAAATTTGGTCTTCTTTTAAAACTAAGTGTTTCCTCTGCAACGTGGTGTGGTTTATGCTCCTACTAACATTTTCTACCTCAACCCTTAGCTCTTCTACAGTCTCATTAGACTTTTAGTAACATAACATTTTTTACATGGCCCCATAAAAAAATGCAATTCTTACAGGCAAGATGGCCTGATCGTCCCGTTTGTACCATTGAAATTTTCATAAATAATCCCTAATTATTCTACTATTGTCTTGTTGAAAAATCATATTAATTCGTTCCTCTGCCGGTAGAAGGTTGAATTATTTTTGTAAAAGATCTAATATTTTAATGTATTTTGCAGTATTCAGACGTGCACCAAAACAACCATATTGCTTCTGATTCCGCACCAAACATTAAAGGAAAAAATGACCTGATTGTTTGTTTCGCGAACACGGAATGGAGGAATGGACGAGACCTATATTGATTGTTATGCCTATTATATAATACATTCTACTATTACTGAAATTTGTTTCATCGGACCATACAATGTAGTCTCAGAAATTTCGGTTGTGCGCTGTTTCTGTTTGAAATAGAGTTAATTTCTGCACCAATCGTCCATCACGAAAATATTTGTATCTGTACCTTTTCAATACACTAAGTACACGAGTATGTTGCTTATCTCTTGGGCAGCTTCTCTACTAGTAGTTTTCGGGTAACACTCAAAGTCAAAATTATATATCCGAGCCTATTTCTATTGTCACAATTAAAAAAACGTTCTAAAGTCTTAATATAAAAAACACTGAAGACTTATAGGAGATTCCCGTTATGGTTCTTGGAGATATTATCGACACAATTGCCCCTGTCCTAACAGGCATATTTAATCAATGTTTAGACAGCGGTACGTTTCCTGATTTAATGAAACATAGTTAAGTACCAACTTCCAAATCGGGTAGTAAGAGTGATCCTTCTAATTATTGACCTATATCCGTGCTACCAGCATTGAGTAAAAACTATGAAAAATCATGCTAGAATTTTACATAGTCGCCAGTTTGGTTTCACGAAAGGTAGGTCGACGATAGATGCGGGAGTAAAAGTCCCAGGATGCAATTGGCATTTTCTGTGACCTCCAAAAGCGTTTGACCGCGTTGACCACAATACACTGATCTGTAAATTACACTACTACGGAATTCGTGGACAAGCCGCTAATCTTGTTCTTTCCCATCTATCAAACAGGCAACAAAACGTAGACGTTAACGGGGCGACGTCCTCGGGGTCCATAATTAAGAAGGGCGTGCCTGAAGGTACAATTCTAGGCCCTTTCTTATTTCTAGTTTATATTAATGAACTTCCTTACATGATGGCTAACTTATCAAATTTAATTTTATTCGCTGATGACACTTCTCTTATTTTTAAAATAGGTAGAAAAGATACGGATGTCTTATATGTGAATGATAGTCTGGATGTTCTTTCGAAATGGTTTGCATCTAATAATCTTTTACTCAATGCGAACAAAACCAAATGTCTTAAGTTCTCATTACCAAATGTAACCCAAGTAAGTTTAAATTTAAAACTTGATGCCAAGAAAGTAGATGCTATTACGGAAACTGTATTTCTAGGAACTACTTTCGATTCAAAATTGCAATGTGGCGCTCACATTAGAGCTCTTTCAGGTAAATTAAGTTCAGCTGCATATGCAGTAAGAAAAATGAGGCAGTTGACCGATATAGCCACAGCTAGGTTAGTATACTTTGCTTATTTCCACAGCATTATGTCTTATGGCGTTCTGCTGTGGGGATCAGCAGCTGACGTAGATTCAATTTTCATTTTACAAAAGAGGGCAATCCGCGCGATCTATGAAATGGGTCCTCGCGAGTCTCTTAGAAACAAATTCAAAGAAATTGATAACTAACTCTGCCTTCTCTCTATATATCTTAGAAAGTATTTTGCATGTTCGCAAAAACTTAGGACTTTTTAAAATAAGAAGCGATTTCTAGAACATAAATAATAAAAGGTAGTAAAAATGAAATTGTTAAACCCAAAAAAAGCAAATTATAAGATTATAGACTACGTCGAAGACAAGGAAGTTTGGCAATAATTCCTTCTGCACATGTCGCTTCCCTGGTACCTCATAAACGGCATCACTTTGTAAATTTCTATTATCTGCTCCCAAATATCGGTGTTTAATTTTTATTTGTTATTATTAGATATTAACTTTTTACATAACTCTGACATAATATTATCATTAATTGACATTATATGCCTACAATTTTAATTTCAACTCTCCATTATTCGCTTTTGGTATAAATTAGTTATTTTTTTACTTTAATACATTATTTTATATTTTGTAAATTTGAGAACGTTGTTGGCCTTGTAGATTATAAATTTATAGACCTTAATCTATTTGTTAAACATTTGGTACTTGTTGACAGGCCTACACTGTCCTCCCATACCTACTAACACTGTAATTTGAAAACATTGTTAAAAGACAAATATTTTTAAAAGAGTAACCATGGAGTTTCTTGCCGGCTCTTCTCCATAGGAAACGACCAATTGGAACCGTGCTAGATTCTGATGTTTCATAAGTATCCATGTAGGTTTAAGTGAAAAAAAATGATTGATGATTGATTTTGATTTTGACAAACTAACATAAGGCCACATGCAAAATTTATGTGCTTTTTTCTTCGTAAATTATAATTTATTATTAGACTCCCTACATATTATATGAAAGTCTGGAATTCTCCTCCATGTGTGCCACAGAATTTTACTTCTGCAGCTATCTGCGGGTTTTTTGTTTAGTTATACCTTAGTTCTTCATAATAAACTTGCATTATTGTTATTACCAATTTATTCATTGAATTTGCAAATATCTCAACAAAAATCCCAGTAAGTAAACATATTGATTTTTCTGAAAAATAAAATATTGTAACAAAGTCACACAGGACAACATTAAAATCCTAAAGATTCCAAATTACAAATAACATTGCATAAAAAATGAGGCCATTTTGACGCCTGAAATCTCCATTCCCGCTGCACCAGGTCAAGCCTAATTAGCTTAATTATATGTTTTGCAAACCCATTAATTTTTAATATCAAAGATAAGAGCCCTTTGTACAGACTCATTATAATAATTAAAAGATTATGAACGACACTTATTTTTTGGTTGAATGAGTTTTACATTTTATTAGACCAATTAATTTGTAAACATGAAAAGACAATTTCGTTTGGAAAGCATTATTATTGGAATGAAAATATTAATAAAATAAAATATTTTTAGGTGGCCTTGTCACATTGGGTAAATGACACCTATCTATGTCGATATTAACAAAATGAAAATCTTAAATTCGTTCAATTAAATGACACAAAACACACAGCCTACCACTACTGAAACAGGATGAAAGTTTGTATTGAAGTTCGTAATTTTTGCCGATGGAAAATCCCATACGATCTTAAGGTGTCCGCTTAATAAAAAAATTCTTTGCTTTTTTTTTACAAATTGCAGCCCTGTTTCACGACGTATAATGACACGAGTAATGATATTTTTAGGAACCAGAAGTAGAGATAAATAAAAAAAACAATAATCACTTAGATTTACTGATTTTCTTATTTCAACTTAATTTCAAATATTCATAACGAAATCACATAAGCAAACAACCGTTTATTTTAATACACATGTACACATTACAAGAAATAACTATAAGATTTTTTTTTGTATATGGCATCTCGCAGGTCAACCTATGAGGTTGTCGTCTGCTCAAGCGGACTTGCTGACCGAGCTACTCACAGAACGGTCCTTTTATAATGTGGCTGTCAGATGACGTCACGAAATGCTATCTGTCACGGCGTCTATCCTAATAATATAATTATTATGTATTTACTGAATAATAATCAGTACTGTCAAACTTTTCAGAGTTTTTTTTTTGAAGTGGAACAAATTTCCAGATTTTGACGATTAATATGAAATGGATGATTATTATTCAGTAAAAATCATTCCTACAGCCGCGGATCGAATTATGATCAACGTATGACGTAAAAAGAGCTGCAATCTGCTATTGAATTTTGTTGATTACATGAGAATTCACCTTAAATGGTTAAATAAAATAATAAAACTATTTGTTTCGCAGTGACCAATGATGGTAATAAATTTAAAAAAAAAAACTGTATGAGTAATCTTATAACGTGCAATCAATTTATACGGGATACCAATGTTTTGATTAAATTAGATATCGACAATTTGTAACCAATTAACGGTTTTGTGACGTCAAACATTTATTTCAAATAGGTGCATGCAGTTTCAACTAATTGCGGTTCGTAGGTTTGGAATTTGGGTAACCAAAACCAAATGACAAAATTTATTAGTGATAGTGAATGTGTCAGTCGGTCAAAGGTTGGTAGCGGCACTGGATGTTGTATCATCACTATTGAATGCTTTATGCAGTTAAGAGGGGTAGTAACCAAAATTGCCTATGTTTAATTTAATTTTTCATGAAATTGATAAGATTTAGGTATAAAATAAAAGTAATATGAGTGACTACATGATATTTCCAAACTTTTTATGGAACAGAAACACAAAATATTAAAATTTGCTTGATAAAAAACCAAGAATTTCGTATTTTCGAGAGGTCTGCGCCAGAGTTTTCGGCTGTTCTGAGATACAATTTATATGCGTAATTATTATTTTCGTAATAAATCACATTGTATGAATGAAACTGTGAAATAGAAAACATGCAAAAACCACTAAAACCACTTCCGAAACTATTATTAAAATCATTTTAAATGGATAAACTAAATAAATACCAATGCTTAACTATAAGTTAAAAATATTATAGTAATTCATTGTTGATATTCGAAAACTCAAGATATACATTTAATTTGACAGACTTTTGACTGGTATAATACAATTATGGCCATTGCTCTGCATTACGGTTAATATTCTTGCAGACAAAATTTACAACATAGCCAGCTAGCCAATTCCACATTAATTTGAAAGTTCGTGCTCTCAAATTTAGATCTTATTGCCATTGATTTAGTATCCAAATTGTTGTTGAAAAACTCCGTGTAAGGGTAAACTTAGACGAACCATTTCGAGCGACTTTTGACCAACTCCCAAATCTTGAAACTCAAAATTAAACAAATAGATAAGTAGGATATTATTGGAAATTACGAAAAAAAAAAAGGGAAACTAAATTAGGTGACAGGTGTTATTTTGGAAAAAGGTACGAAACGGTGTGCATTTAGATTTAGATTTATTTCAGCATAAACATTAAGCTTCGATCTTTAATTTCCAAAATAAGTGATTTTAATAATTGGTTATGTAGGGCAGTTTGTTTACATTAAGTATTTCGCATTTTATTTGGCTTTAGTGAATATAGATTACATATTGCGGATAGCTTAGGTATTCATTTTCTCTAAGAAAATGGGGGTTGTAACTAAACCTCAACTAATTATAATTAAATAATTACGTACAAATATAGCGCAATATACAGGATAAACTATTCCGAATCTTAAACGTTATTGCTTGCTGGGCATCGGTGATGCAATCTTTATAGCGTGGAGTACACGGCGAACAGTTTTTAATGACGTGTTGAATAATTCAGCAAAATGTCCGGTTGGTATGAAACCATTTGTTTCATATTCATTCACCATGTGAAGTCTTGTTTAAATAAGCTTTAAACTTCATAAACAAGCGCTCCGACTAGCAAGGAATACTGCCACCGAGTATTCCTTCTTGTTTATCGAGGTGGTGCAGCACCCTCGACAGCTGGAGCGTCGTGCTATGTTCCGCCCGAAACCCAAACTTTTCCGGTCGGGGCGCAATGTAGGCATGGAGATATCGCAGCAGGAATGCTTCGAACATCTTGAAGACTGTTGGCAGCAGAGTGATCGGGCGCTCCGGCTTCTGGATGTATTTCCCCGCCTTGGGCAGCATAATGACGCGCACTTCCTTCCACGAAGCGGAAAATGCCCCGGAACGCAGTATCGCCGTGAACAGGTGCGCCAGTGCCGCTACCATACGGTACGGTAGGTGGCGCATCGCTGTGTTAGTGATACCGTCAGCACCGGGGGCCTTCCTAGGCTTCGTTCTTAGGATGGCGCGTCTGACTGCCCCAGGGGAGAATAAGACAGGGTCCTCTTCGGGAGCTATCGGCATGGCGAAGTAGTCTCCCAGGTTTTCTCGACTGCTGCGACATGGTCGGTGTCGCTAGTCGGGTTCGGTTGGAACTGACGCTCTAGGTGCTCGGCGAAGACCTCCGCGTGGTCCTCCGCTACATATGTGAGCACCCCGTCGCTGTTAAGCAGCGGCCGCACCGGGACTGGGGTTGCACAGTTTGTTTAGGGACGGCCAGTTGTCCGTCGTGGCGTCAAGTCGGTCCTCCCAGTCCGCGGCGGTATGCGCCTGGAACTCGGCCTTCACCTTCTCCGTGAGACGGTTCAGCAGTGTCTTCAGCATTGGGCATCTGTGTTGTTGCCACTGCTTACGAAGGCGCCTCTTCGCGGCGATCATCGCATTTAGGCGAGCCGGCAGGGGCGGCAATAGCCCTCTCGGGCGGTGCAGCGGGGCGCGCATGCGGCGTGCGGCTTGTGTTCGCAGCGGGCCCCGGGGCCTGTATGGGCACCGGGCGGAACGACGCGGAGCGGATGGGTGTCGTGCGCGACCGACTCGACGACGTCGATATCTAAGTGTTTACGCTGAGCACAACTGGTGCAATCAGTCGATATTAACCCAAATTTATGCGCCGTCAGAGTATAGGGAGTGGGAGGTTGACAGGCTTTACTTGGAGCAAATGTAATAAACTTATTTTTTTTCTACATTGAGGGTTAGCAAGTTATTATAGATACATTTCATTGCAACAAACAGAGTGGACTCTGTGTATGAGCGGGTTTTCAACCAATCCTTACAGTTAATGACCATGTAGCAGGTATCTTCCGCATCATTTATGTAAATAAGAAACAGGGTAGGTCCAAGGACACTACCCTGCGGGACGCCTTAGGTTGAAAATTACTGTTAGCTAAGATTTGTGTGATTTGCTATGTTTACGGTCTTAGAACGCTCACTTAGGTAACTCCTAAAATGTCTAGACACACTCCTCTAACACCAACCCGCTCCAACTTTTCAAGCAAGAGCGGTACAGAGACTGTGCCAAAAGCTTTAAAAAGGTCAAGGAAAAGCTGAAATGCACTTCCTCTTCTAGCAGTTTCCTTAGTGCGTCGAGTGGTTCTTCCTTTCCTCTTACTCTCAGCAAACAAATTTCCGCTTTGCTTTCTCACCTTCCCAACAATCTCAACATAGCCCACATCAATGCCCAGAGTGCACCTTGCCATTATTCTGATGATAGATGATAATTGCTTTTGCTGATCTCTGAGTCCTTCCTTAAACACTCTATTTAATCCGTTCATTATGACCTTCCTGACTTTATTCTTATCCGTAATGGTAGAACCGGGAAGGGTGGTGGTGGCGTTGCTATTTTCTTGCGTATTGATATTCCTTACAAGATTACGCTACTTTAAATAAACTGTTATGTTTGCCAGTGCCGCAGTGTCCTTCTTTCGAATTAAGTCCTGTTGGTGAAATTGAGGTAAAACATCTATTTGGGCTATCTCCTCCACTGCAGTATGTAATGATTATCTTTGCTCAAGAATGATTTCTCCGATTCTCCTCACATTACTTCCCATCTTGACGCACACATTTTTAATTTATCCTTGTTTTCTTGTACTGTTGGCCTGGAAACAAGCCCATATCATCCCCTTACCCAAAATTCACAACCCGGTCTCACCGACTGATTTCCGACCTATTTATATCCTTCCATATCTCTCCAAAGTGCTTGAGCACATCCCTTCGAATGACCTTCTTAGTCCTTTTCAATCTGGTTTTCGACCTGGTCATAGTACTGTAACGACTCTATTGAAGGTTACTGACGACATCCGTTGGGCTATGGACCCCAAATCTCTAACCTTACTTGTTCTTCTGGACTTTAGCAGTGCCTTTAACTCTGTCGATTTTGATATCATTCTAGGTATCCTTAAATTTAAAAACGAGTATATTCGGTTTTATGTCAAGTTTATGGAGTTTGTTTTCATCATCGTGTAGGGTGTATCATGTCAAAGTCAAAGTCAAAGCATTTATTTCAAATAGGCCCATAAAATGGCACTTTTGAACGTCAAAAGTTACATTAAAAATAGAACTGATTCTAGGCGCCACTTCCAAAAAGTAGTTTCGTATGGAGAAGAAGTCGCAAGAAACTCCACCGTTACTCTTTTAAAATATTTTACAATATTTTTTTACATTCATTATTTTTTTATATGTGAAGACGATGCACCAAGAATAAAAATACTATACCACAATTGGTAAGAAGAATTACAAATAAAGCAAAGAAAAATCTACACACCCATATAGGATCACTTTGTTATACATCTGTCTGACCCTTTTTCTCAGGAATACGCGGGGATAACAAGTTGAAATTGATGTCAGATACTTAGATAGACGGTACCTTGGAACTGAAAAAAATCGAGCTTTCAAGATGTTGACTCAGAATCTTGGCATAAATTGCCATTCATTTCGCATATTTTGACCCTCGCAAATAAATTAAAACCCATAGCGTACATCCTGTTGACCTTGAATGAAGAAATTTGTCAAGAAGCAAGGTCTCACAGCACAAATATGTACGGGAAAATGTGAGAAAATCGTTCTTTTGTAGTTATATACATTATGGTCCAGTACAATATTTTCTCAAATACAACGTTAATTTTTTCCTTCAATTCGGAATCAAAAATTTATAGGGTTGTATCTTGAAGAAACATTAAGTCTTTATTTTATTGAAGTCTGTATACTCTCCAATCCAACAAACCAGAAAAACTCATAATTAAAGAAGACGAGACACTCAAAAACCGATTTAACATAAATAGAAACAAAGAAAAAGGAGACCAAGTAAATTCCCAAGATATTAACAACCACTTTCAAATGTGTGTGTAAAAAAATTAAATAGCATCAACCTGGTGCATCAAAACATTCAAGGGTTTTTAAACAAAGATTTAGAAGTAGAATTATTCCTGAATTGTAACAATATAGATATTCTTTGTATAACAGAACATTGGCTTAAAAGCCACCAGTTCATGTTCAATTTTAGTAATCACCAGGTTGGTAGTTCATTCAGCAGAGTTAATGCTATACATGGTGGCTCATTAATTTTAGTAAATAACCAGATTAAATTTAAAGACCGTAAGGATATTGTGAGCCTCTCTGTTGAACGGACAGTTGAAATAGCCTGTGTAGAATTGGAGCAGTTCATTATATTAAGTGTGTACAGACCTCCTTCAGGATTGTATGATTGTTTTGAAAAAGTTATGGATGAAGTGTTAAACAAAATCTGTACTTCATCAAGTCTATCGTCACTTGTGGTGATTTTAATGTTAATTTGTTAGAAAACTCTGGGATTAGTACTAAAATTATAAGTATGTTTCAGTCATACAATCTTGCTAACCAATTTTTGGAGCCCACTAGAATAACTACCACTAGTGCCACATGCCTAGATAACATTTATACAGATGTTAAACCAACTTACAAAGAAATTATTAATTTGATAGACTCGGATCATTGCGGACAGTTGATCACTATTTCAAATATAAACAAAAAAGTTATTAAAAAAGATATCACTGTTAATCCAAAAACAACTAAACGTTTGGAAACATTTAAAACTAAACTTTTGAGTAATTTACTACTTTTGTCAACTAATGAGGACTCTAATCATCAATATAATGCTTTTTTTAATATGTATTGCACACAATTTGATAAAACTTTCATTCCAAAGACATTCTCGGTTAATGGTAATGCTTCCTTCATTGATTGGGCCACTGTTGGTATACATAAAAGTAGAAAACGTCTTTATGAGTTCTATGATGAACGGACTTGTATAAACACTGCTGAATTTAATTTATATGTTAGAAATTATTCGAAATTATTTAAAAAAGTTTGTTGCATAGCCAAGTCACGTTACTTGAGTTCAAAGATTAAAAATAGCAGTAATTTAATTAAAATGACATGGAATATCATTAATAGCGAAACGGGAAGATCATGAAACCGAAGTAGTGACTACAGCCTTGCAATTGATGGCAATTTAATTCAATCGGATTCTCAAGTCGCCGCGACCTTCGAAAATTTCTTTGCAGAGATTCCCGTTTCGACTACTAAATCTCTTAACTCATCGCCCACTGCTGCAGAGTCTTTACTTAAAGAAAACGTTCCAGTTTGTGATTCTGAATTTAATTTCCAATATGTCACTTGTAGAGATATAATTAAAACCTTTCACACATTAAATGTTAAAAAAACCGCAGATCTATGGGGTAACTCTGTGGATGTTGCTAAGTCCATTATAAATATTGTAGCACCTACTTTAGCTGTTATTTTTAATAATTGTATTGACCGTGGTGAGTTTCCTGATCTCATGAAAAACAGTAAAATAATACCATTGTTTAAATCTGGTAGCACATCAGACCCTACTAATTATAGACCTATTTCAGTGCTGCCTACCTTTAGTAAAATTTTTGAAAAACTTATTTTAGATCAAATGCAAAGATTTTTTAATAAACAGAAATTACTGCATAACAAACAGTTCGGTTTTACAAGGGGTCGTTCAACTACTGATGCCGGAGTTGAACTTTTAGGACATGTTTACAAGGCATGGGAGGACAAATGCGATGCTTTGGGAATCTTTTGCGATTTGTCCAAGGCATTCGATTGTGTTCTTCATGAAACATTGATCAGGAAACTGCACCACTACGGAATCCGGAATGCCTCTCTGGATCTTCTTACTTCTTACTTAAGTGATAGGATTCAGACAGTTGATGTTAACGGAAAAAGATCACCTGGATCTGTAATAAGAATGGGGGTCCCCCAGGGTTCAATTCTTGGCCCATTTTTGTTTCTTTTTTATATTAATGACTTGCCTTACCTCATAAAGGATAATCATGATATAGTGTTGTTTGCAGACGACACTTCACTTTTATTTAAACTCAAACGTCAGCAGCTGGTTACTGACAATGTAAATAGCGCCCTTGCTAAAGTAGTTAACTGGTTTAATGTTAATAACTTACTTCTAAACGAGAGAAAAACTAAATGCATTAAGTTTACGATACCTCATGTTAGACAAGTAGACACTAGTGTTCTTATTAAGGGTGAAGAGTTGAAACTCGAAAACACCACAGTATTCTTAGGCATAACTTTGGATGCCAAGCTTCAATGGGGCCCCCATTTAGATAAATTGTCAAAAAAACTAAGCTCTGCAGCATACGCCGTTAGAAAAATTCGTAATTTAACTGATTTAGAGACAGCCCGTTTAGTATACTTTAGTTATTTTCATAGTGTGATGTCGTACGGTATTCTTTTGTGGGGAAATGCCGCCGATATTCAGACAATTTTTGTTTTACAAAAAAGGGCAATTCGTTCAATTTATAAACTAATTCCCAGACACTCCCTCAGAGACAAATTTAAAGAGATTAATATAATGACTGTGCCTTCTCAGTATATTTATGAAAATCTTTTGTATGCACATAAAAATATTAATCTGTTTAAAAAATACAGTGATATCCATAACATAAATACTAGGAACAAACACAAATTTGTTGTTCCTACTACCAGACTCAAGAAAATAGGTAGCTCGTTTATATGTCAAAGTATTCGTTTTTATAATAAACTTCCTGGCCACATTCAAGAACTAAGCCTTAATAAATTCAAATCTTTTATAAAGCGGAAATTATGCCAGAATGCCTATTATACTGTCAAAGGCTATATTGAGGACAAGAAGGCTTGGGATTGAGCTGCTCCAATAAGTTTACATAGATATTGTCGATTTTTAATTTGCTGTTAAACTTTTATTTTTGATTTTTTTAGATAAACAATGACATCTTTATATTTACTGTTTAAAGTATAACATTGTTTTAATTTTTGAGAATGTGAGGACTATGTGAGTCATTGTTTTTTTTGTTCTTTCAGTTGTTTTAATCACGGTCTGGCTGTTTGAGTACTTAACGCGGCCTACCCAAATGTCCTTTCTTTTGTATTGTTCGTGGAATCGTTGAGCTCCTTAGTTCTGAGTTGAGCTGCACCATGATTGACAAATGCATGCACTGACTGGACAGGTCCACTCAAATCAGTGTGGTTCTTTCCTCAAAAGACCATTTCAGACACCAGTCTACAGAGTGCTCATATGATCTGACCATGTTTATTCTCGGATTTTTACACTTTGACATGACGTGAAAATTTACTTTGTAAAGTATTATAATATTTTAATTATTATGAATGTGAAGGCAGTGTGGATTTGTTGTTTTTTTTATCTCAATCTATTTTTAATTTTTAAAATTAGTTTTAGTCATGGTCTGGCAGTTTGAGCAATTTATGCGGCGTACCCAAATGTCCTTTCTTTGGTAATGTTCGTCGAATCGTTGAGCTCCATATGTGTTGTGTTGAGCTGCATGATTACTGACAAATGCGTGCACTGACTGGACAGGTGCACTCATTCTGTTTGGTTCTTTCCTCAAAAGACCATTTCAGACATCAATCCACATGGTCTTCACATGACCTGACCAAGATTATGTCTGGACTTTAAAAGAGACTGTGACCTCTGAGTTTGTTTTTGCGTTTCTTCTCTGAGTAGTCAGATAGGAAACGCCGATCTCATCTACTTTTAAAATAGTATTGACGTGTAAAAGTGTTTGTAAAAACCTACTTACAGAAATAAAATCATTTATCATTTATCATTTACAATAATACAGAACCCCAAAAAAAGCCATTTCGAAAACAAAGACCAACAATTTAAAATACTATTTCAGAATATCCAAAGCCTCTTTAATAAACAACACATACTGGAAGCCTTCATAGAACAAACACCCAAGTACAAAGCTATATGCTTATCAGAAACGTGGTTAACACAACAAAAAATGGACACAATACATTTTAGCGGCTACAAATTTGCATCTTCTTACTGTCGGAAAACTAGAACAGGCGGTGGAGTTTGCATCCTTTTACAAGAACACATTGAATGCGTGGAAAGAAGCGATATCACAGAACTTTCAATTGAGCATGTTATAGAAGTATGTGCAACGGAATTAGTAACAGAAAAACTATTATTGATAACTATTTATTGTAATAAAAGAGAGGAAGATAAATTTTACAAACAAATAAAACAAATATTAGCTTATACCAAAAAAAAATATTCTAAACTAAATATAATTGTAGGAGGAGACTTTAACTTAAATACTCTAGAAAACAATTTGAAAATATGCCAATTTTTAGATCTCATGCTAGAATATAAGTTAAATCAACAAATAAAATCACCAACACGAATTACTCAAACCTC
The DNA here is from genome assembly GCA_963555695.1 of Dasypolia templi. Classification (NCBI taxonomy): domain Eukaryota; kingdom Metazoa; phylum Arthropoda; class Insecta; order Lepidoptera; family Noctuidae; genus Dasypolia; species Dasypolia templi. The sequence goes on along the minus strand of OY743158.1, from coordinate 13,277,080 downwards.
ATCAACATGCCTAGACTTAATTTTCACAAATATCAATAGCAAATTTCATACAACAGTAGAGGAGTTAGGTTTCTCAGATCATTGTGGTACTATCATACACATGGATTTGCCTCAACCAACTAAACAAGCTGTCTGGTATGTCAAAAAAAGGTTATACAATAACAAAAACACCCAGCTATTCAAATCTAAATTAAATGAATTAAATTGGAACTGTAGTATATTAAGTAGTCTGACGGTATGTCAACATGTCATAATTGTAAGTGAGGGTGTGGGTAAATAAATCAGTGTTTAACCAACCTGCGTGTGTTTCATTACATGGTGACAGCGGTGTGCCTTTTTAGCAATTTTGCGAGTTAAAACGGTCTTGAACCTATAAAATATTTGTGTGCCGTAACGCATCGTATTTGTAAATAAAACGAAAAAAAATGGAGCACGCACGTCCTCCAGCGGAATTGTCGCTCGACGGTGGTCCAGCTGCGCGATCGGATGCGTGGCACAAATGGCGGAAGCTGTTCGAAGTTTTTCTTAAAGCATCTGGAGTGAGCAGAGAGCCTAAAGAAGTTCAGACTAGTTTGTTGGTTAACTTCATTGGATCAGCTGGTTATGAGGCTTATACAACGTTCACGTTCGATGAAGGTGAAAGTGAAAACGACATAAATTGTGTATTGAAAAAGTTTGACAAGTATTTCGGCACAAAACCAAATATCACAGTGAGGCGGTTTAAGTTTTTCACACGCAATCATGAGGACGGCGAAAACATCGACCAATACGTAACAGCATTGAGGGTATTGAGTCAGCAGTGCGAGTTCAGTGGATTACACGAGAGCTTGTTGCGAGATAAGATCGTGTGTGGTATTGTCAACAATACTGTGAGAGACAGACTTCTCCGCACAGATGATTTATCATTAGCAAAGGCGATACAAATCTGCCAGGCGGCAGAGATGTCCAAAGAGGAAAGTAAGTTCATCGACAGCACATCAGCGGGTGTGCAAGTGAATGCAGTTCAAGCCGGTAGCAGCGCAAAAGGCGGATGGCGTGTAAGAGGACGGCGCGGCGGCGGCGGCGGCGCCGCTGGGCCGCGGCCGGCGCACAAGCAGCGCAGCGCCTGCGAGCTGTGCGGCAGCGGGCGGTGTCTAGGCGGTGAGCGCTGTCCGGCACAGAACGCCATGTGTTATGTTTGTGAAAAGAAAGGTCACTTCTCGCGCGTGTGTGAGCAAAAGAAAGCAATACGCAAAGTATTAAATCTCAGTGTAGAAACCGTAAATAGTAACAGTGATGATAATGATAGCGGTAAAGAAATGTTTTATATTAATACACTCGAAGAGGACACACAGCAATGTAAGTCATCAACGGAATGGATAGAAGTTGTAAAATGCAAAGGTAAAAACATTTCATTAAAAATAGATACAGGATCAATGATTAATGTTATCTCTAAAATTACCTATTTAAACTTAGGATTATTGATAACAGATCTTATGCCATTCACAAAACGCGTACATTCCTTTACAGGTAATCTATTACCAATTATAGGCATTGGCAATATACCGTTTGTTTATAATAAAACACGTTACGTGTTGTCATTTGTTGTTACGGATTTAAACTGTCAGAATGTACTAGGTTTGGACGGTTGTATTGCATTGGGAATAATAAGTCAAATTAACACAATAAATATTGATCACTACTGTGATTTGTTTCAAGGACTGGGAAAATTACCCGGTAAATATAGTATTGTAGTGGATAAAAATGTACAGCCCGTTGTTTGCCCAACTAGGAAAATGCCTTTGGGACTTAAGGGATAAATTGTTGGATGAGATACATAGAATGGAAGAGTTGGGCGTAGTTAGAAAGGTTACACATCCTACCTCTTGGGTTAATGCCATTGTTTTGGTCGCGAAAAAAGATGGCAGCATTCGTGTTTGTTTAGATCCACGACCTCTAAATCGCGCGGTGCGGCGTGCGCATTACTCGTTACCGACAGTGCCCGAGCTGGCATCGCGCTTGCGCGGTGCTACTGTGTTCAGTGTGCTGGACGCTCGCTGCGGTTTCTGGATGGTTCAGATAGATGACGCAAGTGCCGACCTTTGCACGTTCAGCACACCGTTTGGTCGGTACCAATTTCTACGTTTACCTTACGGTATAAACTGTGCGCCAGAAGTATTTCATGCGAAGCTTCGGCAGCATTTAGAAGATTTAGAAGGCGTAGAATCTTTTATTGATGACGTTATAATATGGGGGCGCACTATGGATGAGCACGACCGGAGATTAGAGTGCCTCTTGAGACGTGCTAAGGATATTGGTGTAAAATTTAATCGAGAAAAATGTAAATTTGGTGTAGCTGAAATTACATACTTGGGTCACAAGTTTGATGCGAACGGAATGCGCGCAGATGACTCAAAAGTCAAAGCTATCATAGAGATGCCTTATCCGACCGATAGGAAGGCTCTGGAGAGATTTTTAGGCATGGTCAATTATTTGGCAAAATTTATACAAAATTACTCTGAGAGTGTGAACGTACTTAGATCGCTGTTAAAAAGGAAACGGAGTGGTCTTGGGAATCCCAACATTCAGAGGCTGTGGACAGGCTAAAAGCAAAGCTTAGCAGCCCACCGGTGCTGGCGCTGTACAGCGACAGCGAGCCGGTAGTGCTGTCGGTGGACGCGTCCAGCGTCGCATTGGGCGCCGTGCTGCTGCAGAGTGGCCGTCCGGTGGAGTTCGCCTCGCTCACGCTCACCGACACCCAGACCAGGTATGCACATATAGAAAAAGAAATGCTAGCTATTGTGTTTGGGGTCGAGCGGTTCAGGCAGTACATTTATGGCAGGTCTGATATCACCGTGCATACTGACCATAAGCCACTGGAAGCCTTATTTAGTAAGCCATTAGTTTCGGTTCCAGCCCGGTTACAACGAATGATGATGAGAGTGCAAGGATACGACTTTAAGGTGGTGTACACGCCGGGCAAATATATGTATATAGCGGACACGCTAACGCGGGCTCCTCTAAAGGAAATTATGCATGACCGAGTGTCTGCAGAAGTTGAAGTAAAAACATGTTTTATGTTGGAGAATGTGCCATTCAGCCAACCAATTCAGAAATCTATAAAAAAGAAACAGAGTTAGATAGTGACGGCAGATGGTTAATTAGGTATATTACTATAGGCTGGCCTAAAAATAGGCGTGATGTGATTGAGAGAGTTAATGTTTTCTGGCCATATCGCGAACAGTTACATTGCGTTGACGGTATAGTTTTCAAGGAGGAGTGTGTGTTTATTTCGCGTGTTGTACGAGAAAACATGCTGTCACGAGTCCATGAAGGACATTTAGGGATAGAAAGATGCAAGCGGCGCGCGCGCGAAGTAATGTTTTGGCCAGGAATGTGCGAGGACGTGGAGCGTGCGGTGTGGTCGTGCGCGGCATGCGCGCTGCATGCGCCCCGCCCGCGCCGCCAGCCGCTGCTGCAGCACAGTGTGCCGGCACTGCCCTGGCACAAACTAGCTTCGGACACGTTCGAATATAAAAAAAAATATTATATTGTCTTGGTCGATTACTTTTCCAACTATGTTGAGGTCGGGCAGTTGTCGAGTATTACCTCTAGACAGGTTATTACTTTTATGAAAGAGCAGTTCTCGCGGCACGGTATACCATGTGGTATTTTGTTACAACAAAATCACATCTTATAATCTATTTAACACCTGAGGAGCTGTTGTGCACAGTAATTCTTTCTATGATTCAATAAGTACCAAAGTTTTTATGAAAATTGTATGAAACTCATTTTACTTACATTTCTTTATCTGATAATTATTGTACTGCTGAAAAGCAAACCTTTAGATACATCTGTCTATTTTTCCACATCCTTTTATATCATTTCATGTGATCTCATATTATTTTCCTTTTATTGAATGTTGTGACATTTTGTTATCTAACATTGTCATCTGTCAGTTTTTATTTTTCTATGGTATAGAGCTAAGAGGTCGTCTATTTTATTATAAAGGTATCGTAAACTAGTGTTAAAGCCAGGTTCTCACTGTAAGTCATCTTTATAGTTCCTGGCCGATAATTAATTAAGAAGTATTTGATTTAAAAAGTCACTTCTAGAACGATCGGCCAGAGGATATAAAAGGCAACCGTTAGTTTTTACCAGGTTTTTTCTTTTCTTTTCTTTCGCTCGAGACTCACTAGTCAAATGTATTTCTAAAGCTTCTGAAATATAAACAGTTTGAAACTAAGTGAATTTATTTATTATAAACATCTTGTGTGCGTGAAAGTATTTGACTCACTTAATCACCTCCGACCCTCCCACTTTCGTCTTCGAGAGGAGTTGGAGACGTATTGGAGAGAATTGAAAACGTGGTGTAAGACGCCCCCAACTGAAGGTGTTCGAATTAGTCGATCACCTCCGACCCTCTGACTTGCGTCTACTACAGGAAATCAACGAATTCGAGAGAATAACTTGGTGTGAGACGCCACTTAAGGTCCTCACGTCTACACTATTAAAATTTATATTTTATTAATTTCTAAGATCGACCACCACGCGGTTTTTCTTCCGACGCGAGCTCCCTCACAACGGACTGCGAGCTGGTGGAGAGGCTGCTGCGAGCTCCCACTCGACGGACTGCGGGACGGAGGAGCGGCCGACGCGAGCTGATTTTATTCGTGAGCTGCTTCGCGACTGTGGTGAGCACGGAGAGGCTGCTGCGAGCTTCAACCACAGACTGCGGGCCAGAGGAGCGGCCGACGCCTCGAGCTACTACCGACTAATCATTTCTAATCCTTAATATCTTTTTTACTTACTTTTGTATTCTATAATCTAAAAATCATTTTAACTTGTAACCACGTTTAGCCAGTCGGCTAACCGTTACGTTACAACCAGCGGAGCTGGTGAGTGATAATGGACCGGCTTATAGCTCACAGGAGTTTAAAAAGTTTATGTGCGAATGGGAAATACGGCATGAGACGTCATCACCGCATTATCCACAGTCAAACGGTAAAAGCGAAAGAACCGTACAGACCGTAAAAAATTTGCTAAAGAAGTGTGTGGATTCGGGACAGGATTTTTACTTGGCACTGTTAAATTTTAGAGCTACACCACGCCATGATATAGACTCACCCGCACAGATTTTAATGGGAAGACGCCTTAAAACTAGGTTACCAGTTAGTACAAAGTTGCTAACGGAGAAGGTAGATAACGACCAGAACTACAAATTAATAATGTCAAACAGAAAACAAATTAAAATACATTACGACAAAACGGCGAACACACTTAAAAGCCTATCATCAGGTGATAAGGCAACTTTAATCAGTAACGGCGACAGGAAACCGGTAACAATAGTAGCACGTGCATCGCAACCGCGCTCGTATATGGTAGAAGATGAACGCGGTGGCCGATATCTGAGAACACGAAGTCAGTTGGTCATGCCTACGGTAGGCTCATCGGAAAGAGTTGGGAAGTCAGCGAGACCACCAACAGACGGTGTAGGCAGTAGCAAGACGTCAAGTGTGGTGATTGCGACAGGTGTCCGTAGACGTAGACAAAGGGCACAGGCTGAAGTCTCAACCCAAGCGCAAACAAGTACAGCTGGCAACAATCAGTCGTCTCTGTTCGACGAGAGTGATGTATATGAAAGTCCAGCTGGTACTCGCGATCATTCGTCTACTCCTTCGCCACCAGTGGTTTCTATTGAAAGGTCTAAGGAAAGAACCGTACGAATGCTGACCGATCTTTTCTTAGGTCGTGAATAGGAAGGGTTACAAATGGCTAGGTAACAATCATATAGAAAATAAGTGTAAATGTAATTGATAATTAACTACAGCTATTTAAAAAAAAAAAAATACTAACTGTCAAAATATTGTGTAAGTGAACATAGCGTTTGTAATCATTAATGTTATGGTTATTAATACGAAATAGATTGTATGTTCAGCAAACAACATTAATGTAATCGTTAGTTCTTTAATTTTCTTTTTTAGGCATTGTTTCTTAGAAGGGAAGAGATGTAGTATATTAAGTAGTCTGACGGTATGTCAACATGTCATAATTGTAAGTGAGGGTGTGGGTAAATAAATCAGTGTTTAACCAACCTGCGTGTGTTTCATTACAGGAACGAAATAATAAATACAAATAAAAATATAAATGAAAACTACGCAGCATTTAATAATACACTAACCAACATATTAAACCGATGTATACCTAAAATTAAAATAAAGTTAAAAACAAATGATAAAAAATATTGGCTAACCCCAGGCATTAAACTTTCATGTAAAAATAAAAGGCTCGAAAAGATACTTACACTCAAAACTAATCATCCACTAATTATAAAGAACTATAAAAAATATGAAAAAACACTGAAGAATGCAGTTATAACAGCAAAAAAGTTGCAATATATAAATAAAATAAAAAATCATGTAACAAAGTTAAAACTATGTGGAGTATTATTAACGAACGAACAAATAAGAAAATGAAAAGGAATAAAAATAACATTAAATTACAAATAAATAATTTAAATATGTATTACTGAACCTAAACAAATAGCTAACTTTTTTAATAACTTCTTTGCGTCCATCGGCGAGGGTAGCAAAAAAACACCAGGCAATGAGCCGACAGGCACCCCAGTGCTTTACCCCACTGAAAACACCATGTTTCTCAGCCCAGTAGACCCCGGTGAAATAAACGTACTATTAAAAAGCCTCAAAAGAAAAAAAAGTCATGGACTAGACGAGTTACCATCAATGTTAATACGACAATGTGCAAACGAACTGACGTTACCGTTCTACTTGCTAATTAATCAATCTTTCGATGACACAACTTTCCCGGATTACCTAATGAAAGCACTTATAAAACCTATCTACAAAAAAAACTCGACAATGGATCCAACCAATTACCGTCCAATAGCTCTTTTACCGACCGCCTCAATTTTTTTTGAAAAAGCAATGTGTAATCGTGTATACTCCTTCTGCGAAAAATACAAAATATTTGATGAAAGCCAAAACGGCTTTCGCAGAAACCGATCCACTATTTTAGCAATTTATAAATACATACAGGAAGCTTTAAATATAATAAATGACAAAAAAATATGCCGTAGGTATACTGTTAGATATGACCAAGGCTTACGATAAAGTGCAATATGACATTCTCCTGAATAAATTACATGGCATAGGGATCCGCGGTAAAACTCACGAATGGTTCAAATCTTATTTAACAAATAGAGAACACCAGGTTGAAATAGAATTTTATAATGAAAATACCAAAGAAATACAAAATATTCGATCTGAAAGTAAAACAATTAACGCCTCTATTCCCCAAGGGAGTGTAATTGGATGCCTACTTTTTCTTATTTACATAAACGACCTTCCAAAAACCATAGAAGAGCCATGCGTCTTGTTTGCTGACGATATTTCGCTTCTTACTTCACGCCGTAACAATTTTGGCTTAAGCGAGGTCCTAACCACTATACTAAATAACACAATTACTTGGATTGCAAATTTGTTCGAAAGTACCAACACTTTTACACCACGAAAGAAAATATACAGTCAAGATACATATTACGCCATAAAAACAGATTAAACCTACCAAGCTCTAAGCTAAAAATGCACTCAACAAGTACCCTAGTCATGTCAATGAAAGTATATAATAAATTACCGGAAGTAATAAAAAATGAACAAAAATTTAATTCATTCACAAACAAATTGAAACAATTATTATTATCTAAATGCTATTATAATATCAATGAATATCTAAATGAAAAATTCTAAATGACATGTTTCATAAAATAGTATATTTTTAATTTTTAATTTTATTACTTTTGAATACCTTCAAATAAGTAATCAAAAAGCGTTCTTCCTCTCTCTACTTACTTTATTTTATCCTTTTGTTGTGCCCTTACAGGGTCCATATTTTTGTACCTAGCTTTGAGCCCTTTGTAACATCTTTTTACAATATGGAATGCAATAAATAAATGATTAAATGATTAGAAATACAATAATAATTGAATAATATACCTACTTGTAGATTCGAATTCAATCTAACTAGCGATACACGCCGGGCGAAAAGTTTTTGCTGTCAGGAAGGGATTGTGTTTTGTTTTCGTCGTGTTTGATGAAAGAAAATACACTTTTTATTTTTCTGTCTTGCTGCCCCCTCTTAATGGCTTTCTTGATCATCTGCCCAGGCTTTTGCCACCTAAATTTGTCGGGGTCGGCTTCCAGTCTACACAGATGCAACTGAATATTTTAGATGGAGAGACTGCCTATCCGACTTATACAACCCAGTTACTGGATAGCACCTGAAAAACCAACAGGCCAAGCATTTGATGAGCAGTCCACTTGCAATGGAATTAATTAACCGATAAATAGACTCAAGGAATTTGATGGCTACGTACTATAAGCATCACAGAATATTTGAGCCAGGAGATTTGAAAGATATGGTCCTTAGAAAATGTCAAGGTGTACTAAGTTATTATTTTATTATCTGACGAAGGATAGTTTGAATGCAAATGTAGTCAGTTACGAGCAACAACTAGTACCTACAGACCTTTATAACCAGACCTGACCCAGTAACACACTAGCCTTTGTTCCAAGTTCGTTTGAGCGACTAATAATCAAACAGGCTTATTTGGAATTAATCAGTTGAATAATACACAGTCAAATTAACAGAGACCAATGGAAGATAAAGGGCTGACTGTAACGTGCTTACGAGTCCTGTCTAAGCCAAAATGTTGCAAACGAAAAAAAGAATAAAAGTTGGTCGGATTGTTTAGAGGTTTTTGTTTAGTTTTGACTTTAATCAACGATTGGAAATGCCAGAATGTTTCGAGCACTCGTGGTTATCAATAAGCGTTACTTAGCGAAGAAGATATTTGACTTGCAGTGAAAAATCTAGCTAATAACGTCAAGGAAGACGAAACAGCTAAAAATCAATAATCTCAAACGTACTTCAAAACACAAGTCCTCATTAACAATCAAATCCCTTTCAAGAATACTTCAAACGATAATGAAGATATTTATAGAGAAATTAAACTAAATGGTGGTTGAATGCAACTTGAGATTTTGATCGCTTTGAAGTGCGAAGTTGAAGAATTTCTTGGGCTCCATTTTCGAATTGTTATTCGTATGTTCCTTCTAAGTATCTCGCTTTCATGATTGGATCAATCCGAAATGTCACTTCTGTGCGTTGAAACAAACACTTACTCTACACATTATTAATAAAGTTTGCCTATTCAAGTAGTTATCTCAGTTTACATGTGCCCGTCGTTCCCACGATGATAATTGTTCCATAATAAGGAATTCCTTGAACTTGTGCCTAGTGAAATTGACAATTATTACTCGATTATAAAAATTCGGCTTAAGAAACCATCAACTTGAGCTTAGATTCATTTTCGCTAGCTAACTCAATAAGGTGTGACATTAACAAAATTATCAGCCATCTGCCATATAGCGGAAAAAAATCTAAGTTTAGTCTCCTAAAATATCAGAAGCATTACCTGCAAAATAACTAATTTCACTACCCTGCTCAGTAGATCAGATGTAAATTGGGATATCATAGTGCTAACTGAGTGTTGGCTTGCCCTAGGCAAATCTGTACCCGCTTTGAATGGCTATGATTATGTTGCTACAACATCCCATAGAAGGCAAAACGAGAATGTTATGTTGTATTGGTTGACGAACCAAAGATAAGTGAAGCAAACTGCCTCGTATTGAAAACAGACTCAGAAACGTGCTTATTTGGAATTTATCGTCCACGAAGTCGACATAACATCACGAATTCCATTAATCCACTAGATACTCTATTGACAGAACAAAACAGTTGCAAAAATATAATTCTGTGTGAAGACATAAATAAAGACATTAATCCTAGCACTAGCAACAAATGCTCTCATGAGTATCTAAACATGTTGGCAAGCCAGGTATACTTCCTGGACACGGTATGCCAACCCACGGTGACTCTTGTCTAGATCACTCAATAGTTAAAAAAATAAAAAATAACAGACCATGAAAGTGTGGCTTTTAACCATAACTTAAACGTTAAGTTAGTTTGCGATGGAAAGTCGTATAAACGTAGAGACTACAAAGAATTGGATCTTGCAATGAACACATACATCCATACATATTTACACATCATTAATAAGCACAACCGTATTAAGGAATACCAAAACAATTAAAACGACAATAAGGAGACGAATAAATAAGCCTTGATTAACTGATGGTTTATTGCGCTGCATGAGGAATAGAGATAATTTATATAAAAAAGGTTAAAAAGAACCCAGACAACGAAACCATCTTATCTGCATATAACCCTTACAGGAATTATTGCAATGTACTCTTAAAAAGCAATGAACACTTTTTGAACGGCAAATGTGGCAAGTCATGAATGCCTGACTCTTCATCTAGCCTTATATTGAAAAATATCATCAGTGAATAAAACACCTTCTTTGCAAATGTGGGGAAATGACTTGCTGAAAACATTGCAAGCGAAAACATGGCTAGCTGTTCTGACCTAACCGGCCAAAAACTTAACAGCCCAGCAAAATCATTCGTCCTGCTACCTACAGACGAAAATAAAGTTGAGTTGCTATCTCAAACCTGAGTGAGAATTGTGCAGTGGCAGTGGACGATATATCGGGTAAAATCATCAAACGATACAAGCAGTTACGCAGTCTCTTCCTTATGGAACTGAAAAGGGCATTCTAGACTCTTCAAAAATTGTAGTTGTGGAGGTCACTCCGGATAACTTTTTAAACTAGTTAGTAAGACAACAGAAGTAACCCCTACAAATAACCAATTATTATTAGACAATAGTAATAAAGTATCTTCTGGCAATTTAACTCATAATGATAAGAAACCAAAGGGAGTGCAACACACTTTAAAATTACTTAATCAGAATATTTAAGGTTGCTCTTCCAAATTACTAGAAATAGAATTGTTTTTGGAAAATACCAAGTTTGATGTCATTTGTTTAACAGAACATTGGTTAAAAGATTATCAAGTACGGTCAATTAACTATGAAAATTATTGTGTAGTTAGCCATTTCAGCCGAAAACGTATGATACATGGCGGGTCATTAATTTTAGTTAAAAACACAATTAAATCTAAAGAACGAAAAGACATCACTGGTATGTCTGTTGAACACATCATTGAATTGTCCTGTGTTGAGCTTGATAAGCATGTGATAGTATGCGTATACAGACCTCCAGGTTACCAGAATCTATGTGTGTTTGAATCAGTAATGGAAGATGTGCTGAAGAAACTTAGTGCTAGTAGTAAGTCAATAATCGTATGTGGTGATTTCAATATTAATTTATTAGAAAATAACTTGAATACTGTCAGATTATTAAGTCTTTTTGGGTCATTTGATTTATCAAATGTTTTTATTGAACCAACCCGAGTCACAGCTTCTTCTGCCACTTGCATAGATAATATTTTTTGTAACTGCGATTACTTACACAAACAAATTGTAAATAAGCTGTCATCTGATCACAGTGGACAAACAGTAACATTTTGCTCATACATGCCTATACAAAAAATTCAAATAAGGTTTAGGCCAATTACATGTAAAAATTTAGAGAAATTAAATAACTCTTTGGCCAGTAAATTATTTGTTCAAAGTTTTTATAATTTATGTGACCCAAATGAGTTCTATGCCGAGTTCTTTTCACTATTAAACACACAATTTAATGAAATTATTCCACTTAAAACCAAAAGTATTTACACAAAGTTCTTATTTAGTGATTGGGCGACTCCAGGTATTCGTAAAAGCAGGGGAAAACTTTTTGAACTTTATGGTCTAAAGCAACATATGAATAATATAAGCTTTAATAAGTATGTTGCAAAATATTCTAAAATTTTTAAAAATGTGTGCAAAGTTGCTAAAGCTCTTTATATTAGCAATAAAATAAAATCAGCCGATGATAAAATAAAAACTACCTGGCAAATAATAAATAACGAAACAGGTAGGAAAAAACAGCGTAATACTGAATTTAATCTAGAAACTGCACATGGCCCTATCAACTCAGATCTAGAAGTAGCTCAGTCATTTGAAAACTTTTTTGCTAGTATTCCCCTAAAAACTACTGAAGCTTTAAATTCCTCACCCGAATTCTCTGCTGCCTTACTTAGAAAGAATGTAAATGCATGCCCTTTGGAGTTTAGGTTTCAACATACAAACCCCCAGGCTGTAATAAAAGCTTTTAAAGATCTTAAAATTAAATCAACAGAAGATCTCTGGGGAATGTCTGTAAAAGTCTGTAGAACTTTCATCGAAACCATTGCGCCCTATTTAGCTGTCATATTTAACACCAGTGTAGACCAAGGTGTCTTTCCGGATCTCATGAAACACAGTAAAGTAGTTCCTTTGTTCAAATCCGGTGATAGTAAAGAACTCAACAATTATAGGCCTGTATCAATTCTACCAGTTCTCAGTAAGGTGTTTGAAAAGTTGATGCTCAATCAAATGGTACGTCACTTTAATAAAAACTCCATCTTTCATGAACAACAGTACGGTTTCACCAAAGGGCGTTGTACCACTGACGCTGGTGTTTCTCTAATAAAGAACATTTTTAACGCCTGGGAGGAAGCAAAAGATGCCATTGGAATTTTTTGCGACCTCTCTAAAGCATTTGATTGCGTAAACCATGAGACCCTTCTTTTGAAACTGGAGCACTATGGGGTTAGGAATACAGCTCTTGATCTACTTAGATCATACCTGAAAGATAGAAAGGTTAAAGTTCAAGTAAACGGCATAAACTCATTAGGGTATGAAATGGAAATGGGCGTTCCTCAAGGTTCGATATTGGGTCCATTCCTCTTCTTAGTTTACATTAATGATTTACCTCAAGTACTTCAAAATCAACCGAAGATGGTGTTATTTGCAGATGACACATCATTAATCTTTAAAATAGACCGACGGTCACAAAATCTGGACGACGTGAATAACTCGATTCTTCAAGTCCAAGATTGGTTTACGGTAAATAATTTGGTACTAAATGAAAAAAAACCAAATGCATTAGATTTAAATTACCTAATGTTAGAAGTAGCGAATGTGACATCATATTGAATGGAGAAAAACTGGAATTTATTAATCAGACGGTTTTCCTAGGAATCACGCTGGACGAGAAATTACAATGGGGACCACATATAACATCTCTTGCGGGGCGGCTAAGCTCTGCCGCTTATGCTGTTAGAAAGATAAGACAGTTAACAGATGTAGAAACCGCGCGTTTGGTCTATTTTAGCTACTTCCACAGCATTATGTCTTATGGCATTTTACTGTGGGTCGGGCTGCTGACATTGAATCCATTTTTATTTTGCAAAAGAGAGCTGTCAGAGCCATATACAATCTTCCTCGTCGCGAATCTCTCAGGGAACTATTTAAAGGGATTAATATTATGACAGTACCTTGCCAATTCATTTATGAAAATATTATGTATGTAAGAAAAAATCTACATCTTTTTAATAAAATAAGTGATAGACATAATTTGAATACCAGAAATAAAGATAAAATAGATCAACCATTTTTCAGATTAGCTAAAGTACATACATCATTTATGGGGTACTGTGTTAAATGTTATAACAAAATACCTTGTGAGCTATTGCAATTAAATGAAAGAAAATTTAAAATTCGTATAAAAAGTACACTTTGCAGACAAGCTTATTACAAATTAGAGGACTATATACAAGATAAGAATGCTTGGAAACATGATGGTCCAGCTCCATAGGACAATCCCGTCTAGACAAAATCACACTGGTTGCTAATTGAATTTTTTTTTTTTTTTTACTTACTCACACACTGACCTATTCCTAGTTAATATTTTAGGAAAGTCATATATTTTTACAGTGTTTGTAAATATGTGAGCACAATGTACCTATCGCGTCATTCATTTATCTGCCTTTGCTATATTTTTAGTTCTTCTTACCACTTGTGGTATAGTATTTTTATTCTTGGTGCATCGTTTTCACATATAAAAATATAATTAATGTATACAAATATTGTAAAATATTTTAAAAGAGTAACGGTGGAGTTTCTTGCCACTTCTTCTCCATACGAAACTACTTTTTGGAAGTGGCGCCTAGAATCAGTTATATTTTTATTGTAATTTTTGACGTTCAAAAGTGCCATTTTATGGGCCTATTTGAAATAAATGCTTTGACTTTGACTTTGACGCAATATTCACTATCACGTAAAAAAAATAAAATCTTAGCAACGTATTTGAGTGGGCACGCCACAATAGTTGGAGAGGCGCCACGGCGTCCTCACCTTCCGCCTGACACAGGTCCTCACCGGACACGATTGTTTCGGGAGGTTCCTGTTTCGCATAAGGCGGGAGGAAACGCCCGGGTGTCAACATTGTGTGGATCGCCCGGAGGACACGGTGGACCATACGGTGGAGGTATGCCCAGCTTGGGCGGAGCACCGCATTGTCCTCAGGGAGGCGATTGGCGGCGGCGATCTCTCGCGTCCGGCCCTGGTCCAGGCCACGGTACGTAACTTAACACTTCTTACTTAAACATTATCTCACATGAAATACAACCGCTACACCTGCACAACTCATTTTATCTACACTTGCACATGCACACAACACAAATTCACTCTGAAATTTTCCATGATCGTAATGTTATTTTAATAACGGTACGTAGTTTTATTTTAAATGTATTTTGATTTCTTATATTGTTAGTTCTCTTCAGTCTTACAAAAGCACCCATGTAAGCAGCTTATACTTATGAAGCGTCGTGGGGCCCTGGTAACTAGTACCACAGGCGTTACTTGCATAGCCTATTTCAAGCACCAGTCTCTCAAAAATGTAAATTTATCACTAAGTTAGTTCTAAGCACTACTACTGTACATTAATTTGTGAAGAGAAAATAAATATACTTATAGCATACTTAATTCCAGGACCTGTTGTTTTATGAAACAAGATATTACGTTTTGTCTGAAGAAAGGATTTAATTATTAGAAATAGAAATTAAAATAGCATTAAAAAAGACACTGACTCTTCTCATACTTACACGGAAATTATTAAAATTTCCATGAGTTGGTTTTTGAGGTCTGATTCAGGACAAGGTGTCTCCAAATTCAAATTAATTTGTATCAGGACGCAACAACAATATCCATTGCTGATAGTGCCACTTTTTTTTTGTGATGCCTTGTCCCATCGTTTTTTTTTTTAATAATGGCGTGATAGACTTATCAAGGCATTTATTCACTATAACAAACCCCCTAATTAAGGCAGTAACAATCCAAATTGCATAATATATCCGGCAACAAAATCGGTTTTTGACGTCGAACACACTAAATTTGACACAATTCATTACCGACTGTCTAAAATGTCTTTTGCAAGCATCACCGCCACGAAACGAAATAATTATGTAATTGTAAAGTGTGATGGGGAGTGCCTTGATTGTTAATTACATTCTTTCTCAAACTTTGTTTCTATCGATCGTTAGTTTTTTTTTATACTCACTCTTGTTCATCATTATCATCTACCAAGCCTTTTCACAACTTTGTAGGGGTCGGCTTACAATATAACCAGATGCAGCTAAATACCCAGTATTTTACATGAAGCAACTAAGTAACTTGGTAAGGCTGATTGTCAGACTTTCGTGCTTGACTACCCGTAACGACGGCAAATTATTTACGAATAACAGCCGGGAGCAAGGGCTCAAGGTACTTTCAGAGACATAGAAGGGTCTCGTTATGTAATGTATGCTCCACGGACCGACCTTGGCAAGCTATTAATAATTAGCTTAGTTTATTTTGTTTATGTATTAGTGTTGTTGAAGTAAATTATACATATGATGTGGAAGAATAAGGAACAAATGTGACAAGACAAGTGTAAGGTATGAATGTGAAAACAAAAGGCACACCAAAAAAAAGAAAAACGGTGTGAAAGGCAATTAACATTTCTAGGAAGAAAGTGAACACTGAGATGATGACTGATAGAGCTAAGTGGGAGATAACAATTTCACCGACCCTAAATAGTTGGGACAAGGGCAAGAGGATGATACTGATATTATTGTTGGCGTACAACTTATATATTTTCCGATAATGATCGTGAAACGGATCAGAGTAGAGTAGAGGAGAGACGCTCTAAATCCGTTTTGGTTTATAGTTTACAGATTTAAGGTAGAAAAATAAACCACCGCCCGAAAAAATTGGGCCAAAGGCAGGAGGATGATACTATTGTTGGAGTTCCTCTTATAACAAACTATTGATTTTCCGATCAGACTAGAGTAGAACTATTTTGGTGTACAGTTTTAAGGAACACTGAGGTGACGGCTACTAGATAATTATTTAAGTTAGGCCTAGTGGAGGAAAAATTATGTTGATACTATTGTTGTAGTTCCTCTTATAACAAACTATGGATTTTCCGATAATGATCGCGAAACGGATCAGACTAGAAAAGCAGAGAAACGGAAAAGCGTTTCTCTGCAACTAATTAAACTGTAAACCAAAGGGATAAAAAATATCCATTTTGGTTTACAGTTTAATTTTAAGAACACAGAGGTGATGGCTAATAGATTTGAACGAAAGAAAAATACGTCACCGAGCCGAAATAGTTAGTCCTAGTTGAGGAAAAATTATGATGATACTATTGTTGGACTTCCTCATAACACAAACTATGGATTTTCCGATAATTATCGCGAAACGGATCAGAGTAAAATAGAGGAGAAACGCTCTTAAGCCGATCTGGTTTACAGTTTAAACTTAGATAACCCTACATTCGCCATGGGAGTCATAAAAAGGGATTATCCTTCGTCGATGCGTAACATCGGCCACCTGTGCTCTAATAACGGCGATTATTTTGCTCGCCACGCGCTTGACTATTCGATGGAATGGTTTATGAAGAGCTAACATTGTCAATGTTCAACCCGAAAACTATATTCCCAGATGTTAATCTGGGAATAAAGTTTTCGGGTTAAACTGGTTTATAATTTTAGTAATTTATTTAAAAAAATATAACTGAAGACATGTAAGTAATATATGTCTGTTTATTTTTGATACAAACTAAAGTGTTTTTAAAAGACAACATGGACACATAATTTCTTTCTATAAGTTTATACCCAACATGGAGCTGAAAATCAACACGCCACACTTAAGAAAATATGAAAACATCCATTATGAAATCAGAAAAATACGAAAATTTGTCAGTAAACAAGGAAGAGATCGTCATAATACCCGCACTTATTCAATATAAGGTGGAACAAAGACCAATCTCACAATGGGTACGTTACAAAAGGAGGAATTCAGGAATTTCTCAGGAAGGGAAAAATTACTTTTCTAAATTGGTGTGATATAAAAGACGTTTTGTCAATATTAAAATTTTTGTTAGCACTCGACCCTCGAATACTTGAAAATCTGGTAGAATAAAAGTCGAACGCCTTTTTATTTATGTATTTTAATGATAAAGGTGTTATTTGGAATGTTGAGTAGCGGCGGTGAAGTGATTGCGCGATTTAAGGCATTGGTTGCTTTGTGCGATTATTTTCTGTTTCTTTGGCTTCTCTTATTGGGTGAGGACTTATTGAATTATACGAATAGCCATTAAGTTATTTTCTCGGTAATATGATAATCAAAAGTCGTATCTACTTAGATCTATTTTCACATACGTAATTTCGTGACATTTGGGGTGAAATGTGAAAGTGACCTATGAGTTTAAAATAAATGAAAATTCTATTTTGTGCATTTTCTACGATTGTAACTATTTTTAGGTATATTTTGTACTTAGATTGATCTGTTGACACCAATGTATATACATGTAAATCCGTCATGTGTTCTTCTGACTTTTCATCACACCCAGATGTCGTATTATATTAAACTTGTTTCAAAATCCTAGCAAAGGAAAAAGTAAGCACGTACATAAGTATTAGTTGAGACAGTAAACATAAAAAAAGATAATAATTTCTCAGAAAATCCCTTTAGAAGTAAATCTCCACCTAACCTACTACCAATTCAAACACACTTGTACAAAAGCTTATAACGATCCACGATTTGTTTCACTGGTCTCTTGAAGAGGCAATATATATTCATTAGCAGCATCGCACCAGGATTAGTGGCTGTACATACAACACACATACATATGTATTACTATGGTAGTTCTCAATAATACCTTGTTTAGCATACTCGTAAATATATTAGCTGTGCAATCCTGAATGTTGGTATTAATGGTATGTTATGTGTTTGAGTATGAATTCGTAATTTTGCTATTTCTAAATAGCAAGTAAACAAATTTTATAAATTGAGTTTATTGAGATTTAAGGTTGTAAAAAATAAAAGCTTTATGAGATAAGTTGTCTCGTTCCAGTCATTAAGAAACTCATCCTCCCAAAATATAAGGACACATCGTGTGGAATCCAAGACTGGTCTGAAGTCGCCCACTCACAATTAGCAAGCTCGGTAATTAACATTCGTCGTTCCTTTACTATATTCGAATATATTACCCCTGAGTACCGTTTCATTTATTTTACTTATTATTTTATATTATACTTCTTCCCCTTAGATTTGATTAATGTCTTTCATTCCTACTAAATGAATTACTCAATGTAAGTAATTGATAAGAATTAGTAATTTTTGACTGATTGATCGTCATTTGGTTAGCCAACGCCCTTTCTTGTTGCACATTTCTACTTAGCAACTAAGATTTTGAAATAGAATCCTACTAAGCCGATATCTGAATTTCTCTCTAGATATCATAGGTTAACTGATTCGTTGGTGTAGTGTTAACAAGTACCATCGCTAACCAAGGGTTACTGTGTTGATGTTCAGCTCAGCCAAAGTATTTTTCAAGTTTTGCGATACTCTCTGAAAAAACTACGAATAGGACTTTGGGCTACTAACCCATAGTACATTTTCTTTGAGTTATGCCGGATTAATTGCTTATATCCCCTAATGGCCCCCCGGTTGCCACTTGCTACTCAGACAGAACTATTTCTAGATTTACATTAGCATTGAATGCTGAAGACCTGTTTCCGCATTAAAAGCAGTTCAACGTACTATTGACGGGTGGAACAGTCAGTAGAATTGATGTCTGCATCTTTACATCATATACTTTTCATGTCGCACTATAAAAATTATGATTTCTGAAATTGCCGGTGATAGTCACAAATACATTGGAAGCCGGACGCACAAGAATGGTTGCCGATGAGGCGACTTGAGGTTTAACATAATTCTCATGTCTGTCTAGCACAGGATATCTTTCGAGCGAATGAAACTGATGGAATTACAGAAAAGTAAAATGAAGTGTTACAACGGGCGATCTTTTGGGCGATTTTACTTACTACTCTTTCTTTATTAGCAAACTCGCTATCTTAAAATTATGCCTAAAGGTAAGCAATATGATCTTCCATTTAAACGGTTCCCTCGTATTTATAACTGCCGTCACAAATTGTGCTAGTAGCTGTCACAGCTCGACGCCTAGTAGCCACTACAAGCTGCCGTTGCAATGTTTCATTTTCAATGAACTTGACATACACTTGGCGAGAGTCACTTCGTCCAAGCCACAAACTAGAGTGACCAAGGGGCTGTATGTAGTTATAGTTGCCGGGCGCATTTTACTTGATGCTAGTAGGTAAAGTCTCTTGTGAAAACTTTAACATGATAGATATATACACTTTTACTCTAACTTCTCTTTCTTCTGCTAACTCATGTAACTGTTTTAAGGTCGTCATTCCAGGGTAACGTATTACCAGGATAAAACGTAACCCAGGTCAGGATATATCCGTGTGTCTAATTTCATAAAAAAAAACCGTTCAGCTGTTAAGGCATGAAATGGTACTAGAAAAACATACAGACAAACAGAGAGACGGAGTTTCTTTTGCATTTATAATTTTATTGAGGAAGTTTGGAAAGTCGCCATCAGCTATATCATACTCAAATATTTCAGAGCAGCATTACTTTTCAATACATTCGTTACACAAGATATAGTCAATAATATCAAACCATGCAATTTGTCATAAATACAAGCACAGAACGTCAAAAGTTAGATACCTTTGACGTTCTATCAGGATGATCATAAAGATCGGAAAATTTATGGAAAATACACCTTAGTGTTATGTTATGTATGTTACCACCTTAGTCTGAATCACAGAGTTTTAATTACACTATATTATGCATATCGATCTTTGATTTTGGCATTACGTATGGGTTGCGGTATATTCACGGAGCAGATATAGAGAGGAGGTATTTTAAGAAAATAATTCTGGGTTTGTAGTCAATTATTTACATTCCAAGATTAAATGTGAGAGCTGCCTTCATGAGTTATTAATTAATTAATTAATATAAACTTCATGTGTTGTTTTAGTATTTAACCGCAATAAGAAAAAAACAAGTAGATAATCAATGCTGATCCATTTGAAAACAATCCTCCAAGTTCACTACAAGCTACCCCTAATCGATACAGTAGTTTTTCTGTGAAAGTGCATAACTTGCTTAAAGGCAAACAATCACACATTCAATTTAAGCCCCGATGACGCCACTACCCTCCTCCAGGAGAGCAGTAAGGCCACCAGCACTTTACACAAGCGCAAAACCCGATCTCCGTCATACCGTCCTCGCCGCCGAGGCCCGCCGTGACGCCCAAATCCACGCCCCTCCCGACCCTTGCTCGAGCCAGCCCGCGCCGCTGAGCCTGTAGCTTTAAATTCGTCCCAAAATCACTCAAGTCCCGATCCAGCTAGTCCCTTGCTGCCCTCTTCCAGCGACGCCCTAAGCCGAGGTTCGTACCCCACAGGGGGTGCCCTTAGCGTGTAGTCGCTTAGTTTTTAAGTTAGTGCATAAGTTTAAGTCCTGGCTGGAGGCCTTAATTTATTAGGGCAACCACAGGCAAGTCCGTCTAAGCAGACGACAACCTCATATGTTAACCTGCGAGATGCCATTCCCCAAAAAAAAAAAAAACAATTTAAGCTTGCAAGCGTAACAAACAAATGAACTTACTTTCGCATTTATAATATTAGTGAAAATATGATTATTTTAGGTAAGAATAAAGAAATACGTGTTTCAATGATTTTATCAAGTCAATGATGGTAAAATAGGGGATGATAGTTTGTATGAAAATATGATGTAGAATCTTGAATTAAGTGTGTGCGAACCGCGGGCAAAACCTGGAAATATATAATAACTATCTTCTGCCCGCGGCTTCACCCTCGTGGATATCGGGAATTAACTCATGGGAAAGTTCTAGCGGGGCAAAAAGTAGTCCTTCTGCAGGATGCCATCTATCTCATTGCCAATTTTTTCCTATCCCTATCCGTAAATACTGAAATAATAAAGAAAATAGTACATTTACGGAATGATGGTCCGCTTATAACAGGCGTAGCTAATGAAGCTGGGGTTGCAGTAAGTATTTTTTACAATATTGAAAGCTGGACAAACAGAATTTAAATGCAAAGCTTATTTTCGATCACGCTGAAATTTACTATAAATTTATTTCATTGAAAAACTCTGTAAATTTGGCTGGAGAGATGGCAGCAAGAAGGTGCCTTGACGAATTACGTATCATTTGTACGTCCACGTTCTACGACAAGGCGTCCGGATATGTCAATCATAATAAAAGCTCATAAAAAAAAAGATTCATAAATGCAACTGAGTTTGCAAATATATACGAGCAGTACCATACAAAGGAGTCTAAAAGCCACCCACCCTGGTCTACAAAATAGAATGCCAGCAAGAATGCCGGCACTAACTGACAGACACATAACTGACAGGTTGCAATTTGCAGCTACTTATTTAAATTTAAATTTTAATAAAGTGATTTTTATGCACGAAAAGGTGTTCTGTTCATCGGATTATGGCAGAATTAGTTTATGGAGACCGGACAATACGCGGGATCTGGAGCCAAATGTAGTGCCAAATCGCCAGAGTGGGCGTATCACGATTGGGTTTTGTGGCTAGATGTGTAAGGATGGTCCAGGGGAGCTGGTAGCCCCTCCGATGGAATCCCGCACTGACGAAGCGGGGGGCTCAGTAACCGTGGTTTGGGTCCCACGGTGAAGCTAAGAGGAACCCGAGGAGGGGCCGCTCGTCAGGGCTTTTGCTGACAAGCCGACGACGTAGCGGCCAAGGTTGCGGTGTTGTTGGGCAACATCGCAACTGTTGCGGTGCGCCGCTCTCCCTACCTTCCGCGGCCATGACGCGGACATGAATGCGGACGCGGTGGGGCCGCAGGGGAAGAGGAGTTTCGGTATGTCGTTGACCGCTCTCCCTATCCTCTGCGGCCGAAAAATGGTAGGTGAGGGGACCATTCATCAGACCCGTCGCAACGGGCAAGGGGTTGGTCGTAGGCGAAGGGCGGACACGCCCTCTTCCAGCCTCCCAAATGGGTCCAGGGACGGCGGACTCGGGGACGTCCGCCACCCTCCAGACACCAGGTCCCATAGTGGCGGCGCGTTTTGTTTCAATGCGCGCCCCTCTTAGACGTTGCAGGGGTAGTCAAATACCTCACTCCCCCCCACAACACGAGGAGGCCAGTCGAGGCAGGCCGGCACCAGTCAACAGGGAGCCGGACGCCCGGTGTCACCACTGCATCGACTGCCGGGACGACACGGCGTGGCATACGCTGGCAGAGTGTGCCGCTTGGGAGGAGCCGCGTCGTGCCCTCATCTCTGAAGTAGGCAGTGACCTGTCGCTGCCGACCGTAGTGAGTTCGACGGTCGGCAGCGTCGAGTCCTGGGACGCGGTGGTTTCCTTCTGCGAAACAGTAATCTCGCAGAAGGAGGCTGCGGGACAGGGAAAGAGAGATCTCGTCAACTCTCCCGATCCGCAGCAGGCGCACCAGGCGTAGGAGGAGGGCGTACAACGCCCTCTTCCAGCCCCCCTAAATGGGTCCAGGGACAGCGGACTCGGGGACGTCCGCCGCCCCCCAACATCAGGACCCGAGAAGGCGGCGCGCGTAGTGTTCCGCGCGCGCCGCTCGCAGACGTTGTGGGGGGAGTACACCTCACTCCCCCCGCCCGAGACGGGGTCCGCGCAAGCGGGCCGGCACCAGTCGGGGTTGCGGAAGAATCATTTGTTACCGCGACCCCCGACATAGGTGTGAGAGGGAACACCGGATTGGTTTTTAGACAGTAAGACACTGACATAGCCCTCATCATCCATGAGGATATACAACTCGGATCAAAAAAAAAAAAATAAGGCGGAGCTGGTAGCAATCACTTGAAGAATCGTTTGAACTAACTGCCAACGTATTTTACCAACAACAGCTCGGTGCATTATACTCGCTTGGTACAAAGACGGATTCATGACGTTCTGTGTTTTTTGATATTTTCACCTTGGTATGTGTTCCGAATTTATTGAAAAGTCGCTGCTCTTATATTTATGACAAATTGCATGTTCTGATGTTACTGACGATGTAACGAATTTATTGAAAAGTCGAAATGCTGCTCCGAAATATTTGAGTACCTCGCCCGTTACGATATATCTTATGGCGACTGGATATGGATAACGTATGCAAGTAACTTCTGCATGTCGATTCTGTAAAAATCTCACCGTAAAGACTTGCGTGGAGTTAGCAGTCAGTGTCATCCCGTCTTGTTCAATCCCTAGCATCAGTGGCACTGACAGTTCACTCCACGCTCACTTCACCTAAGTTTTCACGGTGAGATGGTTAGAGAATAACACTACTGAACTTCATTTGTATAGTGATGAAGCTCCAGTGGTCAGGTTTGAGGACGAGTACGAGAATTTGAAATGGTTGGCTGATGCTTGTGATGGGATGATTGTATAAACGTGATTTTAAATGGTTCGTATTGTTTTTTTTAAATACATGTTGTGTAGATATGTAAGGCAAACCTATCGACAACGTCACCGGTGATTTTTTTCTGTGATAACTAAAAAGGAACTTCAAAAATAATTAGGTTTAATAATTTACTTTAAATTGTAATTATTGTATTTGATTTTTTTTAAGATGTATTTGAAAATCGGTGGTAAACAAATCAAACGTACAAAAACCCACTTTTACATAAGTTGTTACAACTCAAACCGTAGTCCTCATTCAAATCGAAAACACATAAACTGGCCACTATTTAAAAACCATAACTAGGGTAAATATATCGCCACCCAACAAAGCTTCCATGCATCGAATGGAGAAGAAAATGGATGTTGAAATGTCGCAATAATGTCGAATAAAGGTAACATCGCCATTCACCTCTCATCAATTGTGGAGGCACATAATCAAAGCATTTACTCCAGTTTTGTAGAGAGGAAATTGACGATTTTTGACAATGGTAGAATCATTTTCGAAAGGTGTACACATTTTTCGGTGATTTTCAGGAATTAAATTTTAATGTCAAACCGACGTAATGTTATATACTATGCTGGGTAGCAACAAAACTACCATATATGGTCAGTTTGGCTTTCATAGCTAGATTTTTTTGGTTTCCAGAATAATAGTGGATATTTCTCCTCTTATTGCTGTTTTTAGAACTCTACAAAACATCTTTTTTCTAAATATTTTTCATGTGTAAGATTAAAATTAATGTATTATGCACAGAAAAAAATCCGGAATAAATGATTGTGAAAACAGCATCAAAATCCCTTGTGTGGCTTAAAATAATATCTCGGTCACAAAAACAGACACGAAAAACTATATTAATTGATAATTATGTATATAGTAACATACAACATACCCATTGGTTATTGATTTATTTAGTGCTAATGCGTAGTGCGGCGATTGTAGGTATCGTTCACGAACTCATTGAAAGCTATTTGACGCGCACGAGACGAGCATTCGACGGGTAGAAAGCGATCTAGAACTGACCTGGAATACTGGTGTGGGTCATCTTCTGGGGGTAGATAAACACGTATTGTAACGTTACAGAGGTGCGCGCGTGCACGTTGTTATTACTGTGTGGTTTCAATGCAGTATACAGGCGAATTGTCTGCCATTAGTCCTCCCCAAGCTCGCCATTCCGAAATCTCCGAAATTCGCCAAAGATATTCGAAGCATTTTCTTGTCTCTCAATCATTATGGGAAAGAAAGGGATGGATACGGGAAACGACCAAATGCTCATAATATTATCATTTAAATCAATCAATCAAATCTTTTATTTTTGCAAACATGGGTAATTCGTTTATAGATGTTTTCTTAAAGTCCTCCATATTCTACCGTCTCATGGGCATGCAAATAATATTCAATTCCACAATTAAACAGAGATTCTTTGGATGTCGAATAAATATGAATATCAAATCATTAAAATTACAAAAAAAAATACAGACTAATAACAATAGTAAAATTTTAACAGTAATGTCAAAAAATAATGAAGAATGTGAAGGTGTCAATCAGAATAAAAAGTGTCAGAATAGGAACATGTATGTATTAGAATAGTTTTCCCATCAGTGCAGAGATTTATCATTGAGGAAGTCGTCAATTGTGTAATAGCTTTTCTCAATTACTATTTGGTTCAGTGCCCTTTAATATTTTATAACAGTCATATTTTAACATTAAATTATTGATTTGCGCATAAGGCCTTTTAGACTATACGACTCAAATTATATTACGTTTTCGGCGTCAGCACCATCTGCTACGATCCTTACATACTCCTTTTGCCTCGTATATAGATATAAACTAATATAGTGCTAAATAGATTAACAATGGCAGCAGAGATTTTGAAAGGACTAGCCTTTCAAAAACAAATATTTGCGTGTTAACCGCTCTTTAAATTAAATCATCACTATCTCCATAAACTTTTAAACAAATACTAACTGATGCAGCTAACACTAAAATGAACATCATCAAACCCATCAAAATAAATTTCTAACGTTATGCAAAATAGAACCAACGACATAATTGCATTTCACCAGCCTTATACAACATGCATGAGACAGATGCAATAACTGAAATTGGTGAAGCCATACAGTGGTATACGTCACACGCGGAGTACCTATAATATTTTGTTTATTTAAAAAGCCTCCTTCCTGACTGTTGCATTATAAACTTAGTTGGTTTTGGTATCGAAAATCGTGCTTGTGACGTACACACGAAAGCACGATTTTCGATAACTTTTTTTTAATAAAAGTATCGATCCGCTACGTACAAAATATCAAAGTAAATTTTAAAACCATCAAATCAATCAATTTTAGTCTTCCCATGGGAGTAGGCAGAAACTACAGGCCACCTGCTACGATCCTAACATGCTCCTTTTGCTTCGTTTACTTTTATACATTGGGTCATGCATATGCTTCGCGGTGCAATGTGCTGTTGTGGTGACATGTCGAAACATCGGGTTCTCAGTGGCACACGCATAATCAGCCTACAAGGTTCCCACAGCCCCACAGAGCGGGCCCAGTGTGGGTCTCTGTGCTCTCTAATTTAAATATTAATATATTATAAAATATATATATGTCACCGTATGATTCTGAACACGGCTAGTTTATAATCTGTCTTGCGAGATTATTAATATACTTTTTTCGTTTTCGTTCGATAGTTTATTCTATCCACGTCAAACCGTCAATTTGTGAACGAATCTACACTTACCGACAGGGTCCTCACTCACGGTCCCTACGACAGGCTGTCCGATTTTATCACGCGTAAAATTGTGAATTGTCCCTGTTTTTTCGGTATTGACGGTAGCCGAATTGGGTGCAGTAACCTAAGCCTACATACAAACATAAAAACAAAAACAAAAAGTTACTTCTCTGTATTATTAGTATAAATTAATACTATTGAAATAGGTACGTTCTTGAAAATATCGCAAGTTATCGAAACGTTTTTGGAATTATGTTTATTTAAACCAAATGATAAATACAAATTTCCTTTAATTTAAGGGTAGCCGGTTTCATTATTTACGTTAGCAAATTAAATTATGGAATTTTTCAGTAGAAGTCTGGAATCTGGACTAGTGCCCGGCTGATGGCAATAGTCTCGTCCCCTTAATACATGGGACTAAAGCATAACTTGAGCAATGTGGGTGAACTACAGGTATATTTAAGCATAAGCATAGCATAATCAGCCTATCATGTTCCTACTGCTGGGACACAGGCGTCCTCTCTGTGAGAGGGAGTGGGCCGTAATCCACCACGCGGGCCCAGTGCGGGTTGGTAGATGTCACATGTCTTCGAATTTTTGGTTCTAGGACATGCCGGTTTCCTCACGATGTTTTCCTTCACCGTTTTAAGAGCAGTGGTGGTGAAATAATTTTACACAAAGTAAAGCGACTGTCTGGGTTCGAACCTACGACCTACAACTCGTAAGTTGCGGCCGTTACCACTGAGCCACCACTGCTCTCCCCCCAGGTATATTTACCTCTGTCTAAACATTCGCGGATTGCAAGCTTGACGTTTTGGTGTTATGATATGAATAATGGGAATCATGAAACTTACTTAGTCTGCGACAGCGCTGGCCGATGAACGTTCACGTTTTGATAGTTCTTGAGATACTTTTGAGAGTTTTGACAGTTCTTTACTCATTCACTCAATCAAGCACGCACTTACTCACTAAAAACTCACTTTTTTATCGTATATGAATAGATTAGTTTTATTTTACTAGAGAGAAATGAAATATATTGTGCTGTGTACTTTCCATATAAAACTACTTATGTGGGGATTATAAATTTTAAAATAACATACGGTATCCATACTCTATTAAGTTTTTAAATGTAGCAATCAAAACATATGTCGATCATTCTGCCAAATAACTTACTTTAAAAATAATTATCAAAATTACACTCACTTATATAATCTCACGCCTTCTTTTCATGGGAGTAGGCAGTAAACATAGAACGCCACTTGTTACGATCCTTACATACTCCTTTTGCCTCGGTTACTTTTATACATCTGGACACACACGTACCGGGTAGCGAGTACTACGCACCTGACATTTCTAAAGAACGTTATCAATAAGATAAACAAAAATAGTCATCAAGCCAAAAAGCGTGAAGCTACACGCTTTGAAAGTTTTTGAAGGGGACTTTCTCGTCCTTGTCGCGCGGTACGGACAATGTATGGCCCTAGTATCAAGTTGCATAGTCATGCCACCAGCACACTACATAAGCCAATAACCCGATCGCCGTCCTACCGTCCTCGCCGCCGAGGCCCGCCGCGACGCCCAAATCCACGCCCCTCCCGACCCTTGCTCGAGCCAGCCCGCGCTGCTGAGCCTGTAGCTTTAAATTCGTCCCTAAATCACTCAAATCCTGATCCAGCTAGTCCCTTGCTGCCCTCTTCCAGCGACGCCCTAAGCCGAGGTTCATACCCCACAGGGGGTGCCCTTAACGTTGTCGCTTAGTTTTTAAGTTAGTACGTAAGTTTAAGTCCTGGCTGGAGGCCTTAATTTATTAGGGCAAGTCCGTCTAAGCAGACGACAACCTCATAGGTTGACCTGCGAGATGCCATTTATAAAAAAAAAAAGTTGCATAGTCATGAAGTCACTTCTACGATAGTGCTGTCCATGTCTACCGCTTATTTTAAAACCTTCACTACTAGGCAAAGCTTTTTCACTTTTTATAATACTGTTTGCACTATTTGGTAACAAAAATTTTTTTTACTTAAAAAAAAAAAAAAAAACATTATCCCTATTGTCAGCACACAGCCTCTTATTCTCTAGAAGATACTTTTTTTTAACACAGAGCACAGAATCGCCGCGCCGGCAGTGTCTAGAGGCGGATGTACTAGAGTTCGCGCAAGATAAGTCTGCGCGCGATTTGACTTTCATGATTTTAACCCTGCTAGTACATTGAATTATTTTCGGCGAAATGGCGGCGATTATTTACTTAAGAAAACAAGGAAGACAGCACACTCTCCAACGATTATATTCGATTTTGAAGATTTGTGGCGCCAAAAATGCAAACAACTCAGACCGCTTTAATTTCTATACGTCAGTAATATCGTAGTACGATAAACAGTGTCACGCTTTGTTTGAAAACTGTTGACAATGCCGCCTCTAGCAAGATTATTAGTACGGCTAATCAACGCAAACTTTACTAAATCACAAACTAAACTGTAAAAATATGGTTGGCACTTTGGTTGGTTCCTCTGGGATTGAAGACTGACAGAAGGGGGCGAGAAGGTACGCAAAATACGCGCATTGCCGTGGAGTTGCGGACACTAGCCCGTATTACCTGTTACTTAAGGGGGCGAGGTTAACTACCATAATAATTTTTTCAACCATATTGTACACGGTTGAAATTGTTTGTTCTTACTTGGCGTGCCATAGGCATCTCCATGCAAAAACGGGCGGCTAGCTGACATTATGGAAAACATATAAATCTTCATATTTTATTTATACAATACCAAACCAAAAGTTTTATTCATGCAGACAGTAACCAAGATTCAAGCTATAAAATACATATCTCCGTAGGCACGTTCCGTTTCCTAGAATAGTAAAATAGTAGGAGAAGATCATAAACGTAACTTTAGTATACGGTTTACAACCTCCTCTTTTCTGAATATGTCGCTGTCATATTTATGTATCAGTCTATCATAGTCCTGTATTATTTTTGTGATTTTATTCTTGTTCTTCGATTTTGTTTTGTTGGATTCTGGAATTTTTGGGTATAAGCTTTCGCCCGCGGCTTCGCCTGCATTGTATGTCGATAAAATGGAGCCCCTTTCCTTTACCAGGGTTCAAAGTTTACAAAATTTTAGATAAACCGACAAAATTTTTGTTGTTTGTTTGTTATAAGTACAAGCAAACAAGCAAGCAAGTATGTATATACAAGCTATATAAGCTTTTTGCTGTACATATGGTGTACCGTAATTTGTCGTCAGACCGGAGTCGGGGTATAGGTCGGGTCATGATACGAGTAGTTAACAGAAAAATAATTTTAAAATAATTAAAATTTGTAGCAACAGAAGTTAAAAGACCGTCACAGGCACCAAGTCTCGTATTTTTTTTGTAACTGACCACAATTTTTATAACACAAACATTTTTTTTTTATATTTTTCTGAAAACTATTATGACTTGACCTATCTCCAGATTCCGGCTTGACGTTGACTGACGGGACACCTATCTTTCTATCAATCAAAACATGCACCCATGCTATAGATGCATCTCTGTCAGCGCATTGGTAATTTTTCATGAAGAAGTGAGGTGTCCGGGAGCTAACAGACTCTTCAAAGGCATTTTATAATGCATCTTAGGTATTAAATTGTTTTCCTGCCAAGAAGTTGTCCAAATGTTGGAAAAAGTAGGAGTCTGTCGGGCCAAGGTCTGGTGAGTCTGGTGGATGACGCAAAACTTCCAATCCTAGCTCTTGTATCTTAAATACCGTATGTTGTACCGTATGAGGTTGAGCGATTAACTAATAACGAGTCATGCGTTCCTTTATATTGTTAACTCCGTACACTTAATTAATATTGCGAGCCTTTGAGCGGCATTGCTACCGCGACGGAACTCGTATTCCATAATTACTCGTATTTTCATCGTGGCAATATTGATAAAAAGATACAAATGTAGTGAAAACAAAACTCTAATCAATAAACAAATGACTGAAATTGAAAATGGAGTTCCATTTAAAAAATAAAAATTGAGTTGATAGATAGATAGATTCATTTATTTGCCTGAAATATGGTATCTTACAGATTTTATAACACACATAATAGTAGAGTAGTAATTTTTTTACCAGTCACACATAAATTACGTTTCAAATGGCCAGTATTGTAAAACGGCAACATCAAAAAAGACTTATTATAAGCTTTTTACAAAATGTATATTGCATATACTGTATTTAGAAAAAACGTATAGTTTGACATTACATACAGACACTTCAATTTTATTTATTTGTATAGATGTTTATACTGTATTATTCTGAAAACACGTTAAGCTGTTGGTCCCGGCTGTTATTCGTAGATCTTTGACAGTCATTAGAGAAGCCTCAAAAGTTTACCAACCGCTAAGACTGGAAGCCCACCCCAACAAAGTTGCAAAAAAGGCTAGGTAGATTGATTTTGAGATAACGGCTAATAAAGATGTATTAGATTAAAATACTGCAAATAAATAGTAAGGAGAAGGGCAGGAACATCATGGTGATTTTGATGAATTGATGATTGTAGGGATTTTTTATATGTTTGTGTATCGTTTATTTTTCGTGGGGTAAAATAATTGACTGATGATGATGAATAATGAGTGATGATGATGATGACTGCCTCGTTGGTCAAGTCGTCGCAAGAGCTACTGTTGAGAACGAGGTTCTGGGTTCGATCCCCATGTCGAGCAAATTGTTATCGGGTTCTATGTTAGAGGGTTTGGTTTCCGCACTTAGTCCTTCATGTGGACCATTGTGCGTGGGCCATGGCGGCCGTCAGTGGTTAATATTCCAACCAGCCGATCAAAGCTTCTGGTCTATCGAGAACATCTGTAAAAGATCCGGGTGTCCCGAGGGTTTCTGTTCTTATCTGGGTAACGCTTGTGCACTCAAAGAGCACATGCGCAACGGTTTCGTCCGACTCCATGCAAGCTATGCATTCCTACAATGCAAGCTATGCCTCGGGTCGATGCTGTGTCTGTCGATGGCCATGTTGATGCTACCAAAAGTGGTTTTGTCAAAGGCATCCTCGATATCAATGAAGACGGCTAGTGCTGAGCTTTGTGATCCACGGCGCATTCAATTTTGGATACTACGCTATGTAACGCAGATTCCATTGATCTGCCTGTGGAGTACGCATGCTGTTGTTTGTGAAGTGGTTTTGCCTGAAGAAGTCCGTCACGAATGTATCTATCACAGAGTCTCTCGAGAGTTTTCAGTAAGATAGATGTGAGGCTTTTGGGCCAGTAGGCCTTGGGTTGCGTGTAGTCGGATTTGCCTGGTTTGGGTATGAAAATGACTTTCACTTCGCGCGAAGCTAGGAGTATGTGTCTGAGTACTATGCAGGCCCGATAGGTCTCCACCAGGCATGGTATTAGTAAATCAACCCCCCATTGTAGAATGGCTGGGAAGATGCCATCCAGCCCTGCAGATTTATAGGGCTGGAAGGTGTTGATGGCCCACTTTATCCGGTCTTCTGTTACTATACTGTGTGCTCTAGACCAGTCTTGATCTGTTGGGGCCCAGTCTGGTTCAGCTTCCCATATCTTGTCCTCTAAGAGTTCGCAGTCTGGGAAGTGAGTCTCTAGGAGGAGTTTGCTGGTTTCATAGTCAGTTAATGTGTATGAGTTATCGGGTTTTTTCAGCGTGCCGAGGGTTCGGTCCTGATCAGTTGATAGGATTTTCCTTACCCTTGCGGCTTCGTTGTTGGTTTCGATGGATTCACAGAATTTCCGCCATGCTGTTCTCCTGGCAGTTCTGATTTGCTTTTTGTATGTATATTTGGTCTCGTTGTATAAATCCCAGTCGTCCGGGAGTCTAGTGTTTTTGGCTCTGTTAAATTGCTAGCCTAGCCCTTCTGGGCATACAGGCGTGATGTTATGTATGTAAAATAAATATACCTACTTAAATAAATAAAACACAATTTTAATGTTTCTATCTTTATTTGTCAAAGTTTGCCTTACCATTAGTTACATAATCATCATATTTATCAGTTTCCTACGATTTTTAAATTGTTTTAAAAAGTAATCCAACTTTTACCCAACGTCTACCGCACATTATAGAATAATATTTAAAATAAATAAAAATAACAAATAACTATTCTATTATTTACAAATAATTATTTACAATATATATTACACTTTATTATTTTTTATACTATTCAAACATTCGACTAGAAAATCGACCACAAAATAACAATACAAGTATAATTTCGTGCTATTTTATTTTCAATCGTGTACTTAAAATCTGTACATATAAATATTTACAATAAATTACCTAACAATTAAATATAACATTTATATCTGAAAACAATAATTGTGTGATTATTTTAACAATATAGATTTAAGTGGTAGAAACAAACAAAAAGAAAAACATTTCCTATAAAATTTACAAGTCTTTTAGGATTTCAATTACTATTAAATTAAATTAATTACATTTACAAAAAAAATATACTCAAACTTGCTCAAAAATTATGTAAAACTGAAATCATTTCATTAATTCTTTCCTTTTCGCAATTAAATGGGATAGAATTGAAATGGCTAAATAATACCTAAAACTTAAATTAAATTGCTTAAAAAGATTTCGCAAAGGGGATTGAAGAGAAAGTATAATTGCTAGCTCAAACTGTAAGAGATTGGCAACTAAAGTAATTCCTTGAAAGCTTTTTAAGACTCTTCCATTGCTGTGACAAAAACAGAAAACATTTGTGGAAATTACTAATCTCACCAGCAGAAAAATTCTTAAAAACATAGAGAGAGGACCATGTCCATTTTCACTAAAGTTAAAGAGTTACCATTTTCAACGCGCCAATATTTCATTTTCACACCATTTTAATGATTGTGGCTTTTTTATATTAAACCTTTTAGTTCCGACCACAGGGAGTCCAAACCGCAACAGGAGAGTTTGTATAGAACTTAAACCTAATGTTGTTATACAAAAAACACACTATCCACGATCTATACGTACTCGTGGTGCATGAAGCTTAATCAAGTGAAGCAACATAGGACAATCCCACCTACCGCACAACGTGCTCATGATGGTGTGGTGTGTGCTTCATAGTTTATATAAAATCGGTAGGAAGTCTCCACAAAGAGCGTCGTTCCCCATTAGTAGTCGTTCTTTGGTTTTTAAGACTGATCTTACTTGGGGAGGTCAATCTGAACTAGACGAATC
Source organism: Dasypolia templi (assembly GCA_963555695.1). NCBI lineage: Eukaryota > Metazoa > Arthropoda > Insecta > Lepidoptera > Noctuidae > Dasypolia > Dasypolia templi. Next base: position 13,243,472 of record OY743158.1, on the reverse strand, counting down.
TACAGCACATCAATATAACCACACCTATTATGTAAAAAACTCACCGTGAAAACTTAGGTGAAGTTCCACCTGATGCTAGGTATTGACACTATTGACAGCATGCTTCAAGCTCACTTTACCTAAGTTTTAACGGTGAGATATCCTCAGAAGACATCGGCACGACTGTTTGTTAAATGTTTGCAGCAATCTTAAGACCGTAACTACATGTGGATCAGACGGATCTAAAGGTTAAGCCATGCCAAGCCATGTTTGGTAGCTTTTGGGCTGTGTTTCAAATGAAAGCAATATCGAAGTAAAAACGCGAACACGATGCGTGGTTGTGACAATATTTATTTCAAAATAGTAGTAGCATTGACAGTTGAAAATTTTACTCTTCTTATTTTAATATCGCTATCTCTTATAAATTACACCACACTCTTCTTAATGGTACACCTATCTAAAATTAAATAAGTTTATTTACATTTTGCCGAAATTAGAAGGCCATGTTCTTGAACAAAATAGTACCTATATAGTAGATAAAGCTGGGTCAGGTTCATAGAATTTTCAAGACGGTGCAAACTAGTGGTAAATAGTGTTCTAGTTCCAAATTGTGACAACTTTAGCTTTTTTTTTATTGTTTTTAATAAATAAGATACTATATATAGAAACTAGCTTAAGCTTAGCTAAGCTTAGCTAGAGAATAAGAAACTAGCTTTGAAATTAAACATTTACAAACAAGAGTTGAGAAGAAATCAATTCAATATTTTGATCTAAAGCTACGGTTTCTTAAAAGGGCGGTGGCCGTCATGTTATAACAGCCGTCATAAAAATCTGTCATTTTCACCAATATTCGACATTAAGTGTCGCCTTGTGATTGGACATCCGTTATTGTGTGACAGCTCACCGCTTTCTTAAAAAAAAACCAAGCTTCGTGGAAATTTAACACTTAAAAAAATAGTTTGTAGTCAAATATTCATCTCTGGGCTGACAACATAAATTGAAGTGGACAACAAAACATTTACACAACCCCTCACATTTTTCTTATTTTTTAAGTGTGGTGTTCCTTTAGCAATACAAATGGATAGTTTATAAATATATATCGGGTAAAATTTTGGTTCCCTACGACAGCGGTGGCGGCCACATAGATGCCGCAGTGACGGCTGTCAATATTCTATGTTTATGGTTTCCGCACCTAATCCTTCAGGTGGAACATTGTGCGTGGGCCATGGCTGCCGTCGGTAGTTACTCCAACTCACCTCCCTCCAGAATGAAAGTTTATCAAATCTTCTTGTCTGTTGAGAACATAATATCTATAAGATCCCCGACGGTGTATGTCATAATCTGGGTGACACCTGTGCATTTGTTAATTTGCAAGAGCACATGCGCGATGGTTTCCCTCAGCCTCAATGCAGAATGCATCGGGTTTTGACATTACGGTTTCAAAAAACGCTCTCCACCCACCTTACTCGCATAAATAACGTTTCAGTGTCGTCAATCGATGGTAAATTGCGGACGCTATATGGCGGCCACCGCAGTCTTAGGAAACCCTAGGTTCTTTTACAACAATAATAAAACTCAAATCTTCACACTTTTAGTAAAGTCTCTTATAAAGAAACTATACTTTACAAAAATAATTCCGGCAATAAAGTTAAAACAACAATAATAATTTAATTACAATAATTTATTTGTATAGCTTATTAACATGAAGGCTATTCTATACACAGTTCAATGAAAAAGATTTTTTATTGATAATAGTTGCGGACGTGAATTGAATGTGATAGACTTATCTAAAGATGAACTCCTATTTTCTGGGAATAAAATCTTAGCAAAAACGACTAAGATGTTATTTCTGTATAGGTTAAAATTACACTTCAAAATAAATTAATCCAAACTGTATCGCTGTCGTAAATTGGAAAGAAATGAATAAGTACCTAATCCACAAGTATTTTTTGCAGAATGACGCATATAATTAAATGAAAAAGGTAATTCTGTTAATATAATACCGGAGTCACTTTTATACGTCATATAAAACAAAACGAAAATGTGCAAAATGGAGTTTATATCTGACTACCCCTGAATAGAAATGGCGAAACGAACTCACGGTTTGTAAAAAACATTTTTCAAAACTGTGCAGTTTTAAAGATTCCTCTAATTTTACACACAGAATCAAAAAACTATCCCATACCAAATAAAAAACCAACTAAAACGTGTTTTACACAACCAAAACCGAAACGTAATTTTATGAAACCACTGAACACGCTCATTGAACTAAAAATCACATTGGCAAATTTTAAATTAACAATGCTGAAGCATAGAGCAATGGAGGGTACCTTGTAACTTGAATATTTAATCGCCCTTCACAATTAGTCCGTTAAAATCCTTCCATTTAAAACCCATTGGACCGGTTCTGGCACATTTAAAACCCATTGAACCGCTCCTGACACATAGGAACATAAGTACTTACATAGGAATAAATTAAATAGTTTGTAAGCATGTCATTCGAGCTAGATATTTTCTGTGATAAAATGAAACTGTGTATTTGATTCAATATGTCATATAATACTCGTGCTTTTAAAGATTTATGACCTAAATCCTAAAATCTTATGATATAAGCTAAAAATAATTTGGTGGGAAAACGTAAGGCGTACTTGAACACAAAGTTTCGTTCCTAATTAACCATAAACAGAAGCCAGAGTAGATTTTGTGTACACTTCCTACGTGCAGATATGGGAGCAGAAGTAATTACAAACACACGAGTCTGTTCAAAAGCTAGTTTGCAATTGGTGCTATTTCCACTTAGGCAAATATCAACTTTATTTTGGTGTACATTAAGTTGATTTCAGAATGACTAGTATATTTAAAGGTCATAAAAAAATTGTTGTACCGCCAACTGAATTTTATGTGTAAAGTTATTTTTCCAAAAACACATACGTGTAAAAACACATACACACTCATGGTCGGATACTAAATTGCGAATGCTGTATAGATGCAATGGTAAACCATCAAAATTTCTAATAGTTAACAGAAGTAACAAATTTAATAATGTGGTAAATATTTGTAAAGAGAAGTATATAGCTCCACTCAAAAATCCACGTCCGCAACAATGATTCCCATACCAAAATCTACTTTTAACTCGTTTTATACATAACAACACCGTATCATAATGTTGTTTCATAGTACCTTGTGTAATTTTCATCTGAATCCATCTACGGTGCTCGTGTAGAGAGTCGCAAGTGTGCAGTATAATGAAATGAGTAAATTAACCGACAATGCGCAGGGAGATGCTGTGTTTGCGTTTCCATGCTGCATTGCTGCTGGATGCTCGCCTGTTGGAAAAGAAGATTTTGTGTTAGATAATGGTTTTTGGTAATGAAATTTAAAAATCAAAACTGCTTAGTTAAACGTTTTCTTTGAATTTAGTTTTGCATTAGTTCTGTTGATTTCAACACAAATTTCGGTGTAAAAATTTAACTTTACGTCTACAATAACCGTTTGTAATTTTTGTGAGACACTGTGAATATTGTTACTTGAGAATGAATTATTATCGGATTCTACATTGTTATTGTTACAGTCGACTAAATGTAGGTTTCAGGCTTCCCCTGATGTTAAAGGTGAAGGTTCATTGTCTTCGTCCGATATTTTCGGGTCCATAAAATACCCTAATCTGTTTTCATTTTCTTCGTTTAATTGATTGCTTTCTTTAAGTTGGTCTATAAAACTGTGTATTTTGTTTTCGTCTTCATTTTCTTTATCTAATTGAATGTTCTCATGATACACATAACAACATACTACCTAACATTCCTCATTGTGGCTCCGTAATGCCGGAGATCTGAATTCACCTAAAAGTGGTCCATAAGGCCCTTTGCAGTCTGGACATGAATTAAGCCAGCTGACCTGACGGAATACCCCAAGACTTCTGAAAAGCTGTACTTCATAGTTGTCTCCTGTCTTAAAGTGATTGTATCGCCTCTTTCTAAAAACTGGAGTGGAAAGGAGTCCTGGAAGCTTGCTGATGTGCAGTCAGTGTCCAAAAAGTATAACTGTGCCGATCATGTCAACATACACCAATCGCCTTAACCTCTATACTGTTTAAAGTGATGGAAGTGATGGAAAAGGTACTGAACAATAAGCTGCCAGCATACCTGGAAGACAATGACCTCAGTGACCACTAGTATAGATTCCGTTGAAGTCGGTCAACTAGGGATCTTCTTGTGTATGTTACGCATGGCTGGAGCGAGGCCATTGTGAGACACGACGGAGCCCTTCCTGTGTTGCTTGATATGTCAAAGGCCTTTGAAAGGATCTGGCATGCTGGCATCCTGAATTTGGCATCCCTGCTGATTCTTACAACTGAATTTCTGACTTCCTGAGTCACGATCAATCAGAGTGGTCATAGATGACAGCTCATCGGATCATATGGATTTTGATGTCGCTGTTCCTCAGGGGTCTATTCTTTCTGCAACTCTATTTCTGCTGCACATCAACGACCTGCTACAGCTTGCTATCAGGTACGGAGAAGATTCCTGTCCGGTGCACGAGGCAGCAGAGAGTAAAGAGACACTCTTAGAGAGGCCATGGCGAAGCGAATGAAGTTGACCTTGAATCTCCTTTCCCAGTGTGGCGACGACTATCTGGTCAATTTTAATGCACTTAAAACACAGGCGTGTCATTTTACTGCCAAAAAGAGCCAGTTTAAAACAAGAGTGGACAGGTATTTTCTGGGCACGCTCCTATGAAACGAGCATAGACCTCATCCATCGCTGTTCATATGGCGTGATCGAGGTCAAGAGAAGGACCATTAAGTATTTTTTTATCAGGGAAATTTTATTAATCCAGTTAAAGCAAATATATGAAATTTTTGCAGCTCTTTCCGTTGAGAGTCGATATCTTTTATAATTATGTGGCAGGGACATCGACGCGCAAACTGTACCATGAATTCAGCGGATTATCCTAAATAGCAGAAAGTATACGTCGGTTATATAAAAAAACTGTCATTTCGTAGAAATGTGAATCATGTACTGAATCCATGAATACAGGTTGGCGGTCAATGTTCCTGTCACCCTGAATATCCTTGGATATTGAAGGAACGCTCGGTTGCTGCGGATGTACACGGAACTGACAATTTTCTAAATTCTTTTTTATCTCATACTATTTTATTTTACCCTACCTGATTCGATTACTGTTGCCTGCAATGATGTGAGATAAGTCCTATTATTTCAGAATATTAATGAAAATCATTTTTAAAACATGTTTTTTAACATCACTAATTTAATTTATTCAAATCACGTATACACCCAGTTTACTGGGTGTTTACGGATGTTTATCGGGTTTAACACAAGCGAAGGGTTTAAACCTGTGGTTTAAATTGCCCATCTATAGTTGTGGGAGATTATGAATCAAATTAAAATAACTACGACATTGAATGAAAATAATATCTTTGAAACCTTTCAAAAATGCTCCCGAGTTTGATAGAAATTGTAACAATAATTATTTAAACTGTCAAAATCTTTAGGTATTATCTTTAGCATGTTTTGAGACATCCAGCCATTGCCGAGACGTTCCAGCCTGTACCGTAAACTTTTATAGAAGTTCAAATTCTATTTCATATTTCTTATCACCAACCGTCCGTCTCTTTCTTGTTCTATCGTCAAGTAAGAGACAGTAATAATTAAAGTTTAGTTAAGTTCTCACACAATATAAGCAGGGTCGCTTTCTTAAGACCCTTGCTTGCTACCTTGCAAGTAGGTCACCCGATATCTTACACAAGGGGGATGTAAGTGGCAACTTAGAGATTATGTCTGATGGATGTGGTCAAAACTCAAGTGGAGTGTGTACTTGAGTAGATTATAATAAGGTTTAATTTGGGACTTGCAAGATAAGACGTTAGTGAAATATGAACGGAACAAAAATCTATCATTAGCTGATGTATGTGTAGTAAACCAAGTTTCTTTTTAAGTTTTAACGTTATGACAGTCAGTTAAGTAGAGAGGTACACTCATCTGAGACGTAGCACCTAATACAAAATTTGACTCGATAGTGGCACATTTTATTATACCAGCTGGATATACAGACACACGACGTCATAAGCTAAGTCAAAGTAATTTTTTTCACATTTTGGGTTCTCTGAGGTTTCTCAGCTCTTTTTTAGCAGTTTTTTCTATCTAGAAATTCTCAAAAGCAGCCCAGAGTCTGGATTTGTGACCGGTTGATGGCAATAGGCGCCCCCTGGTACATGGGAAATGCGGGTGTACTATAGCTACATCTCTGCCTAACCCTTCTGGCATTTCAGGCGTGATGCTATGTAACCTAATAAAATAAATCAATACATTTCCTTACTGACTACAGTTATGTATGGAAACATATTGTTTCATAACATATTCTATAAACACTCAAAATAGTTTAAAGATTATTACCATTTATGACATGCACGTTAACCGAAGCCGCTTCGGCCATCGTCGGCACACAGCTATAGTTCCCGCTATCGCCTGGAAGGAGCTTCTCCACCGTCAGCCGTGACGTTAGCTGCTCCGTCCATTCCGTCTTTAGTCTCACACGAGGCTCTTCCTGCAACTCGTTCTCTTCTAGTTCCTTATACTCTATTATGTTTGATCCTGGGGAGGAGACTTTAGGGTATTATGTGGTTTTTATTAATTTAAAAAAAAAATCTATTATAAGTTACTTTTAAGGGAAGTATATAATTCAAAAACAATTGAACAAATTCGTCTTTCTGTTTTTTTAAATCCATTTTTGGTAATTTCTTAAATCTAGCGTTAACTGAAATCAGATGTATCTTCTGTTGTTTATTTTCGCCACTCCATTATTTTAATTGCACAACCCAATATGTTTTGGGCCTTATTATTGATCTGAGTCTTCGCCGATCTTTAAGAAACAATAGATAAGGTCTAATTATTAACAAAACACTTTGACATTGCGGAATTTAGAGCTACAGTCCATACAGACAATTTCTCTTCATGTTTTACTTAGGTACACACACTTGCTTGCACTTGCATGCAACATTAATGTTGTGCTCATAAATTTTCTACCTTAGATAAGATAATTGTGTTCTGTAGTGCTGTGAAAATCTCACCGTGAAAACTAAGTTGAAGTGAATTTGAAGAGAGCTGTCAATCTTTAGATTTCCTTTCAAGCTCACTTTACCTCAATATGGATGATGACCAATATTATTTTTTTTTTGTAAAAATCATGTATTTTCAAATAAGGTGTAGTAAAAACGAGATAGCCGAAAAAATCTGCTAAATCTATGTAAATATGAAGAAGATACACGCTTTAAAAGTTTTTTGAGGGGATTATACTCGTCCTTGTTGCGCGGTGGGGACAATATACGGCGCTAGTATGAAGTTACAAGGTCGTGACGTCACTTTTATGATAGTGCTGTCCCTGTCTAACACTTATTTTAAAACGGTTATAAATTAGCAGTATTTTTTTTAACTTTTACACTTTTTGTAATTGCACTATTTGAAAACAAACATTTTTTTGAGATAAAAATTAAAAAAAACTGTCATCATCCCTACTTTCACGGTGAGATTTTTACAGACCAGACCGGTTGTACCTAATATCTAAACCTGACTTACCCTTATACCAAAATATCGTGCCTAAGTCGTGAGGACCCTGACTCAATATGCAGGTCAGTGACAACGAGCTGCCAGTTTTCACATACAAGTCCACGGGACCCAGGATGTGTGCTTTCGCTTCTGTTGAAAAAAACAATGCCAAGCGTTATTATGATAATTGTGATAGTGTTGATATTTACGTGAAAAATCTTTTTAAATTATTAAAATACAGTTAGCACAAGAAACCATGACTATGATTATTAGAAGCTTGTAATATACGAAACAAATGTTGACGTCTAAAATAAAGTTTCGACGGCATAATACACAAGTGATGAGGCAGCTCAAGTTATTCCGGTCGGATCCCCCCTGATCTGATCACCTGCTGGTAATTGTTATGTTTTAATTTCCGTCTGATCCACTATAAACATTGTCATTCCGGCTCACAGAGACAGCCACATCACTTGGCAAGTAGAATTTAATATGACAAACTCCTCAATATAAGTTATAGTTTCGTAAGTGTAGCCTCAACAGGAATTTCTTATGTATTGGGAGCATCAACTAAAACCTACCATAACTTGGAATAACTATTACGGCGGCTGGGCAAATATTTGATTAGTCCGTAAAAGCAGCCTGTGATTTGTAGCCAATTACTTAGTTGCTGTGAAAACTGACGATAGATAGATAGCTGAAAAAAGCTGTTCAAAACCAAGTCAAAGAAGAGTCTAACGAATTCATAATATTTTGCACTCGTATTATTTACAGAGATAGACTAGACTTTTGTTCTCCCTTATCTTTGCCTTTTATTCTTCTTTAGAATTATAAGTTACTTGGGTAATTAACAATTGCAAAAGACATGGTTTTATGGCTATAAAAAAGTTTTAGAGTAAAAGTTCACAATTGCATTGGAAAAGTTAAAATCACTATTAGAATTCAAAATTCTAGCTTTTAACAGTATTCAACCACATGAGATGTTGCACAAGTTTGTGCATATCTCTCGGGTAATTACTTGCAAAGATTTCGTATCTACCAACTAGGTAAAAAAACTTTTTAACCAAATTTATTAAATCATCAGTATTTATGTAGTCCCCACAATACCTAATCTTATTCTTCAATAAATATACAGTTTTGATGTTATCTGCATAATAATCTCTTTCATTGTTAATGTTAAGTCATTCCCATTTCAAAATGAAATCGGATTAAGAATTTAAATTACAAAATATATGTAAATATTCATCACAAAATAAGTTAATGAATTATGTTATTCCCTACAGCAACATTTTAAGAAACAAATATTCTGCTTTGCAACCCTCATACATTTAGAAAAGCGTCATACATTTTGTAACAACTGATTCCAAGTCTTTTATAAAGTAGAAACTTTCCAGACTTTCTTTCTTTTTTGGTAGTTTCGTCCTGAAATTACCAACAAAAAAAAACTCCAAAAAAAAAGCCAAATCTCCTACCTCAACATTATCAAGATCGTAACGACCTTAAAAATTCAAATTAAACTCCATAATATGAAAAATGTATTTGCCAAATCCACTGAACTCATACGACAGAAATTCTTAAACACAAGTGTTCTCCACAACAATAATAATTCTAGTGTTGTGTATTAGCTGAAATAAAAAGAAAATTCATTTTCTCGTTTACTGTCCCAATTCCGCAAGACATGTTGTCTGTTATGATATTAAAGACACAAGAGCCTATCAAGTACCTTCAAACCGTGATACAGCACGTATATAGTAGAAAAAAAATGCCCCTTAAAACGATGAAGAAAAAATTAGGCCAAGATTAAATCTGGCAAAGCTCGAAGGTTGCGTTGAAGCCCTCATTTCACATTGTTATCGGGGGATTTGAAAAGTTCAAGAGGGTTCATTCAAGGAGTTTCTGTAGTCACGACTAATAAGTAAGGAAAATCAGGGGCTGTTATGTACCTCAAACAGATCAACCATATAAATGAAAAGAAACTGCTTGCTAACAACAAATATTTTGCTGTTGTACACGCTCTTATTTAAAAAAGCCAAGTTCTGTAACTAAGAAAATAATTGTCTCAGCAAACAATTTTAAAATTTGCATAACTGTGTCTATAGACTTTGTTGTCGCTGTATTAACTACAGCGACAACTAACAATAACTATAAAGTTAAACAGTTTCCGAGAAAGTTAAGAAAGGAGAACCCGATTAAGTTATGAAAATAATGGAGTATCTCACAGACACTGCTTTTTACCTCCTTTTGAGCAATCGATCGATCAAAGCGCTTTATGTATGATATCAAGCTTAACGATATACTAGTGCAAAACGCCAAAGTATAAATTAAATTAGAGCTCAATTACCAACATTTTACATGTAAATAGGTTTCGTTGTGATCTAGTGAAATATATTTGCGATATGAACCTTGAATAAAGATAATGAAATTCAGCGTTCCTATTGTGTACCCATAGTTAAAAATATAATATAAGATTTCGCTTTTAAAAACCCACTCACTCACTTACTCTATTAAATACATACATAGCATCATGCCTGTAATCCCAGAAGGTTTAGGCAGAGGTGTACCTATAGTACGTACACCCATCACTCTATTAAATCTTAGGTTTATTATGGATTTCTTGAGTTATACGCAAAAATATCATTTAATTTTAATTTTGTTTGTGCCGTAGCATTTTCTACTACGCCTAATCTATTTACTTACTGCTTTCTGAACAATATCTATTATTAAAAAAAACTTTATTGTCTGCTATAATGTCCCGCACCAAACTTATCATTCATTGTATTTCACCAAAATATCAATATAAATCAAAACTTCGTGTAACAGCCGTAATCCCCAAAAACATCTTAGCGTTTGACCCACTTACTTCGTTAATATTCAAGTTTGGGAGCATGTTTTGCTGTGTCATTAGACCGGCTCAAGAGAAGCGAGTGGCAAGACAGCGAAGCATTAAGTGCTCAGGAAGCTAGGAAAATTGCAATGTCAAGTGACGCTAGTAGACCCTTTGCATTGTATGTAGTTGGAAAGTTTCCGGTGAAACTTAGACTGCGTCAGTAGTGAATGCTTCTATTTCGCTTAATTTATACTTCATTCAAGTTATTTGACGCTTTGCTTCTGGATTTGAGATTATCTCGTTAGGTGACACAGTTTTGCGTTGGTAATTGACTATGTTGAAGACATCATTGGTGCAGTGTCTAAAACTTAAGTAACTTAGTAACGTTTTAGATACTATCTCTCTTGTATAGTCATATCCTGATTGCCAGAACGACTGCTGAGCCACGTTATTTCTTGGGTTAAAGCCCCAGGTGGGAAAAAAAGTTTTATTGGGTTTCCGTTAGGAAATTCTTAGTGCCAGCCTGCGTGGTAAATGGGAATAGGCTGACCTGTTACATGAAACTTCTAATGTGAATTAAATATTTACATTTTCATTCTGTGATTTGTGACAAAGCCACGCCATTACAATAGCCACAATAAAGTAAATCGAAGCGTAGGAAACAATTAAATAAAACTGCGTTGGCATTATTTGATATGGAATTCAGTTCGAAAATAGTTGCGTGCATCTAATCAATCAGGAAACGCTGGCGTGACCATTTAAATGGCTTTACTAACGATGGCCCTCAGACTGAAAAACGAAACATGAAAGCCAAAACCAAAAATATCTGTAGAGAGCGAACCATTTCATTAACTAAAGAAAGGTTCCGGTTGCTTTTGTGTTTTAAAATAAAAACTCCTTTCAACGACTCTGCAATGCGGATGATAAAATTATACTTCTAACGAGAATATTGAGATCTTTATATGAATGAGTACAAACATATTCTTGTTTTTATTATCTTTATTGTTACTTTAATTTCAATATATTTTTATGCTTTTTGTGAAACAAACGAAAAATGTCCGAAAGCTGGTTTTATTTTCGTATTGCCAATTAATAAATCTTCTAAAAAGAATTCCCTTATTTTATTTTTCACGTATCCAGTTGAAGTTTCCCTTTTCCCAATTGGATCCCAACTACGTATAACGAAGTCATTTCTTTTCCAACTTTCGATCACGTACGGACCTCAGAAAGATTAGAAAATTAAAGTAATTGATATAATTGGGCTTACCAACGACGTTCAGTTGAAAGGCCAGAGACATCTTTGGCTCAGTGTTGACTTGACACTCGTAGATACCTGCGTCCCTTTCTTGCGGAAACTTTATTTGGAGCGTCCAGTTTTCTGACTTTTCTGGTCTGATCACCTGGGGGAAAGGATTCATGTAATTGAAATTTGAACTGAACTTTAAAGCTAAACACATGTAATAGCCGCGGCTGACCGCAGTGCGCCGACTTGTAAAAATGCGCCAAACCACATTAGGAGTCTCGGCGGGCTGTACCACGACACAGTAATTGTTCCCGACAGATTCAAATTTAAAATTTGAACTGTTTACACTCCAGTGCAATGAGGCTCGCGCATATTTAGGTATAAGTGGTGCAGGCTGAATCTTGCAATGCGTCGTGATGCGGCGCGGGTCGACTAAATGTGTGCGAGCCTTAATCCAGTATTTAAGCTAAAGTTATATTCTGTTCAGGATAGGATGGATTTTGTGAAAGATGCCAAATGCTTATCATCGAGATTTCAAATTAAAGTTATTTATTTCCTAATTATTTATATTATAAACAGTGATAGAAAAAAACATATTAAAACATTATTTTTGCACTTGACGTACAACCCGACCTTTCAAGAACAGACTACTTATAGTTGGAAAATCTGAACTTCAAGATGGTGGCACGAGATCTTTAGTGCCTGGTTTGAGTTAGGTACGCGGGTCCTTCCCAGATAAAATTTACAGATTGTATCACATTTTATGGAAGCCAAGCTGCATTTAATGGCTAAACTTGAATTGCGTTTAGCCATTAAAATTAGTTTATTTCATAGTTCGTAATTATTAGATTAAAGATACATTAGGCACACTTATAGCTGGAGGCCTCGTTCACACGGTGATGATACGATATTTTACTGTCCTGAATATCCCACTGTTAAACGGTTAAAAACAAAATATTGCATTATGAAACTGTCAAGTGATCCCAAAATTATACAATAATGTTATCGTCGATCATTGCCGTGTGAACCTTCAATACAAACTCATTTATCGTAATTATAAATCAATCAATAATTGCTTCAATTTTGTTTAAAATATACCAAACAACTCGTTAGAAACGCAGTAGATATAATATATAGTTGAGTTTGTTATAATAAAACTATTTTCACAACGAGGGTATCTGACAAGTTAGTAAGCTACACACATACATAATACTTTCGTGTTTATTTCGATATTGGAATTTTGCTTGAGCAACATGACAATATCGAAATAACGGATTTACTCATCCGCAATTAAATAACTATTCCATATCATGTCCATTTTTGATCAAAAATATCTCAATTTAGTTTTTTTTCTCTGGCTGTTTAGATACTAATCATCATCTATATCTAAAATCAAGAAATCCGAAGTATTAAAGATTATACGGTAAATTTTCCCAATAAAAAGTAATAAGTTCTAAAAACTGCTAGTTTTGGATGACCCTTTAATTCAATTGATTCATGTCCTTGAAGTAACTTTGAATGCAATTCTTATTAATCTTGACTAGATAAAAATGAGAAGTAAAAAGATAATTTTTTGTATGAAATTATATGAAATTTTGCATAGAAATGTTCGTTTCGTTTGCAAAACATTCGCCAAGTCAGTCAATGTCATGTCTTTCGGAACGAGTTTGCGAACCTCTAGATTCATAAAGAAGTCGAAGTTTATTTCAAAGTGTAGCAGTTTGGGAAGTTTTCTCAACGAATTGAATTTCCTCTTTGTCGAATTTTTTTAAGAGACGATTTTGATAAACCTCGATTTTGGAAAACAAGACTTTATTGCAACTTTGTCGATTAAATCTGATTCAAGTATTACTGTTGTACACTAGATGCTTGACTATAATAGAATTGATGTGTAAGTAGGATGTTATTATGCACAGTTGGTAGGCAACTGAATTTCCTTACATTATTTAGGATGACAGCTGGACAGACCAGCGGAAATCATACAACTGACTATGTTTGTGGTAATGACTTCTCAGTAATGGAACGATTTTATTACTCAATCACTTTAATTGCTTACTCCTGAATATTAATAGATTTCTAAACAAGGCTTGTTAAAAAAAAGTGTACAATAAAGCATATTAAATTACGTAGTTTGCCTTTTTACTTGAGGAGTTAAACAGTATTTTTCATTTTAAAATTTTGCCATAAAAGTTGGGTTCAATTCGGCACTGGAATAAACCGTTGAAATCAAATTCCCCACTAATATAGCAATATTTTTTAGTAATTATGTCCATTGTGTTCTGCGTCATTTGTGTGGCAATTGGTGAGTATATTATTAAATTGCGTTCCCACCTGTAAAACCAAAATATGTCTGTGAAAATTGTACAGAAATGGCGAAGAAGGTGATAAGTACGGTCTTTTCCCAGAGCCAAAGTTACCCCAACATATGAACCGAACATTACCAAACGTACAGTACGATTACTACTACGTTACCAAAATGTATATAAATTAAATAAATCATACCTGAAACCGTTGATCCGATGTATAAGTCAGGATCCCAGCTGTTAATATATGAAGATCTCGCTTCCGGATCCAAGATACCTGCAATGAAGGGAAACGTCAGTATCAACTTTTACCATTTTCTCGTTCCCTTGACTCATTTTTGATCCCCATAAACGGACTTTTCGTCAAGCCACTTAATAATTCAACACTCGCAGAACCGTTCATCGTTATCAAATTCAAAGGAAACGTGCTGAAATAATGCTGTCGTGTTTGTTTTCGATGGAATTCAAATCGTTTTTTGGTTGTTGTTAACGGCAGTTTAGTGTATTTAGGGAAAAATTACAGAGTCCTCCGATATACTAGAACGTAACTGAAAAAGTGATCAGGCCATTATGTGAATCTGACAGATTTCACTTCTACTTCTCTCCGACACGAATGAGGCATGTGAGAAAACCTACCGTAACAAGCAGTAGCGAGGCATAATGCAATGTCATACAAATCTGCAAGATCAATGCTTGAATTTCCTCTAGGAAACGTGGTGAAATGTCTGTGCCTCGGCTTTTGTTAAAAGCTTTTTGATCTGGCAGCAAAATGCCACGTTTTTTTTTCACTACTCGCACCTACTAGCTATAATTGAATTAATTTATTTAGGTGGTGCAATAAATTATCCTCCAGGACTGACAATACTTTTGAAAGAGATACCGTGGCCTGGCACAGGCGACTGAAGGAACACGGGTGGGTTTTAGTCAGTAAGAGTCTGACACGCCCTCCTGCTCCACCCAGAGCGGGAGAAGTAATTTGATGTATGACAGTACTTCAATTAGCGTTCGGGGCACCCTGGTTAGTCTACCCAGCCTGCTACTTTGATGACTATCAAATATTTTTACCCCGCATGAGCTATTTCTTTATAGTTGTACTGATACAAGAGAACTGTCACTCGTAAAGCAGTGGCAAAAGGCCGCCCAAATACTAGGGTTTTTGAAGCGCAATTTCAAAGGGTTTAAATACCAAAGGACCCCGGTATTACTCTATAATGCTTTAGTGCGCATTCATCTTGAGTATGCAAGCAATGTATGGACACCTTTTTATGCAGTACATTCGCAACGTGTGGAAAGCATACAGCGAGCTTTCACTAGACACCTTTCTTACTCTACTAGATGTTTTTCCCACAGAAAGCCATACATGGAGTGTTTAAAAAAAAAAACCCTTGGCGATCGCAGACGTCTGCTAGATTTATGCTTCCTCCATAAACGAATTACAGGAAAAATACAGTGCAGTTGCCTTTTGCAGAGTATTTCCTTAGCAGTTCCAAGAATTTACCTAAGAACCAAAAAAAAAAAGGTATTTGGTACATCTTTTGTAAAAACCAATCTAGGGTTACAGTCTCCAGTTATACGGATAAGCAACGAATACAATGATACTGTTTTAAACACACCTGATTTAGGTATATTCAGTGACAAGCTACCAGAATTCAGGAAAAAAATCACGCTATCTTTGCTAAGTTGTTTTTAATTTTTTTCCTATTACATATTTCTTGAATTGTTTTTTTTTGTTAGTCGTCTTATTCGCGTTAATCTGTTTTATTTTTAGTTTAGTATATTAAATTTCAAGGCTGCAAGATATTGTTTAACAATGAGAAGTACGCCGTAATTGTCAGGTACATTAGTCCTTCAGTCATTAAGATTATTTTTAGCATAAGTTATGTACGTGATGTGGCTGTGCTTTTTTAAAATAAATAAAAATAAATATAAATATTCTCATGAACCCACCCACTTTACTGTACACAGAATGATAAAATAAATACATGATAAATCCTTAATTAAAAACCAAAATTTAATATCCGTTAACAAGAATTTACTAAACAAACTTCTCGGGGCAGCTTCCAGTCCAGATTGCGCTGCTAAAATAGCTAATAATCAATACTAGGCTCTTTGTTACTTTACTGGTATTGTATGGAACTGGAACACTCTATATCTAAAAGGCTGTGGCCTGACTGTTTATTTTTGTATCGGAAAGTATGTCAAACTGAGCCGATGACAATAGTATTAGGAGATTTTAAAAGAATGGAAATGTTTACTTGAATATTCTATTTCAAGTTGCAAAAATTGCCGTTAGTATTTCTATAACCTAGTTATAATTCAATACAACTTCTAATAAGTGATTTTCTTCAATGTCTCTGGTAAATATAGTAGCGGTTACTGACCAGGGTACGTCAGACATTCTGAAGTACAAATCGTTAATGTGGAGGCTCTTTGAATATCATTTATAGTATCTTAACTCTCTTAAACAGTCATATCGATCTAACAGACTCGTTAACCAATCAGCATAGGTCGACCGTATCTGTACACAGTACGGGATGTTGACAGGATACAGGCAGGTAGTTCATTTAATATTGCACCTAAGGAATTTCACACATTTGCTGTGATGATGGTTCAGTGCGGTAATTATTGTATCCATTTAATTTTGACAAAAGACAAAATAAAACCGTATCGAATGGTGGCACAGTACTGCACCAAATTCAGAGTGTGGAGATCCGAATTGAGTGTTCCCAGATAGTACGTTAATAGGAAATGTTTAATTGCTACTCTTTGCGACTTAACTTTTTTGTCTTTTTTTACGCTTTTTTAAATTAATGTTCCTCCTTTTAACTCCCTGGCCTCTCCTCAAATTTATTCGCGATAACTAAGCTGGGGCATCCCGGAAAAATTCTTCTAAGACCAAGGGTTCTAGCCTAACCAAATCCGGTTAGGCTAAACGGTGTCAACGGTGTGCGCGAAGGGAGTGGTACTACGGCAGCGGCCAGCTAGCGCTACTTCCAAGTTGGTCGCCGTTAATTGGCAAGGACAACAAAAAAATGGGAATTATTTGGACAAAAATATCCAATTAAAAAAAAAATTCAATATACATTTATGTCGTTGTTCGAACCCAAACAGGCGCTTTACTTTGTGTAAATTATTTTATCACGACTGCTCTCTAAACAGTGAAGGAAAATATCGTGAGGAAACCGGAATGAACCAAAAAAAAAAAAAAGACAAGCATGTGACATTTACCAACCCGCACTAGGCCCGCGTGGTTGATTACGGTACATTCCCTCTCACAGAGAGGAGGCCTTCAAAGATCACCTTCAAAGAATGCTACTTCAGAAAAGATTAACTAATGCCAACCAATAATCGATTTTTTTATTTTTTATTTTATAACGCGTGTTCCGGAATTCAAACTCAAACTCAAATCATTTATTTCAATTAAACCATTTACAGGCACTTTTGAATTGTCAAGGAGTCGGTCAGTCAGAAATATGAAGCTAGATGCCCATTCCAAAGCGCAGTAGGTACCTATGGAGAAGAATGGGCAAGAAACTCCATGGACACTCTTTTAAATAATATTGTTGTTACAAATATATTATTTACATCGATTAATGTTGACACTATAAGTGAGAACGTTGTACAAAAACCGTACACGTTAAAAGCGTCCAGAGTGCAGCAAAACATAATTAAAAACAATCCAAAAAAAAAATTATTAAAATAAGCCGTGGCAGCTAAGAAATGACCAGTCCCAACTGACGGCGCCCGTTCACGAACATGACGCATGGATCAGCACCATTTAACTCAACCATTTTGAAGGGAGCTAAATAATCTGACACACACGCCACCGTCAGCGAGACATTTGAGTGAGCATGACATACTATTAGCCGCCAGGGCACATTCAAGTCAATCTATGACATTCAAACTCAAACACAAACTCAAAGCATTTATTTCAAATAAACCAATTACAGGCACTTTTGAATTGTCAAGGTCGGTCGGTCAGAAAAATGAAGCTACTTGCCCATTCCAAAGCGTAGTAGGTACCTATGGAGAAGAACGGGCAAGAAACTCCACGGACACTGTTTTAAATCAAATTATGTTTACAATAGATTACATCATTTATGTTGAAATTATGCATGTGAGAACGATGCATAACGTTAAAAGTGTCCGTTATATAAATATGAAAACAATTCAAAAATAAAATTTAATTAAAATACGCCGTGGCAGATAAGAGATGACCAGTCTCAACAGACGGCACCCGTTCACGAACATGACGCATGGATTAGCACCATTCAACTCAACCATTTTGAAGGGAACTCAATGATCCAACACACGCACCACCATCAGCGAAACATTAAAGTGAGCATGACATACTCTCAGCCGCCAGGACACATTCAAGTCAATGAAAGACGTACCCTGTAAATGGTAGCTTTAAAGTATGTACATAGTACTCACATAATATGGCATATAGCAATTATACAGTACTAAAATATTGAGTTTATACAATGCAAAGATTCTTGTTTTTAATCTTCAGCAGCTCCAACGGTATTTTCAAATGCTAATCAATTAGTTGATGCGTCCTTGAGGAGCAGGACCAGCGATTAGCCAAGCATTTTTTTCAGCAATATAATCCCCTAACTTATAAAATGCTCGGCTGCATAGTGTGCGTTTTATACAAGATTTAAATTTGGTTTAATTTGGTTGATGTATGTGGGGAGGTATTTTATTGTAACATCTTAAACAGTACCCCATGAAAGATGAGTCTACTTTAGCCAGCCTATAATTGTGTCTTTCACCTCTTTTACTAAAAAGATGTAGATTTTTCCTTACGTACATGATGTTTTCATAGATAAATTGTCAAGGTACCGTCATGATGTTAATATCTTTGAACAATTCCCTTAGAGAGTCGCGCCTGCGGAGGCCATATATGGCTCTGATGGCTCTTTTCTGCAGAATGAAAATGGACTCGATGTCTGCAGCCCGTCCCCATAGTAAAATACCGTACGACATAATACTATGAAAGTAACTAAAATAGACTAGTCTCGCGGTATCTACATCAGTAAATTAACGGATTTTTCTCACAGCATATGCTGCTGAACTTAGCCTTACTTGCAGGACTGCAAGGGATGTCAAATGAGGACCCCATTGAAGCTTTGAATCGAGCGTGATCCCCAGGAAAACAGTTTTATCGACGAATTCTAGTTTCTCTTGATTCAATACTATCACACAAATAGTACTTTTGACATTTGGTAAAGAAAATCTTATGCACTTAGTTTTTTTCCCTTTTAATACTAAACTATTAGCAGTGAACCAATTTTCGATCTGCAGTAAGGCGTTATTCACGTCGTCAAGATTTAATGCACGCCTATTAATTTTAAAAATAAAAGAAGTATCGTCAGCAAATAACACCATATGTGGTTGGGTTTTAAACAAATGAGGCAGATCATTAATATAAACTAAAAAGAGGAAAGGACCCAATATCGGGCCTTGTGACACCCATTTTTACTTTTAGACCAAGTGAATTGACACCGTTTATTTGGACTTGTCTATCATTCAAATAAGATTTTACTAAACTGAGCCAAAGTTTTCCAAGTCCGTAATGTTCAAGTTTTAAGAGCAAGGTTTCGTGGTCGACGCAATCAAATGCCTTGGAAATGTCACAAAAGATTCCTATGGCGTCTTGAGCCTCTTCCCACGCTGTAAATGTGTGTTTTAATAAGGTGAGACCGGCGTCAGTCGTACAACGTCCCTTTGTGAAACCATACTTTTGACCGTGTAAGATATTATTGGTGTCGAAATGATTTAACATTTGATTCAGCATTACCTTTTCAAACACCTTGCTGAAAACCGGCAACACGGATACGGGTCTATAATTATTGGTATCTTTACTGTCCCCGGATTTGAATAGTGATATTTCCTTACTGTATTTCATTAGATCCGGGAATACGCCTTGATCCACACACAAATTAAATATTAAAGCGCTATAGTCTCAATAATGGAGGTACAAACTTTAACAGACATTCCCCATAGATGTTCTGTTAGTTTGAACTTGATTTGCTTGAAAGCTTTCACTACTATTATGGGGTTTATATGCTTGAATTTAAATTCAATCTGGCAGGATGAAATATTTGCTTTTAATAAGTCAATAGAACGCAAGGGCGAGGAGTTTAAGGTTTCAGTCGTTTTAATTACCCGGTAAATGGTAGCTCTATAGTACAAAGTACTCTCATCTGTGCAATGCATCTATATAATAAAAAGGAGATTGAGTTTATATAATGCAAATATATTCTTACAATCTTCAGCGTCTTCAACAGTATTACAAATGTCAATTAAATAGTTGTAGTGTGGAGCAGGACCAGCATTAAGCCAGGCATTTTTATCAGTTATGTAATCCCCTAACCTATAATATGCCTGCCTGCATAGTGTGCGTTTGACAATTGAGTTCAGTTCTCGCCGCGAATTCTCCTTTATGTCTTCTACCGAATGAAAACGGGTGCCACGAAGTGGTAATTTGAGTTAAGGAAAAAGAAAGAAGTCGGCTATGTAAGTCATGTCTAGTGAATAAGGTGCCTGCTGGATGGTATTTGTTGTGTTTTTGGTAAAAATATTCCTTCACAATGATGGCCTTGTGCGAAGGCAGAAACCTGTTGCAAAGTCCAATAATTTTCTTTCCACAAATCTGGCCATTATCGTCGAATTTGCTCTTTTAAACGCCGCATAACGCTCAAATAATATTCTTTATTTGCCGTTTGACCTTCCGTTAAGAATTCTGAGTGCACAACACCGCAATATTCAAAGAAAACAGTCAACGTGACTTTGACTTTTGATCGACTTAAGGGTGTTTTTTTTCGGTTTCGGTTCAGTTGGAAGGCGCCACTCCGAAGCTTGTTGACTAGTTTGCATGTCAAACTCGTAAACCCACGTCTCGTAACCGGTAACAATGCGTTTCATGAATGTTGGATCAGAATTGACTCATTCTAGCATGTCTTCAGCGAGTCTTATTTTGGATTTCGAAATGGTAAATCCACTGAACAAGCGGTTAACAAACTTTTAGGTTATATCAGTGATAATTTGGATACAAAAAGAAACGCCTGGCCATCTTTTTAGATCTAGCAAAGGCCTTTTAGACAATCTCTGAAACAGTCCTCTTGTCCAAGCTTGAAAGGCTGAGAATCAGAGGCACGCAGTTGAATATCTTCGAAACCGCCAACCTTGTTTTTAGTATATATTAACGACCTTACTAACTTAATTCTTTCTAAGGGCGAAATCATCTCTTTTTCGGACGATACTGCTCTTCTATTTTCTGCTGAAAACTGGAACGAAGTATTTGACGCCACTCAATCTGGATTTAAAGCTGTGGGAAAATGTCTTAACGTTAAATACCTCCAAAACTAAATGCTTTAGTATAAGATCAGACATGGGGATCAACCACTATCATGCCATTATTCCACATGAGTGTACACCGCATGATTTGTGCTCTTGTACTGAACTAGAGCGGGTTAATACCATCAAATATTTAGGTGTAACCTTAGATGAAATTCTTAACTTCAAGGAACACATAAGAATTTTATCAGGACGGGTTCGGAAACTCATATACATATTTAAGAACCTACGACACATCACTGATCCTCACATTTTTAAACGAATATACTTTGCTCTATGCCAGTCTCTCATGACATATTGCATATCCGTTTGGGGAGGTGCCCCGAAGACTACACTCAAGTCTATTGAGGTTGCCCAACGTGCAATACTAAAGGTCAGCACCTTTAGACCAATACTTTTCTCCACTGCCTTACTTAACCACTTATTCAGATTGAAAATAATAATTATGCAACATACTTGTTCAAATTACGACCCGCGGATTTTAAATACACGCAGAAATTATATGGTTTGTACACAACACAGGTCTTCCAGCACTAAATTTAGTACCAAATTCTTTAATTTCCTTGGTCCTTTTATCTATAATAAACTCAATAAAAATCTTAATATATATCCACTCAACATAAATCATTGCAGGAAAAAGGTATCGGAATACCTAAAAGGTCTCATATATGATGAGACTGAGCAACTTCTAACTGTACCAAAACAGAAAGTAATTAATATTCATGTTAGCAAAGCTGACTATCTATAGAGAAATATAAATTTATAATTTAAATACTCACTTTGTCCGCGTATCTCACAAATTTATGTATTTACTCATAATAAAAAGCACACTCGTAAATAGACACACCCTCTCACACTCATTCATACACAAAGAGAGATGCATACCATAATATAATCTTAGACTATAACTTTTCCTTTGTTTTAAAATGGTTGCATATAAAAACTCTAATTTATTGTTACTCGAGAGGTTTGGCGCTGTTAGCCGAAATACAGGTTTTTCCTAGTTCGGTTCCAGAAGCAAAAAAAATTGTGTGCTTTTGTTTTAGCATAGCATTTAACTGTAATTTAATCTAAGTACTGTGTTTATGAAATAAACTTTTTATTATTAATATATATTTTTATCTTATGCGATTGAGTTTTTGGAGAAAACTCAGGTCTTTTGGGACTAGCCGAACGGCAACATGTTTCATACCAAAGTAATAATTACAAATGGTACGGATCGACTCGTGAGACACAGAAAGTTCAGCGGCTATATCTCTTAAACTTTAATGAGGATTTTCAGTTACTATTTCCTTCACTATTGCAATGTTAGCTTCAGTTGAAGACGTTGATGGCCTACCAGAGCGAGGCCAATTTTTCATCACACCTCCGCTTTTAAACGCTTTGTACCACTCATAAGTACGTGTTCTTGATAAAGTTAACTCACCGTTAGCCTTCTGTATAATTATCAGTGACTTCGAACACGAAATTCTATTTGCCAAGAAAAAATTAAGACAAACTCTTTATTCCATGTTTTTGTCCGGTATGAAATTCGCAATACACACTAGATATGATCTAACTAAAAAAAGGACTGTATTTAATCTAAATAATAGAGACAATGCAAACTCCGCGCCATAATGGAAAACAGTTGTGCTAATCTAACAACAAATAAAGATAATTTGGAACCATTTACAAATCATCCATTCCCGATACTTTTTTGACAGAATGTATATATATAGCTAATTTTATGTAATCTTAACTTCAACTCTATGTACTTGCAGTTGTTAATACTTTTAATTTGCTTATTGTTACTATCAATTTCTTATTTTTTATTTAATTTTATTAATTTGTACAATATACTCATCCACCCCGACAAGAGTGTCGCTTTCGACAGTCCCGATAAGGCTGAATGTCTTGCTAGAGTCCCAATGTTCTCCCAGCTCTCAACCAGTAGACCAAGCTCACCTGAACAAGGTCGACGCTGAAGTCGAACGGAGAACCTCCCTCCCACCCGTCGAAGACCCCGATGATCCTCTGCCTCCCGTCACTCCTGACGAAGTGCACGACATCATTAAAGGGCTCCACGCACGGAAAGCCCCGGGTTCGGACGGTATTACCAATAAGGTATGCAAACTCCTTCATGCCCAGCCAATGATGTTTATGACCACCATCTTCAATGGCGCCTTGAGCAACAACATCTTCCCACAAGCGTGGAAAGAAGCAACCGTCATCGGTATTCCAAAACCAGGCAAGCCAAAGTCTGAGCCCTCTAGCTACCGCCCTATAAGCTTACTCAATGTTCTCGGAAAAATCTACGACAGGCTTATTTATAAGCGTCTCAAAGAGTATGCCGAAGCAAAGAACCTCATTCCCAACGGGCAGTTTGGTTTCCGAAGTCGTAACTCGGTTACTCACCAGGTCCACCGTATCGTAGAGCACTTGTGTGCCGGTCTACAGCGTAACGCGTCGACGGGTGTGCTATTCTTCGACATAGCGAAAGTCTTCGACAAAGTCTGGCACAACGGCTTGACATACAAGCTATACCAACTCGGAGTGCCAGATCATCTCGTGCTCATCTTACGAGACTTTTTGTCGAATCGCACCTTCCGCTATCTCATCGAGGGTGCACTCTCTTCCCCTCACCCTCTTCGCGCCGGTGTCCCTCAGGGTTCCGTATTATCTCCCCTTGTCTTCACGCTATTCACCAGCGATATCCCAAAATGTAAAAAGGCTCATTTGGCTCTCTTCGCTGACGGCACTGCCGTTTACTATACCGGTCACTGTCCCAAAGCTATAGCTCATACTCTCCAAACCTCCGCAAACGTTTTAGGCGCTTGGTTCCGGAAACGGAGAATCGAGGTCGGAATAAGTGTCAGGCGGTTCTCTTCTCGAGACTTCGTCGATTCCCCCTCCCCCTTCCCAGCCCGATCACTATGTACGGCAAGCCGATCCCTTGGGAAATGCAAGCCAAGTACCTAGGCGTGATCCTAGATCAGAACCTTACCTTTAAGGAACATATCAAGGCGGTTCGCGCGCGCGCCTCCTTCGCTCTTAGTACACTCCAGTATAAACTGACAGCCCGAAAAAAACTGTCGTTAAAATGCGAACTGTGCATCTATACCGCAGTCATCCGGCCCATAATCCTGCGTTGTATTTGCGCACGCTCACCCACGTCATCTCCATAAGATGCAGATCCTCCAGAACCGGTTCCTCAGAAGGGTTACGGGTGCCCCTTACTGCATCCGAAATATAGATCTTCACGTCGACCTTAAAATGCCAACCATAAACCAGTTCATGAAACGCTTATCTAAGCGTTTCTTCGCGAATAAGGGGGTTTGAATGTTTGATACCACAGTGGTATCAAACATTCAAACCCCCTTATTTCAGCGGCCGCCCGCTATACTCCCTCCCACATTAGCAGTATTCGCCGACCAAGGCATACCTTAATCGCCCCGGATGGCGCCATTACCCTCCTCCAGGAGAGTAGTAAGGCCACCAGCACCCTACATAAGCCCAAAATCCGCCTCGCCGTCCTACTGACCTAGCCGCCGAGGCCCGCCGCGACACCCAAATCTACGCCCCTCCCGACCCTTGCTCGAGTCAGCCCGCGTCGCTGAGTTTTTAGAGAATTTAAAACTACAGGAGCTTTAAATTCAGATTCAGACTTTAAATTCAACAGCTAGTCCCTTGCTGCCCTCTTCCAGCGACGCCCTAAACCGAGGTTCGTACCCCACAGGGGGTAACCTTAGCGTGTAGTCGCTTAGTTTTTAGTTAGTATTTAAGTTTAAGTCCTGGCTGGAGGCCTTAATTTATTAGGGCACCACATGCAAGTCCGCTTAAGCAGACGACAACCTCATAGGTTGACCTGCGAGATGCCAAACAAACAAACGTTAGCTTGCTTATTTCTATGATTTTTTGTTGTATGCATGTTGTGTTACCTATAAGTAACTGATACACTGTTATTTTACTTTACAAACGTATTACCAATGTGTTTGTATCAGTGTAATTAATTGTTGGTGAACCAAATAAAATAAACACACATTTATTCTATTAGACTGTCCATTAATACTTTAAGAACATCATAATGGAAATTATGGGTATATTTCGGGTTCGATTAAGTGCTTAATTGTGACGACTGAAACTAATTACAAAAATACAAAAACCACGACAGTTAATCGTGCCGTGGTTTGGCACAGCTACAGGAAATATTAAAGTTGAACATGTCACGACTATCTGTCGTCACAAAATACTAGGAACTGGGCTTAGGACCAGTGGTTAGGTATATAGATTATATTAGATAATCTAACACGTAATACCCAGGAGAGCAACTGCTTGTGCCAACACAACGTTGGTCACGCATTAACTGGAACACTTTGGTTCCAGTCAATCGAGGTAAACATAAATTACTTATGTTGAATCGTGACTAACCTAGAAACTTATCTAATCTCAGTGCGTTCTTACTATTATAGTTTTATTGAAAACATAACCCACTTATTCCTTTAAAGGTTAGGCAGAGGTATATATACCTAATAGTAGCGGGATATTTTTAAGTCACAGAGGGGCGAGCTTCATTTCACGTCACCTGACTTGAGAATCGATCACAGGACCTCACGCTCAGCAGTCGTTCTTGCGAAAACTAGACCAACGATGTAACGGGACCTTTTTATGGTATGGACTTATTGATTATACAGGGTCAAATTGAATAAACAAGCGAAGCCCGACATAGAAAACAAAAAAAACGACTGCTGGTAGTGTATCTCTTGGCTTGAGTTAGCCCAGAAACATAATTTATAACCAGAATGTTACCATTTTATAAATACTGTCTATATAAACACTTACGGGAGTATTATGTATTTATTTTATTCCTGAGGCCGTTTCCCTTCGCGCACTATTTTCAACGCCGTGGAATGCACTCTTTTGGATTCTCAATATTCGGCTCAACACTAAGAGTTCAAAATCCAATGCGAAATAAATCACGCCACGATATTGTTTACGTCCGTACATTCATGGGCTGTAGAAATTTGTTCTTTTTTTTGTGTTGTCATTTTTAGGTATCCCCATCACGCTTATGATGATTCTTCATCTTATTTAGTTTGCCCTATTTTATTATGTGGTGGCATCTACAGCATCACATGTGAACTACGCAGCACACTGACGCCACGCAAAATCCTGCATCGCGCAAGGAAACTCTCCTTGCGCGATGCAGGATTTTACCATGCAACTAGCATATTTACAACGTCCCGACATCAATCGTCAGGCAGTTGCCCACCAGACACAACACCCGACTGGTCGGAGGATCCAACCTTTACCATAGAGTATGAGTGAACGTTACATCCTGTTCTTCAAGTTCCCTAATTTTATCTAAACATTTAACAAAATTCGAAAATTATTCATCCTATTCCTATTTCACATACAAACCATGTAGGTATCATACATAATCATTAACTTAACCACATCATTTTTAATGCAACTGATTCACATATAATTGCTATATCACTGCGCTATACCGCAGAATGGAAAGGGGCCAAGGTAACTTGCGTTGATGTCCCTTATTCCTTTAATGGGTTAGGCCATGCGGAGCGACGCAATGGGACATGACAGGCATTTTGTGTGGTATAATAAGATGGAAATATTGAGCTTTATTGCGTAGAAAATAGGATACAATGTGTTACTCTTGGTGAAGCTATACAGTCGTATTTGGTTTTAAATCAAGAAAGAGTGTTTGCATTATATATTGTATATTCGACCTCGTAATTGTGTTACGATTTCAGACAACAATTACCAGTAAAATTATATTAAGGATGAAACTATCTAACTGTCGCATAGACGACTTTATCGTTTTATGACGAGCAAGTGACATTCAACCTTTTGGCAAATCAATTTCGAGGTCGACCTTGCATAACATAATCAGCCTATTATGTTCCCATTGCTGGGACATGGCCTCCTCTCTGTTAGAGGGAATGGGCCGTAATGCACCACGCTGGCCCAGAGTCCACTTCAAATGTATGGTTCTATGACATGCCGGTCGCCTCACGATGTTTTCCATCGCCGTTTTGAGAGCAGTGGTGATGAAATAATATGCACAAAGTAAAGCGCCTGTCCTGGGTACGAACCTACGACCTACAACTCGTGAGTCTCGGCCGTTAACACTGGGCCACCACTGCTCTACTCGACCATATCAACATAAAAGGCTTGTTTTAAAACCGACATCACATCACTTGCATTCATGAAATTTATGTTAGATATCTAGTTTTTCAAAAGGATTTTTGGGAAACAATAACTTTCTCAACCCACAAACTTTCCATACTAACTTACTAAAGCCAAACAAACAATGTTACTTACAGCTTTGTCCCCAAGTTGTTCAACCCTACAATGCAGGAACGCGGTCTGCCCGACCACGGTGGTGACATTCCGAGGCACATTGTACTCGAAGTACGGAAATGACCCCACACTATCCTCGCCGTAGTGTGCTGTACCTGTGGGCAAAGAGATTGATGGTTTAAAGATGAATACTTTTTGCTAAATACTGGTATTCAGCTGCATCCGGTTATATTGGAAGCCGATTCTAACTGTCAATGCTGAAAAAAAAGTTATTAAAAAAAACACAGATGTTTGTTGTAGTGTTGGTAAAAGGCTAGTCCGAGAAAGTACAGTGACAGAAATTATCTGTTGATAAAATTGACAACCTACGTAAATTCGCAGTGTTATAGCCACTCTAAACAAAGAATGACAGTTTAAAACATACGGACAATTTAAGTTGGTAATCAATTTGATTAACAGTTAACTTCCAACTTTACCAACTAACACAATTTATATAGCGGTTCCAAACGGAAGTTGAAATTAGGCGTGTCGTCAGCCTTTTCTCCAACATTACATAACACGGAAAAAATAAATCTTTGACGACATCTCATTACCTGAATTGAAAAACATCGTTGTGTTGTTCAAAGTTGGACTCAATAAAATTAAACGAACTACAAAAGTGCTTCTCACTGGCAATGCAAAAAGTCGCCAAAACAAGCCATACCATACTCAAATTGTTACTTGCGAGCAAACAATACTTTGGAATCTATTCAGACTACCCTCTTTCAGCAAACGTACTGGCGAGGTATCTTTCTGGGTGCAAATATTTTGAAATCAAGCTACATTCAATCGTATTGACTTGACGATGAAATCGCTGTGCCATACTGTGCACACCGCGCGTACAGTCCCAGACTACACTGTTTACCAGATTCCAAATGTAATTTCATCTGTGTGCATTAAGATTTAAGATGCCATTATATCGAAATGGCAGCTTATAAGATATTGTATACGATATTTTAACGGTTATAGTGATATATTTACATTGTTTATCATTTTGCTTATGACTTTATTTTCCCAACATTTGGCCATTTTAAATGACGACTTTCAAAAACCATTTCATGTCGATTTTTAAATAAAAAAAACTTTAAAATTAGCTGTGTAATATAATTATATAGCAATACTATGAGTTAAAAAGTACGATCCCCGTACGGCCACACTTCAGTAGTAACAAAACCAGTAAAAGCTGCCTTTTTTTCAATTGGAACTGCGTTCTACGCTAGGCTGACTCAAGGTCAATGTGTTGCCATTATAAAATCCTACGTCAAAAAAAATATTCCCCGCCTGTACCTACGTGACTACGTTGCTGATGCGTCACTGTGCCACTCTGTCAAGAAGGTACCGATAAAAGATCAATAATACACAAAATGTTAGTTATTCAACCCAATTAAATTTTATCGCCTTCAAAGTGTGCTCTTTCAGTAACGATACACTTACACACACGAATAATCCAATCATCAGAACATTTGCTCAACGCTTTTTCCGGAATTCAGTTCAGTTCTCGCCGCCAATTCTCCTTTGTCTTCTACCGTATGAAAACGGGTGCCACGAAGTGGTAATTTGAGTTTAGGAAAAATAAAGAAGTCAGCTGGAGACATATCTGGTGAATGAGGTGCTTGCTCGTTGGTACTTGTAGAGTTCTTGGTCAAAAATTCGTACACAATGATGGTCTTGTGCGAAGCCGCATTATAGCCGCAGATCTGGCCTTTTTCGTTGAACTTGCTGTCTTAAACGCCGCATAACACTCAAATAATATTCTTTATTTACCGTTTGACCTTCCGGCTCGTTTTCCGAGTGCGCAACACCGCGATAGTCAAAGAAAAGAGTCAACATGACTTTGACTGTTGATCGACTTGGGCGTGGTTTTTTCGGTTTTGGTGCAGTTGTAAGGCGTCACTCCAAAGCTTCTTCGCTAACCCCATGTCTCTTTGTCAGTAACAATGCGTTTCATGAATGTTGGGTCGGAATTGACTCGTTCTAGCATGTTACGGCTTAATTTTCATGAAGTTTGACCTGAGTTTTTTTTTTTAAATCTGGTCTATTGCCGACAGGACTAGCCGAGCGGCAACATGTTTCATGCCCAAATGATTCTTCAAAATGGTACGTATCGATTCGTGAGATACAGAAAGTTCTGAGGCTATCTCTCTCAAACTTGAATAAAGATTTTTAGTCACTTTTCGACATTTCCTTCACTTTATCGATGTTAACTTCAGTTGAAGACGTTGATGGCCTACCAGTGCGAGGCAAATCTTCCATCACATCTTGACCGTTTTTGAGCCCTTTGTGCCACTCATAAATACGTGTTTTTGATACACTCGATTCATTGTAAGCCTTCTGTAACATTTTCAGTGACTCCGAATACGAAATTCAATGTCAAAGTCAAATATTTATTTGCAGATAAATATGGTTGCAAAAGTTCTTAAAATGGTCGTTGAGTAGTTGCTTACCATATTTAATCGTAAAATAATGACATTTAAACTGAAAAAATCTTTTAAAGTATAGACGGGATTCTCAATTAGCCACCTGTGTAAAGCCCTTCTGAAGCGGACCATTGGAAGTTCTTTAATTTGGTTAGGAATCTTGTTATATGTTTGAACACACATGGAATAGCAACTTCGCCTATATAGCTCTGTTCTCGTTCCAGGCATAATTAATCGATAAGGATATCTAGTTTTGAACATACATTTATCTCCAAGTTTATCAAACATCTCAGGGTGAGATTCGGTAAATTTACATATTTTATCAAATACCCATTCTAAGTTTTTTAAACATTGGCGATGCAAAATTTAAGACAAACTCTTTGTTCGATGTTTTTGTATCTAACTAAAAACAACACTGCATTTAATTTAAATAACAGATGTAACTCAAACTCCGCGCCAAAATTAAAACAGTTGTGCCAATCTAACGACAACAAAATACCTGAATTTGGACCCATAAACACATCGTCCATTCCCGATACTTTTTTGACAGAACTAGCGCAAGGTGATTGTATATTAAGTTTGGTCTAGATATCAGATATACACGGCCGACATGTATATCTGATATATAATCCATATTGACGTCACGTTCACGAATGCACTAAGCGCCCTCTGGGAACTTTCCCGTTAACGGAGAAAGCCCTTCACTATTTCTATTCTTATAAAATAGCCTACTAAATGTTTTTTTGGTAAAAAAAAGGTACTCAATATATTTTGTAAACTTTGGCCGCAAAACTCAGCAAGCCGTAAAATTTTCGAACCATTATTGGGCAAGTGTAGTCAACCTCGTAATTCCATTACCACCTTTAGCACAAACCCAGTAAGTAAATTTAAACTTCGCCAAGGTTGAAAACATCGAACTATCACATTGACACGACTTAGACCTTGTTGATTTATGAAGGGCTAGTGATATTCAATCTAAGGGTAATAGATCAAGTCGACTATACCTAAACTCGGAAATGGAATTTGAGATTTAAGATGTAAACAAACAAATGGCATTTTAAAGTGACGTTTTAGGGTACATCAACATTTACCCTGTCATTCTAATAATTTGATTTTATTTATTTAAAAAAAAAAACAAATGTGTAGAGCTTCTGCCCTATTGCTAGTATCATAAAAAATAAATTGTGCGAGTTTATTTCAGTCTGTTACATTTTATTCTTGGATCGCAGTTAAAGTCACTTTAAAACTGAAAACGGTGTGCAATAATATATTTTAACCAGTTTAAGAAGCCTAAAGTTTTTGCACTATATTAAGGTACTTTTTGACAAACTACACAATTGAGGTCATTATTTTAAATTGGTAATACCTTTGTTTACATTTTTATCTCGAAATCCGTTTCTGAGTTTAGTGGTATTTCACATTTTAGATATCTATTTACTCCAAATAACCATCGTACTTTGCATTCTATTTTGCATCTTTTTCCTAAATAAATTGGTCCAATTTATCTTCTTTGCAAGTCAAAAAAAAATAGAAAAAGATACGTTCGTAATCTTACAGCGGTTCGGTAGCTATAATAAATTATGCGCAAAGGGTCACTTTGACGTTCCAAATACATGGGAGTTTGGTTTGAATTTGTAGACATTCGGTCTCTATAACGATTCCGGTTAAACAGTTTATTTATTTGTGAGTTTGACCGGCGCATATGCCTAGATAATGTGTTTTTACAATTCATAATTTGTAAAATTTCATAAAACATCTTGTGTCCTTTTTTACATGTTATTAAAATTAAACAAATTAAAATTAGGCTAAGCCATACTATATTATCCATCGTGTAATCAAAATATGGACATAAAACCTCAAACTTTGATTTTTATCAAAAAAAGGAAGTAAAAATAGCAAAAAATTGATGTCATTTTTAACATCAATTTTTTGCTATTTTTTGACTTACTTTTGACAGGTGTTGCTATTACATTCTAAGGAGTTTTAATAATGCGTTTAGATTTTGTGAATAATATGATTTTTCATTATTTTATGAGGGTTTAAGAATTTCACAAAGATTTTATCTTTTTATTTTGAGGGTTTAAGAATTTCACAAAGATTTTAGCTTTTTATTTTGAGGGTTTAAGAATTTCACAAAGAGCTAGCTCTAGCTTTGAGCAAAGGCTAAAAGAAGCTTGAAGCTTTGTCCGCTCGCTTTGCTCGCTCACTAGATCCTGCCGAACTTGGGGTGTACCCCGGGCTCAGACAGGTTAGGTTCGAAGGGGATGGCGGGGTCTAGTGCTCGAGCAAATCGAGAGAACAAAAACCCCACCATCCCATTCTCGCCATTCGCCCTGTATACACTATAAGTCCTTCGTTTTTAGTTACCGATGCAAAAGGGGGGGGGGGGGGGGTGAGGAGCTAGTACTTCTCCCTTCATTTTATTCGTCATCCACCCCATTTCTTCCGACCTTTTAATCGATGTAAATACAAGAATATTGCAAAGTTAGGTTAGAATATTAAAAAAAACCGTATATCAAAAAGAGGACCCCCTCCGGTCCGCAACTTTTCCTTATCACAGGGGGTTCTAAAGCCCCCTGCCCCCGCCTCCTCCCCTCGACCCTCACCCCTAAAATCGATAGATGATATGATGATGGTGACGTAGGCCACCCGGTTGTGTTAGAACGAGGATTGTTTTGGTGTATGTTAGGTATTACATAAAAGGTACAATTAAATAAATTAATAAAAAGGAAACATACGAAATCCCGAAATCAAAAATCTCGCGATGGTCAAAATGTTACACTTTCTTCGGTCGTGTGCAGAGTGTAACGTGTATACGTTTGAATAAGGAACTTCGAAACCTAAAACAAACTTTCACTCCGATGCTGATGTCAGAAAAAGTTGTGTGGGTGTTTCAATAAGAGTGAACTATAAAAATTATATTTGCGTCTGTAGAAACACCTACTGGATATACCACAAAAATCATAGTGTTCTTTTTTGCAATGGGCATTAAATATTACAACAAACGCAGCGACTAATGCAGCTCATTATTTTATACCTAGGGATTCTGTTTTCTGCAAAAAGAATAGAAAATGAAACAATTATCCTCAACAAAAGGTTGTGTTGATTATGAAATTATTCACGACGGAACAACATCTGAACTATAATGTTCTTGTTTAGTTAAACCGCCCTCATTTTAGGCGTCTGCATAGCCCCTTTTTCTGGATGAGGAAATTTCGTTATCTATCAAGATAGTGAGACTGCCTCGTTGGTCCAGTGGTCGCAAGAGCTACTTACTGCTTAGCATGAGGTCCTGGGTTGATTCCCAGGTCGGTCAAAGTGGTATTGGGTTTTTCTATTTAGAATTTCTCAGTAGTAGCCCGGAGTCTGGATTGGTGCCGGTTGATGGCAATAGGCTCGCCCCCTATTACATGGGACTTAAGCATAACTGGCGAAATGCGGGTGTACTATAGGTATACCTCTGCCTAACCATTCAGCATGTCGATTCTGTAAAAGTCTCACCGTGAAGACTTGCGTGGAGTGAGCTGTCAGTGTCATCCCGTCTTCGTCAATCCCTAGCATCAGTGGCACTGACAGCTCACTCCACGCTCACTTCACCTAAGTTTTCACGATGTGATGTTTACAGAATAGCACTACTGGGATTACAGGCGTGATGTGATGTGATGATGTATCAAGAGAGTGCCAAATTGATTCGGCAATAGTAACTTTACCGTGACTGCCATGTACATCTTTGCCGTCGAAGAAGTCATCTCTGTCAGACTTACTAAGGGCTATCGTGTTACCCATTAACTGGATTTTGGAGGTCAGATAGGCAGGCGCTCTATATAAAATACTGGTATTCAGCTGCATCCAGTTAGACTAGATGCTGACCCGAACATAGTTTGGAAAAGGTTACGTATATCATATATTTTATGGCATTCGCATCGTTTTATACGTGCAGCCTATGGGTCAAGCATGCGAAAAAATCGAACGACACCCTGCGTTTTCTATACAATTATGCCTTCAGGGCGCTGCTGAAGCGGCCTCGCTACTGTAGCGTATGCTTGCGGGCGCAAATATAAATGGGTTTGCAGCGATTATTCGCAAATGAGTTGTGTCCCTGATGTGCCGCATACTAGACAGTTCCAACAGCTGTTCCTTCAAGACAGTTCCAACAGCTGTTCCTTTAAGACATTTTCAACCTTCAGCTGTTCGCATGAAGGATGGATCTGCATCTGGATTGCCCAATAATGCGGTACTGGACCAGGCTACATGTTGAGCACTCCGGATCCAAATCTAAATTTATACTAAAATGACACACAAGTGTATCTTTTTGTTATTGTCAAATTGTAAATTATAATGTTTTTACTGTGGACTTTTGTAATGTTTTTCTAATTGTAATCTCTTAATTAATTCTCAAAAATATTAAAAATATTAAATATTATATTTTTAATTTTCACATGCATGCATAAGGACTGGTTCTAAAATAAAATGAATTTAATTCATTTTGATTTAATTTTGACTGTAAAAAGACAACCAAGGTTTTAAACATACTTTATTTAATAACATTGTGTAGGTAAATCGCAAATGTAGCTTTTCTTTGCCGTGACGACAAAGATTAACTTAAAATTACAAAGAAACACACACACCGTATGTAAAACGAGTTAAAACTGTACTTATTTTGGGGCACTATCTCTGAACAGATTAAACAAATTGAAGAAAAATTAATAGGTACAAAAATATGACACA
Source organism: Dasypolia templi (assembly GCA_963555695.1). Taxonomy (NCBI): domain Eukaryota; kingdom Metazoa; phylum Arthropoda; class Insecta; order Lepidoptera; family Noctuidae; genus Dasypolia; species Dasypolia templi. The sequence continues at coordinate 13,208,715 of OY743158.1, read as the reverse complement.
TCATCATCATTTCGAGACGAAAGACGTCCAGTGCTGGAAAAAGGCCTCCCCCAAGCATCGCCACTTCGACCGGTTTTACGCTTGCATCCAGTGGATTCCTGCGAACTTCACCAGGTCATCGGTCCATCTTGAGGGAGGCCGTTGTAAATGTTGCGCAAAGTAACATAAATGTAGTTTTTGCACATCAAGATTTCTAGGTCCTCCCTCACTATCCTAAATACTGCTATAAAATAAGGCATGTAGCTTAATCTTATGTTACCTCAGTTGCAAATAGTTACGGTTTATCTGAAACCTGAAAGTCTGGCCACGGTCTAACCTTAGAATATCGGTTTTCTCTCGGTAATTGGATTGCGGAAAGCGTGCGCTTCGTGTAAAATATATATGTTTAGCCGCACCTAGTATGCTTAGAAGCTGAACCAAGTATGGGTATAATGAACTGTCAAGTCCAAGTCGATAATGTTCTTTTTGTTTCCACATTTTTATAAATGATTGCGGTTTACCCTTCTCTGGTTAAGAAGTCAAATTTGTAGTCTATAGGGATAATTTAATGCTGAATGAAATGGGCTGAAATTATTACTTTGAATTGTATTCTCACATAGCTGTAAGAATACAGTTCAAAGTACCAATTTCCCACTCACGGACCACCTCGTTACCAAAGTTCGTTTTTGAGTATTAATTTTCTCTTTTTAAATATTATGTAGGCACAAAAAACACTATCACGTTTATTTTTGTGAACCATTTAAATGTGTGTGAATAAACAGAAGATATTTAAATTAAAGTTCTTCGAATTCACTGATTTTACATTATTACAATCTCAACGATCTCAATCTCTCTCTCAATCTTATTTTAAATTCTCTGAATTCTTTTTCCCGGAAAAGTAGATCTCGCTGGCTCCTTTTCCTGGAACGCTGGATGTGATGAGGACTGATCATCAAGTATTAAATTTTATAAATTAAAGTCCCTATTCGTGTCTGTCTGTGTGACCTCGTTGTTCTTGTAAACTACGCAACGTATTTTCATGCGGTTTTACCATTATTTAGAGCATTTATTCTTATTGTTTTATGTGTATGTTACATTTAACTTAAATATAACAAAGAAACTTAAACGTAAAACCGTGTAAAGCAATGCGCAATGGTGGAACGCTTTCTTTACTTCTATACTAATATTATATGGAGGTAAAGTTTATTTGTAAGTTGGAGAGTTAAAGAGTGATGGAATCCTCATATCGATAGGGCTGATACTCCACCGCATACCACTGTATTCCTTTTTAAAAAGTTTTAAGACCAAATGCCTTCTTTTCTTCATTCTTTCTTAATTAAAATTTCCACGTCATTTGGCCGATTCTATGAACTGCATAGTAAATATTGTGGGTTTTGTAGACGCCAGCATGAAAGCGTATGGTTGCGTTACATATTTGCATGTCACTGATATGAATGGTACCACACACTTACGTTTGGTGTGTGCTAAATCCAAGGCTGCACCTGTAAAGGTAGTTTACTTAGCTCGGCTAGAGTTATGTGCCGCTCTTCTTATGTCTAAACGTATTGAACTAATTAATTATCCTTACCGCACTCGTGTAGCAATCAGTAATATATTTGCTTTCTCCGATTCTAGATTGCCCTTGCGTGGATTAATTCTTTCCCACATAGGCCGAATATTTTTGTTAGCAACCGCGTCGCTAAATGTCAGGAAAAACTTGATTCTAAACATTTGCATCACGTGTGATTGTTTGTCTAGAGGTCTTCTGCCTGAACAGTTACTGTCACATGATTATGGTGGCATGGCCCCAAATGGCTTCAATTTCCTATATCCGAATGGCCTATCACTCCGTATACCCCTATATCTTGTAAAGAAAGTTCTAGGCTATCTAACGTCACGCTATTACCGTTAGAGGAAAATGAAAAAGTCACAAAGAACGCTAAGTGAAAACGAAGTGATACCGCGGGCAGGTGATGCGACGCGACGCCCACCGCACCGCGTCGGGGGAGCAAAAAAAATCACGCGGATGACGTCGCAGGCAGAAGCTAGTAACATAATAAAACTTAAAGTAACGTTTAAAAGGGTAAACCAGAGCAGAACTTCCCTAGAACGCCAAACAAAGTAAGCGGTACATTACGTCAAATATAATTTTGAACAGAACATTTTAGTACTACATGCAACTTTGTAGCTTAACTCATTAGCAACGCATAAAACAAGTCTAATGTTTATGCAATCGTTTGTATAACTTTCATTTACATTCAGCCAAACATGTTTTTACAGTAGACGTCGTTTTAAACACTACACGTTGATAGTACTCGTATTAGCATGTTGTATATGTATTTAGTTTAGTGGGAGCTCTATTTGAAGAGGTCCAACGTCAGGCAGTGTTGCTGTGTTTCGGTTAAAAGAGTTTATTAATAATTTCAGCCTCTTATTGGCCCACTGCAGTGGTTCTTGTATTAATGGGATGTTCATCTGGCATGTTTGCTGACGCCAGCGTAGAGGATTTCTAGCAATTATGCGTATAAAAGTTGCGTCGGTGGTGCGGCGAGTACGAGGGATCCCGAATAGCGTCCTAAGGATGATTGGCGAGAGAACCGATACTGTTCTGCTCAGTAGGTTCACTGAACTCCATGTGTTGCGAGACCGATGAGCGTACTGAGCAGGGGTAGATAGTGTGTCTAGTTTATTTTTACTTTTAAATTACTAACATTAGTTATAAGTAAAATTCTTGTTACTAACAAAACAACGTTACCTTGCCTATGGACTTTTTTTTGTCTGATTTTTTTTTTATTGATGTCCACGCTTACTCGGGGCAGATTGGCGATTTCAGACATACATAAATTAGAATTCTTCTAACCTCACGATGTTTACATCGCGTTTTCTAAGCAAGTTACGCAATAAGGTAGTTAACATATTGAACTTTCTGAATGGTATTTAACATTCCTTATTATTATTATCTCCTCTAAATCAGTGCACCTGCCATCTTATCTATTCACAATACTTGGTGGATAGAGAATGCCTAAGGTATTAAATTTGGCTTTTGTACCGTATTGTGTAAGTGCATTGTCGTGCAATTCGACCTTATTAGAGCAAAAGATCTACAGAAATGTGTGAACAAACAAAGTAATAATTACTTTTAAAGGTATTGCGACCCAGTGTATTGTTGCAATAGCGTTTCTTATTTTAGCGTATTAGAAGTAGCAGCAGTCATAACATACCGATGTTGTTCAAGAAAATCAAACTCGTTTCTAGAAAATTGCGACGAATTACAACTGGACTTTAGTCACGGGAGGTTTTTAGTTCTATCAATATGTGTTCGTATTTTTTTTCTGAAGATGTTATGATAGGCCAAACTTTTATAACTGACTTGGAAGATTTGAAACAGAGTTCGTACCAAGGTCGGCCGCAGAAAAGACCATTTCCTCAGATGGATTTTATCGGATTGTTCCGATCTACAATGAATATGCAACGTCACCCACTGACCACGGTCCCCCTTCCATGTTGCGCCACATGTCCTGTCACCTGTTCTCGTGAGGACTTAATGTCTGCGTCAGCGAATGATGTAAGCGTGTCCGAGTTTTGGGCCAAACAGAAACTTTAACCTCTTTTCGAGCGATATTTACCATGGACACGTATGAGAAGATGGAACATTCTATTTTTTAATAATTCAATGCTGGTTTTAAATAGACAGGTATAGTCAGCACAGTCAGATGGACTAATGACATTAAAAATACAAAAGAAAGTCAGGAACGACTGCAAGATAGATTTAGAAGCGGACTGCGATAGATTGAGTTTACTGATTGCTTGATATGAAATCTACATAATAAAAATCTGAAATTGTTCATTCATTCGATGACAGACAACACATAGGCTAACAGTGAATTTTTGAACAAGACCTGCTTTTGTAACGTAAGTGAGCAACAAGAAAGGATTTTTAAACATGAATTGCCTGAAGAGCAGCAGCCGTGGTAGCACAGTGGTTTACTTTGGCACAATGATTTGTAATCGAGTTATCTTATCGTTTTGTATGCACGTGTTTCTGTGACAAATCTATTTTTATTTCTTTCTTATCACCACTGCTCTCAAAACGGTGTAAGAATACATGGTGAGTGACCTGTCTGACATCTACCAACCCGTACTGCGGGCCCAGTGCGGGTTGGTTGATTTCGGCCCACTACCTCTCTCAGTGGGGAGGCCTGTGTCCCAGCAGTGGGACACAGGCCTCCTCACTGTGAAAAAAAGGTGTATGAAGGTTTGTATGGTAGTTTGGAGGATGGTTTATTTATCATTTTTGCCAATGGGAAATCCACTCGAGGGCATGACTTGTATATTTTAAGATTGAGAATTAAAATTAAAATCGATGCCAACATGCAATCCCCTGAAATAGCGATTTTCACCATTAATATAATTTTATTGGTTTAATTTTTCGAAACAAAATAACGTGAAACTGTTATATTTCGGCTAGCTGACAAATAACCGAATCAAAAGATATTTTGATTTATTTTATTGGTGGTATACCGCATCAGTCGCCAATTATATTGAACGTCAATGAATCCCTTTCTCATTGCGGTCACCATTTTGCCAAATTGCCAGACTCAAATCGCGCAGTTCACATATCATTTATCCTGTTTATACGATTCTGCTCCATGTTTTTTAAATACATACTTCAATGGAAATGATATCACATATTTTGGTTCTTTGGGTTTCTGTTTGTTTGACAATGTTTTCAGGTGTAAGTATATTATGAGATAATACTTGGTCATTATGGTTGGCAATGAGGTCGGCTCTATAATTAAAGTTGAACAGTTTTGGGATTTCATTTTTAGTTTTATGTGGAAAGGTCGAACATATTAAATTAATGTTACCGTAAATAATGTTGACGTGACCTATTTAATAAAACTGACGGGCTACGATCCGACAACTTTACAAGTTTTTTTATAATACTACCAGTATTAGAAATAAACTTAAATTCAACTGCATTCGGAACGAAAACATTTTAAAAAGTTAGGCAGTTGTTTCATAGCTTTAGTTATTTATAAAACAGCACCTGTCGTGAAAATACATTTTTTACAAATATGTCGCATTGTCATGACGAATTTTAGGCTGCCACGTTAGTCTAGTGGTCGCAAGCGCTACTGCGGAGCCTGAGGTCCTGGGCTCGATTCCCAGGTCGGGCAAAGTATTACTAGGTTTTTCCATCTGGAGTCTCTCAGTAGCAGAACGGAGACTGGAGTGTGCCCGGTTGATGGCAATAGGCTCGTCCATGAGACTTAAACATAACTGTCAAAATGTGGGTGTACTGTTTGATACATCTCTATCCAACTCTTCGGGTAATACGGGCGTCAATATTTGTAGTAATTGGACAGAAATAGTTACCGTGATAATAAGTAGGTAAGCAGGGCTTTAAAACCACTAAATAAAAGTTAAGCATGAATCACAATTGAAATTGAAATATATTATGTTAAATTAAATGAAACAAGCCCATGTAGAAAAAATAATATATGCAGTAAAGATGACTCAAATTGTAAACATTTTACATATAAAAATAATTTAATTAAAGTCAAACGAACAAAAAGTAGATAGCATTACAACGGCTGTAATGTGATTATACAAAGGTAAGCATCCGTAAGCCTATTAATAGAGTTTCTGCTACTATCGAGAGTTGACAGTTGGATTTATTACTGTGTAGTAAAGTACTGCTCTATGTGGTTGGGTTTCTTTAAATTACCTATCGTAATCGGTTAAACATACAGGGCTGATGTATTTGTCCCGTTATAAGTATCTACTGTCCCTATAAGTTTCAATTGCAGTTAGTTGCAATTACGAGTCCGTTATTATCTAAGTTGTATAAACCATGACAACAAACATGATTACTAACCTAGTTTTTTTGATAAGTAGAACAGGATTCAGATAAAGCGATAACTTTCGTTGAACAAATCTGTCAGATTTCTTAATTATCAATGATATTTTGATGTTGCATGATTCAAGTTAAACATTACATTCTAATAAATAAAAAACTTCTATTGTTAATATTAACACACATTATTTACAATACAACACATTTCACATAAATAAAAAAGCCAACTCTTTTCAAGAAAGAAGCCCACAAAAGTCCAAGATAACAAGAATATCCTTCACAACCTTTTGCAAAATCGCTATCAAAAGAAAAAACGGTTTCACATGTAAAATGCTAAAAGAAAATCTTTTTATATTCGCATTCTCAACCAAATGCGTTTAGATAGCTAGATATTAGTACTTCCTTTAAAGCCTAGGCTTAGTGTAAGACTATTAGGTCAAGTGGCCGACGTGTGTGGCTTCTAGTTAAGCCTGTTACATTAATAAGAATCCTGGTACCTTCTGCAGACTTAAATGCAGAGAAATCTCTGAGCGGGTGATGACTCGGTGTGGGATTGAGTTGGTTCTGTAGTTTTGCTTGAAATCCTTAGAATGGCACGTGGTTTTGTTAATGAAGATGAATTGGAAATGGTGGATGATGGAGATGAAAACGAATGATAGCGTAATGGTTGACAGGAGAGGGAGAGACTGTTTTTTTATAATGGGCCGAGTCAAACTAACATTGGCCAAGGGCAGGAAGATGATGATGATATATATGTAGATGAAAATAATAAAAAAACATCAAATCATAATTATGAGCAGTAGCTTGGGAAAGAATTTACAATAAAGAGAAAATAATGAAAGATATTATCAAATAAAAGTAACAATAGATAAAGAGTGAGATTTTATTGTTAAAACAAAACAAATTGGGTTTCAGATAGGAACGTGATATCGCGAAACCAAATTAACTTTTTATGACAAAAACTTATATTTCACAACATTTTATGGACATATCCCTTAATATGGAAAAAGTTATTAAAGTAACAAATTCAATATTAACATCGCACGTTTTCATATTACGTTCAATATTTTTGCTGTATCTTTTTATCCCAAAACAGCTTTGATAACCGTTGTTCTGGTTTTAAGAACAAGTTTAGCTTCAGAATTTTCTTTAAAACTTATTGTTTGTTTCTTAGACTATGAAAAAGATTTTCATTAGATTGGATCCGATTTTATTGCAAAGAGATTTTGCTATTCACAAAACTTTTGAAATAAAAGTGTTTGACACACACTGGAAATTTTATCTCCTTCAGTGGTAATTCAATAAAATAATCAAAGTAAGGATTTCTATAGAAGGTACATATCTAAGTGAAGTAGGTACTTTGAATTAATATGATTAATTATTTTGACAGTAATTTCCTTCTATTTAATTCTAAATTCATGAAACATTTTCGTAAATGTTTTGTAAGCTCTTGAGAAGACATCACTGAAAATATCTTGCGCCTTGATTGAATCTAAATTAGTCTGTCATAAACAATTAAAATTCTTAATTGCGACTACCAAAAAATATCAGATATCCAAATAATTATGAAAAATCAACTATTACAAAGTCTAAGATGAAAAAACGAATAATATTTTACAACGAAATGTTTTAGCAGTGTATATTTTATAAATAGAAAAACATTTTAGCTATGGTTTGATTAAAGGTACATAATGATAGAAGTATCACATGCATGACACACATGCACTCACGCCTCCTTGCCATGGGGGTAGGCAGAAACCACAGAACGCCACCTGCTACGATCCTTACGAGCAAACGAGGCAAAAGGAGCTTCCTTTTGCCTCGTTTACGTTCATACATCTAGTCATACACGCACGCCGGTTGCGAGTGCTGCGCACCTGACCTTTCTGAAGAACATCACCAATAAGGTCACTATATGTCCTCCTTCTTGTTATTGTTAGTGTGTCTTTGTTAGTCTCCTCTCATTCATCCTCTCAACATGACCAAACCATCTAAGCATTCTCTTTTAAAATTTTGTCACTACATCTTCTTTTAAACCGCACCGCTGCCTTATCACATCACTCCTCAGCCTATCATTCATAGTCACACCATACATGCTCCGCAAGAAACGCATTTACGCAGCGTTTATTCTGCTTTCATGCTTCTTTTGCCACACCCAACATTCACTTCCATACATAAGCGTAGGCACCAGCACACCATTGTGAACAGCCAGTCGTGCCTTTTTGGACTTCAACTGTTTTGCCACAACTGCATGTGTAGCACCTTTCACTTTATTTCCCGCATTCACTCTTCTATCCACATCTCCATCAATCTTTCCATCTCTTGTAAACAGACTCCCCATATATACGAACTCACTTACTTGCTCCACACTCATATCATTTATTATCAAACAGTCAAGGAAAACGATCAATCAACGATAGTCAAGGAAAACGTAATAAAACTTTTGAGGACCTACCCAATGGAACCCGAACAACTCTTGTACGAAACACCTGCCTTAAACTCTTTCAAGGTTAAAACTTGAACGCAAGAGTCAACCGAAGTGGTAACGTTTTCGGACGGTCAAGTGAAAGGTTACCGCAAAACGCACTTTGAATACGTATTACCGTTTTTGTCAAGAGTACCCCAAAGTTTTCTGGGCAATAAAACTGTGGCAAGGTCACAGAAGAAGCGACAAGCGTGCTAATCAATAGTTGCTGACAGAAACTGTTAATAAAAACTGATAACACTTGAAATATTTGTTTTCAGATAAACAACTCACGTTTGTACTCCCATATGAGTTAGACTAAGTGTATTTTGTACTTAGGTTCACCCATATTATAAAAGTTAACTTTGTTTCAGACATGTATTGTTAGCTATTTTGTTCACGTTTTTGGTACGTTTTCTATAATACACACGAGTTTTATACAAAACTTGTAGAAACGATAAACGGAAATATTAGACACAGCCATTTGGATTACATGTTTTATACCTTGATGTAATGACGGGGTAATCTTGATAATATGCTAAAATATGTTTTTTTTTAAGTCTGGATTACCTACCACGATATGTCTAAAACCTAAACATTCAAACTAAATTTAGATTAAACTTGAACCCGATACTCATACTCGTATATCTTCCTTTATACAAGAGACCTCATTACACTAGTCCTGTCAGAAACTGCTACTTTACCCAAAAGATGATTTATATTACCGTTGTATTTGTTAACCACTATACTTAGTACGTACTTATACAAAGCTCATTAATCATATCATTACTATCTCGGAGCTACTAATTGTTAATTTTCCGGATTGTATTTTAATTTATATTTTATCTTTAACTATATACAGTTTATCATTCTACCTCTGTTACGCCTCTGTAACGAATACAAATCATATTTGTTTTGGCATGCAAAAACTGAAATGTTAATTATCGTCTACCGTTTGATAAGCATTTATTTGATCACCATTCGAGGCCACTTCCACCTGGTCTAAATGAGTTTTGGTTAAATTGACTAGCAGATGTCTTTTATTTGCATTATTTATCTGGTTCATAATAATCTGCCTTCATATGTATCTGGCGCTTTCTCAACTATCCTGGAGTCGTCTTCTAGTCTAGGCAGATGCAGTTGAGTACTAGTACTTTACATGGAGCAACTACATATCTGACTTCCATAACCCAGTTACTAGGTACGATATCCTTTAGTTAGATTGGTTGTCAGACTTTCGCTTTCGCTTTGTCAGACCCGTAACGAATTTCTGTGTGAATGTATCTGGTTGATACTGGTATATTCCAAAAATCGTGAAAGACTCTTACCATTTCAAATAACTGCAGCTGTAAAATTCTAAAACTCAGTGCACACGTATTTAGTTTGCAATAAATTCAGAGGTGCCACTGTACATATTGACTTCAACGCCACAACGGTAAACATGAACTCGGTACCGAATAAAAGTGGTCAGAGTGAGAATGCGTTTTTCACGGCGAGATGGTTGCAGAATAGCACTTCTGTACTTAACATTATACATTTTTGCCATAGATGAACGCGATTGTTACTGGATACATTCCAATGAAGATTCAAAACGCTTACGGTCAATCTATTCAAGGTCATGAGGAATTTAAGACTGCTTAAAACTACATTATATTGCATAACTAACATTATTTAACGAGATTAAAACGATAAATACATGGCATAGCATACCTTAAATTTTAGCCATAAAATTTCAAGGCTGTTTTGGAACACACAGAATAAACGTTGAGGCATTAATTTTTGTCTACATGTTTCTATTTGCAAAACTGACTGGCGACTGATACAATAAATATTGTTTTATTCAATAACATAACCAAAACGGATTATTCGATGAAAAAAACCAATACACGGTGGTACAAGCACCCTACTCGTACAAGCGCGGTCAAAAATACCTTACTTTATTAAATTTGTTAAATGTGAAAAGGAATTTTAGTGAAGGGTAAATAATAATAAAAACTTCACAAATGTACATTAATGCTTTATTTACATAATATAATACACTATATAAATTAAACTGTACAATATGTGCTGTTTATATATAAATTTAAATAGTCGATATTTGAGATTTATTGTCCATCATTCGGAAATCCATCTGAATAAGATATTAACGCTATTCATGAAGGGGTTATCATTAAATATGTAAATTTTTATAAATTATACTGTGGAATAGAGGAGTGGACTGTAAGAAATACGCTGGTTGTCGAATAATAATAGGTAGTTCTGTAAGAACGGTTTCACAAATTCTGTTTTAGATTTAGTTAAAATATCGGTATTTTTATGTTCGGCCAAAAAATTAACAGACTCTTTTAATTCCGGTATTTTATTATTACTCTCTTTAACAAACACTGTCAGGGGCCATTCGATATAATTTTGATATATCCAATCAGTGCTCTATAACCATCGTTGATTACAACTGACAAGTTGTGCCGGAGTCGCTCCGCGAGAACAAATATCAGCTAAATTATGTTCGCTACACACATGTCGCCAAAAAAGAGGGGGTAACACCTCAGTAATTTTCGTAACGCGATGACTGGCAAAAGTATTCAGTTTATAAGGTTCCGTTTGAAGCCACGACAGTACGACTGTCTAGTCTGAAGCGGCCGTTATTCTGTTGATTTTAATGCGAGTAAATGTGTCGACTACGAACTTTATTAATTTGCTCAACAACACAGCACCCATTAAGTCTAACCGAGGTATCGTGACGGGTTTTATTGGTGCAACTTTAGATTTAGCGGTCACTAGTCGAACCTTTACGTTACCCTTCAGATCGCGACTGATAACGTACACGCATGCTGCATAGCCACGCAACGAAGCATCACAAAATCCAACTAAGTCGCATTCTGTCTCCCCTGGTAATAGCATGTGACGCTCGATACGTAACTCTTTTAACAGAGGAAGTTCCGAAATAAAATTTTGCCACGATTTTTTATAATATTCGGCAACCTTTCATCCCAACCAATGCCTAGCTTCCACAGTTCCTGCATGATCTGCTTCGCTACAAAAGTGCATGGTGCGATAAAACCCACGGGATCGTAAATCGACGCTAGCAATTTTAGCACTGATCGTTTGGTTGACTCGATGTCCATTAAATTAACCGAAAAAAGAAAATTATCAGATTTTGGAATCCATTTATGACCTAAAACTTTAATGGTACTATAGTTTTCATCTTTAACGAATGTTACGGAATTTTCCCTATTTTCGGAAGGGACGCGTTGCAGTAACTTCTCACTGTTACTCATCCACTTTTTTAAGGTAAAGTTGGCACTTTCAAAAATACCAATTAATTGATCCTGTACTAAGCAAGCTTGCTCAAAAGTATTACATGAATATAACACATCGTCCATGTAAACTCCCTCACGGAGGACCTGAGCAGCGAATGGAAAACGTTTTCCTTCATCGTTAGCTAATTGAAGTCGCGTCCGAATTGCTAAGAACGGTGAACAACTAAGTCCGTACGTCACAGTTTTTAATTCGTATAATTTTATTGGATCGTTAGGCGACTCTCGATATAAAATGTGTTGATCCAGGCGATCTTCTTTTCTCAAGGAGATAGCACGATACAAACATCACTAACTAGACAATATTCAAATAGCCGAAATTTCAAAATTATTGCTGCAATATCCGGATACAGCTTGGGTCCGACTAACAGAATATCATTTAAAGACACGTTATTGCTACTTTTCGCTGACGCGTCAAACACTACACGTAAAGGCGTGGAGGTACTAGTAGGTCGCAGAATACTGTGATGTGGGATAATGAATTTGCTAGGCTTATCACCCTGATAAAGTTCCATATGACCAAGGTCTTCATATTCCCGCATAAATTCCTTGTACTTATTGTTTAGATTAGTGCGCGCGAGTTTACGTTCCGTGTACAATAACCTGCGCTCAGCCACCGCACGCATTGCTCGGTATCCCAAAGCCAGGCAAGCCAAAGTCTGAGCCCTCCAGCTACCGCCCTATTAGCTTACTCAATGTTCTCGGCAAAATCTAAGAGATACTTATTTATAAGCGTCTCAAGACTACGCCGAAGCAAAGAGCCTCATTCCCAACGAGCAGTTCGGTTTCCGTCCCCAACACTCGAGTATCCACCAGGTCCACCGTATAGTAGAGCACTTATGCGCTGGTCTGCAGCGTAACGCGACGACGGGTGTGCTATTCTTCGACATAGCGAAAGCCTTCGACAAAGTCTGGCACAACGGCTTGATATACAAGCTTTACCAACTAGGAGTGCCAGATCGTCTCGTGCTGATCTTACGAGACTTTTTGTCGAATCGCACCTTCCGCTATCGCATCGAGGGTGCACTCTCGTCCCCTCACCCTATTCGCGCCGGTGTCCCTCAGGGTTCCGTTATATCTCCTCTAGTCTTCACGCTGTTTACTAGCGATATCCCACAGAGTAAAAAGGCTCAGTTGGCTCTCTTCGCCGACGACACTGCCGTTTACTATACCGGTCACTGTCCCAACGCTATAGCTCGTACACTCCAAACCTCCGCAAACGTCTTAGGCGTTTGGTTCCGGAAATGGAGAATCGAGGTCAACCCCGATAAGAGTCAGGCGGTTCTCTTCTCGAGACGTCGTCGAGTCCCACCCCCCCTTCCCAGCCCGATCACTATGTACGGCAAGCCAATCCCTTGGGAGAAGCAAGCCAAATACCTAGGCGTGATCCTTGATTAAAACTTAACGTTTAAACAGCAAATTAAGGCTGTTCGCGCGCGGGCCGCTTTCGCTCTTGGTAGACTCCACTTTATTCTGACAGCCCGTTGCAAACTGTCACTTAAATGCAAGCTGCGCATCTACACCGCAGTCATCCGTCCCATCATGACCTATGCCTGCGTTGTATTCGCGCACGCTCACCCACGTCATCTCCATAAGATGCAGACCCTCCAGAACCGTTTCCTTAGAAAGGTCACGGGTGCCCCCTACTATGACCGAAATATAGATCTCCACGTAGACCTAAAAATGCCTACCATAAACCAGTTCATGAAACGCTTATCGAAGCGTTTCTTTGACTGTGGCATAAAACACCCCAACCCCTTGATCTCAGCGGCCGCCCGCTACACTCCCTCCCGTATTAGTAGTATTCGCCGACCAAGGCATACCTTAATCGCCCCCGACGACGCCACAACCCTCCTCCAGGAGAGTAGTAAGGCCACCAGCACGCTTCATAAGCCCAAAACCCGATCGCCGTCCTACCGTCCTCGCCGCCGAGGCCCGCCGCGACGCCCAAATCTACGCCCCTCCCGACCCTTGCTCGAGCCAGCCCGCGCCGCTGAGCCTGTAGCTTTAAATTCGTCCCTAATTCATATCAATCCTGATCCAGCTAGTCCCTTGCTGCCCTCTTCCAGCGACGCCCTAAGCCGAGGTCCGTACCCCACAGGGGGTGCCCTTAGCGTTGTCGCTTAGTTTTAGTTAGTATTTAAGTTTAAGTCCTGGCTGGAGGCCTTAATTTATAAGGGCAACCACAGGCAAGTCCGTCTAAGCAGACGACAACCTCATAGGTTGACCTGCGAGATGCCATTTATAAAAAAAAAAAAAACGCACGCATTGCACCTAGCGGCGAGCGTTCGGGCACAAAAGGCAGCGGAACTACGTATTGCCCGTTCGACTCTCGAGTATGTTCATTAGCGAATATCTCCTCGGCTAACTGATCCATAGGATATATTGAAGGTGTGCACGGCACTTCTTCAATTTCCCAAAAACTGCGTAATGTTTTTTCAATCGACTGTTCTTCGTTATATGAAACCGATAAATTAAGATTTTGCGAACTATTTTATTAATTGGATATAATTTTCCGCTAATAACATAACCAAAAACTGTTTTAATAACACTTGGAATCCCATCCTTAATTACTAATGGTTTATCTCTAATGATATCTGGTACTATGTCGTTACCTAATAAAATATCTATTCGCGAACGCTTAAAAAACAGTGGATCTGTTAACTTATAAGTGTCATACTCATTAATGACAATATCTGTGAAAGATATATTAGGCATATCAGCGGACTCCCTTGAAATAACTACTAAATTAACACTAAATGTAGGATCACTCGCATGTCTAGGCTTTAATGTGCAAGTAACCATGCCTTGATTTTTAACTATGCTCCCACCTATACCATAAATAGTAAAAGGACATTTTTTACGTTTTAATCCCAATTTATGAGCACATTCAGTTGTTATAAAGGAATAAAGGAGCTCTGAGCGCCAGAATCGATGACTGCACGGCACTCTTGAAATTGACCAACTTAAAGCAGAACCTTTTGCGCATGAAAGTAAATAATGAAATTTATCTATATCTGAGAAATTTCTATTGTGAACTTATGATGAGAATGTGTCATAAAAGTTATCCAATCTTCAACTGCTCCATCAAATTAAAATAATGATAGCTTTGGTAACGCAGGAGTGGGTACTACTAATTCAATTTTTTTTTGAAGCAGGATAAAAATTGGAGTCAGATTTAGAATGTTTACTAGCGATTAACTGACATGTATTATACATTTCATCAAATGTTTCAAGTTCACTAATCGACATTTTAGCAGTAGATTTTATTTGCACTTCTATTTCGTACAAATCAAATATGGTGGATTCAAACTTCGCACGAACACTTTCCATTTCCGACATTAATACCGTAAACAATGACAATATATCTGGTTCAGTTCCCAACTTTTTGGAATAATCATAAAGCTTTTGTATCTTCGTAAATAAATATTCCTTTCTAACTATTAATATTTTCCGTTTCGTTTGTAAAACTTCCGCCATTTTGCCACGGAGTCAATATTAGATAGTTCATTGGGTTAATGACAATGACAAAATACGCGCACCTCCACCTCCCTGTAGATGGCGCGTTCGTCGCTTTTTTGCGTGCTGTCTAATAGCTCGTGGGTCGGCCAATCACGTACCGACTAAGCGAGCGTAAACAAACATTCACTATCAAATTCGTCCAATCATGGGATAGATACAGAATATATACATATTTATACAACAAAAACTACAATTTATTTACATACGCCATCATAACTATAACTAAGTAAAAATAACTACAACAACTAACCTTATTTAAATTTGAAATAAATTCGTAAAAATAAATCTAAAATCTGCCTCGACATAACGCTCTTTTTCGCGGAAGTTTCCGAAGACTAGTAATGAATGGGTCTGAGCTGAGTAAAAGTCTGTTAAGTAAGTCCGTATTCGTAAGTACTCGCGACATTTTTCTCGTGTGATCCCGACTGAAGGCCTTA
Source organism: Dasypolia templi (assembly GCA_963555695.1). NCBI lineage: Eukaryota > Metazoa > Arthropoda > Insecta > Lepidoptera > Noctuidae > Dasypolia > Dasypolia templi. Next base: position 13,193,136 of record OY743158.1, on the reverse strand, counting down.
TAATGTTTGTTGTTAGATTCTGCCACCTCTTCGGATAATTCCCCGATGGATAATAAAGCATACTGTGCCACTTCAGCACCATGGATGAGGACTTTGGAATGAAGTTCTTAATTAATAAATATTGATGCTTCGTCAACTTAGCCTCAACAAAAACGGATAAGACCTCGTCCGCATTTATATTCAGTCTTAAGGTAGCATTAGACGTATCAGAAGTATTGAGTAGTGCATTATTAGCACAGTCAACTACTTGAGATAATTCTGCCCATCTTCTACGTTTCGAGCGCTGAGTCAATTCTGAAAAGTCTTTCCTGGGACGTCCGCGTTCGCAAGATTGCCCGGGCTGGTTCGCGTTTCCTTGAATGCACTTCTCATTACCCTAACTAATTCGACACATTCAATTTCATTTCACCAATCTGAGTGAGATTTTTGAAATGATCAGAGAGACATTTTCCCAAAATCAATCAAGACATAAAAACTACACAAACAATAGTGCTAATGAGTTACTGATAAGGCGAGCGCAATGTAATGATGTGTTCTCTTCGGAGGTCGAACAATAAGTGATTTTTATGTTTATTTTTTTTGTTTGTTCTACTTAACCGGACTATCCTGTGGCTGCCTTAAGCGAACTCAAAGCCTCCAGCCAGGGGAGCAAAACTAACATTACTAAGCGACTGCTCGCTAAGGGCACCCCCTGTGGGGTACGGACCTCGGCTTAGGGCTTTGCTGGAGGGAGGATAGCCATATGGGACGGGCTGGATCAGATTTCATTATTTTTATTATCGGGGGAATTTAAAGCTACAGGCTCAGCTCCGGTGCGGGCCTGCCATTCGCCGAGCAAGGGTCCGTGGGGACAGTTACGTCGGGGTCTGTGCGAGGTACCTCGACGGCGAGGTCGGAGTTTTTTTTGCAATGCACTGGTGCACCTACTACTCTCCTGGATGAGAGTTATGTGGTCATCGGGGACATGTCTGGGACGGCGGACTTGACTAATGGTGGAGGGAATATAACTTGCGACCTTGACAACCAGAGTGTTGCGGTGATTCGCGGCGGTATCGAAGAAACGCTTTGAGTCGCGTTTCATAAATTGACGGATAGTGGGAATTTCGAGGTCGACGTGGAGGATTTCGTTGCGAACGTACCCGGGGGAGCCTGTTGTCCTACGGAGGAATTTGTTCTAGAGGGTCAGCATTCTATTGAAGAGATGGACTTGGCGTGTGCAAAGACTGCACTGGCATTGGTCATGATCGGGCGAATGCACGCTGTGTAAATACGCAATTTGCACTTTAGTGACAATTTGCTACGTGCGTTTAGGACGAAGTGGAGTCTACCTAGAGCGAAGGCGGCGCGCAAACGAGCCGCTTTAATATGCTCTTAAAAGGAGAGGTGTTCGTCGCTCCCAAGAGATCGGCTTGCCGAACATGGTGATCGGTCGAAGATAATTAGGTAAAATGGGTGACATATTAATACTTTTGGGTAGCTTGTTTATCGGTAAATCAATATAGATGGAGAAATTATGCATTCGTGTCCCAAATAGGTAGACAAACAATGATTTATTATACCAAAGTTTATGTCAGGGGCAAATCAAAAACGAGTATGAGTAATGCCGAAATTCAAATATTTCGTTGAATGACTTATAAATTTTTGACCCACTTTCGATGAAGGCAAAAGTTGAAAACAATGACTATGAAGACGATTTATGAAACGGAGTCCTTGAAACAACGATTGGTGAAGTGGAATGGAACGTTCAAGCAATTTTAGTGAGATGCGAAAAAACTTTGAGAACTGAAGTGCTTGCAAACTAAAAGTATGTTTTTTTTCACACAAATAAAGGTGTGATTATAATCTTATCAACATTATTTTGTTTTTAATCCAATTTAGCTGGGGTCGCACAGATAGGTATTTGACCCTAAAAGTCGGGCGAAATCCATTTTATTTGTTTTAGTTAGACGCCGTTTTTTATTATTCCTCGAAATACAATGGTATCTCCTCCTACCTTCAGCGTAAACCCGACGCGCTAGAACCTTTCCCCCGCTCCATGCGCTCAGTCGGAAATTACCGTTCGCTTGCCGTGGTCGTGTAATTAGTCGATACGCTCGAATTTCATAGTTTTCAAATATTAAATTTATGGTGAAAAAGTCAATTTCTTGTGAATTTCTACTATGGATCTTACACAACCATGTAAGTACTATTTATTTTATTTAGTTTTGTTATGAAAAGAGGGAGTTTTTGTACCTTTAGTTCCATTAGTAAATAATTCTTAAAAAGTCCTATAAAATACGCATTTAAAAAAATCTTTAAGCGTTTTAAAGTATTTCTGAGCATTTCTAAGTAAAAAATTATATGTTTTGCTTTAGAAAAGACTCTGTAGTATTCTAAAATACGTAAAACACCCACCCTAACGCACCCCTCTATTTTTGGCAATTTTTTTTTTGCACGGACTCAAAAAACCAAGTACTGTTTTTTTTTTAATGAAAATTAGTTTATTTTATATCCAGGCTCTTCTGGGATGTGAAAGAGTCCTCTTTCAGCGGAATGCATCATCAGGCGGCATGAATCTTTTGGAGGAAAATGATATTTGCAATATTGGTATTGAAAATAACTCTGAAGATGATGAAAATTTGAAATAAAATTTGTTAAGAATAGTGTATGCCTTTTTTTACTCTATTATACCTCAAAATACTTTAAATACTTTAATAATACTATAAAACGCAAAAAAAAAAATCGTCCGACTTTAGGGCCAAATACCTGTCTGTGGGTCGCCCCAACTTGTCATTCTCTTCAATACTTGTCTACTTGTCGTCATCTCGGTAAATACCCCTTTTCTAGCCATATCTGTTTTCAGAAAGTCCATCCACCGTTTTTTGGGGCTTCTCCTACTCTTATAGCCATCCACATTCATGCTCAAAAAATTTCCTATGACATTTTCATCATTTCTCCGCATTATATGCCCATATCATGACAACCGATTTCCACTCAACTTTTCACCGATGCCACATTCACTTAACTTCTTCTCATTTACTCATTTCTTATGAGTCTTATACTTAGTAAAAATATAAAATTCACCGACTGGCAGATAACACACAGTCAAAAGCGCTGGGTGTAGCAGCATGAAATTTTGCAAAAACTCAATTAAAATTTCCTTTAACAAAAAATCAAACGGGGAATAATGTATGCTATAGGAGATCGTCATTTTAGCCTATGGAAAATTCAATTAAAGCTCGAGGCGTATGAGTGACAAAAATGCATTTTTTTTAAATGCGACAGTCAATCTCAGTTCGAATAATCAACTAAAAAAAAAAAAGTCTGTATGTCGCATATTGATAGCTTAAAGTGCTACTTAAACCTGTAGAACATGGCATAGGTAAACTGCTGCACGTAAAAGGACACTTATTCAATAAATTATGGACCTGCCCATGACGCTCACGTTTATGGAAAGGTCTAGAAATTCTTCTTTTGACCTGCAAAAATCCATTTGGCGATCTGAGTACAGACAAAGAATCTTTTTGATAAAATATTCCTTTTAATTTTGCCCCGAGAATTACTGAGGAGGTACAGAACATATCTAATTAAGAAAATGAAAATGAGGTTCAAGAATCTATAAAGGCACCAGAAAAATAATTTTAATTCAACATTGTTTGTGCGAATTGGAATGTTTGTGCCTAAAGTCAATCATGTTTTGCATTCAAATTTATTTATTTGTTAGAATATAGGTTTACAATTGAACAAACTCAAACTGAAATGGCCCCTTTATATTCTACCATTTCCTATGGTGTGCAAATATTTATTTTTTAATTTGGGCAGTGCTATTATTTTTATGAAAGAAATAAATGACAGACAGCAACAATAAATAAGAACTCAGGCATTAGGATTTTTGAGGAAAAAAATGAATTGATGTGAAATTTATACCTTCAAGTTTATGTCAGTTCATGAGATAAAGGCTCGGGCCAATTATCTAGGATAATTGGTCCGAGGATAAAGGTCTTCCTTGAAAATTAGCATGAAGTTGCACAAAAACATTCAAAAGAATTTACTATGTAGGTACATGTTTTTATTTGTGTCAGCATCTTTATCTTCTAATTTCAGTTTAATGCGACACTTACCAACGTTACATCCTCCATCTACACCAATTAGCTCATACTCACTAATTTCAAGGGTCCACTCATTTAGAAGGTAACATGCACCTCCATAATTTCAGCCTACCTAAATGTTTGCCCATAAATAAAATTTCCATTAAAGCCTCGCTAACAACATAACCTAGTCCTTAACCGAGCTCATAAAAGCTGTATATTACAGCACTGTGTAATACACAATGTTTGTTGAACGAGCGTAACTTTTATAATAAAGACAGAGAGTGGAGAAAGGCCTATAGACACGTAAGTGGCTAGGCTCCCAGAAGAGAACTTCGGATGTACTTGAGTACTTTGAGGTATGGTGTATGTTAATGGACGCACCTGCTGATGGTACTGTAGGAGGTAATTTAGCTGGAGGTAATGTCCGTATTTGAGGATGTGTGGAGGATAATGTCAGAGTCTAGGTTGATAGTGATGGTAGAAAGGAGAATCTTAAAGCAACGATTCTCAATTATCTATTAAAAAAAGTAGGTAACGTTGGAGGCTACTTCAGAACTGTTGCAGTAGCCTCGATGAAAAATGTATCTTGAAAAGTAGATTGTTCAAGTAAAACTTTTACTTATTTTTGTAAAGAGAAGAACGTAATCCATTGTAAATAAGTTAAGTACATTTTTGACCTTAATGTACAGTTTTGAACAATGTTGCTACAAGAATTAATAGAAATATTAGATCTAAATTTTATAGATCTAAATTTAAAACTTGATGCAAGAAACTAGACGCTATTACGGAAACGGTATTTCTATATTTAGATTCAACAATGCAAGCAGCTCTTTCAGGTAAATTAAGTTCAACTGCTTAAACAGCAGTAAGAAAACTTAGACAGTTGACCGATATAGTATACTTTGTATATTTCCACAGTATTATGTGTTATGGAGTTCTGCTGTGGAGATCGGCAGCTGACGTAGATTCAATTTTAATTTTACGTAAGAGGGCAATCCGCGCAATTTAAAGAGAAACCGACGAATTCTGCCAGCTCTTCTCCATAGGAAACGAACAATTGGAACCGTGCACCTAGTTTCTGACGTTTTATAAGTGCCCATGTAGGTTTACGTAAATAAATAATTGATTTAATTTGATTCGATTAAATTTGAGTTCGCCATTAAATTCAGTCATTTCAACCCCGATGTCAAATAGTGGGTTTTCGTAGGCACTCTTTCAGATTCTTGCTTGACTTATTTGTGTATGTAAATCAAAATTTGTCAAATATTGTCTTTTTCTTTTAAATTGACAGCATGTCTTTGGCTACAAAGTACCTTCTAATAAAACACAGCCTTAGCCTGTTGAGCGCACTGATTATGGCAATTACTCTTCAATTAAAGAGAAGCCTTGCTGCATCGGACGTTTTCCGACTACGAGACGGACTGGAAGAGACGTGATAATTACTTCCTCTTAAATAATGGTCTAGTGACGTAACAATTTGTAATTATCAAGAAGTTTAAGGGTTGTGTTGTTCTGTTCTGTTTCGTTTGGTGCCCTTTGACCATTCTAATGTTGTTTATTTGTTTATTTAATTCGGGAAATGAACAGTTACACAAACATCTGAACAAACAGTAAGTGAAAAAAGAACAGATCACAAATGTGTAGCTCACGAAGTTATACACATCCTAAATGCTACATAGTTAAATAGTTAAAAAACTATTTGCATACGAGTGAAAAATAAAAGGTTAAATCTAAAGAAAATTCTTAAATCAAAAGAAAAAAAACACATACTTTTTTAACAATTATAACAGAACAAATCTTAACAACGAAAAGTTTGAATCAATTACAAATTGCATCTTTTATATATCGTTGTTGTTGTTTTACATATTGATTGTGGGGGATTTTATGATTTTACAGATACATATACCCTCGTGATGGTAACATTAGTAAAATATGCACTTTCTTATATTTTTTCTTCTATTGACTTATTGAGCTGGCTTTGGGTTTAGTTATTTAATCTCAAATGTGTGGTAACGAATCTAGTTTTTGTCACAAAGACTGAACAATAAGTAATAGGTAAACTCAAGTGTTTTCAGAGCAATCTTTAACTAATTTTAATAGTTAGTGTTGATCATCCATACAATCAGAATCATCCAATAGTAAAAAGCATTTCAAAGTAAAATAATTTCCGCTTCAACAAAAGAAATCACACCTGCAAAATTCCCAAAAATATCTCAGCAAAAAACTCAATGCTTCACATACATTTCCACATACAGGAAGACCATGCCGCCAAGATAAGGTGGAGTGATACATACACATTTCAACGCACTCAAAATATACTGCCACAAAGACCCGAATATCTCACACATATAACCTTTATATGGATTCTCAGCACACCTTGGGGACCCAGCTCGTAACATTGAGCGCGCACTGACGTATAAATGGGCGAATTTCTATGATTATGTCTATTTTTACATCCTTTCTCCCTACCGGGAAGTTTTGGAGAGAAGTTTCAACGCATATCGTTACGTGTTCGTTGTTGTTTGACAAAGATTTGAATTTGGAAGGATTAGCCGATTTGGAGAAGTTTGATTCTATTGTAAAATACGAAACAACTTTGGTCTGGAAACTGGATAAGAATAAATCAAAAGTAATTTATTCAATTAGTGAGAATCAGCCCTTTTCGAACGTCAAAATGACATAAGACAGTCGCTTAAAATGCCCGCCCATCACCAATTCCTAGTGGTTTAGCTGGGAAGAAGAAATGACGCAACAAAATCCGTTAGAATAATTTGATTCTATACAATATTTGTAAAGTAATTAAGATTAGGAAACACAAAACATTAAATTACAAATACCTGCAGTTCGCAACCGGCGCGCGTGTATGGCCATATGTATGAACGTAAACGAGGCAAAAGGAGTATGTAAGGATCGATCGTTGCAGGTGTTTTTCTGTGGTTTCTGCCGACCCTTATGTGAAGAAGGCGTAAGTTTATGTATGGATGTGTAGGTACAGCTTGTACAACAGATAGTTTTTTTCGCAGCCTGTGATACTCGTAATCAATCATTGGTGGCCCTGTGGTAACGGCTGCGACTAAAGAATTGTAGGTCGTAGGTTCGAACCCAGTCAGACGCTTTACCTCGTGTAAATTATTTCATCACCACTGCTCTCAAAACGGTGAAGGAAAACATCGTGATGAAACCGGCATGTCCAAGAACCAAAAATTCAAAGGCATGTGACATCTACCTACACAGAGAGAGGAGGCCTGAGTTCCAGCAGTGGGAACATTAAGGCTTATTATGCTGTGCTAATCATAAAAGGAACGAACATTGATCACTATGCTTGCTCATTTCGGTTTCGCAATTTCTGACTACATATTGGAGTCCTTCTCACACAGGATGCCAGAAATGTCTAAGATAACAAGCAATGCACTTTTAAAAATGTTATCAATATAAAAAGTATCGGTTACACTGACACATTATCAAATTTTATTGACATGAAAATTGAAAGTGGAATTTCATGGACGCGTCACATTTAGGCACAGTTCGTTACATGAACGAGAAGAAAGATATAACTCTCTCCTTTCACACAAAATCTCACTAATTCTTTATTTTTAAGAAGTTCACTTCTATCACGTGTACGGCGCTGCACGCAGTTCCCTAAGGAATATCTATTGCATAATGGGCAATCATAATCAAGCTACCTGTATAAAAAACCGCGTAAAAAAACAAAACACAATGTTGACTTTAAGTTCATTGTTTTATTTCACCTTTAATTCTCGTACAAATGCAATACTCTCAGTTTCCAAAGCGAGACTTAATTCGATATCCAATTTAAATGCTGATCGCGAATTGAGAGATAAAGGTAAAGTTACGGAAATTCCAGAGCATTCCAAAGAAGATTAGAACAATTTTCGTACAACGCCACGAAGCGTTGAGATAGCTTCGAAGTTATTTTACGAGTCTTTGACCTTGGAGTTTGATGCTATTTTTTGCAAATCATTAGCTAAATAGTGCTGTAATTGACTGACTGACAGACAACCCTTACAATAAACAAATGAAATAGAAATAAATATAACCGTGTTCTATAAAGAATTAAAAAAAGGACTGATAAGAACTTTCGAAATAAACCCCTAAGTGGATTAGCTATCAGCGCATACCTTATGAGATAGCGACAGTCACTTGTTAACTGGTACCTACTGTCTAATGTAAATAGGTGTTGATTTCCAAAGAAATCGTACGTTTCATTCTGGCCCAATTGTAGTCTAATAGCTGGGGTCAGACAAAAAGTTTGCATACCTACGCGAAGCAGATAGAAAATCACGTACTTTATACACATTTTCTGTCTCGTTAACATGTGGCGGCATCTATACCGCTACATGCTAACACCGCATGACACTGACGTCACACAAATCCTGCATCGCGCAATCAGAGTTTACCGCGCAGCTAGCATATATACAACTTCCCTACATCAACCGTCGGGTAGTTGCCCACCAGACACAACATCCATCTGGTCGGAGGATCCTCCCTTTTCCAAGAGTATGAGTGAACTTTACACCCTGTTCCTCATATCTCTACACTGGTAACCCCGAATATGAACGTCCGCGCAGCCTTCGTGCAACTACTTCAGCGTGACGTCATCATCATCACTCCCGTAAGTCACACAGCCAGCCAGCAACCACGGCTTGAACGGTTGTCCTGACCATCAGCATGCAGCGCAAGTGCATACCTGATCATCATCCTCAGCCTTATCAGCAACCTTGGCACAGCACACTGCACATTCGGCCGGTCCACAAGCAGAGCGCTTAATCCCGCTCCTGCAGTTAGCCACCTCGACGCACTAGGGCATCTTCGCCATCTTAGCAGGCAGTTCCGAACCACGGTGAAATATGCGACACCCGGGTCCAACCCACTGGAACCCCAACTGGTACTGGCAAGCATCGCAAGATACAAGACTTAGTCCACTATCGACCTCCGGTCTCTGGAGGGGAGTGATGTGGCGGCATCTACACCCCTACATGCTAACAACGCATGACACTGACGTCACACAAATCCAGCATCGCGCAATCAGAGTTTACCGCGCAGCTAGCATATATACAACTTCCCTACATCAATCGTCGGGCAGTTGCCCACCAAATACGACATCCGACATACAGGATCCTCCCTCAGAGATAAATTTAAAGAGATTAATATAACGACTGTGCCTTCTCAGTACATTTATGAAAATCTTTTGTATGCACATAAACATATTAATCTGTTTAAAAAATACAGTGATATCCATAATATAAGTACTAGGAACAAACACAAATTTGTTGTTCCTACTACCAGGCTCAAGAAAATTGGTGGCTCGTTTGAATGTCAATGTATACGTTTTTATAATAATCTTCCCAGCCACATTCAAGGACTAAGCCTTAATAAATTCAAATCTTTTATAAAGGGGAAATTATGCCAGAAAGCGTATTATACTGTCAAAGACTATATTGAGGACAGGAAGGCTTGGGATTGAGCTGCTCCAATAAATTTACACAGACTATCTTGATGATTAAAAAAAATTGCAAAATAATATTAAACATTTTACTTTGCAATTTTTTTTTTTTAATGTTTTTATCGATCTGTACCAAAGTCAAAGTCAAAGTCAAAGCATTTATTTCAAATAGGCCCATAAAATGGCACTTTTGAACGTCAAAAATTACAATAAAAATACAACTGGTTCTAGGCGCCACTTCCAACCTTTTTACATACACAATGACATGTATGTATTTACTGTATAAAGTATAATATTATTCTAATTTTGTGAATGTGAGGACCATGTGTGTCATTGTATTTTTCTTTTTATTCATCCAGTTGTTTAACTCATGGTCTAGCTGTTTCAGTAATTTATGCGGCCTACCCAAATGTCCTTTCTTTGGTAATGTTCGTCGAATCGTTGAGCTCCTTAAGTTCTGTGTTGAGCTGCATGATTACTGACAAATGCGTGCACTGACTGGACGTGGTTCTTTCCTCAAAATACCATTTCAGACATCAATCTACATGGTCTGCACATGACCTGACCAAGATTATGTCTAGACTTTAAAAGAGACTGTGACATCTGAGTTTGTTTCGGCCTTTCTTTTCAGAGTAGTCAGATAGGAAACGCCGATCTCATCTACTTTTAATATATGATTGACGTGTAAAAGTGTTTGTAAAAACCTACTTACAGAAATAAAATCATTTATCTCCCTTTTTCAAAGAGTATGAGTGAACTTTACATCCTGTTCCTCATATCTCATCAAACACTTACTACATGATCTAATAAGTGTTACTTTTTCTCATTATTACTTGTATTTAGTGACTTGTTACTTTACTCCGTCTACGTATGTAAACGAAATCTTGAAACACAGTTTGTATAAAATAGAAAAAAAAGCATTAAGTAGCGTGTTTGGAACACTTAAGAATCTTAACATTGTTAGTTGAAAGGCAGTGACTAGACATACCATTAAGTTGTGGTTGAGATAAATGTAGAACTAAGGAGTCACGACCCTTACTCCCAGCCCGATCACTATGTACGGTAAGCCGATCCCCTGGGATAAGCAAGCCAAATACCTAGGCGTGATCCTCGATGAAAACCTTACCTTTAAGGCTCATATTAAGGCGTTTCGCGCACGCGCCTCGTTCGCTCTTAGCAGGCTCCACTTTGTACTGACAGCCCGTAGTAAACTGTCACTTAAATGCAAGCTGCGCATCTACACCGCAGTCATCCGTCCCATCATGACCTATGCCTGCGTTGTATTTGCGCACGCTCACCCACGTCATCTCCATAAGATGCAGACCCTCCAGAACCGTTTCCTCAGAAAGGTCACGGGTGCCCCCTTCTATGTCCGTAACATAAATCTCCACATCGACCTTAAAATGCCTACCATAAACCAGTTCATGAAACGCTTATCGAAGCGTTTCTTCGACTGTGGCATCAAACACTCCAACCCCTTGATCTCAGCGGCCGCCCGCTACGCTCCCTCCCGCATTAGCAGTATTCGCCGACCAAGGCATACTTTAATCGCCCCTGACGACGCCACTACCCTCCTCCAGGAGAGTAGAAGGGCCACCAGCACACTACATAAGCCCAAAACCCGATCGCCGTCCTACCGTCCTCGCCGCCGAGGCCCGCCGCGACGCCCAAATACACGCCCCTCCCGACCCTTGCTCGAGCCAGCCCGCGCCGCTGAGCCTGTAGCTTTAAATTCGTCCCTAAATCAAAGAAATCGTGATCCAGCTAGTCCCTTGCTGCCCTCTTCCAGCGACGCCCTAAGCCGAGGTCCGTACCCCACAGGGGGTGCCCTTAGCGTTGTCGCATAGTTTTAGTTAGTATTTAAGTTTAAGTCCTGGCTGGAGGCCTTAATTTATTAGGGCAACCACAGGCAAGTCCGTTTAAGCAGACGACAACCTCATAGGTTGACCTGCGAGATGCCATACACAAAAAAAAAAAAACACGACCCTTACTAATGAGGCAAGTACTCAGAAGGAACAAAATTAGCTTTAGTTCAGTGCGGTTTGCATGAACATATGTCTTAAGTCTTAAAACAAGGGAACAGTTAAGTACAAGCCATCAAAGGCCCGAGGATGAACGCCTAACGTAAACGTAACGTAAATTGTCACGATTTTTTAATCGAAAACACAACTATCCTATAGCAATAGTTTAAATGTTTAATAACAGCACTATTAGTAGCACCCATTGGTATGAATAAAGCTTTAATACTAAGTAAATAGTGTGTATATTGTGTCTCGAGTATTTTAAATCTTAGAATCCTTCAAATTTACGTTACAATGACTCCGTGCATTCGTGCTCGACCCTTAGTAATAAAAGAAACTAAAGTCAGTTTTAACACTATTTCGCCTTTTAATCCACTCTTCAGGTCTTTACTTCATTATAATAAAACTAAATGTTATATCAAAAAGTTTCGAATTCCAGGTCTGGTAAAGTGTAATTGATTCCATCAATAATTTCTCAGCAGCAACCCGGAGTCTGGATTGGACTGGAGCCCGGTTGATGGCAATAGGTTCGTGTTGATGGCAAAAGGGAGTTTTACAGTGGACTTGAAAAACGTAACTGAATAAATGTACTATAAGTTTACCTCTGCTTAACCCTTCTAGAAAAACAGGCGTGATGTTATGTTAAACTGTCTAATACTATATAATTTAAATTCAATAGTCTAAGACAGTTCTTTTAGTATTTGATACATACCCAATCTGCCTTCAGGTGTTCTGTAGTTTTATTCCTTGCTTCGGAACCATCTTTACTAATTTACATTTCTCTGATCCCTTACCGAGATGAAAAAGTATCGTCATTTATTCATCTTGACTTGAAAGGTAAGTTAGGGTTGTCGAGTTAAAATCAAGAAATGCGGAAAAAATTCAACTGAAAATTATCAAAGTCAAATCATTTATTTCAAGTAGGCAATTAAATGGCACTTTTAAACGTCTTAATCCGTATTTCCTGAGGACCAATTGACATTCGCTTACAAAACTTTTCGTGTATATCATATCTTTGGCACTTGTTTATCGATTTTGGAAATGTCTAATTTTGGAAATGGGTATGCTTCAGTGGTGGTTCCTATATAAGTTTTTTTTTATAATTTTGTGGGGTCGTTTTTCAGTTACCTTTAACTATACATATTTTTCTACTAATTGTCTAACGATGATGTTATAATAACTTCCTGTAAGTGTAATTTACAATTTTTATTTTTTATTTTACAACGACTTCCAATAGAATTCACATAAGGTTTTCGGTAACATAATTATAATAATAACATAACATAATATCACGCCTTGTTTCCCCGAAGGGTTGGGCAGAGGTGTACCGTACCTATTAGTACACCCACATTTCGCCAGTTATGTTTTTAAGTCCCATGTAATAGGGGGCGAGCCTATTGCCATCAACGGGCACAAATCCAGACTCCGGGCTGCTTCTGAGAAATCCCAGATAGAAAAAACCCAATAACACGTTGCCCGCCCTGGGAATCGAACCCAGGACCTCACGGTCAGCAGTAGCGATTGCGACCACTAGACCAACGAGGCAGTCAATTCTAGTAATCTCATACATTTTCTTCTTTGTCTAGGCCCTCTGCTTTTGTTTAAATAAATTGAACATATAATTATTCACATTCAAAACATAACGTAATACTGAAAAAAAAACAATTTGTATTTCACGAAGGGGTGGTGTTTCCAACAACCATATTTTGACAGTTACGTAAAATTTCTGGGTAATTAGAAACTATACGTTTACTACCCTTATTGCGTAACACACTTTCAATCATAATCAAAGAGTTTCGAAGGATATTCCGAATCCATTGCTTCATTGGTTTGAAAAATGGGTCTGCCAAACAAAGTAAATGACGCAATGAACGAGGCTGAAGTATCAAAATGAAAATAATTGCGGCCGATTGTCATTTTATGTTTGTTACGCAATTACACCACATATCTCTTTTACTCCTTTCAGTGACGTTAGCTCTAACAGCAACCTTATTACAATCAAAATACAGATCACTGTGATTCAAAATCAGAAGTAAAGTGACTGTAACATTGTCTATAAACTCGCGATTAAATTAGTATGGCATCTTCAGGTTAATTCAAAAATCTCCGCTTTGTTATAGATAATTGCTAGTTAAAATGGAGTCTTCATTTTCATACATTCTGAGTGATCCACAGTTTCATTTAATACCATCTTCTCAGCATTGATTACTGCGTTCGCTTAAGGCGGATTGGCGATTGCAGAAGACTTAAAATATTAAAGTCAAGGTTTAGACAAGAAAAAAAAAAAACCTTGTGAAAAACCCTGATTGTGGTGTACGTAAGTCAACTTTGTCATATTCTTTTAGTGTTGTCAAATAATAAAAAAAACTTGTGTGTGTGTTACGTAAATACTGTTTTTTCTAGTATCCATGTTTTTTCGTTCAAGGAGGGTTGTGTAACTCAGTTTGTTGAATGAACAAACAAGTAAATGTTATTTCGAATGTTTGTCTAGGGAACATTGTTGCTCTCTTTCATTTTTGCACTTTGCTCAACCGAATTATTTGTCTATCAGCGGCACACCCCGCTTGTGATTCGCATTCGATTGTTTTTCGATTTGACTAAACATCGAGAATTCTTTGTTATTTTCAAGTTTTTATGTGTATGTATTATACACGTAAACCTTCCAGAATAAACTCTCTTAGGGTGGATTTCACCAATTAAACTGAAAGCGATCAGTTATTAAACTACGTTTAAGAGATGTCAGTGTCATTATTTTCTATGGAATATTTATACTGACAGCTCTTGAACGCGTTTTAGACGTGTTGAACGCGTTCAGTACTATTGGTGAAATCGACACTTAATGATGGTGAAAACCGCATAAAAACTGTTGAGTAATTAGGAAGAACAACACCCTATACCTATCCCTATATATTTACTATGTGTCCTTATATAATAATAATATAATAAAAAAAACAAGGTCAAACAGACAAACACGAAAAGTGACTTTATTTTATAATATGTATTACATATATTTACGAGTATACTTATAACTGAAGTTTATTATTTGACATCTAATTCTTATCTTCATTATTATATACACACGCCTATGTTCCCCAACCATAAATTCGTACTCACACTACACTTCATCTATCACACACACCCACGCGCGGTCACACAAACCCCCACACACACGCACACAACGTGTACTCACCTCTTATTACATGCACACCCACATACTTCACACCCACACTTCACACAACAAATCTATGTAAGTATACAAATTCTTGATGACCTCAGTACCATTCACATGTTGTGTAAATTTATTTTTAAGGAACTGCCCGAGCAGTTCCTTAAAAATCATCAATCGAACACTGTCTCTTAAAAAAACAGGTGATCCTAATTTGAAGAGGCAGGGTAATATAAATTATTGTACAGATTTTGCAACATTTATATTGTTTTAAATAAATCTGTAACTATTGTTGCTGAATAAACCAATATTTATTTATAAAAATAAAAAAAAAATTTAAGGGTATCGATATTTTAATTATTTTGGACAGTTTTATGTTTCGTCTACCTACTCGAGACTCTTGCTCAGTCTTTTGTCTTATTCTAGAGTTTATTTAACAAACTTAATACATTAAAAACAGTAGGTTCCTCTACTTAATATAAATATTATTCACCACATTTCATGTGCACCGTTAGTACCATTAACAAAACTGCAAGAACATTGTAAGAGAAACGTTAAAAAAAACTTTACTATTGTCTACTTAATGTAAATGTTAGGAAGTCGGCACTCGGATATAACATGACATAAGTTATAAAGTGGATAATTACCGATGTCCACGCGGGCGACCACGCGTGAGTAAAAGAAAATATTTTTATAATTTATCACCTGTCACTGGTGCCATTATAAAGTGTTCCTAGTTTAATTCATCTTAACTTTAATTTAGGCAAAATGCATGAAACTTTACCAAAGACAAGTTCTTTAAAAGAAAATGTTTCACTTTAAACAAATTTCTACTGCTACGTACTGCTAACCAGTCACAAATACAGTTTATTTCCCGCCTCCTTTTTGCGAAGACACAAAGTGTCCTCAAGGCTTTTAGTGCTTAAATGTCTCACAATCTAATCTAAAAGACTGGGCTTTAAAGTGTTAGCTCATTTGTCGTAATATCCTCCAATTAAATGATGGCTAGATCGGAGACCATTGGTTCTTTTAAAAGACTTTTAGTTACTATGAAGAGTAATCTTGAATATTTTAGGCCCAACGTGACTTATTTTATATTAGTTAGTTAGTCCTTTAAAATTATGTGTTGTTATTAGATAAAGCGCCTATTTTTGTAGAATATTATTTTGCAAAAAGAGCAGGTGCGTAGTACTCGCAACCGGCGGCGGCGTGTTTGACCAGCAGTTCGCGAGCATGGCCTACTGTGAAATGTCATGATTCACGCTATTTATCACATTTTGGGCGATAAAAACGTTATGTCTTAAATGCTAGCACGGTGGCGTGAGATAATTCTCTTGACATGTGACATAACTTCTTTACGTTTAATTGGGACTCTGTAAGTCATATTTGCTAATTTAGTGACCAAGGTGACACTTTGACACATGGTTATGAACAATTTATCACATTCGGTCAGAGGTGGTGATAAAAAAATTAAATTTATAAAATAATATTTTCCTGCTAATTACTGCACCAAATGGCAGTAAATTATTATAATTATGTTCTTGCCAGAAGACTAAAAGCCCAAAGCAGGAAAATCTTTCGGAGAAACTTTTGCGACTCCTATAACCCGTTCGAGTTGCCAGACTGGCAGTTCAAACGGATTTTCCGCCTGACAAAGCCTATGGTGGTTCTGGTATGGTGGCTATCAAACAAGAACAACAGAACAATCATTGACTTAAAAAAGTTAAAATGTCTATAGCCATCTGAATATGCGACCATACAAAATAATACGTATGTATGAGTGCAGTTCATAAAATTAAACAACTTTTTAATTCATTTTTGATACACGCACGTCAAGTCTTTCCAAAGAATATAACCGTAATTTATATCCGTCTTTGTTGTTCCATTGTTCTTGTTTGATAATTCAGTGCCGGTAGCAGAAACTATTTCGAGAAATCTTTGCGGTACTTACATACGACGCTATTGACGAATCCGTTGTCTTGTCAATTTACATTTAATTTTGTAATTTAATAAAAATTCCCTTCACAGAACCAGAAGCACGAATGCTCAATTAAAAAAACTGAGCATTTTCCTGCTTTTGGTTTCTTGCCTTCTGGCAAGAACATAATTATATTAATTTACTGCCATTTAGTGCCGTACTTAGCAGGAAAATAATATTTTTATTAATATCATTTTTTTATCACCACCTCTGACCGAATGTGATAAATTTTTCATAACCGTCTGTCAAAGTGTCACCTTTGTGACAAAATGGCGGCGCCCGTATTAGCAAATTAGACATAGAGAGTCCCAATTAAACGTCAAGAAGTTATGTCACATGTTGAGAGAATTATCTCACGCCTCCGTGCTAGCATTTAATACATAACGTTTTTATCGCAAAATGTGATAAATAGCGTGACTCATGACATGTCACAGTAGGCCATGCTCGCCCTGCAGCAACAAGAAAGGCATATCACGCCATACTATTTTGTCACATGGTTGACCCGTGCTAGCATTTAAGACAAATTGTAAGACATGACATAATTTATCTCATCTTGTTACAAACATCTTGGGTACGCCCATGCTTGCCCTGCAGCAAAGTAAAATATGATAAGTGAATATCTTACGAAATGGACTTTTTCGCACAAAAAAATAATAAGGTATTTGTAGCCATATGTAATCATGGCTTTCAGACCAACTGGATGCAGCGGGGGTCGCTCCATGTAAAATACCTCACAACCCAGTTACTGGGTAACACGATACCCTTGATAAGACTGACTTACCCGTAACACATATCATTTTACTGAATGTGGAAGTAAGAAGTATTAAAAACAAAAGAATATTACATCACTGCTCGTACACAAACAAACTACATACACTATACACTACTCACATAAGCTGCTTACAACCCCATAAAAGCAAAAAGGTTTATTGTGTCGATCACGGACTAGTTCTTATAACAACCGCACGTCACGCAACACTTGAACTGCGAAAACCATCCTTACGGCTACGTAATAAAGACACTGTCACTGTAAAATTGTTACCATTGACGTATGCTATTGTCAACTTGAATATCACATGTCTGGGATGCACGTGCTTTTTACTGAAAGTGACGCTTCTTATTATGTAGATACTGAGATTTGATAGGTGTTGTCTTGGGTCTTGAGGCAAGTGCGGAACGTGCTAAGCCGTACATTGGAATAATAACGATAGTAGTAACTTTTTTTACTAGTGTTGTGGCTATAAATTACTAAACTACAGTTGGCTATAAGCTGGCCACGGCCACAGCATTCGGTAGTATCTCATAGTTTTTTAAATGATGCAGTTTATGAATGCGCTTTGGACCTCCCGATTGGTAAAGAGTTTGATAAGACGACTTACAAAAGCTATTTAAAAGACAATGTGACAAGACGCCCTAGAAGGACATAATTAGCGGTCTATTGGTGATGATCTTAAGAAAGATCTGGTGCTTTGTACTCGCAACCGCCGTGTATGACTTACTGGTCGTACACGGATGCGCATCTGGATGTGTAATCGTAAACGAAGCAAATGGAGTATGTAATCATCGTAGCAGGTGGCGTTCTGTAGTTTCTCCCTACCCTGTGGGAAGGATGTGTAAGTTTATGTATGTGTGTAAATAATGAATGTATGTCTCAAGGCTTCAAAACTAACTAAGTGCTATATTTAGCGCTTAGGTGTTTGCACTCGTTCTCCTATATAGAACGTGTTTCATCTATTTTATAGAAAAAGGGAGCGTTCTTTGGAAAAAAAAAAAAACACCTGTTATAGACATCTACGATTTGATATGGGTATCTGGCTTCAAATTTCTGATTAACTAACTGCCTCTTTAGCATTTCAAAACTTAATTGCTTAATTAATTGTAATAAATGTTTTGAGAATGAGTCTCAATTTGAGTTTAAGGTTTAGTAAACTGGACTTGTTGTTTAAAAGCCTATTGTTTGCACACAGTATCGCAATTTTATTAAACCTGTGGATATAAAAAATCACAATTACGTTAAGGTAGTATACAAAATATACTTACATACATAACCTAACTCCGTCTTTCCATGGGGGTAGGCAGAAACTGCCAAACGTCACCTGCTACGATACTCCTTTCGCTTCGTTTGTATTCACACACCAGGCTGTGGACTTGGTAACTAGTTTGTCAATCTGTACCTTTTCAATTGATGACTCATAACATATTATGTCTCATATGGCAAGAACTTTCTCATTTGTTGGGTTATAATTATGCGTTCTTTCCGATTGATACAATTTCTGATTTCTTCATTGCACCATCAGAGAGTCTCAAATCTGGGGACATGTTACCGTGGCCGACTTGGAACATCTTAAGTCTCGAACACACCGGCGCGACGCCACAGCGCGACACAAAGGCAACGGGTGTCGCGCGACGAGCGGTGCCTTTGTGTCGCGCTGTGGCGTCGCGCCGTTTTGAGGGAGCCTTTAAATGGACTTCGTTGGGTACGAAGGACCGATTTAAGGTAGGCTGCAGCACAGATACCCACTATAAGTTGGGGTGCGTATGAGACGTCTCTCCCAATACAGGCAATGGCTCACCTCCCATCTTGCACCGCGTGACCTGTGACCTGTGACCTAAGAAGAAGAAGATCTCTGATTTCCTGATGGATAAGTAGTAAGTTTATTGTCAAGGAAACGTCTGAGTATCAGGCCCAAGTTGTATCTTTGATCGCGATTATAATTAAGATTTAAGAATTAAGATTTAACTGACAGTAAGATGATATGATACACAAAGCCTTATCTATGCGCAGAGGAATAGATACATGTTGTTAATCTGGCCCAGATTCCAAATCCATAGGTACTAATATTATAAATGCGAAAGTAACTCTGTCTCTTACTTTTTGATTAATGCCTTATTGGCTAAACGGCATACGGTCCAGGATGCCTCACGGTGAAGGAAAATATCGTGAGGAAACCGGCATGTCATAGAACCGATCATTCGAAGACGTGCCATGTACCAACCCGCACTGGGCCCGCGTGGTTGATTACGGTCCACTCTCTCTCACAGAGAGGAGGGCTGTGTCCCAGCAGTGGGAACGTTATAGGCTGATTATGCAGTTATACAGATAGAAGTGCATGACCTTTTTTAGGAAATAGAATACTTTTTATCCTGGTAGTAGGTACGTTGCTGTGGGATAATTTTCTACTTTCACGCGGGCGATGAGGCGTGTTAAAGGTAGTTTTTAACAAAGCCTCTTTCACTTATAAGTTACCCGCCCACCAATAAAATAATTGGGCTATTTCAAATATAATTTCAGATCAGATATTTATCAAACCATTGCAAGTAAACATTATATAACTCTTGAACGGATCAGCTTTCCGAAATTAGTTGAGTTTCTTCGACTTCATAACTCGTCTTTCCAATTCATAAATATTGCTCAATCAAAGATTAAAGTGTCTATGGAAATGGCAGGACTTAGCCAAAACAACAAATGAAAAAAAACATAACAGCCTTTTACTGACCCACCGCAGGGCAAAGGCCTCTTCTCACACTGAGAAGGCACGAGCATTGATGACTACGCTTGCTCAAGACGGGGATGCTTGGAATAAATTGCTGCTAATTCTTGTGCACATAATATCATGCCTGTATGCCTCAAAGGGGTAGGCAGAAGAGCAGACCTAGTACACCAACATTTCACCCGTTGTTTAAGTCCCATGGAATAAGACATGTTGTCATAAACCACACACAAATCCAGGCTCCGGGCCGATTTCGAAAAACCAAATTAGTTGTCTGATCTTGAGATTGAACAGGACCTAACGCTCACACAATTTAAAACAACACCAGTGACGGCTGCGACCTATGAGTTGTAGGTTGAATGTAGGTGCACACCCTGACGGGCGATTTATTTTGTTTCAATTATTTCATCACCATTGCTCTCAAAATGGTCAAGAAATTCGTAAAGAACCAAAAAAATGTCATGAATTATAGTTTGTAAGAATCAATCAAAACATACTAAAAACTGAAACTAAAGAAGCTTTAAGTCAGTTCCATCAAATTCTTTAATTACTGAACAGATTAAGATTTATTTTTAATTTATTCTGTGTAATGGGTTTCTGTCAAAATAATCAATGAAATCTGTTTATTCTTAATCGAACATTTGCGCTCACTTTGAAAGTTCGTAATAATTTATTTCATGATTCCTCTGTGACTGAGTCTTATATTTATTTTTGTGTCAACTCGTAATGAATTCTGTCAAATTATTTTTTACAATTTACCTACTCTATTTTCCTTGAAAAATTTTGACGTTTCTTAATATTTTCGATGGTTTTGTTTTTTTTTTATTCGATGGAGGCTCAAAATATTTAATAACTATTACCTTGAATCATATCAAGATTCAAGGTAATCGTTATTAAATATTTTGAGAAGCCATTGTACTTTATTAAATTACGACAATAATAATTCTGAATGGGAAAGCCTATCAGCCTTTTTCTATTCCGTGTATTGTAGAAGTGCTACAATTTAGTTTAAGAATTCGTTTAGTACAATCGTCTGTTAATTTGACTAAAGACATTTTAAAAACAATTCCTATAAATCATTTTAGAACCTCACATAATTATCACACACTTTTGCTGAACTGGGCCTTTTATCGTAGCCGTGAGGCACACTTCCCTGCCAATTTCTTCCCGCACTTTAGACTTTATAAATGTATTATTTTTCATTTATTTTTATGTTCTATATAATATTTTGAGTACTTTATAGTCTATGCTAAATAAATGTTTTGTCTTTCATGATTTCAGGTTTACATTATTAGAATATGCTAGATAGTTTGCTCATGTTGATTGCATGAATAAAAGGAGACTAACAAAGGCAGATCTAAGTGGAAACGCCGTGGGAGGGATGTTGTAGAAAGAAAAATAGTGATCTTATTTATGATGTTCTTCAGAAAGGTCAGGTGCGTAGTACTCGCAACCGACGTTTGTGTATGTGTATGATGTATGAATGTAAACAAGGCGAAAGAAGTCTGTAAGGATCGTAGCAGTTGGCGTTCTGTAATTTCTGCTTACCGCTATGGGAAGAAGGCGTGAGTTTTTGTTCACATAATTATCCAAACAAGACCTCCAAAACGAAAATCCCATCCAAAAACTGCGCTCAAATTCAACCAGTTTTACTCTATCACTTCCATTTTCCACTATCCGTGCCCCCTCACTAATGAAACTCATTAATAACATCTGCGCTCACTAAAATGTCTTTTGTTCCTTGCGATTCTGAAATTGTACCCCTCTTTTGTTTCGTTACATTCGGTTAATAACTCCGTATGTAGGCGAAATATTGTATAGAAACGGTATAGAGGCTTATGGCCCGTAATAAGGGTCGTACTGTTTACAAATGTAGGTGAAATGGCCAAATGTGTCAGTTTCTATTTCGGAGTTTCGGTGTGGGCTGTCGAAGTAGATTTGACATGTATTTTATATGAAATTGTACAGGTCAAAACTAATTTCTATGTGTATTTTATTGAACTAGTTTACAAAGCGTGTTTTAATATACTAGTGTAGCGTGGGAAAAAAACGATATTTAACAATTCATAGTAGGTTCTAGTTTTAATAGGTCGACGACCTCCCGAAACAAGATTCAATACTGGGCCTCTTTTTAAATTTTTTCTATCTCACAGTTGGTCGCAGTAGCTTTCTTATTGGTGCTGCGGCAGAGGTCGGCGATCGCTAAATTCAAGTTTATTTGGGTATTTAATCATTTAAATTATTTTACAACAGCAAGTTCTATGAGGGTTTTCATGAAAATTCACGCCACCAGTTGGCGCCACTTTGACAAGAGGTCTTCCATTTGGACAATGAACATCAAATATGTTAATATATATTTTGTGTTAACGATTTTCATTATTCGTTAAATTCATTCGTCAATCATTCGATGAAAGATAATGTCTACATTATCTCTGACACTTTTCACAGGTGCCAGGACCTTACGTATATATGCTGCCACCTTGTGAACGTCTTTTCAGAAAACCCTCATTTCATCATCATCATCATCCACATCCCGACTTCACCCACTGCTGGTCATGGGCCTCTCTTTTCTTGTGACAATCTCGATGCTCCCGAACCAGCCTCATCCAGGTTCTACCCAGAATGGCAACAATATCGTACGCCCATCAACCCTCATTTAGTAAAGTTATAATGAAGTAACTGAACATAAGGTACAAATTGAGACAATGTTCCTTTTAGTACAATTCAACAACGTTATATCCTATTAAGAAAGATCGTTTAATTCCAAAAGGTCCCTAATTAAGCATCATTTAGAAAGATCCCAATTATTAGAAGAAAAATTGATACCTATCGTAAACGCGTCTGGCTGTCCTGATTATTTTATTGTTCCAATTATCTGTTACTGTTTCGCCTTCGTTTGATCATTTTGTTTGTATCTTATCTTTATTTATGAGTTCCTACGATTTTGTGTTCGTTTATGTTTCATTTTGGTGTACCATTGTAAACGTTATTTTTGCTATGATTGAATTAAAGAGTCCTCTCAACATCTCTTGTTACTCATAGGCATAACTTTTGCTCTATAAATACCGTACATATAACACGCGCTTGGTGACGAAAAAACAAGCTTTAGCAGCCGTTTTGAATATTGCTACGGATTAATATGTAGGGTAAGTAGAAAAAAAACACTATATAAGGACTGTGTGAAAGATACTATGGCTAGAAAGGGGGTGACTATTGAGATGGCATCTAATGGAGAAGTTTTGAATAAAAATACATTTTGCGCCGACCACAACAATAAATTGGGATAAGGAGAATGAAAATTAATATTTAAAAAAAAATGTAGTCCGCATAACAAATACTATTTACAAATCGACCGTCAATAGAATAGCCACCATGTGTGCTACTAAGCTCGACAATCAGCTGGTTCACATACAGGTTGAAAAGTGCTGGCGAGGTCAATCCACCCTGTCTCACCCCGCATTACAACCTGTACTCATCAGACCACTCATTAGCCCATAACATGATTGGTTTGGTGGCCATACCAATACTGAAATATATTTGTTATAGCGTCGGGCACTCCCGCTTCACGCATCTTACACCACAATGTGTCATACTGAACAAGGTCAAATGCCTTGGAATGAACTTGAAACGCCGCAAATACCGGCGTACTTCTCTCCGTATAGTACCTGACCGTATGCTTGATGGACAAAATAGCACACCTAAGTCGATAACTGTGACCTAAAGCCGGACTGAGCACCGTGTATTTGAAGATGTTCACTAAGTTGTCTCTCAAACACACCGTCAAGTTCTTTAGCCGTTATGGTCGCTAATGAGATCGGTATATAGTTACCCTTGTCACTGACGTTACCAGTTTTGTTTTTCAGTACTGGTACAACCACCGTTCTCATCAACTCGGCGGGTAGGTAGGAGTGTCGGATACAGAACGTAAACAATAACGCTGACAGTCGTGGGAGATACAGTTCGGCATGTAAAAAATGTTCTATGCTAAGGATGTCATTTCCCGGCGATTTGTTTCGTCTCTTCTTTTTAATTTTTGAACTAATCTGCTTTACCGTAATTCGAGCAAGCACCTCTACAACCCACCAACCCCAGCACTGACACCCTTAACGATTATCCGATTTTAAAGGTAGTTGTAATTTAAAATGTTCCTTAAAACAAGTTTGCGATCTCACCAGGCATACTTCCACCATTAAAACTCACCGGAATGCTTGTAAATATTATAATGTACCCTATCAGATGTTAAAGACTTCAATGCGGCCTCGGTCACCAAACAATGATTTAGCCACCGACGGCTATCATGTACGTAACTTACAAAGGTATAAGAATCAACCCCTAGCTTAATTAAATCAGCACAATTCCGATTTTGTTCTGAACAAAAATTTTACATATCTCTTCCAAAAACTTCACCAGGGTATGCATTAAAATCCCTGAGTTTGTAAATATTTTCAGTGTCACTACTTTATAATATGACCGCTATTTCACTTAAACAGTCCACAAATTCTAACAGATTCTCGGGTGAATCAGTAGGCATGTATGCAATAAAAAATCAAGCTAGACCGATCCAACACATGAACTTTAATAGTAACCACGCGATGACTACTGCACGGAACAACAGTCACTGAATTAAATATCGCCGCAATAAGGCTACGCCCCCCAAACGTCGACCGATGTATCCATCGCAGAATTGCCAAAGAAACTAAAGTCATTGTTTACTTCCTCTATGGTATTTCACTAGGTTGTAGCCAAGTCTCCTGAGGTCCTATTACATCAGCATCACTGCTTAACATCTTAACACATTCAAACGATCTTTTAAAATAATTACTTGTTGACTTACGTGTTGAAACTAATTAGTTTAGTTGTTTTGTCCTTGCTCTAAGTGTCCACGTCCATTATTTTTGTTGAACGTAAAATGTCTTCGGAAGGAAATTCCACTCGGCCACAAACTCTCATTCTTAAAAATAGATAATGTGTCCTTAGGAATCATGAATTTATACGCCCCATAATCCTTTTCCAATTTCATAGTTAATTTTCTAATATTACTTCGCACATTTAATATATTCGGTTATACCAGTCGATGGTTGTTTGTTTTGTGGTTGCCCTAATAAATTAAGGCCTCCAGCCAGGACTTAAACTTAAATACTAACTAAAAACTAAGCGACTACACGCTAAGGGTACCCCCTGTGGGGTACGAACCTCGGCTTAGGCCGTCGCTGGAAGAGGGCAGCAAATGACTAGCTGGATCAGGATTGATGTTATTTTGGGACGAATTTAGAGCTACAGGCTCAGCGACGCGGGCTGGCTCGAGCAAGGGTCGGGAGGGGCGTGGATTTCGGCGTCGCGGCGGGCCTTGGCGGCGAGGTCGGTAGGACGGCGATCGGGTTTTGGGCTTACGTAGGGTGCTGGTGGTCTTCCTACTCTCCTGGAGCAGGGTAGTGGCGTCATCGGGGGCGATTAAGATATGCCTTGGTCGGCGAATACTGCTAATGCGGGAGGAGGTATAGCGGGCGGCCGCTGAAATCATGGGGTTTTAATGTTTGATGCCACAGTCGAAGAAACGCTTAGATAAACGTTTCATGAACTGGTTTATGGTTGGCATTTTAAGGTCAACGTGAAGATCTATATTTCGGACATAGTAAGGGGCACCCGTAACCCCTTTGAGGAACCGGTTTTGGAGGGTCTGCATCTTATGGAGATGACGAGGGTGAGCGTGCGCAAATACAACGCAGGCATAGGTCATCACGAGACGGATGACTGCGGTATAGATGCGCAGTTTGCATTTAACGACTTTTTTGCTTCGGGCTGTCAGAATAAACTGGAGTCTACTAAGAGCGAAGGAGGCGCGAGCGCGAACCGCCTTGATATGTTCCTTAAAGGTAAGGTTCTGATCTAGGATCATGCCTAAGTACTTGGCTTGCTTTTCCCAAGGGATCGGCTTGCCCTACATAGTGATCGGGCTGCGAAGGGGGGGGAGGTAATCGACGACGTCTCGAGAAGAGAACCGCCTGACTCTTATCGGGGTTGACCTCAATTCTCCATTTCCGGAACCAAGCGCCTAAATCGTTTGCGGAGGTTTGGAGAGTACGAGCTATAGCGTTGGGACAGTGACCGGTATAGTAAAAGGCAGTGTCGTCGGCGAAGAGAGCCATCTGGGCCTTTTTACATTTTGGGACATCGCTTGTGAATAGCGTGAAGACTAGGGGAGATAATACGGAACCCTGAGGGGCATCGGTGCGAATAGGGTGAGGGGACGAGAGTGCACCCTCGATGCGATGGCTGAAGGTGCAATTCGACAAAAAGTCTCGTAAGATGCGCACGAGACGATCTGGCACTCCGAGTTGGTTGAGCTTGTAAATCAAGCCGTTTTGCCAGACTTTGTCGAAGGCTTTAGCTATGTCGAAGAATAGGACACCCGTCGTCGCGTTACGCTGTAGACCGGCACACAAGTGCTCTACGATACGGTGGAACATTGAGTACACGGCTTCGGTAACCAAACTGCTCGTTGGGAAGGAGGCTCTTTGCTTTGGCATAGTCTTTGAGACGCTTATAAATAAGCCTCTCGTAGATTTTGCCGAGAAAATTGAGTAAGCGAATAGGGCAGTAGCTAGAGTAGTAGTTCCACGCTTCTGGGAAGATGTTATTTCTCAAGGCGCCATTGAAGATGGCAGTCATAAGCATTATTAGAGGGGCAGGTAGGAGTTTGTATACCTTATTGGTAATACCGTCCGAACCGGGGGCTTTGCGAGTGTGGAGCCCTTTAATGATGTCGTGCACTTCGTCTGGAGTGACGGGAGGCTGAGGATCATCAGGGTCTTCGACGGGTGGTAGGGAGGCTCTCCGTTCAACATCAGCGTCGACATTGTTCAGGTGAGCTTGGTCTACTGGTTGAGAGCTGGGAGAACATTGGGACTCTAGGCTGTCAGCAAGGCATTCGGCCTTGTCGGTGCTGTCGAAAGCGACACTCTTGTGGGGGCGGATGAGGGGAGGCATAGAAACCTCCTCGGAGGAACGCAATTTCCTCTGAAGGTGCCAGAAGGCTTGGTGAGTGGGCTCTAGTTCACTGAGCATCTTGATCCAACCTCCCCTATGCATTTCTTTACAGCACGCTATAAATGGCGCATGTGGGCTTTGTTCGCCTCACAAGAGAGGGGTCGTTGGCACGAATAGCCGCATTCTTCTCGGTTATCAAGTCACGTACGTCAGTAGGTAGTTTCCAGCGATGGTCTTCAATCACCGGAACTTCCCGTGAACAATCATTCAAAACGGATTGAACGTGCTCAGTAAACGAGTCGATTGCGGCCGTCGTGTCGGCGACGGACACTATGTGATCGGGGATGGTACCAGTCGATGGACTCCATGCTTGAATTATATATGTAAAACGGTATGTTTATATTTGCAGCCTTGAACACCAAACAGTAGCTTTGATTCCGTCATAACATTAGCAGTTTCTTGCCAATGAATTCATCTTTATTCCACTTTCTTTGTACCAACCAAAACTTTATAGAAACAATGCAGGAAAATAACAGTGAATGGACACTGTTATTTTCCTGCATTGTTTCTATTAAATTTGACTTTGGTTCATTAGTTCTATAGCATACTTTAAATTATGAAAAAAAAAATTGTGTGTCACTGCTGAAACAACAGCCGGGGTCTCAGCGTACGAATTTTTGTTGATCTGTTTTAAACCGCTGTTCCGGCCTCCACGCAAGGATCGCGTGTCTTCAAAAAACCAGTATCGCCGGGCCCCCTCATCTCTGATAAGGATTGCAACTGTGAGACAGTGTTACGATGTTTTGATGTGTTTGATGTGCGAAACAGATGTATATTATGTGTAAATTATAATTGTTGAATCCGTTTTTACAAAAAAAAACTCACTTTTTGAAATATGTGGTAATCCAATGGACCCACTTTCACAATCGAAACTGTCCATAAGTCCTGCTCCTCTATGCTGGTTATTTACAAAATCATTCAACTCAGGAGATGAGACTTTCAACCTTTCTTTGGCCACATTTTCTTTTATAACAGATATATCATACTGCAACTTTATAATAACTTTTAGCAGCCTCGTAGCATCTAAATGGTCAACCGGGTGACCGGTGGTAGACGCTGAAGTTCTCTTGCAACGAAGACTGGCAAACACTCGGGGTCAGTTTCCTAGATACATAAGATGTCCTCCATGTCACGTTTTTCTTTACCGTCTCCTTTACGGTTTATGTTGCGACTATTGGTTTGAACAGATTCAAAAAGTAACTATTTTTTTATTATTATTTCATCACTCTTGAACGCCGTAGTACACAAACTTATGATACTATCTTCGTCCATCACAACCGCCTTGTTTTGCACAAAGTCAAGCAACTACGATATTACAATGTTGCAATTGCTAAAGTTAACACCATTATTTACAACCATTATCACTGGCATTCGCGTCACGCCGCACACTTTTTGATATGTATAACAAAAAAAAAAGTTTCATAATCGGCCTATAATGTTCCCACTACTGGGACACAGACCTTTCAGTGATAGGAAACGAGCTATAATCCACCACGCGGGCCCAGTGCCGGATCGTAGATATCACATGTCTCCGAATTCTTGGTTCTAGGACATGCCGGTTTCATCACGATGTTTTCCTGCACCGTTTTGAGAGCAGTGGTTATGAAATGATTTACACAAAGTAATGCGCCTGCCTGGGTTCGAACCCACGTTCTACAATTCGTAAGTCAGGGCCACTGGACTACCATCGCTCGCAAATAAATATGTTGAAAGTATATAAAGCAATAAATATAAAATACCTTGAAAACCAGCAAAAAAAAACACACATTACTAAAACGAAATACCAATAAAAGCGTTAATAACATAACTTTCGATTCAAAAAATATCGTTAAACTTGTTTGTGGCACACCACCCAAACAATAGGCATTCAAGTTGAAACCGACAAACAAATGAGACAAACAATATACAAACATTGGAAGTAAAATACATTTCGAACAAGGCTCTCCATATATTGTAACATTCAAGTGAATATTGTTGAACAAAATAACCACATTAGTTAGACAAACATATGTAGTGGTACACAAATATTGTAGCACTCCACGCGACATTTGTTGATAGATACGATTTGATATTTGCTGAGCTGTTTTTTTTTTGCTAGTATTTTGCAAATCATTTTTCGATAATAGAATAATCTCTCTATACCGCAGTTCCGTTAAAGACACAAATCTCGCTAATTTCTAAAAACATCATAATACACACATCAAAAAAGTCTAAGCAACACATACTATTTCAAATTATTAATCAATTATTACATAATTTCTTACCAAGTAGGACAACTTTTTTGATCTAGAGGACAAACCGGCTGGTTGTAAAAAAAAACGAGTATCATTTGTTTTTTTTTCACAAATTCCGCCGGCCGCCACACGTGACTATATAAGGTCTAATAAAACTAGTAAGCGAAACTCTGCCCAGCCCGATCACTATGTATGGCAAGCCAATCCCTTGGGAGAAGCAAGCCAAATACTTAGGCGTGATCCTTGATCAAAACCTAACGTTTAAACAGCACATTAATGCGGTTCGCGGGCGCGCCGCTTTCACCCTTGGTATACTCCACTTTATTCTGACAGCAACGGGCTGTCAGAATGAAGTAGCAAACTGTCACTTAAATGCAAGCTGCGCATCTATACCGCAGTCATCCGTCCCATCATGACTTATGCCTGCGTTGTATTTTCGCACGCTCATCCACGTCATCTCCACAAGATGCAGACCCTCCAGAACCGACTCCTCAGAAAGGTCACGGGTGCCCCCTACTATGTCCGCAATATAGATCTCCACGTCGACCTTAGAATGCCAACCATAAACCAGTTAATGAAACGCTTATCCAAGCGTTTCTTTGACTGTGGCATAAAACACCCAAATCCCCTGATTTCAGCGGCCGCCCGCTATACTCTCTCCCGCATTAGCCGTATTCGCCGACCATAGCATACTTTAATCGGCCCAGACGACGCCACTACCCTCCTCCAGGAGAGTAGTAAGGCCACGAGCACGCTACATAGGCCCAAAACCCGATCGCCGTCCTACCGTCCTCGCCGCTGAGGCCCACCGCGACGCCCAAATCCACGCCCCTCCCGACCCTTGCTCGAGCCAGCCCGCGCTTTAAATTCGTCCCGAAATCAAATAAATCCTGATCCAGCTAGTCCCTTGCTGCCCTCTTC
The DNA here is from genome assembly GCA_963555695.1 of Dasypolia templi. NCBI lineage: Eukaryota > Metazoa > Arthropoda > Insecta > Lepidoptera > Noctuidae > Dasypolia > Dasypolia templi. The sequence continues at coordinate 13,162,744 of OY743158.1, read as the reverse complement.
CAGCGACGCCCTAAGCCGAGGTCCGTACCCCACAGGGGGTACCCTTAGCGTGTAGTCACTTAGTTTTTAAGTTAGTGCATAAGTTTAAGTCCTGGCTGGAGGCCTTAATTTATTAGAGCAACCACAGGCAAGTCCGCTTAAGCAGACGACAACCTCATAGGTTGACCTGCGAGATGCTATACATAAAAAAAAAGTTAGCGAAACTCTGCACACATGATGGGTTTAGATATTATAAACCCAATGAAATATATAAAAAGATCTGATGTTTTTTTTTGGGATCGACGACCACCGTAGTTTTGTAACTTGAAGTTTACGTTGAGAGAATCTGTTTTCTTTTGTTTTATCGTGTCTATGAAGTCTACACAAAAAAAACGGAAATTTCACTAACTGTGGTCGATGACCCCCACAAAAAACCATAAAACTGATTAATGTTCTGTGTTATCATGTTTAAACACTACTACTAGTCTACGGAGCTTCCCTAGCTAATTAAATTTGACCCTTTATATCAGATTTGATGCTACCAACACCAGACTTCTTGAAAACTGATCTTTATTTTCACTGCTGGCACTGGCCAGCCGAGTAAAATAAGAACACAATATTTTTAAAATAATAATTAGGTCATGAAATTAATTTTCCCATCTGGAAATAATACTAGCGATCCCTAGCAAAGTAATCAATCACTCTAGTCAGTCGTCATTGCCCCATATGTACCACCAAACTAAATTGGATAAGGATTCAATACGTCAGAGCTTTCTATCATTTCAGAATCAGCCATAGGAGTGTCATAGTCATCACGTTTCGCAGGATTAGTGATCAGAAGAGAGATTAATACGAAGGCATGTTGGCCTGTCTGCCCTTCTGATATAGGTATTAGGTAATCCTTTTGAAGCCGTTCTGCCTCCCTAATTCATATTTGATGTATATCATGCTCTTTAGGGCTATTTTGTATGGTTTGTTGTTACTTGTAATATGGCTGGTACAAACTCATTATTTCATGGAACACAAACCAAAATTCTTTATTTTAGTTTATGGAAGTTTTTTCTTTGAGATAGTGATGCGAGTTTTGCTACGCAATATGGGGTTACCTACGTCCAGCCGTGGACAATAATAGGTTGATTTGGTTATAAAAGGATCGTTCGGTTTTTGTTGCAAGCAAATATTGCTTCTATACGGTATTTATTTTACCTTCCGATCCCAAAGACGATTCCCTTACTCTTAAAAACATTCGCTTTCTAATCTCAGTCACAACCTGTCAAAAAAAACTTTTATTTTCCTACATTTTTAACAAGTTTTTGACATTCTTCGATTTTGGACGCTTAAAATGACTAATTAGCCTTCTGGTTTCTGAAGGCTTAATTCGATTAAAATATAATCCATTTAATTAGTAGCCAAATTTCATTCAAATAATTATATTGTCTACTGTTATTTACGTCATCGATCCACAACAGCGACAAATCACTAAATAATAATAGTAATGAGACTCACTTATGAGATCCTGTAATAAGAGTAGAAGAAAAAAATAACTCTGTCTCTTTCACTTATGCCAACTTTTTGTGTGGCCCCAATGTTAGCCTGTCTACTGGGTCCCAACAAAACAACTGTCACGGTGCGATTTCTGTTGAAAGTTTTACCCAATTATATATACCAGTTTACAAATAACTGTCAAAGACTTTCCTTATTCTCTATCTCATAAGGTATAGATTTACGGCAGCCAGCAGATTTATGGCTCAGACACTTGATATTCAGTAACCTTACAAAGATCTTGTCTAGTCTACTAATAATCTAAGATAAGCAACTGTTGTATGAATAAACAGCAAGTTCTAACGTAAGGTGCCAAATTAGTTGGTGGCTTCCACAAACTTAGCATGGACAATGCCAAGTTAACCTAGAGCTTCTAATTATTCTCAACTATTGCGCTAACTTCGGCGATATCTCAGTCTATAGTAAAACAGCGTTTTTGTGAATTTAGGGAGTAAGCTGGGAATGCTTATTGATGATCGGAATGACCTAAATAGTAGTTCGAATTTCATCCTTGTGTTAATCACTCTTGGCATGGCGATCGTTTTTGCTAGGTCCAAATAAATTAGGTTTTTTTTGAAAGGTTTACTATAATGTCCGCCACCGCCTAGAATTATTTATAAACTAGATTTAAGCCCGTGGCTTCGCCCGCGTGGTGTTTGATGAAAAGTGGCCAATCTCCTTCCCCAGCCTTCAGACACAGCTCAGCGGATTAGCGGTGAAACCCAAAAGCCGTTCTTTCTGTGTCGAAAATTTAGAAACATCCGTCCAAATTACTTTTTAGGAGTGATAACTCAATAAAACAATTGTTTACAGAAGTCGAAAATGTATTATTCACTATGTTGACACGTCTATTGGTTGTATACGAGTGGCCACCTCTCTTGTGTGCCTTACATTATAAAGTCTCATTTTACGTACTTTTGTTTGTTTGTTTGGCATCTCGCAGGTCAACCTATGCGGTTGTCGTCTGCTTAAGCGGACTTGCCTGTGGATTCCCTAATAAATTAAGGCCTCCAGCCAGGACTTAAACTTATATACTAACTAAAACTAAGCGACAACGCTAAGGGCACCCCCTGTGGGGTACGAACCTCGGCTTAGGGCGTCGCTGGAAGAGGACAGCAAATGACTAGCTGGATCAGGATTGGTATTATTTAGGGACGAATTTAAAGCTACAGGCTCAGCGGCGCGGGCTGGCTCGGGCAAGGGTCGGGAGGGGCGTCGATTTGGGCTTCGCGGCGGGCCTCGGCGGCGAGGGCGGTAGAACGGCGATCGGGTTTTGGGCTTATGTAGCGTGCTAGTGGCCTTACTACTCTCCTGGAGGAGGGTAGTGGCGTCGTCGGGGTCGATTAAACTATGCCTTGGTCGGCGAATACTGCTATTGCGAGAGGGAGTGTAGCGGGCGGCCGCTGTAATCAGGGGGTTAGAATGTTTGTTGCCGCAGTCGAAGAAACGCTTTGATAAGCGTTTCATGAACTGTTTTATGGTTGGCATTTTGAGGTCGACGTGAAGATCTATATTACGGACATAGAAGGGGGCACCCGTGACCCTTCTGAGGAAACGGTTTTGGAGGGTCTGCATCTTATGGAGATGACGTGGGTGAGCGTGCGCAAATACAACGCAGGCATAGGTCATGATGGGACGGATGACTGCGGTATAGATGCGGAGCTTGCATTTGAGGGACAGTTTACTACGGGCTGTCAGTAAGAATTGGAGCCTGCTAAGAGCGAAGGAGGCGCGCGCGCGAACCGCCTTAATATGAGCCTTAAAGGTAAGGTTCTCATCGAGGATCACGCCTAGGTATTTGGCTTGCTTCTCCCAAGGGATTGGCTTGCCGTACATAGTGATCGGGCTGGATTTTACGTACTAGACTTACAGTTACTTACATACATATCGCTATGGCGTCCCTACAACTTAGTATAAAAGACAAAGTTTATTTTCATTATGTACCGAAAGTGATAAAGGTAATAATTTGGATAGGAATTAAGTATGTATATATTAGAAATAATACTCTAAAATGTGCAATGTACAAGCACAAGAAAATAATCCAATTAAATATATTTATGGCTATCTACTTTTGCTATAATTGCTTTCAAATAAAAGGTAGATATATGCTGTCACTGACTTTGTTTAGACCTGTTTCAAGTAATCAATTTCACGATACATTATCTTCGTGTAAGTCTAACGGTTAAGGCAGCGCACGCCAACATCGCTCACAGAGGGTAGGAGTTTTTCGGGTTTATAATGTTATTATGTTATATTTTATTATATTGTATTACATTATTTATATTATTATAGTAGGTAGGATAGGATATTAGTAAGAATAGGGAATCAGGTCCTCTGTAACGGGAAGAATATAATCAAAGTAAAATTGAATTTATAATTTTATTACATTATTATAAATTTTATTTTAATCCAGTTGACAACAATATATTTATTATTTTACTGGTAATTTTCTCACGTAAAACCTTGCAGATACTTCTCCGTACTTTAAAGGATTTTTAACATTCACGTTATCTAAAACTCAGATCCCTTTAAATTACCTACAACAATGGCTGAAAACCAACTTAACAAACTCACTCCAATGTTCCGCAAAAGACCTTTCATTGTGCTCACAGAACCCAAAACACAAATTCATAATATCATAGTCTATAACTTCCCAGAGTTTACTGGTCCATACTCAACAGTTTATGGTGGCCTAAAGCACAGTACGTTAGGCCACTAAATCTGACTTATGATCTAATTAATGAGGTATTAGCAAACATTAATTACGACATTCCCAATGATGCAGAGCAAATGGATTTGACGTGTTTACACTCGTTAAGTGGCTATTGGAATGTGGTTCGAGATATTGGTGGGTAGTATTATGTGTATGGATGACGATTAATATGGTTAATATTGTGAGTTTAGATATTAACTACATTGTAGCTAATACTTTTATCAAGTTTGTTAACCTTTTAAAGCAATAATGTCCTAAGTAACATTCACATGTAAGGATAAATTGTTTAGAAAAACCAAAAACGTGTGGTGAACAGAGCAGAAACGAAGTTTCATATGCTTTTTCTTAAACTCCGAATATAATTGACTTTACATCGGCTATATATAGCACACTCAAAAATCATGAAAACAATCTCTCTCTGTGTATCTTGTGTGTCTTTCTAACAAATAATAAAAAGTCGCATGGAGGCCATCATGCATTTTCATATTTTCAATCCAAGATGGCGCATAACGCTTTTTCGTTACCTGACGATTTTTTCCTACTGTAAGCTGAGTACGAGTAAAAGAACTGCTTTCCAAAAAACATCTCTTCAAAGAAATACACGTAGGTAGGTTATAAAATTTTATCATACATACCTTCCTCAAGAATTCAGCTTGATAGCTGAATTCTTGAGGATTCGAAAAACACGAAAGGAGTGTTTCGAATTCAACTGGTAGTTCCTAACGAAGACAATTATCTTGATTAACAGGAGGTCTGTCAAGATAATTCACTACATTAACAACACTCCTCTCCTCGCTCCTCTCTATTCCATAATTAAAAGACTAGTTAATGGCACTTAAAAAGTTATTACTGTCCTTTTACTTTCAAGTCAAGGCAACCTGCCTGCTTTGTTAGTACAGTAATTAAAATATCGATAATCGTTTTCGCTTAAAACGTGATAAACCACTGATTTCCAAAACCATCTACTAATAGAATTTGTTTGTGCGTCCAAGGCCACACTAAAGCAACACAAATATAATCCGATAAACATACAAGATAGTATTAGCTTAATATCTCCATTAATGTGTACATTTTTTAGTTCAACTAACTACCTTGATACTTTTGCATATGCCGAATAATTATTTGATTGCTAAGTAGCTACTAGACCAATAAATATATTCAGGAGGACGCAAAATCAGCACCTGGCTGCTTGTATTGCAGGTTATTTGAAATTTTCACACTATTTCTTCTTCACTTCACTTTCAGACATCATATTAGGCCTGTTTTACTGTAAGCTAATGGAAACGAACTATTACTTCAACGAACTCACCTTGACTTTCATTAAAGAACCCTAGAACCATGATGACAATGACGACGATACCGATCTTGAGACGGTAGCTGAAGCCCATTGCATGCATGTCGGCCCTCCAGTTCAGCCCCGGCATGACTCAACCTTGCCTCATCCATTCGTTGTACAATATTGTACTTCCGCTGTGTTCCTGTTCTTTGTTACTCGAATGCATCATCTGGAACAATAAAGGACGATATATGAGGGTTGCTAATAAAAAGGAAATTATTGTAACGTGTTCATTTCCACACTGCAGAGCAAAATACTGGTACCTTATAGAGAAGGCATGAGCATTGATTACCACGCTTGCTCAGAGCTAAGTTGCAACTTCAGATTTGTTTAATAAATAGTATCAAGATAATTTTATCCAGAAGTTTTATGTGCATTATTATTTAACTTAGATATATTACAGAAATCTCGATGTTTTGATATGTTGCTATATCAGTAGATGAAACTTGTAATGTTAACGTTTTTACGTACATTTATAATGACTTGATGACGCAAGCAAGTCCCTAGCAAGAGTACAAAAACTTGACAGATGCTTTTAATGCATTTTAGGACAAAAGTCCAATATGTGAAAAGAAAGTGTGGAAGCAGGAAATGTCTGCCAACTATTTCAATGTTCAAAAACGCAATGAAATTCACTTTCACTATATTTTCAACGCTTGCGTTTTACTGGGAATGTGTTTATGGTGGTTATGTTAGAAAATGCGACTCAAAATCAAAATCAAAAGTCATTTATTCAAATTAGGCTGAGAATCAGCACTTTTTGAACGTGAAAATTACATGAGTCAGTTCCCCAAAACGCCCGCCCTTCACCACTTCCTAGAACTTCAACTGGGAAGAAGAAGTGGTGCAACAAACTCCCCAGCAGCACGAAAACAGTAAGAAAAAACTTGATTCTGTACAATAATGTGCATGCAAAGTAATAAACATTACGAGATACAAAACATCAAATTAAGGTATCTGCCATATGTCAGCTAGCCACGCCAATATACCAACAAATACAATGAATATCAAGCAAAATAAAATAAATATGTAATACATAAATAAAAGCATCCAGGCATAAAGGGCGTGACAGCTTACATATACAATGCTGGATTAAGTATACACAAATAATAAACTAGGACCATCGAAGTATAAAAAAACAAACAGAACAATTACTATTTCAATTGCAAAACCATGGTCAGCAAGACTACCAGTCAATATAACATCTTTCACTACGATTTCGTATTCAAAATAATTAAGGATAGTATGATGTCTCTAGAAACTTAAATTAATCTTCCAAATGATTTTTGTTCTAAAACTCGTTTGGCATTTAGGTCTTGACTTGACCCACAATATTAATCAAGCGAAACTTTACAAAACTTCAAAATATCTTTCAGCTATTTCATCAAATAAACAGACTAAGTTAGGCTCTGTTTCTATGCCAAGAATATTTGTAGAACTGCTGAACAGCACTCCGTCATAATTATCATTTGAAGTTTTAGGGACTCCGAAAATATTATTATGTTACAAAGTTACAAATTACTGCCGAAGTTGGATTTTTATTAAATATTTAGAGCATATTATACAAGTAGTTTAAATTTAAAACAAAAAAAAAGACTCATATTTGGATACGTAACAATTAACTTTATCCGGTTTGTTTCATGATTCCCTACATACTCGTACGTAGCTGTATTATTTAATATTTTAATTTAGCATCTATCTTAATCATCACATTAACATTCAAATCCGGATGTGGGCTACTTTTAATTTTAATCATGTTAAAAACATTAGCTGCAACTAAACAAGTATCAACTTTTCCCTTTTTATTTGTCAGCGTAGGTAACTTTACTTAATGAGAAGAGGCAAAGCTGCCTCGGTTAGCTTAACTCAGCTCCGCTCTCCTACTTCATTGAATGGCATCCTACTAAAGTCTTTATAATCCAATTCTAAAACTTTGTTGTCCATAAAATGTTTGTTGAATCTGTTCGGGGTTCAAACGATTTTACTTCTTTCAGCGTACCTGCTGTTAACTTGTAACAACTCAGCAAACACGAATTTACTCACTTTTATGTAGGCATGTAAGCTTTATGAACAAAAAAAGCCCTTAACAAAGTTAGATTTTTGTTACAAAACACTGAAAACATAATCAATTTAAAAACTGGAATCTAAATAACTATGAAGTAAAAATATGCTTACGTCTCAACATTGTAGGAGACGATAACACGACAGTAAACAAAAACACTGGTAACATTAATGCATAGGAGTATTTTAAACATATCGAATAAATACTAACCAAAAAATTAAAAAAGTGTATTTTTTTATAAAACTAAATATGTAGCAGTGATGGGTCGACTCTGGGTTTTGTCGATCTTTGATTAGCTGTAGTGACTACACTAATGGCAATATTAGACAGATTTATCGGCAGCAAACTGGGAACGTCTTAAGATATCCGAAGTTTAATTTGTTGTTGTCTTGTCGTCTCCACCTTGTATTAGATTCGATGCTACAAAACACAACAATCTTAAAAATCATAATACAAAGGGAAAAATGTAGCAAAGTATACACAGCTACACTGTACACGGTAATCAACAAGTAACCAACTTATATCTTCAAAGAGCACCACAAATTACTAGACACAATACAAGTAGAACGCCAACTCCCACAATCTCTATACATTTAATAACATGCAAGTCCAGAACTAATTATGCACTTTAGTCTTTAAACATGGAGGGAGTTTCTAATACCTAGAAATTTGATGAAGATAGACAGACAGAGATTATGTAGTTGAGAAACTAAAAAATGGACATGGACAAAATCTTTCACATAAAACAGATTGGAGACTCACAGACAACAAACAGTCTACTAAACCAATAAATAAAGAACCATTAAAATTATTCTGAAGATAATAATACACATTATGGAAAAATAATAGCTACCCTCAACACTAAGGGATCATAACGAAAAAGAGGTTGTAGGCACGTGAAAAAGATGAGAAAAGATTTTTAGGTCTGAATTCGTTAGCAAAGTGAGCATATCTGGAGGTGAGATTAAAAAGAGGGTTAAATTAAATTTGCCAGCGAAACTCCGCAGACGTAATGGGTATCAATATCTAAACACGTCCAAAACAAAATAATAAAGATTTGATGTTTTTTTTTGGGTTAACGAACATTGGTTCTGTTGTTACTTGAATTATGAGTTGAGAAAATCTGTTTTTTTTTATTTTTATTTACTAAGTTAAGATAAGAAAATACATACATATTTGCTCATAAATGTGTACACATACAAGAATAAAAACGTGCATGCAGAATAATATTAAGAAAAAAATACAGGTTCAGATAGTATGTTTGCCACATACTATGGCGTGCAAATATGAATAGTTGTGATTGTTAATAATGCATTTTAATTCAATATCATTATTTTAAGTGAAATCAGCAAACAACGAAAACGTAAAAATGTCAACAGTAACTAAAAAAATAGTCATAAAAAATGGTTCAGTCAGAAATTCATTACTATTATAGTACAATTATTGTAGAGTTACGTCGTCGAGTCAAACAAGAAATATTTGTAACAATTCATTAAATAATAGTAAAAAATTATTAATACATGATGTATGTCTTTTTGTTAAGCATAATAATATGGTACTTGTTGACAGGCCTACATTGTCCTCCCATACCTATTAACACCATTTTTTTTTGTGTAACAGTTAATTATTTTTAAAAGAGGAACCATGGAGATTCTTGCTGGCTCTTCCTCATGAAACGATCCATTAGAACCATGCACCTAGCTTCTGACGTTTCGTAAGTGCTCATGTGTCATAAGTGTTTCATAAGTGAAATAAAATATATAAATTTTGATATTGATATGACAAAATTTGTCTGTAAAAAAATCAGAGACACTATTTTTGACATGCCATAGTTTAAAATTTTTGCTTAAACAAGTTAACATGAGTATTTTTATCCCCTTTGGCAATATTTTTTTTAAATAACTTGCCTTACAAAAAATACTCTATACATTATGGTAAGTTTAGCGATTTTTTTTTATTTTTATAAATGGCATCTCGCAGGTCAACCTATGAGGTGGTCGTCTGCTTAGACGGACTTGCCTGTGGTTGCCCTAATAAATTAAGGCCTCCAACCAGGACTTAAACTTATGTACTAACTTAAAAACTAAGCGACAACGCTAAGGGCACCCCCTTAGGGGTACGAACCTCGGCTTAGGGCGTCGCTGGGAGAGGGCAGCAAGGGACTAGCTGGATCAGGATTTGAGTGATTTAGGGACGAATTTAAAGCTACAGGCTCAGCGGCGCAGGCTGGCTCGAGCAAGGGTCGGGAGGGGCGTGGATTTGGGCGTCGCGGCGGGCCTCGGCGGCGAGGACGGTACGACGGCGATCGGGTTTTGGGCTTATGTAGTGTGCTGGTGGCCTTACTACTCTCCTGGAGGAGGGTAGTGGCGTCGTCGGGGGCGATTAAAGTATGCCTTGGTCGGCGAATACTGCTAATGCGGGAGGGAGTGTAGCGGGCGGCCGCTGAGATCAAGGGGTTGGAGTGTTTTATGCCACAGTCAAAGAAGCGCTTCGATAAGCGTTTCATGAACTGATTTATGGTAGGCATTTTAAGATCGATGTGGAGATTTATATTACGGACATAGAAGGGGGCACCCGTGACCTATCTGAGTAAAACGGTTCTGGAGGGTCTGCATCTTATGGAGATGACGTGGGTGAGCGTGCGCAAGTACAACGCAGGCATAGGTCATGATGGGACGGATGACTGCGGTGTAGATGCGCAGCTTGCATTTAAGTGACAGTTTAGTACGGGCTGTCAGTACAAAGTGGAGCCTGCTAAGAGCGAAGGAGGCGCGCGCGCGAACCGCCTTAATATGAGACTTAAAGGTAAGGTTTTCATCGAGGATCACGCCTAGGTATTTGGCATGCTTCTCCCAGGGGATCGGCTTACCGTACATAGTGATCGGGCTGGGAAGTGGGGGAGGGAGTCGACGTCGTCTCGAGAAGAGAACCGCCTGACTCTTATCGGGGTTGACCTCGATTCTCCATTTCCGGAACCAAGCGCCTAAGACGTTTGCGGAGGTTTGGAGAGTACGAGCTATAGCATTGGGACAATGACCGGTATAGTAAACGGCAGTGTCGTCTGCGAAGAGAGCCAACTGAGCCTTTTTACTCTGTGGGATATCGCTGGTGAACAGCGTGAAAACTAGAGGAGATATGACGGAACCCTGAGGGACACCGGCGCGAATAGGGTGAGGGGACGAGAGTGCACCCTCGATGCGATAGCTGAAGGTGCGATTCGACAAAAAGTCTCGTAAGATGAGCACGAGACGATCTGGCACTCCTAGTTGGTAAAGCTTGTATAACAAGCCGTTGTGCCAGACTTTGTCGAAAGCTTTCGCTATGTCGAAGAATAGCACACCCGTCGTCGCGTTACGCTGCATACCGGCGCACAAGTGCTCTACGATACGGTGGACCTGGTGGATACTCGAGTGTTGGGGACGGAAACCAAACTGCTCGTTGGGAATGAGGCTCTTTGCTTCGGCGTAGTCTTTGAGACGCTTATAAATAAGCCTCTCGTAGATTTTGCCGAGAACGTTGAGTAAGCTAATGGGACGGTAGCTGGAGGGATCAGACTTTGGCTTGCCTGGCTTTGGAATACCGATGACTGTTGCTTCTTTCCACGCTTGTGGGAAGATGTTGTTGCTCAAGGCGCCATTGAAGATGGCGGTCATGAGCATTATTAGAGGGGCAGGTAGGAGTTTATATACCTTGTTGGTAATACCGTCCGAACCGGGGGCTTTACGAGCTTGGAGCCCTTTTTTGATGTCGTGCAGTTCGTCTGTAGTGACGGGAGGCAGAGGATCATCAGGGTCTTCAAGGGGTGGAAGGGAGGCTCTCCGTTCGACTTCAGCTTCGACCTTGTTCAGGTGAGCTTGGTCTACTGGTTGAGAGCTGGGAGAACACTGGGACTCTAGGCTGTCAGCAAGGCATTCGGCCTTGTCGGTGCTGTCGTACGCGACGCTCTTGTCGGGGCGGATGAGGGGAGGCATAGAGACCTCCTTGGAGGAGCGCAATTTGCTCTGAAGGTGCCAGAAGGCTTGGTGAGTGGGCTCGAGTTCACTGAGCATCTTGTTCCAACCCTCTGAGCGAACCTCCCCTATGCGTTTCTTTACAGCACGCTGTAAATGGCGCATGTGGGCTTTGTTCGCGTCACAAGGGAAGGAGTCGTAGGCACGAATAGCCGCATTCTTCTCGGTTATCAAGTCACGTACGTCAGAAGGTAGTTTCCAGCGATGGTCTTCCATCACCGGAACTTCCCGTGAACAATCCGTCAAAACGGATTGAACGTGCTCAGTAAACGAGTCGATTGCGGCCGTCGTGTCGGCGACTGACACTGTGTGATCGGGGATGGTGTCCAATTGAGGCGACGTGGTGGATTTCAGTCTTTCACTTACTTTCCTCCAGTCGGTTATCATCTGGGTCTGAGGGGGGCGGTTGGGATCGCTTGGGCCAGAGTAGGGGGCAAGATGCATAACTACTGGGTGGTGGTCAGAGTTAAGCTCGTGGAACGTCTCTATCGATTGCAAACGGAGGTTCACATTCTTGAGCAGCGCTACATCGAGTGTATCAGGAAGATGGTTGGGATTTCCGGGGAAATAAGTCGGACTCATTGGAGCGATGACGTCAAAGTTAAGGGATTCGCCTAACTTGGAAATGATCCGACCTCTGGTAGAAGTCGTGCTACTATTCCACGCCGGGTGTTTGGAATTAAGATCCCCCGCCAATATGACGGAGTCACTCATACCGAAGAGGGCGGTGAAGTCCTTTTGGAGACAGATGGGATCCTCCGGACCATTGTCTGGTGGAATATAAGCAGACATGATGGTGATCGGTTGACGTAAGTTTCGCGAACACAGTCCTCACCCTATATACTACAGGGTCAGATTCTCTGTCTGTAGTCTGAAAAAAAAAAAACAAAAAGCGAAAGTTAGTTAAAATAAATAATAAAGACAGACCTTGATACAGTTATAAGAGATAGTATGCAATAAATGTTTATTAGTCGCTTTTGTTTTATGGATTCCCAAGGACATGCCTTCAATAACAAAATAATAAACACTTAAAATCGAGAGTAAACAAATTGGGGCAAATTACTTACTGAATCAAATTTAGTATAATAATTTGTCTGTTACTTTATGTATTTAATGTAAAACTACTGTTTTAATATCTAACTGTGGAATTAATATCTCATTCATAATTAAAATGTATTAACGCTATTGCCCATCCATCTTATTTCATTATCTTCATTTTTTTTATGTTTGTATGTTTACTTTCTCCCTGAAACGGCTGAAAGGATTAGGATAAAATTTGGCACATGGGTAAACATGATTTGGATTTGGATGATATCATAACCTTTTATCCCGATACTCTTACGGGATCGAAACGTATGCGGGTAAAACACAGCTGCTACATAATAACTTCAGACAATCGATAACGATCACATCAAAATTCTCTGCACATTATAAAACAATATATGAACAGCGGCAGCGTAATCCGAAACTGCTTTGCCCTCTAATCTCGAAACTTTTCAATTACTTAATAAGTTCACTGCTTCGGAAAGTGGTCCCAACTTTCTTTGGACCATTAAAACAGTCTTTTAGAGTCGCCACAGTACAAGTTTTAATGTGCCTCGCGGATTCTCTTTGTGTTGCTTGGTTCGGTGGGCAAACGAAAAATTGGTCAAGTGCTACCTCGGTGAATATTTTAAGCTTCCGCGTCTAAGTAAGGTCTATTTTTGTTTAAAGCGCAAGGTTTTTAAGTGTTTGTGTGGTTCCGTGGATTCTGTTTTTAATGTGATTTTATGCAGGTTGTTTGTTTCTTTGGTTTCATGTGTATTTATTTTTGATTAAAGGATCTTACCTTGTAGATTTCGAAGTAAATCATTTAAGTTTAATGAAAATGCTGTTGCTGTTGTAGAGGCATTTGAAACTTTATTATTGTATGTAACTATGCGTTATCATAAGTAGTGTTCTATTCTGTTGCCCGCGGCAACATTTTGATACAGAACATTACAAACTTCACTACCACGTTTGAGCTGATCAAGGACGAAATGCGTGAAATCGTTTCATGCCGCCCTTCTTTCTAGTTATCAAATACACAATTGTATAATACTACAGTTTCGTGACTCCCACGCAATGAGAAACAATGTTTTAATCAGACGCTCACAGAACTCTAACATCGTTAGATAAGGCGGACATTCTGTGGAAACGATGGTAATTCATACAGAGCATGGAATCGACTAGAGGCGGCAATACTAATATTATTCGTGGTTTGCATCTGAAAATCAGCTTCAGGGATTACGTAGTACGGTATAAGCTGACCTCATATTCTATTGAAAGTCCGTATTACGCTTGGCCAGTACAAGGTCAAAGTGTCACTACTGAGATGCAGGCGAATGTACCATGTGTAGCCACCTAATATAATGCTGAGCTGCGGCTTTTTTGGCACAAGTACGTTATTTCCTGTATTAATTTTGTAGTTTGTTTTTGCCAATAAACGCACTTTCTCTGTATTCGTGTTGCACAGTTTTCGCTAATCGGGCCGTCGGCCGTTTTCTATTTGCACAGGTTCACGCCCATTAGTACGCTTGGTTTGTATGGAAAGTGTTAACAATTCCATCTCGAGCAGCGGCCACCGAGGCGTCTCCATGCCGGTGGTATTATTATTATTATTCCCCATTTGGAATTCTGTTTTATGTACTATTCTTAGGAAAACGACTTTATCTCTTTGTATGAAAGGCAGAAGGTGAAAAGTTTTGATAGTTTTGCGGCAAACACTTTTAGTTATGAGGAATCTGAAGGTAAGGTAACAAAAGGTAAGTAATTACGTAAGTACGAAAATTTGTATAGATTAAGACACTTGTCTACTGCTCAACAAAGGCGAATTTCACCAATGAAACTGAATTTGATCATAATATTTATACCGCTTTCAGTTTCATTGATGAAATTCGCACTTAATTCGCTTCGACATGGCAACTAATGAAAAGATAAAAACTAACCACTCAATAACTATCGCTGATTGATTATGTGCTAATTACTTTTTCCCGCATTAGGCTGTAGGTCTATCTGGATTGTTTTTTTTAAAATATTAATTTAATTAGTTAATTATAAGGGCACATTTATGAAATATTCTGTGCCGAGACAAATTATCCTATTTATATTGGAATCAATATCCAATTTGTTGTTTAAACTGTTTACAATTTAATTCACAGTATCAACATAAAGTGATATTCTTAAACTTTTTAGATATATAATCAACTTATAATGTTCTCACTGCTAGGACACAGGAATAATCTCTTTAAGAAAGAGAGGGCTGTAATCCAGCAAGAGGGCCCGGTGCGGTATGTCACATGTCTTCGAAGTTTTGGTTTTAGGATATGCCTGTTTCCTCACGATGTTTTTTTACTATTTTGAGAGCAGTGATGATGAAATAATTTACACAAAGCATAGATCCTGTCTGGGTTCGAACCTACAACCTTCAACTCGTAACTGCTGCATAAAAATGTTGCTTTGCTGAAAATGCATTTGTAAATAAATTCTTAAATATGGAGTCATCTTTTGCGGGAATAGCACGGACAATGAAATAGCGTTTCGGGCACAGAAAAGGTGCATTATATCGATGTTTAGACTGCAAACAACAGGCATAGACGTCCGGTCCCTAGGAATAGACGTGATAACTTCAAACTCTGTGTTCACGCCGCTAAAACAACTCTTATGCGTAAGAGCATCTTATGCATGGCCATGTTTAATAAATTGCCCAAATCATGGAAACCATTAAATATATCTGCTCTTACCAGCAAATTGAAGAGTTTACTAATTGAAATAGCATATTACAGTATAGCAGAGATTATGAAAGTGACAATTTAAAAAATTAATTACATGTGACAGTAATTATTTTTTTAAATTTATTGAATGACTAACTTGACATTTTTTATGAAAATTATCACGGTTTACGTACCAAGTTGTACGCCACGAGTTGCGGCTGAAAATGTTAGAACATTTCTGTATATCATTGTTATATTATCTTGCATGCAATGTATCATGGAAACCATGTTTTTCAACTAATAAAATCTTTACTTACATAAACAACACTCTGCAAATAAAGCATAAAACTTAGACAAAAATGTGAGAAAAAACATTGCTTTTGACACGAAAATACATAGAAAATGTAAACGAGCTTTGTCTAGCGAGTAGAATTCACATCCATTTTCGTGTTGATGAAAATAAAAATATCCAACTCGAGTCAAGAGATTTTTGTTGTACGCTTTTGCCGATGTTTTTCACAGGAGTGGAGACCCTTTATTTATTTGAGCTGCTAGTTTTTGGCAGCGTGGTTTTTGGTAATGATGCAATGTTAACGTGTGGATTACACTTTTGGAAGTAGCCGTAGACCGTAGACCCTCCACTTTGGTGGCTCAGTTTGGCAGAACATCTTGCTTGTATGAAAGTCATTGTACAGTGGAGTTCTTTAAAAATACGAATTTTATATACCCGGTATAATGGAACAGTTTTTAAGGTTTCGAACCAAAATGTCAATTAGGGCCTGACGCACCGAACGCGTTGCAAAAATTCTCCTATATCACTCTCGTACATTTTCTATGAACCAAAGCGCACTACATGCAGACCGCATCGCTCTTTTTGGATGAAAAATGAGTTGCACTGCTGCCCGTTGCCGCTGTAAAGTACTGCCCGATTCAAATTTTATGACGGCTCTGAAGTCCGCTACTCGCTGCACAGTACCTCACCCCTCACCCTCGTAGACAGGTGAATTTGTTTCTGCGTAGCTACTCGTTCCATGATCCAACCCGTCATAAAGTTTGAATCAGGCTAAAGCTGATCTTTTAATTAGGTACCAATGACCATAAACGACTGTGTGACTTCATTGTTCGCATCCAATCTGAATTTATTTTTCGTTCAGTCAGCTCCGCTACACTTGCAATCATAATCCGAAAGATTTTGAAGGAAATTTTGAAACATTCATCAACGCAATGAATGTGGTTAGCTTATTTCAATTAAACCATTTACAGGCACTTTTGAATTGTCAAGATGTCAGTCTATCAGAAATATGAGCTAGTTGCCCATTCCAAAGCGTAGTAGGTACCTATGGAGAAGAACGGGCAAGAAACTCCGTGGCCATTCTTTTAAATAATATTGTTACAAAAAGATTAGTTAGTACAACTTGAATGATGATCTTTTATGTGAGATCGATGTAAAAAAGACGTACACGTTAAGAGCGTCCGGAGTGCAGCAAAAAAAAAAAAAAAACAATCCAACAATTAAATGATTAAAATAAGCCGTGGCAGCTAAGAGTCAGTACCATTCAGCTCAAACATTTTGAAGGGAGCTAAATGATCCAACACACGCGCCACCGTCAGTGAGACATTTGAGTGAGCATGACATACAATCAGCCGCCAGGGCACAATCAAGTCAATAAAATACATATTACCCGGTAAATGGAAGCTCAAAATGAAAGGCGAAACGAAGCATTGCTAATTCAATCATTTTCGGTTTGTATCTGTATATACATCAGGCATGCTGTGTGTATTAAATAAGTGCAAAAAAGTTCTATACATTCACTTAACTGTTTAATACAAAGAAACCTAAAACCTCCACCACAATAGTTTTTGAAATGGTGGTTGTTTTGATGCGTGTAAAACAATAGAGTTGTCAATAAAACTTTACGACAGCGGGGTGGGATAACCGCGAGTTGTTAGTACAACGTTGTTTTAAAACGACACGTTGTCGAAAACGACGAAAGTACGTTTGAAAAATATTGGGCTCTGATTGCATTCATTTTGTGAATTCAACTCACAGTTGTGAATCGTATTTATAATATTAATAATGTATTAAAATACTAACTAAACTTGAAACGTCTAGCTTGTTAGCCTGTTTTATCAACAGATTAACTCGTTACTTGAAAAACGAACTGGGCTAAAAAGTTGAGTAAGTAGAAGCTTATTCAGATCTTAACCGTCTTGCTAAGAATCATTTTCTTTTGTTAGAAATAGTGGACTGAAAAAAAACCTATTGTAACAAACTAGTCAGTTGATTGCTGCAACCACCTACATGGACGATATCTTCTTTTGTTTTGTTTCAAGTTGCATGGACGGCAGAGGTTGCACCGTATATTTTTTTGAATTTCCTGGTATGGCGGGATTTAAAATGGCCATAGGGTAGAAATGTAATTTTTATAGAATACAATAGAACTGATAATTATACTCTTTGTTATGTACATCATACGAATAGCTACAGTACGGTTGTGTATGTAAAGTAAGAAAGTAAGCTGGTTAAACCCATTAATGGACACTGAACAACACAATAGAAGTTTTGTCGAGGGGCGTTTAGAATTCCGCAAAGTGTTAGGGTGCCTATTTGTAGCGGAATAACCTACTTTTTAACTTTATTATTCCTAGCCTGTACTGCCCAACTGCTTGGCTTAAGCCACCTTTCATTTTCCATCTTATTTTGAATTCCCACATTCAAAATAAGATGGAAATTAATTGATTTATATGTATATATATATATAAATACGTAGGACACTCAGAAAATTTTGCGAAAATAAAAAAAAATGTTCTGTAGGTAAATATTGTTTCTTCAATCTGTACTCTCCACTAGTCTCTATACAAATTTTCATGCGTCTGAACCAGTTTTCGAAACAGTTTTTCCAGTCCGCCGTAGACACCTTTTTTACAGCCTGAAAATTTGTATCCCTTTAAACAGTTTTATTTTTCAGGAATAATAAGAAGTCATACAGTGCTAGGTCAAGGCTGTAAAGATACTGGATGGGTGACCCAGGAGTTTGACCGGCGTGCTGTCCAGGAAATCCCTCGTTTACACCGCGGTGTACGAAGGTGCTTTGTCGTGGTGGAGCAGTAGCCCGCAGAGCCCTATGTTTGGTCGCTTGTTGCTGACAACAGAGAAAACTTCTGCCAGGCATTTGGTAGTACACCATTCAGCGTTGATGTTTCTTTGGTTCCTTAAAGGAATTGATACCAAGTAGCCAATCAAATTGAAAAGCTCGCGATCAAAAGCTTCACTTTGGTAGGCGTTTATTCGTTTTGAAACATCCAACCCGTCAACTGGCGCTTCGTTTCTGGATCGTATTGATAAATCCAAGACCCATCATCATGAACATGCCGAGACGAGCCTGCTTCAAATTTGTTGATCATATCACGGCACCATTCCACCCGGGCCTGCTTCTCAGCATCGCATCGGTGAGGTTACACGGGGTCCAGTGTGAAACTATCCTCATCACGCGAAGACGCACGTGTGGAATTTCGTGAAGGCTTCCCGATACAACCTGCATGTATGTGCTGAATCTCTTGATACGTAACTCGCCTATTGTGTTGGATTAAGTTTTTCAACTCTAGCACGTTTTCTTCCGTAACAACCGTCAAAGGGCGATCACTTCTTTCTTTATCTCCCAAAGTTAGTCGACCGCACTTGAATTTAAGAAAAGAAATAAATTAAAGAAATTATTTGCACGCAGGTCGTAAAGCACAAAATACAAATGAAAAAACAACAACAATAGTTAATTCGTTATACCAACAATACATGGTTGCCTTATAAGGGCAGCATGCCCTGGCCTGCATGTATGAATGCTATTTGAAGTCTCTCGTACGATTCATCCGGTTTCAGGCGACACTTGAAATCGTAAAAAATATGGCGCGTAAATGTTTCTGGCTCAAATCCGTTACTTTTATGAGACACGATAAATTAAATTAGCTCGCAAACAAAGTGGAGGGAATTATGAAATTGGGACGTACCTATTTCTACTTACAAATAATCATATTTTCAAAATAGACTATAAATGGCCAGTCTCTCATACATAAAAAGTTTTTTCTGCGTGGCCTGTTATATATATACGTACGGAAAAGATATGGCATTTTTACTCGTCTAAACATTTACTGTTAGGCAGTATAGGATTAGCTACACACTGCAAAAAGTTTCGTAAACCTAGCTTGTTACATTTCCCTCATTCCAAATCCGCGTACAGGCAGAATTCGTTTCTAAGGGCGAGTGGAATTTTTAATAAACTGTCCGGTGAACATGATTTGGAGATATTCAATACCAGTGTATCTCGGCTTAAGCATTTGTTAGTGAAAAGTTTTTTTACGGAACAGTAATTGTCTGTATGATTTTTAATTTGTATTTGTTGATCGTGTATACTTTTAGATTATTTGATTAATGTTGTATTTTGTACCTATTTATTCTTCTCATTTGTATTTCTAGTGTTTATCAGTGGAAACTTGTAAATGGCCATCAATTTTGTATCGTTTAAGGACACTCTATAAGTTAGCGGTAAGTTTCCCGAACATAATAAAGTTAAATAAATAAATATTAATAAAAAAAAAACTGTCGTCACAAAAACGTACAAAACATACAATTCGTGGTTATTTAGCAACCTGAAGTTTTAGCCAAGCTGTCCAAGCATTTTATCTGATTTCTTAGGTATGAATTTTAAGAACTGGAATTAAAAAGTTTTAGCACATTTCATTCAAGGGCTTTAGATACCAGAATTGCTTTTAAATTACTTTTTTCGCTTTTCTCGTCAGCCACCTTAAGTTAAATATAATTTAAATTATTGTAATCTAATTTATAAATTAAAAGTTCAGGCATCTGCGGGGTAAAAAAATATAGTTTCCATCTATTATTATACCATTGTCTTTCTACAACTACATCATACTTATTTTCAATGACATTCTACAAATATGTAAATAATAAAAGGGCAGCTCTTCGTAGATACTCTAATACCAGGAAAAAACTAGCTAATAAACAAAAGAAAATCGTTGAGCCTCCATCTTGCCTTTTACTTCAATCTTGTTTTAGGGCAACGTACTTCAAAATGAAAAAAAAAACCCGGCGTTTAAGAACTTTTTCAAAGACAAAAAATGTTTCAATGCAACTAAAAATCCAAGCATACTGCCCAGTTAAAACGAGTTTAGTAGTTGTCATTAGTGACTAATTTTATCGGTTTTAATTAACTAGCCGTAAGTATACTACTAGCACTACTTCTTACTCATACTAGTGAAAGTGACAAGTAGTTAGTACAAAATTGGCTCGAAATGTTTGTGAATTTAACTGCTTCTAGAAGAGAGGTGGTCGTCATAACAATATGTAATTTTCACCAATATTTGACTTTAAGACATGACAAAAAACGCTCTCTATTTGAAGTATGACCGCTCACCGCTTTCTTAGGAAACCAAAGCTTTGTGTCGCGTATAATTAGTACTTGTTAGTTATAAACAGGGTGGAAGGGACATTGGATCGCGAACTGTAAAAATGAATGCAGCACATGAT
The DNA here is from genome assembly GCA_963555695.1 of Dasypolia templi. NCBI lineage: Eukaryota > Metazoa > Arthropoda > Insecta > Lepidoptera > Noctuidae > Dasypolia > Dasypolia templi. Next base: position 13,141,835 of record OY743158.1, on the reverse strand, counting down.
TCTAGACAAGCGTAGATTTTGTTTTACATCGTTATCAAAAAAAAAAATACTGTTTCATAGAAATGTGCAATACCAACGCGATCAAGATGTACTGAACAGCCTTTTTTTTAATAACCGGCTAAAATTAATAATTAATTCAATGCAGGGTCTTCAGCCTGCCACCCTGTGTACACGTTATCCTTTCTATAAAGTTAATGATAGATTTTGATGCGGATTTTACAATAATATTGCACGTCAAGAAAGCTTTGGAGTAGAATACATGCATACTTGCATATTTTACACGTTCGAAGCGAATCTACGGAACGCGTACAGAACGAAACCCACACGAACTTGACTGTTTTCTCCCTTTAAGCTTTACTCTTCGCAGCATATAATGAAAAATAAGGAAAAAAATATCAAAAGAGTGCATGTTTTAATTTACGAATATGGAAAGTTTATCCTTTGTGTTGCTTATCGTTTTTTGATTGTAAACGTTTGACAACACTTGACTTTATAGTGCAAACTAACTTTTATTATAAAACTGGTGTCAATTATATATAGCTTCCATTTATATCCCACTTTGTAATTTTATACCTCATCAGCTGCGCCCCACGGTTTCATCCTCATAAGGCTTGATCCTGTGTGAAAATCGAGATAAGAAATATCTTATCTCCTAACTCAGGTCATGGTCTACAAACGTACAAAAAACATATCTTTGACCCTTTATTATTTTAGACTAGCGAGCCACAAAGAGGCTGCGGGACGATCGAGACGTGTACGTCCTTGGGAAGATTTGGCGGAGGTCTTTGCTCAACAGTGGGACAGTCTACGCTTACAAAAAGAAAAAAAAAACCTACCGTCAGCCCCAACTTCGCACATGCCAAGTTATCGTACTACATAGTACATTTCAAAAGAAATTCCCTTAATGTTGGTAAAATCTGCTTCAAAATCCATTGTGTGGTTTAGAAAATCTAATCGGTCACACAGACAGACTTTGTTTAATACGATGTATACAATTTATACATATGAAGCTTTTAGTCCCAATAAGCAATTGTGTGTTATTTAATTAGTTTACTCAAAATCCTGATTGCGCGAACGCACACGCTCGTTTCTGTATTGGCTTCAATTTGACAATAAAGTATAATAATTGGGTTAATATATTAAGGTCAGGTGCGTATTACTTACAGGTGGCGTGCGTGTAATCACACTATCAAACTCAATCTGAATCATTTTGAAAGATATTGCCAATCCATTGCTTCATATGTTCTTTAAATTTGTCTGCTTAGCAACGTAAATAGCGCAATGAATGTGGCTTAACAGTCAAAATGCAAGCCGAACAAATTAATCAACATCACGCCTGTATCATACATGAAGGGTTAGGCAGAGGTATAACTATCGTAATAGCGTAATGTATCGTAATATCGTAAGAGCATATTGCCATTAACCGGGCACAAATCTAGACTGATCTTGTACAAAGAAATTCCAGATGGATATACCGAATAACACTTTGCCCGACCCGGAACTCAAACCCGGGACCTCATGTTCAATTCATTGCAGTAGCTTGCGACCCTAATAGACACAAAAAATCTCCTTCTCTCGACAAGAACATTGACACAATTAACACGATAATCAAATCTCAATTTCCTTCTACCGAAAACAAATTCCAAAAAAAACAACGTATCAGCACCGAAGCCATAAATTTTCTATCCAAATCTTAGCTCGTTGGATACACAAAACGTTATTGGAAAAGATCGGGTAAGCCGCTTTTAAGGAATCTCGAGAATTTATTCATGATGTTCGCACAAAGGGTGGAGAAAAAATTCTCAGATGACGGACAGGGAACAAAAAGTAGTGAGACAGTTCAGAATCTTACGTCATGTAATATTGATTGTTGAGATTTATCTATTATTCTCGTTCTTTGTGTGACGATGAAGCAAAAATCTTTAAAAGTGAGAATTGAGTGTGTGTGTGTGAGATTGTTATTCCCTTTCGTTCGTAATATACTTTGGGCTAAGATGGATTTTGGTGAAACGAAAGAAAAAATTGTTTGTGATGTCACGTTATTTGAAAGAAGGATTCTTGTGACTAGAATAAGCTGTTCTTTGCATGTATTGCCTACAATTCTTTTGTTTAATGATGTGGTTCGCTTTGAGACCTGACTTTGAATGATACGATCGATTCGGCACCAACATCGCATAGGTTAACTGGTTGGGTAATTTGGCACAATTATTCAGTAACTGTATTATAACTAGCTGAAAGCGACGAAGCCTAAAAGGCAGGCAATGTTTTTAATTTCTACAGTCTGTTATCAAAGTATCTTCTTATTTCATTTGAAATAAGGAATTTACTTATCCCAGCCCAGCCTCCGCCCTCGACTTCGTCTGCTTGAAATTTCTTGATTTAACATAATATACATCCTATTATACTTAGCAATATTGCAGCTTCCCATTAGTGAAAGAATTTACAGACACAGATCAGTAGTTCCAAAAAGTAACCCCTATCACAAATAAAAAATAAAAATAATTCTTTATAATAATCACGTGATATATAAAACTCAAGAATCGTCATTCAAGAAAACGAATATCATTCCCTTATAAGTGATCACTTTGCTCAAAGATATTATTGCCTGAACCTCGTTAATGCAGGAACACGGAAACTTCCTTTATCCCGGATATGGTAAAATTTCGATTGCATGTGGAAGGATGATTTCCGAATTTTGCAATCTTAAGAGAAATTATTTCGAGACGGGGTTAGGAAGAGGGTTTAAGGGGATTTTAGTTAAAATTTGTATGGTGGATGATGTTATGAGGAAAGTAGTAAGACGGACCCAAATCTCGAGTAGAGTTGAGCGCAGACGAGAGTTTGATGAGTATCGATATTTGAGTACGATAAAACAAAAACAAAAACAGATTTTTACAACTCAAACTTCAAGTAGCAACACTGCCACAACGTGAAAGTGGAAGCGAGACAATACACGGAATATTTTTGTGTGGGTATTATGTTTTGGGTATGAACGTAGGAATTTAATTATTTTTAAAGATATCTGGTTTGTATACATTTTAAAAACCTACTCACTGTTAATTTTTTTTACTTAAGAAATTATTTTCGTCTAATCTGTTAAATATCGAAACCTGACTTGGTTTCCTGTACGTCTTTAGGTGAACACTGAAAATCAGCGCTGTGCTGTGGGTAAATAGCACAGAATAATGCTGAGTGGAAGCCTTCTTCTCACAGTCACGACGTGCAGCTGCCGAGTCTATTTATGTCCTGTGTTTGTAAGTATCATAACTTTTTGTATGCACGTGTTTCTGTGACATATAAATCTATTTTTCTTTCTTATTTCTTTCCTTCTACCACCGATCGTGAAAATCAATGAAATATTTAAAATTTTAATTTTATCGTGTCTAAATACCCATCACGTCTGCACAGTTTTGCTATCTAATTTAATTTGACCTTGTACATTACATTAAATTTAAGTGTGCGCTCTTTACGTGCCTAGTTGAAACAAAAATGATAATGTAGCACGGACTTATGGCAGTCCCAGCCTTAATATTTATGAATGCCCTTTAATAAGCAAATCTAGTACCATATGGGTTCATGACTAAATAATAACAACCGCGCGGATTGATCAAAGGTTTACCTTAGAGGTGTTATATTACATATTGTTGTGTATTATATTTTGTTTGCTGCATCGGTGGACGTCATAACGTCAGTGCCGGCTGTCGCTGAAAACCAGCGCTGGGGCTCTGTCTTGCATAGGGTCGTAGCTATATGCTGAGCGATAGCCATTTTGCGTGAATGTGACGCATGTTTCCCATAACCTTTTCTTTTTTGAGTGTTGTTCTTTAAGTAAAGTAAAGTAAAGTAAAGTTGCATTAAAACAATGTGGTTACATTTATAATAAAAAAAAACCCGTAATTCATGACCTTTTACTTAATCTAAGCTAACTCTTAGCTACTGGTCTATGCGAAATGTTGAAGCTTATTTAGTAAAACTCAGAGAAAAACAAACTAAACTAAGAATTATGGGTGGTATCAGTAACGATACCAACCGCAGAGATATATATATAGTTTAGTAGTAAAACTAGGTCCATCCCTAATTCGATGATGATGATGATTTGGTATGATTTCATAATGATGATGATATAATGATTCGATCATAAAAAAACATTATTCCTTTCAGTTTACCATTTGACATTACTTCACAGCATTTTTACCTTATTAGCGACACTTTCAGATGGTGCAATAATATAGGATGTGATATATTTTCCAAAATCGACGGGTTCTAAACTTGGCTAATCATAATCATAAATTTATTTGCAAACATGGGTCAGAGATACATATTTATTTAACTTAGTTAACTTGAAGCGTGCGGCCTTAGTATGAGTTTTGAGGACTATTTTATGAAATTCACTAACACGAACTATCACTAAAATTTAAAGACGGTATGAGTAACGACAGCAGGCGCAGTGGTTCATAGTTACAATAAAACCTCAAACAGAATAGAATTAAAACGTAAAAAATTACAGGCAGGTTTATAGCCCGCTGTTTTTTGGTTATTACTTTTATAACTCGTTGGGATTGCACAAAAAATGAGGAAGTTTATCAAATATATTGTTAACTTAGTGTCACAGTTTTTTTTTTTAATAATCAGTAAAGAGTTAGACTCTAACGATGCTCCAATTTTCCTATTTAACATTTAATCATTACTTTCAAGTGTTTGCAATTTTCAAACTTCTAAACTATGATAAAGGTGCTAATCTGAGTTATCAATGGCGTCAGATTAAGAGAAAGCCCTCAATTTTTTCGTTAGATTTGCCTATTTGTGTCATTATGAGTAAGGCCGCTCACTCGATCATATGAAAATAAACGGCTCTGAAGGTCACTTTATTTTTATCCTTTTTCAAAATTTGAAAGTAGACTCTGTACCGGTGTGGTGTGACCACGGGTTTCAAATCTGAAACTTGTGTTGAACGTTGTATTTGTGTCTTTTTTGTAAAAAACACCGCATTTTAATGTTCACGCTTTAAAGCGGTTCGATTCGATACCACATCAATTATGCAAGCAAGCTTGTTCCCAGTAGGTCAAAGTGGTGACCGAGTTGTAAAATTTACCATATTATATAAACTTATTTCGGGAAATAAAATACTTTAGGGCTGCTGTTCTACATTATTTTACGTACTAAAGTGTTGCATTAGGTAAACCTTGAGAGTTAGATGTTCGTATGTTTCATGGTATTGAAATAATAAAAAAAATTATTAACATAAAGGTGTAATATTTTCAAAAGAAGACCTGACTCCTGAGGTAGGTGACTGTGTTACGGTAGTCAGTGTTTTCACCCGTTTTTGAACCCGTTGGCAATAAAATTGAAACAAAGTAAATGAAAGGGAATTCAGTGCGTGCATGTCTTGTGGTGTGAGTGTGTGTGTTGTTTAATTGCATGCATATGTGAGTGTATTATTATTATTCAAAGATACATTTGTTGTTAAACGCCATCCAGCACAATACGTTTTTTTTTAAACTACCGTTAAAAGACAGGAATTTGCTGCAAGGTTTGAAACTCTTGTTTCACCAAGTTCTAGTTTCGAAAGCTTTTAAGAAACAAAAATATATTTTTGAAAGAATGAAGCTATACCCAGCTATAAATAAATACAAGTGATCACACACATGCCAGAGGCAATTGCCGTTGAAACTTGTGTTACAATATCATCCTCAAATTCAAATTCGTAACGCAGAGCCAACACTTGCAAACATTGCATATTGGTTCCAAACCATTTCACAAAAATCAAAAGCGCCCATCACGCTATAAGATAAAGCACTACGCTCATAGCCAAGCTGTTTAGCGTACATCGCGCAATATTTGTACATATTTGGACAGCCTCCAAATAGGTTTTGAGTGGCGTGACCGTTTTATTTACGACACCGAATATATTAGATAGCTACTCCTGAATTTGAATGTGTATGAAAAATATTTACATATTGTACTTTTGGCGTTTACGCCTTCTCTGGTGTTTTAATTATGTACAAATGAAGGATTTATTTTATTTTCATCAAGTTCGTGTGAATTTCGCAAGCTGTATACCTACACACCTATGGATGATGGATAAATTGTTTTAGTTCCTGAACTGATTTCAATGAAAAGTATGGTCTGGTCCAAAAGAGTCTGACGAAATTATAAACAAATCACACGTCACAAACCAATCGATCACTGCATAGCAAAGTTAGTCACTTCACTACCACAATATCACAGTCAACATAATTCAGTGCCGGCATCGATCGGTCTTCTTGATCCCCTTTTCTTTTTGCCGCTTTCTCAGAATTACTTCAAATTGACTGCCGTCGCATGTGGTAAGCGTAAGAATCTAACCTGAGCAGGGTTTGTTTAGACTGTCATCAGCTACTTTTGGAACAAACTGTTCGTTTGTAGTACCTACTAAAAGTAAAATAATGTTTTAAAATATATGTTGACCAATAAAAATAACGTTTCATACAAAGTTGGGCCCTAAAACCCAAAGTGTGTGCCAAAGTTGAGATTGCGAACAAAGGCACAAAATTGCGCAAGCTTATTTGGATCAATTTATATTTGTGAACAAACTTTTTCACATATGAATCTGAACAAAAGAAAAAATCGAAACCGCAACTAGTAAATGAAAACTTGTGAGCGATATTATGTGTATGTGGCGATAAGTAATCTCGAGCGCAATATTTAAAAAAATGTCACATCAAAGCAATGCATCAAACTAAATATTGTAAGAAATTCAAAGAAGGTGTCTTATTAAATTCTTTTAAAGCCTTGATTCACATATTTTTGTAGCGGCCTGCCTTTGGCTCATAATGTTCCCGAGTGGCCCCTAATCTCTATAAGTCTGTGCATCCCTGGTCTAAATCTTATGGAGGAATACTGATGTGCTGTTAAGTTATTACTAAAATCCATTGAGTCAAATCGTACAGTAGCTACGATATATGGACTTATTAGCTCATAAATGCAGTGCCATCACTCTTGTAGGTTTGTGGTTTGGTCACTAAGCAAACTAAATTAGTAATTGGAAAGGTACCCGAAAGGTAGGTGATTCCAAAACTTCACACGATGGGATGTAGTACCGCCAATTAAATACACCTGCTGCATGTAGAAAAGTCCAAACGTGAGAATTCTCTTAAAGATAAAGTTGTAAAAACCTACATGCTCAAATTTCACCCCCACAATATAACTGACCTATTTTCAGAGACCTACTAAAAATTATACTTCATATTACAAAATTTGAACGAACTTTTAAACTGCTCTATTTTCCTCACTGTTACAGTGGATTCTAGAAAAAAATATTTTTCCACTATGCTAACGTTTTCCTACATAATATGTCAGTCTGCTATTTTAACCTGGTTAGCTTAACCTGAGGGCTAATTCCGAAATTAAAAACATTCAAAGTCTAGTCGCAATCAGTGTCAAAAACTTGTCAAAAATGTGGGTAAAATTAGAGGATTTTATGACTGATTGTGACTGTAATAAAGTCCATTAACACGAAGCAACTTTCTTGCTTGTGTCATACAATAACATGGAAAATTGAAACAACATAAGACTTGCATCTTGTATACACTGGTTAGACGGAGCGACTATTAATGTTGCATCAACTTAAGGTGTGCAGGCAATTAAATTTCACCATGTAAATCAAGCTTAAGACTGCGAACGTTTTCCAAAATATAGGATTTTCCCTTCTAATCATTTTCACTTTGCTATTTCGTTCCACTAATCACAGAAACCAACACTTAATTTTGCTGAAAATTCAGTGATCAGCGACTAGATCAGGCTCACAGAAACAAGGGGATAATGAAATAATGTAAAATAGTTGCTGATTACCACTTGGCCCAAAGCAGTGGGGAACTCCGGACTACATTCTCGCCAAACTCAATCCATCACGAACGAACAGTACTGACATCTGACGACACTGAAATTAAGCATTCGAATCGTTTTTTAAACGTAGGAGTGTGCCCATCAATCATTCCGGGCTTAGTTATTTTTCACTGTCTGTTAAAAAAATGGGGCATGTAGACTTAGATCTGCATATAGAATGGAAGATGTGGTTTTAGAGGACTAGAAAAGAATACTGCTATCCAAGATGGTGTTTAATTTTTATTTTTTATTATTAGATATGGACTTTTACATATCTCTGACATAATTTTATTTGACATTATATACCTACAATTTTTAATTAGTTTTTGATTTTACTTTATTAGATTATTTTATATTTTGTAAATGTGAGAACGTCGTAGGCCCTGTGGATTATAAATTATAGACAATTGTCTATTTGTTTAACATATGGTACTTGTTGACAGGCCTACACTGTCCTCCCATACCTGTTAATCACTGTAATTGGAAAACATTGTAAAAGACATATTTTTAAAAGAGTAACCATGGAGTTTCTTGCCGGCTCTTCTCCATGGGAAACGACAAATTGGAACCGTGCACCTAGAATCTGACGTTTCATAAGTGCCCATGTAGGTCTATGTGAAATAAAATATTTTGATTTTGATTTTGATGGCTGCCACGTAAATTTAGTGATGGCCAGTGTGACTGCTGAAAATACAGCCCAGTAGTTTCTGTGTAATAAGTTAGTAGTAACGAAACTTAAAGAAGTTTTGAAGTGTCCGTGCGATTATAATTTAATTTTTAGCATAAAATAAATTAGGGATTATGGTACAGATTTTATACGTACTGATTTCTGACGTTCCTCATTGGTGTAGGGATCGTAAACCTGGGTGCCGAGCGATAGATCCTGGGTAAAAATTTTTTGGTTGGACAAAGTGTCATGGGTTTTTTCTATTAGACATCTTTCAGTAAAAAATTGAGGTATGCTTGCCCCATTGGGAGTCATGGTAGTTATAACACAGCTGGCTAAATGTGGGTTATACTAAATGCAGCTTACCCCATGGGGAATCACAGGCGTGTTTCTTAACTTTTTGTTTGGCTCAAAACTGTCCTCAATCTAGATTAATATATAACATCGCTGCCATTCGAATAATCTATCCAAATTAATATTTTCCACAATAATAATAATCCAAGATATTAAAATCAATGTTTGTTTGTTCGTATTTTTTTGCGCTGTCAAACCGTTAATCCGATTGCGTTAGAGCTTTGTCAACTTATTGCTTGCATTTGCGCAAAAGAGCAAAATCAAGAAACTTCATGCGGACGAAGTTTAGCTAGTCTTAATTTATAAAATAATATTATTAATGTGAAAGTAAGTTTGTTTGTTTGTTACGCTTTCACGGCAAAACGGCTGAACGGATTTTGATGAAATTTTGCACATAGATAGACATTGACATGGGTAAGGACATATGATACTTTTCATCCTGGATCGCAGACGAAGTCACGGGCAACAGCTAGTATATTATAAATGCTAAAATATCTGTCTGTTACCTTTTATGCCTTAACAACTGAACGAATTTCGATGAAATTTAGGGCACAGGTAGACCATTACCTAAGTTAGGACAAAGAATACCTTTAATCCCGGAAGCACATTTCCGTGGGATGATGACTGCCGATAACAACACGCGGATGAACCCGCGGGCAAAAACTAGTGTTCTATAAGTGTCTGAGCCAAATCCTAATAAATGCCACTTTCCTACAAAAAGCAGGATAAACTGCAAATATTCTTTACTAAATCGTAATAACGTAATAGTTTTCTCCCATAAAGGAGTAATATCAAATAATAAAAGCAATATTTCATACCGCAGTCTTGCGCCTCCGTCAAATTACAACTTCGTGTTTAGTATCTGTAAGGAAATCTGTGATAGAACAGGCTCTTGTTGCTATGAAGACCTTCGAATCAAGTTACAATATACCTTCAAAAATATTTTGTATTATTATCGCTTGAGTGATTGGTTTCAGCGTTTTATTCCCTCTTCAAATAAATGTGTTTTGTATCACGTCAAAAAGAAAAATCGTTCTGATTTTACAATACTTAAGCCTCTTACGGCTGAAGAAGTCGCATTCAACTGAGTTGTATTAGACGTCTTAAAGTTAAGGCCTGCTTGCACCAGAAATCACTAAATTCGTTTAGCGTTGAACATATTTTAAACATCACTCTACCTAAAACGTATCTTTTCTCATAAACGTACGTGATTAGAGGTGCACGAGGAGTCCAGATATAATCTTGGTCAGGCCTTGAGAGGAGACACAGATTTGAGAGGACGTCTCCAGTCAGCGCACGCATTAGTCAGTCATCGTGTAGCTCAACTCAGAACATAAGAGCATAATGACTACGAACAATCCCAATAAAAGACAATGGGTAGGCCGCATACAGAACTCAAACTGCCAGGTTTTCAATTTAACTATTTGAAAAATAAATAAAAAAACTATCTTATTAGAACGGGTGTAATAGTTTTTTTTTATGGGTTCTGTAAACATTTCGATTAAGTTAAAACTAGTTTTGAATGTTATAGCATAAATTTGAATACTTCCATTAAACTGCCCATTACCGCAAACAGCGATTTTTCACACCAAAAATAACAGCAATGCAATTTTTTTTGCAATGTAAGTAGCATTTCGGTTTGATGTTAAGAATGCTTATTTGAAGACTATGTGATGTGTGTGTTTACATCCTGTATATGTGATCCATCCTTCTGACAAAATGCGCCCTGCGATGTGATTTTAAAAAGGTATTTAGTTGAACTAATGCATCAGCATTAGATCTACTAAATATCTATTTAAAACGTACGTCCATAATCAACTAAACAAATAACTACGTATTATTTATATTTCACCGAGCAGAAACACAAGTAAATAATTATAACAGTTTGTTTCCAACAGTATTTGTATTTCATTAATATTATTAACCGGCTGCTAATTATGAATTTAAACACAGATTTATACTGTAAGTAATTTGATTTTCTCCATGTGTGAGTGGGCCTTTCTGTTTGTGTCCTTAAGACAGATATTTTAAAATGATCATTTTAAAAATCGCTTTACATCTTTACATCGCTTTAGATCATTTTAAAAATATGGACTCATAAGGGTAAAAATATTCAAAAGGAGTATTTTGTTTACATTGGGCGCAAGTTTACGTATCGTGTTACCCAGTTACTGGGTTGTGGAGGTCAGAGGGAGTCACTGCATGTAAAATACTGGTATTTAGTTGCTTAAAATAAAGTGTATTAAACAACATGCAAAACAAAAATTTTTTTTGCTAATTTCGGCCACAAGACACAGTCACTCACACAGTCTTTGTATTCGTAAAGATCATATCCTGTAGGAATAAATGATAAGCAAGTATTGATCTATTTCAAACTTGTGTACCTGCGATTGCTAAAAATAAGATAATACTCTTAGGATCTTTTTCACAATACTAATGACGTCTAATGAATCATTTTTTGTAGCTTGGAGTTTTTTACAAATTGATATTTTTATGAGGTTCTTGACATACACAGGTCTTTTTGAGACCTGTGGGCTTAGTCCGTAATTATCATACAAGTAGTTCGTATCTGGTAAAAGGCTATCTAATGAGGTGTATTTAATGAAGTTACATGTACATAAAAGACGTATAAGTAAATTATGTTCAAACAAAAACAACTCATAATCTGGTATATTTTCCAAGATACCTGTATGTATATTGCATAAATACCAGAGCGTTAATGTTATTTTTAACAACAAAATATATGGTTTTATTTGAAATCCCCAGTAGATGACTGCTGCCAATTTTTATCACACACCGTTTGTTTCATCGGATTGAATGGGACGTAAAGGTTCGGAATTACAAAATAGATAGACAATACCCCTTTCAAAATGGGTTTTGAATTGTGACGGTAAATTATTTTTAGTCTCGGCGTAATGTGAATTCTGCGTTCATTGCTGAAAGGAATTTAATACGAGATTACAAAAATCTGCCATAATCAAGTATTATTGAAAGTTTTTTTTTGTCGGTATTAAAAGAATAATGTCATTTATTACATCGATCGCAAATGAATTACTTTTTTTGTAAAGCGATGATTAAAACGGTAATCACTACACGAAAAGTTCTGTTATATAATCAAAGACATCGTTAGGAATAAATAATGAGGTTCATAAAAAACAAATAAGAAATGTCCGACGCGGTAAAACAAAACATAGAAATTAGCTGTCTTATTTTTTTTTTGGTTCGGAAATCATCAAATGACTTCTCCCGCTCTGGGTGGGGGGAGGGCGTGTCAGACTTTTACTGACTAAAACCTACCCGTGTTCCTTCAGTTGCATGTGCCAGGGCCACGGTTATCTTTATCGATTTACCCGCGACCCTGAGCGCCCTATTGGACCCCGTCATTTTGTGCTGAAATCGCTTTGAGGTGCGCGTGGAACCTCTCCGTCGACCTGGGCCTGATCCCTGGACCGGACGGCGAGCTACCCATTGCTCGCCGTCCGCAAGCCCGTGTGGCCGGGAATCTGCTTGCGATTTCCGACGCCCAGGGCGTCTCCTGCGGCGACTAGGGGCGTGAGGGCGTATCTTCCATTCCCTCTCGCTCCGTACCATGGCCTGGACCAGGGCCGGACGCGAGAGATCGCCGCCGCCGATCGCCTATGCGAGGACACTGCGGTGCTCCGCCCAAGCTGGGCAGACCGCCACCCTATGCTCCACCTTGTCCTCCGGGCGATCCACACTATGGTGACACCCGGGCGTTTCCTCCCGCCTTATGCGAAACAGGAACCTCCCGAAAGAACCGTATCCGGTGAGGACCTGTATCAGGCGGAAGGTGAGGCCTCTCCAACCACTCCTCAAAGGGGGACTTACCGCCGCTATTGTGGCGTGCCCAGCACTGGGTTGCAACAATCGCATTCTCCATGTCGCCATGAGATCAAGCCGGAGCTCTGTCCGCTGTACCGTGATTTCTCGTGGCAGCGGAGTTACACCCCGGCGTTTTGCCTCCTCGCGCCACTCCCATACGTGCGGGAGGGCTTTTGCCTCCAGATTCCATGGCGGCAATCTGCCAAGGAGGCTCGCCACCTCGCAGGAGACCGTGCGGTATCCCCGGACCAGCCGGACGGCCATGACCCTTTGGGAGGCGCCGACCAGCCCGCCTGTTGGCCGGTTGAACGCAACCGGCGGGTTGGTCGGCGCCTCAAAGAACGCGCCCATACCGGTGCCCCGTAAAGGGTCATGGACCGTACATATTAGCTATGGCTGACATTGTAGAAAACAAAAACAAAATAACAACATTCACAGACACTCTTCATAACACAATCCAAACAAAAGACCACAGTATAAAAAATAACATAAATATAAAAGACCGTGATGGAATAAACTAGAATAAAACCAAAAGCGTTGACGCCAAATCCATCAAATCACATTCAAATTTAGAACCATATACAGGGATGAAACAATGGCTGTCATAACCAGGGATTTGAACGCAATAGGTTCCCTAAACCTTTTGTTCGATTTTTGAATCAGTGATAGATACGGGAAGATTAGCAAGCCTGTGTTTATTTTTGCTTTTGAACACGGATTGAGTGGTGGTGTATAAGTAGCTTATAGGGGCTCGCGGCTTAATGATAACAGCCGCACGGATAGATCAGGTTAGGCTACGCTTGCCGCGTTCAGTCCATGGATGGGTGTTGGTTCTAGCTGTCATTCGTGAATCTTTGACAGTCGTTACGGGTCGTCAGAAGCTCAAAAGTCTGACAACTAGTCTTATCAAGGGGTATCGTTTTACCCAGTTCCTAGGTTATGGAAGTCAAATTTGAAATAAAATGAAATGAAATGTAAGGTTTTAATAAAATGTTTACTTCAGTAAGTGGATCCTATAGGACACTTTTACTAGTAAATATTTTGTTAGTAAAAGTTTTAAAACTCAAACTCAGAGTACATGTTTTTTTTATATTAGTTCCAAACATTATATTGTTAGGCTTTTATGTGAGTCTAACAATGCACTGCCATCTCTGTAAGGGCCTTTTAAAGAAAGAGCCACTGCAACTTTGAGTTAACCTTTCAACTGACCGGGTTGTGAGTACTACGCACCTGACCCTTCTGAAGAACAACACCCGATTCCACTCACATCTGACTTGTAAATACATTTTGTTAATCGCCTTTAATTTTTCCTCTCAACATGACTAAAGTTTATCTCAACATACCTACTCTTTTACATTTTTGTCACTACATTTTCTTTTTAACCACACCTTTGCCTTAACACATCATTCCACTGCGTCATTCATAGTCACCACACATGCTTCGCAAGAAACTCATTTCCACAGCATTTCGCGAAGTACACTCGGTTCCAAAAATAACGAGTCAGTCACATAAGTTCGAATATCTACAAAACTGTAAGTTAGATCAATTAAATAAAAAAACAAAATAAAGAATGGCTGATGAATGAAACTTATAAAAAAAAAAAAAAAATTGAAATATGGAAAAATTTTAAAAAAATTTTTTTGCTTTATGTCATTATAGTTTCTTTCCTTCCTTCCGACTTCCACGTGCTTAATTAGTATTCTGTGAGGTGGAGCATGGCAGTCACGTTAGATGAATGTACCAGAATCCTGACTTTCTTGGAACTTGGGCGGAGCCAGCGAGTTCAGCTGGTAGTCCAGCGGAACCGAGAGACCGGATCGCACCTTCGGAGACCAGGAAATAGCAGGCCAAGATGCACAACGGCCAGGGATGAAAGACACCTGGTGGCTACAATGCTCCGAAATCGTTTTCAAACTGCAGTTGGTCTAAAAACCACTTTATTCGCTTTGGTGGTAGCAATTTAAGCGCACAAACAGTGACGAGACGTCTTGCTGAGGCAAACTTGAAACCATTAAGGCCCGCAAATGGCCCCAAACTGGAACGGCAACATAGAATTGCAAGACAGAGATACGTGCGCTAGCACCAACACTGGAAACTGGACGATTGGTCTAGGGTAAGGTTCACGGGCGAATCGAAATTCATGCTTTGCAAGCATGAAGGTAGGCAGTAGGTGTACAAAAGACCCGGGGAACGCTTCCATCAAGACTGTGTGGAGGAAAAAGTGGCACGCGGCGGAGACTCAGTACTTGTTTGGGCTGGAATTTCTGCCGAGGCCCGCACCGAGCTCGTGCTAATTCAAAATGGCACTCTGAATGCAGAGAGGTACGTGGAGGAGATCCTGAATGAGCATATGGGACCTTTCATGGCGAGGATGGACCGGGATGGCATATTAATGCATGATAATGCACGTCCCCATACCGCCGGAATTGTAAATGAATACCTTGGAGAGGTCGGTATCGAACTGATGCAGTGGCAAGCGCGAAACCCTGATTTAAACCCCATAGAGCATGCATGAGACGAGCTTGAGCGTTGCGTAAAACGTCATAACTCCCCACCAATCACGCTACCCGAGCTCAGACCAGCACTGGTGGAGGAATGGGAAGCCATTCCTCAGAACCGGCTCCGAAATTTGGTGTTCAGAATGCCGAATCGCCTGGAAGCTGCAAGAAGAGCTTGGGGAGGCAATACGAAGTATTAACTTTTGTGACTGACCCGTTATTTTTGGGACCGAGTGTTTGAAAGAACATTATATTAAATGTGTACATGTGTACGAAAGAACATTATATTTATTTGGGTTGTAAATTTATTATTGTAATGTTATCAGCTGTATTCATGATACCAATACTTCTGAAAGTATTATTTCAAAAAAATAAACACTTATAACATCACAGCAATGACTTTTAGCTTTTGAGACGTACCTAATCAGTCTAAAACAAGTATTTTTTAAATCTAATATAACCACTAAAATCGCACTCAACATTGCATTCCCACCCCATACTTAAGGCTTTTCACAATTTTATGACGTCATAAAAGGCAACATTTAAAGGTTTAAACCATAAGACAGTAAGCACCGATAAAACCATTGTTACGGACGTATAAAACTCGACAGATACTCAGTTCACTCATTTCATTCGTTCATAAACAATTCAAATTGAATGAGAGCATATTCGTTTTATTTTCACTCTCTTATCAGAATGTTCCCCTTTATTTTTGAGTGTGCGAGTTTATATAAGATGGAAATGTATTGTTTTTGTGAACCGGTGAAGTAACAGAACAGTTCGTTATTAATATGTAATTTATTTTTGGCTTTTGTTTCTTTCTTATATGGCTGATGTATAATTTATAATATAAATATAATGATAACTGTCAAAAAGTGTCATAACTGACTATTTAACAAACGCGAATGTAACTAAGACTTTAGAGACATTTACAATTTGATTCTGATGGTTCGAATACACAATACGTCAGCCTCATTGGTAGTGATAAACGTGGTGATTAACGCACTTTCCTACTCGATATGAGGCGATGTTGCCCTGATATTAAGTTATTGCCTTATAATAATTATTGTTGCATAATTATAATTTCAAGTAATCACATCATTATCCTATTGCCACTACCCCTATGTATTCGGGGTCAAAGCAGCATGTCTGCTTTCTTTTATTTAAAGAAATCACATCAGCACACCACACACCAATCGCATTTAAAACATTAATGAAATTTATTTTATTTAATTTTATGTTTGGGTCCAAGCGGCTCTGGAAAAAAAATCCTGGAAGGATTTTGCAGTGTGACAGTGTAGGCTTACAAAAAAATATATAATTTATAAATTATTTTGTTTACATTTAAATGTTTAAAGACTAGGTACTGTCCGCAATTTTCATAGTTTGTAAGAAACACAATCATATGCCCGTCATCCACAAGGCTTCTCAAAAATAACCAATAACATACTCAAATCCCGAATGAGCAGTCAGAAAAAATAAATTTATTTACATTTAAACGTGTAAACACTAGGTGACATTTGCTATTTTCATAGTTTGTAAGAAACACAATCATATGCCCGTCATCCATGACGCTACTCAAAACTAACCAGTAACATACTCAAATCACCAATGAGAGTACAGAAATATGTCACAGTAGCACACGACATAACCAATCACAAATTAGTTAATAACGCGTGAGTATGTCGCGTAGAAGATCTGGGTTAGTCTCGCACATACCAGGGAAGCATGGAACAAAAGCAGTGGGTAGAACAAGGCTGCTGACGATGATGATGATGAAGTCGCATGGATGGAATAAGGCCATTCCGGGAAAACAAATACTGAAATTGTATCGAAGAAAAGCTACATTTAAGTGTTTTGAGGTTAGGTTACAATAATTAGTTTTTCTCAAGAACGGTGCGTTACCTTTCCATGGGAGTGGTACCAGGGGGGACGGAGCACCCCCCTCCATCCCCCCCACCACCTCCCCACCCCTTCCTCCTGCCAAACGATACTAAACCAAGAATATTATCTTCAAAAGATCCGAAGATTGGAAAAGAAAATGAAATGACACCGGTACCACACTGATTCATCAGAGGCCTCCATTTTGTCTTTACCAAGTAAAACTATTGTTTTAAACAGTAAAACGTGTTTCACATGGCTTAAATACGTTATTTATTGTACCACGCGGGTAATGTACGAGATGCATTGAAACGAACATATAATTCGGGGCGTTTACGAGATAAACGCACGAGTTTTTACTTTAACCTATTGGTTTAGTTCGAGAAGCTACATTTGCATTATACGGTACATAAACTGGGGACAATTCTACTTTTTTGCAGACCGCAAAAAATGATGAACCACAAGACATGGAACTACTAGATGACTGGTTCCAATTCCCATCCAATTTCCCATTCTGCGGAATTAGAGACCCTAAGAACGGTTTACACTGATCTTTGCCAGTCCATCATCGTCTTCTGTATTCTAGCTTGGGGTGGATCGGCCAAAACTAAATTCTTTGAGTTGGAGCGTGCGCAAAGGGCAGTACTTAAGGTTATGTTACAGATGCCCTTTCTCTATCCGGCTTGTCAGTTTTACACCGAGCTGCTGTAAAGACCAAGCTGAAAAACTTGATGTACCTCCTAGAGTACGCTCAAACTGAGGAACAACTAACCACCCTGAAATAACTCACAACATTCCATAAAATAAACGTAATGCAGTCACCGACTTCTTTAATATAACTGATGACACCTAGCTCTTACTAACTCAAACACAGTCTTTCGAGACCACTACATTTACATATCACACTCACACAACACAAAATACACACGTTTCCCAGTCACACACACAAACTCACACAACGCAAACAAAACACACGACTCCCAGTCACTTTTATTTTGTTTTTCAAATTTGTATTTAAATCACTACATAATATATATTTTTTGTATAATATCACCATACCATCTCTTATTTTCCATAAGGGTTTATAGTGGCCAAGTGGCAGTAGAACACTGATTCCTAAGTCACAGGTATTTCTTTTAGGAGTCAGAGTTTAAACTTTTGTGCGCCTTTAATTATTGTGAACTTAAGCTAGACATTAAGCATGTTGACTTGTATCAATAAAGTATTATAATTATTATACCTCAGTCATATGTTCAAGTCTGTGCAATTCAAACATAATTTACAGTCACGTTTTTGTGAAAACGACTGTCGTCGTAAAATGGCGGATATTGGATAATGGCGCAAGGATCTTTTTACAACGTTTTTGGCAATGTACAAGTCTCGTGCCCTTAACACGACGCCCTTTCCTCTCTGAATAAAAACTCAGTAGTAATAGCGCGCAAAAGAGTCAACGAACATAAAAATTGATAAGAAAAATGACTCGCTTTCCCACGTTTCCGTAAGTGAAAGCACGTGTCGTGTTAAGGCGGCTAATGGCAAGTGGTGAGCGCCATCTATACACATCTGTAACAGCAAGAAGTTTTGCAATTCGTTCAGAGGCATAAGTGGAATGTCTCGAAAGCCTGTAGGACTGCCCTGGATGAACTGTTCCTCAAAAACACTACTACCTAATATTATATGTATCAACTTATACTTTTATTAAAAAGAAGTAGCTTGTTTGATACCCCTAGGTTATCACATGATGTTTATACATTTCAAATCAGAACAACCCCAAACGTAATTTTTAGCTCCTATTGCAACTTAGGCCCGCTTCACTCAAGCGCTACTTATGAAAGTGCTCGAGTTGACAGCTTAGTGGATTCCCTAAGGAATTGAGCACTAAAACTTTCAAGGAAAGTGGCTTACGTTCTCAATTTTACTTTTATTATCTACTAGGAAAGAGTTCAGTAGGATAGTAAATACAGTGGCGTTCCAGAATGTCCGGGCCATCTTGTAAAGTTTAATTTACGATCGAGAAGCAGGTAGTCTACCTACCAGATACTGGAGTGCATTAAAACTAGACACGATATTTATCTACGCCCGATGAATCCTGAGCAATCAGCTTAGTTGCACAACAACCTTGATGACTGAGTCCTTTTATATATTTCTATAAGCAGCCCTTTGGCTCGGAATAAACAGAAATCACTCATGAACAGTCAGACACACGATAATGAAATCCACGATCCACATAGAGACAGTTTCTAAATAGTTATAATAACTAAAATGTATAAATTCTTCAACCAGAAATCAATAGATCATTTCCTCAATATACAGAAAAAAACGAATAAAACCACAACACACAAACAAGACCACTATCCCATCCCACTCACATAAACTTTTAACACAATTTCATAAAAATATATCACTCGGAAATATTGTGTAAAAGGTTGTATTATGTAATAATGAAGTGCCTTCCGCCAATTCATTCGACTTTTACTACGATTTCAATGGTGAATGCTATTCTGTTGAACTGGAAATTCTAATCGGCTTACATTGCTGTTTGCACAACGAGTTGTTTTCGTATACGGTTTGGGGTCGGCAGAGTTTATTCTGTCCGTCTATGTTTTTGAGATAGCGTGAGTATTTGATGGTAAAGATATTCGTTTTATTTTTTGGCAGAGTTAGGTTTTTGGTAAAGGTTAAAAATAACTCTAGAACGTATCTTAAAACTTACATTAACTTACTTACTTAATAATAACTTTTATTTTGACTTAATAACTTTTGTCAAAAAACTAAATAGTGTTGTTAGTGTGTGGTATCAGAGCCCCTCTTAAAATACCCAATGAATTACATTTCAAATAAGGAGCTACTCAGTAAAGTTGTTGTCATGTCACGGAAAAAGGATACCTAGCCCGTTCCCATTTATTTTAGAAAAACAGTTTCGTTATTCTTCAATTGGCTTCTGAAATTCAAACTTTTTTCTACAACTTTCCGCCAAAATTTAGGAAAATTTTGTTTATTTATCTGTAGGGCCGTTTGTCTTGGTTATCTGTGGGACAACATAAACTCATCAGCAGATTGATTGTAAACAAGAATTCTCTGCCCACACCCGTTCCAACCCATAATAACTTCATACATTGTCTCCACTTTCCCATAGACGAGACATTTAATGATACATCACTTACAAGAGCAGCTGCGACCATTAATAACATGATACGAGTAAATTGATACCCGATATCATTCAAATTTTTATAATTATAAACTAATATGTAATTATTATGAAGGAGAGACCAAGTAATGCACTTAGTAAAGTGTGTAGGTGAGATACCTAAATTTAGGAAGGAGGTAGGTTTCTGTAGAAACAAAATAATATTCAAACTCTAAAAAAATGTAGGTGTGTTTAAGCTTCATTAATGTTTGTATAGGATACTAGAACTAATATGCAGCTATAAATCAAGATTATTTTCATTTTAACCGAAAATTACTTGGTTTTTCCTGTTTGTATTATTCAGGCTTGGCAAATATATGGTTAATAAAAGGTAAAACACATCAACAATTTCTCCATCTTTGTGATACTTAAAAATGCGATTGTTTTTCTTCGTGTTTGGTATCACACTTATAAACTCACAAAATTCTGCTTTTCGTGTTAACGAGTGACCACGACACGTCCCTTTAGATAAGCTCACAGAAAAAAGGTCAAAACCAGTCAAGATCAGCATACTTCTCCTTTGGGCTAGCGAACGTTGGTCATAAGTTGTCAACTGTGATTATTTGTTCACAACAACATCCCATAAAACCGTGTTTTAAGTTTGCGCATAGTTTCGTTATATAATTTTGTTTAAGTTTGACAATTAATTAAATTGATTTGGTACGTATGAAATAATCGCCCTAAAAATCGAATTATCTATCGTCTCGAATGCATTCAGGTGCACACTGATTGCAATAATGATCCATCAGATAGTAATGCTCCGATAATTTTGCATTTCGATGTTACAATTTACGGTTATAATGGCAACTAATCCGGATATATAGCACAGGGAAAAAAGATGGTGGATTGATCAACATAGTAAAATTCAAGGCTTAGTTTTGTGTAGTTCCATAGAAGTTATATGGAAAACAAAATTAAATACGGGAATATATTACATCTATTACACATTTTTTTTTGCAGGTGCAAACAAATTTTAGACTTTCTTTAGAAACAGTGCATTTTCTAACCTAATCTTTGCATCGACATTGGTTAAGACTGTCCGTAACTGAAGAAGTCATGGCACTTTTTTATTATAGACGTATTTGTATAATACAAAATAAAGGTTAACAAAAACTCATAAAACTGTATTGACATTCGCGGCAGTACAAAATACAACCATTCTCCGTGTCTAAATTCCGAAAATTACATACTGAACATATGCATTCTGACATACTGACATGCCAAACTGATGGCTTTCATAGCCAGCTACTTTAAAAGGGTTAAAGGTATGTAGGTTTACGATGTTTGGTAAACGTTAACTATGTAATTTTAGGGAACTAATGGGTTAGGCCTGTAATATAGCATTATGTTATTTAATCAAAATATATTAAAAAGAGGCTAGCATCTATATCATAATTTTCATATCATCAAATTATGGCTTCACTAATTTGGAAAATGAAACAGTTACACGCTTCTTATTGCACAGATAATACTCAAAAGCTGGCTCGATAATTAGATTAAAGAATGTGTTAAAATCGATATTAAAAATTACCATTATGTCTCATTTTCATTAGTCGATTACTCGGACCATATACAGCATGTGGGAACTCCCCGCAAGCGGCGTGAAACTAAAGAAAGTCACGAGTCGATACGCGGTTGGTATACCGTCTTCGAGGAATACCCGTTGCAGACATAACGACAAATGAAATTTATCGGTGGGTAAAAAGCGTGTGGAGACTCACACCCAATGAAAATGAGCCTTCAAAGCATCTGCCAAACGTGCAGTGCAGGTTCTCTGTAACCGTTTCCTATACCAAACTAAGTCGTAGTTTGGTTGCTGTTCCTCGAATACGGGCCCCATGGTATGCTTTACTGAAATATGCAAGAACCCACTTGCAGGCCCTTTCAACTAATGAACACGATTCCCTACGGAAATGAAACGAAAGAAAAACGGACCAATGAAAATAATACTTTAGGCAGCCATACTTGTTAGGATCGGCGCATTGGATTCAGCAGTCTTGGTGAACAACAAATCCAAGCCGAAGCAATTACTACATGTATTTGATTTTGTGGTCCGGCTGTGCCGCAGATGCTACCGGCACCATATCATTTAAGAAAACCTTTAAAATAATGTACCTACATTTTAAAATATACGGAGATGCAGGGTCTAAACCCAACCACGCGGGTCATGCGGGCTAGGGAGAAAACCGTGTGGAGAGTCCTTGTTATTCCACTGGGATCGAATGATGCCGTAAGCCTTAGTCTTGTCCTTTAGCTGCTTACAGTCTCTTCGAACCCTATTTCAATTAAGCTGAGAGTCTGTGTCATATAAAATGTACGAGACAAGAGCGTGTACACGCTCTTATGTTATTCTTTAATTCCCGAGGCAGTGACGGAATATTATTCTTGGGCAGCGTGTCAGTGTAGCTGTGACTTTGTTTTTTTTGACACAAGTATAAATCTTCATTTTATGCTTTAGTATTTCAGTTAAAGGTTTTGTTAAATATCAGATATTCCACTTTATTTATTTAAGGATGTTTTTCTTTATATTCTTTTTATGTACATTGGCACCTTGTTTTTCTGTTTATTCATTTAATTGGTTATCATTTAACTGTGCTTTGGTGTGATGTGTTATGTCTTTAGGGTGCGCTGAATAAATGTTTTTTCTATCTATTTATCTGCAAATATTATTAAGTGTTCTACCACAGAGTTATTCCTAGTCTTATAAGCAATGTCAAAGGTTATGTATAATTTTTTTAACACCTACCTGCTTAAGCAGGTAAGTATTCGTAGTCGTTTTCCTTCCAGCGTTTTCAAGGTTAATGTGACTTCCGAAAGGCCAAACACACTATGAAGTATAATGTTACTGCAAAATCCCTCATTACCATTAAAGCCTACGGCCCCATTCCACTAATTTACTTGGCAAAATTCTTGACAATACACGTATAACTTCCTTACGTCCTTCAAAACAAGGGAACAATATTAGTCGATGTTTCGTGTAACAGTTTAGGACTGCTCTTCATTTTATATTGTCTGTCACGTTTTACCCGGTGAGAGTTCTTAACACCGCGACATTTGTGTTATCAAGGTCAGGAGAAGGGCCCTGAGGAAAGATAAGAAAATTTAGAAAGTGAGTTGAGGCTTGTGTTGCTATGTGACGTTTCATATACTCATTATTGTTTCTTGAACTAGTTGAGACCTGGAATATGCCAGATCTTCAACAAAAGTAAATAAAAAACAGTCATAACCAACCAAAGCAGATTTAAGTTTACTAGTTTTTTTGTGTTTTGGATAAAAGCAATCATCTTCATCATCATCCAGCCGATGGAACATGTTTAGCGAATCTAACTGCTGTATTGTTTTAAAAATAGCAGCTGCATGCCATGGAAAGATTCGATCTATCTGTGTCGGTAGTTTCAGTGATTAAGTAAGCAAAAAGCTGGGTATAATGACTAATATACCAACCAGTCGTTACAGTCATTTATAAGATCTTAATTTGAACTTAAGGCATGACCTTAATAACGGCCATATCTCTTAAGGTCTCAGAGAAACTCTAGGATTGAGTTCCACGCAGCCTACTTTGTAGGTTTCCAGGAAGTCCAAAAAATACCCGCATCAGCCATCAGCATTTTTCAGACTAAGCCTTCTGAATCCTCAATTTTCTCCATATCGCGATAATGGCTCTTAACTGTTGTGTGGTGAATTTTATACGGGGTGAATAATGCATAGAGGCGTTCAGCTAAAGACATGCGAAGGGAATGTGCGGAGACGTGACTTCATATAAATTAGACTAACAATTGTGTACTCCACAATTCGTTGTATTGCGAACATTTGTACGTTGTGATAGCTATGGGAAGATGAAAATGATTAAAGATCTACTGTTGTTTTGTAGTAAAGTATAAGCTAGCCGGGATGCAAAATGTGTTTTTTTCTATATATTTTATGAAACGCATGTTTTGCTTCAAAAACTTTTCTTGAAACCACGATCGAGTTTTAAGTAGTGATTATGGTAGGGTCCAAAATCATTTGCAGGGCAGTGGTCACCAAGTGCTAGTCAAGTCCAAAGTGATAGTCGCACCGCACATGGCACAAAAAAGCTTGAACCTTCGAATGACTTTCCATTTTTTGTCATTAACTTGCATGGTAACCACCCAACTATGAGGTAACGGATCTGAACAGCTTAGTTTCTATAATAAACTGCACAACTTCTCACAGCTTAACTTTGCCTCCCACACAGCACATCAAGGCTGCCCTGGGTGCTGGATTAACACCATGAAAACCATCCTCAAGGTCAAGTACACAAGAAAACATATGTTCCTGTCCATGAGAGCCATAACTCACGCTCATCTACTCCACTTAGCAACTATCGCGGCATTTACCGCGTATAACTCGACATTAACCAACGTTAATAGTGCATTATCCTCATCTGCATAATAAGGCTGTAACCAAATCCAGAAGGCTATTTTGGTATAACGATCCTGGAGTAAGGCACGTGCCTTACTCCACCAGGTCACTTCTTTGTTTCAACTTTGCTTGGGATGATTTGCGTGATCATTTTTCAGTCTACCTTTTGTTTCTATTTTTTTAGATAAAACTATCGACCAAATTGAATGATTCATCAGTGAGCTTGCACCCTTTTGTTTTCTAAGTTCATTACATTCACTCGTGAAACACTCCCTTTGGCGTCATTAAAAATCTATGATTTTTGAGGCAAAATAAAAAGTCCAATAAAAAATGACTTAGAAATCTACTTTTATTAAGCCATCGAAAGCCTTTCGATGGCTTAATAAAAGTAGAATTCTAAGTCATTAATTATAAAACTAGTAGCAAGAAAGAGTCATCAACTTGAGGTTCCTTAAAATGGTGATATGTAGTCACGAAATGAAAGGTTTAAGCACCTTACGAGCAAGTTTTACTTGCACGTTAGATGTGGGAATGTTCTTTTATAACCGTGAGTACACCACTTAAAAGCCCATATTTGATTTAGGTCTTTATCAGAATTTTCTGATACGCTAAATTGATTGATTGACAATCAGTCCACCCAATATTTGCACCTCCATCTCTTTGCAACCTTATTTCTCATAAATACCCGACATGTTGCATCGATGACGTCAGAGCGCCAGTCTAATCGAAGTAGCTGTTTAATATGCTGTTTCAATACTGTACTCCAGTAACATTAGTATCAGACAGATTGTTTTAGAATGCTGTTTGGTATGTATTCAGGTCAGAGGTCTTGCGGTATAATTTAGTTCAAACTTGGAAGGTGGCTTTGTGTTGAATTGACAGGTCGTTGAAAATGTTTACTTATCGTGGTAACAGCAGTTATCCAAAAATAATAGTTTGCATTTTTACGCCTTTACGTTAGGTTTTACTCGACGTCAGTCAGGTCGGTCAGGGTTTATATTTCATACCATTGTCAAAAAAAGATAGTTGTGGTTTGAATATACAAATACAATTTTAATTCGTAGTCAATTTGATTGAAACGATTAAAATCCCTGATTTTATCTGGTTAAGTTATATTTTGTCAAGGCATGAGCAATGAGTTGTTGAAAAAATTAAGAAATGCGAGGACGGTAGGACGGCGATCGGGTTTTGCGCTTGTGTAAAGTGCTGGTGGCCTTACTGCTCTCCTGGAGGAGGGTAGTGGCGTCGTCGGGGGCGATTAGGGTATGCCTTGGTCGGCTAATGCGGGAGGGAGTATAGCGGGTGGCCGTTGAAATCAGGGGATTTGGGTGTTTTATGCCACAGTCGAAGAAAAGCTTGGATAAGCGTTTCCTGAACTGGTTTATGGTAAGCATTTTAAGGTCGACGTGGAGATTTATATTACGGACATAGAAGGGGGCACCCGTGACCTTTCTGAAGAAACGGTTCTGGATGGTCTGCATCTTATGGAGATGACGTAGTCGAGCGTGCGCAAATACAACGCAGGCATAGGTCATGATGGGAGGGATGACTGCGGTATAGATGCGCAGCTTGCATTTAAGTGACTGTTTACTACGGGCTGTCAGTACAAAGTGGAGCCTGCTAAGAGCGAAGGAGGCGCGCGCACGAACCGCCTTAATATGAGCCTTAAAGGTAAGGTTTTGATCGAGGATCACGCCTAGGTATTTGGCTTGCTTCTCCCAAGGAATAGGCTTACCGTACATAGTGATCGGGCTGGGCGATACTCGTGCGCACCCACACTCGTATATAATCGAAAGAGACAGAGAGAGAAAGAAAGTCGCATAGAGGTTTTTCTTAACGTGACGATTTCTACCAGTCAAGTCCTATCGCCGCGTTAAGGAAATTTGTTCCAAAACAGGTATGACTGGTAAATAATGTGAAATTAATCATCACTAACACTAGGCAACATCTAAATGCGTAGATATTTACGACACCGATTATTTTTTATATTTTCGACACGTTCACAAACGTTACTACGAAAGGATAATGCCAGAAACTCTATAGAACTTTGCCCCACTTAAATCAAAAAGTCATTTACAAGCCTGCAAAATGCAGCATCTTAAAGCTTATTTATTACTGTTAACTAAACATTTGTCCTAATGCCTGTAGAACTTGCGGTTTCTGTTAAAATCTTAAAATAATATTGACATTGATTATAGGTTGGGTGCAGTTTGTAAATGTTAAAAAGCGATTTAAACAACATATACGTTACGCATTATCATAATCGTAATATAAGTTTTTGTTTTACAGTTATTTAAAACTGTTTCTGTTGTATATCATGCGCAATAAGTAACGCAATAGGAAATTTAGGAGTTGAATTCCTTTTATCATTGATTTTTAATCGGCAAGTTCTACTGAAAAACAACGTATTGTGAAAAGGTCCTTTAATCATTACAGGTATTTTCATTAATTGACATTTCCTGTAAATAGCTGGGGCAGGATCTGCCACTGTCATTTAGTTGGTAAGAGGAAGATTTAAAAGCCGTTCTGATTGACTAAAACTCATGGGCTTTCTTTTGGACTGTACCTGAACAAAACCACAGCCAATAACTATAACCTTTTCTATGTGCCGGGATCCAAAACAAACCTCGGACACTTCGCCGTTTTGCCAAGGCTCTGTAGGCAGTATAACGAAATATCGAAGCTTAATGAATTAGATATTACAAGCAAATTGTCAAGTTTCAAAAAGGACATAAAAGTTATAGTTTCGAACTCGTAATATTTTGTTATTTTGGACCGTTGTTTTATTATAAATGGTTAATGGCTCTTTATTTCTTATATTTCATTTGTATTTTCATTATTTTTAATTGTCTTTGTTACCTTATGTTTTTATGATTTATTTTTAAAATGGCCTTGTCAAACCTAATGTACCTAGATTATAAGCAAATGATGTGGTCTCCTATAATTGGAAGCGCACACTTGTATTTGTCCCTGATGTATGTATCCTTGCATGTAATTGTGTAGCCTCTGTTGGAGATCCAATAAATAAATAAATAAATAAATAAATAAATATTTTCCTTCTAATTGTTTGACTACTTACGTTTTACTAATTAGTCTACAATAAAACTCTCCAGCACACCACCATGAAAGTGACCACGTTATCTAGTCACCGGTTCAGTATAATGACCGTGATTTATGCTCAAGCGAGTCGCCGAAATCAATACCACTGTTTGTCGACGCGTATACTGAATACCAAATGAGAGTCGTTTTTATCGATGTAATGCTAAGCCGGTTTGAATTAGAATCGGCCGTGGTTTTGTGTTGAAATGTATAAATATTAGCTGATTTATGTCGGTGGATCAGGAAAGGGTAATCGATTTGTTGTGGTTTGGGGGTATTGGTTTAGTTTCTAAGGAATGCAGAGTGAAGTTTGTTTTATTTACAAACATTGTTTTTAGGTAATTCCTCATGTTTTACAATTCTCCTGAGGAAGACGAAAGGGTACAGACTTCTAGTGACTAAAAACCACACGATAACCGTGCTTATGTCTTTTGAAATTCAAGAGTAATAAAACCTTTGTAGGAAAATCATCTCCTCGTTGGTCTGTCTAGAAGCTGCTAACCGTGAAGTTCTGGGTTCAGTTCTCATATGAAGCAAATTGTTACTGGGTTTACTCATTAGGAATTTCTCAGTAGCAACCCAGAATATTTTGAGCCTGGTTTATGACATATTACATGGACTTACTTTTTTTTTTTTTTATAAATGGCATCTCGCAGGTCAACCTATGAGGTTGTCGTCTGCTTAGAGGGACTTGCCTGTGGTTGCCCTAATAAATTAAGGCCTCCAGCCAGGACTTAAACTTAAATACTAACTAAAAGTAAGCGACAACGCTAAGGGCACCCCCTGTGGGGTACGGACCTCGGCTTAGGGCGTCGCTGGAAGAGGGCAGCAAGGGACTAGCTGGATCAGGATTGATATTAATTTGGGACGAATTTAAAGCTACAGACTCAGCGGCGCGGGCTGGCTCGAGCAAGGGTCGGGAGGGGCGTTGATTTGGGCGCCGCGGCGGGCCTCGGCGGCGGTAGGACGGCGATCGGATTTTGGACTTATGAAGCGTGCTGGTGGCCTTACTACTCTCCTGGAGGAGGGTAGTGGCGTCGTCGGGGGCGATTAAGGTATGCCTTGGTCGGCGAATACTACTAATACGGGAGGGAGTGTAGCGGGCGGCCGCTGAGATCAAGGGGTTGGGGTGTTTTATGCCACAGTCAAAGAAACGCTTCGATAAGCGTTTCATGAACTGGTTTATGGTAGGCATTTTTAGGTCTACGTGGAGATCTATATTTCGGACATAGTAGGGGGCACCCGTGACCTTTCTAAGGAAACGGTTTTGGAGGGTCTGCATCTTATGGAGATGTCGTGGGTGAGCGTGCGCGAATACAACGCAGGCATAGGTCATGATGGGACGGATAACTGCGGTGTAGATGCGTAGTTTGCATTTAAGTGACAGTTTGCAACGGGCTGTCAGAATAAAGTGGAGTCTACCAAGAGCGAAAGCGGCGCGCGCGCGAACAGCCTTAATGTGCTGTTTAAACGTTAAGTTTTGATCAAGGATCACGCCTAGGTATTTGGCTTGCTTCTCCCAAGGGATTGGCTTGCCGTACATAGTGATCGGGCTGGGAAGGGGGGGTGAGACTCGACGACGTCTCGAGAAGAGAATCGCCTGACTCTTATCAGGGTTGACCTCGATTCTCCATTTCCGGAACCAAGCGCCTAAGACGTTTGCGGAGGTTTGGAGAGTACGAGCTATAGCGTTGCGACAAAAACCGGTATAGTAAACGGCAGTGTCGTCGGCGAAGAGAGCCAACTGAGCCTTTTTACTCTGTGGGATATCGCTAGTAAACAACGTGAGGACTAGAGGAGATATAACGGAACCCTGAGGGACACCGGCACGAATAGGGTGAGGGGACGAGAGTGCACCCTCGATGCGATAGCGGAAGGTGCGATTCGAAAAAAAGTCTCGTAAGATGAGCACGAGACGATCTGGCACTCCTAGTTGGTACAGCTTGTATATCAAGCCGTTGTGCCAGACTTTGTCGAAGGCTTTCGCTATGTCGAAGAATAGCACGCCCGTCGTCGCATTACGCTGCAGACCAGCGCATAAGTGCTCTACTATACGGTGGACATGGTGGATACTCGAGTGTTGGGGACGGAAACCGAACTGCTCGTTGGGAATGAGGCTCTTTGCTTCGGCGTAGTCTTTGAGACGCTTATAAATAAGTCTCTCGTAGATTTTGCCGAGAACATTGAGTAAGCTAATAGGGCGGTAGCTGGAGGGCTCAGACTTTAGCTTGCCTGGCTTTGGGATACCGATAACGGTGGCTTCTTTCCATGCTTGTGGGAAGATGTTGTTGCTCAAGGCGCCATTGAAGATGGCGGTCATAAGCATTATGAGTGGGGCAGGAAGGAGTTTGTATACCTTATTGGTAATACCATCCGAGCCGGGGGCCTTACGAGCGTGGAGCCCCTTAATGATGTCGTGCACTTTGTCTGGAGTGACAGGAGGCAGAGGATCATCAGGGTCTTCGACGGGAGGGAGGGAGGCTCTCCGTTCGACTTCAGCGTCGACCTTGTTCAGGTGAGCTTGGTCTACTGGTTGTGAGCTGGGAGAACATTGGGACTCTAGGCTGTCAGCAAGACATTCAGCCTTGTCGGGACTGTCGAAAGCGACACTATTGTCGGGGCGGATGAGAGGAGGCATAGAGACCTCTTCTGAGGAACGCAATTTCCTCTGTAATTGCCAGAAGGCTTGATGAGTGGGCTCGAGTTCACTGAGCATCTTGTTCCAGCCCTCAGAGCGAATCTCCCCTATGCGTTTCTTTACAGCACGCTGTAAATGGCGCATGTGGGCTTTGTTCGCGTCACAAGGGAAGGAGTCGTAGGCACGAATGGCCGCGTTCTTCTCGGTTATCAGGTCACGTACGTCAGTAGGTAGTTTCCAGCGATGGTCTTCCATCACCGGAACTTCCCGTGAACAATCCGTCAATACGGATTGTACGTGCTCTGTAAACGAGTCGATTGCGGCCGTCGTGTCGGCGACTGACACTAAGTGATCGGGGATGGTGTCCAGGTGAGGCGACGTGGTGGATTTCAGTCTTTCGCTTACTTTCTTCCAGTCGGTTATCATCTGGGTCTGAGGGGGGCGGTTAGGGTCGATAGGGCCCGAGTAGGGTGCAAGATGCATGACTACTGGGCGGTGGTCAGAGTTAAGCTCGTGGAACGTCTCTATCGAATGCAAACGAAGGTTCACATTCTTGAGCAGCGCTACATCGAGAACATCGGGAAGGTGATTGGGATTTCCTGGGAAATGCGTCGGGCTCATTGGAGCGATGACGTCAAAGTTAAGGGATTCGCCTAACTTGAAAACTAACCTACCTCTGGTTGAGGTTGTGCTACTATTCCACGCCGGGTGCTTGGCATTAAGATCCCCCGCCAAGATGACGGAGTCACTCATACCGAAGAGGGCAGTGAAGTCCTTTTGGAGCGAGATGGGATCCTCCGGACCATTGGCGGGTGGGACATGGACTAACTTATCGCTTTGATCTAAAGAGCGTGGTGGTTGTTTGCCAACACCATGCCTCGAAGCATGTCTTTATGCAGATGGCCGCTGTCGCAATGTTGTATCAATGAATTCACTTCACTTTCTATTTAATAATGGAATATTGATAGTATCGAAGTTATAGCTAATACAGAGTTAATTAATGGAAGGCATTTTTGTTTTGTACTGTGTTTAAAGTATTCTCTTTGTAATTAATTAAGTTACTTAGTTTTACAGAATATATATATATATATGTTTATACATCTATTTACAATAATATGTTCAGCAAGAATCACACGTATTTTTGTGGAAAAATTATGATTATACTTACCCGATATATTATGTCACACCACAGGAAGTCATTACGTCATTCGAGAGGTAGTTGCTGAAAATCAGCGCTGTTGACGATAGGTTGGTCCGAAGTCACAGCATTATGCTGAGCAACGACCTGTTCTTGCACAGATGTGACGCACAGCTTTAATTATAGTTCTTGTATAGTTGTTAAGAAAAGTAGTCATTTTTCACTTCGCAATCTTGTTTTTGTTTGTATTGTTGGTGTTATGTTATTATCATTTGCCTTGCCAGTGTCGCAACACACACACACAGAGCAATGTGTATTGTCTTTGGTGATGAGTGACATCAGGCAATGGACAAAAATTAAAAACGTGTCATTTTTATGTGACATTCTGAATACGAGGACTTTGGCTACTTTTTTTGGATGTAATTTGTGGTTTTTATTTTATTTTTATTATGTGCGTTGTGTTTGTGAAGAATAAACAATTTTTATTTCTTTTTATTTTCTTTCATGGGACTTAATTTTAACTTAAGATATGGGTGTACTAAAAACCTCTGACAAAACATTTTTATATTTATATTTTCTAAATGTATATTGAATAAAGTCACGTTTAGTGTCTTTTTGTGTACTGTATCAAATTGTATTGTGTTCTAAACATCAATATTTTCATTATGTCATTATTATTTAGATAATTTATTAAATGCCGCAAGGTTAATGTGTTCAATACAATCATATTTAACTGAAATATATTAAAGAAATTTCAATGTCTTGCCAAATTGTAAACACAGTGCGTAGTAGGAGCGGGCCTTCATGAACAAGTAATTGTATCTAAAATTACACGATACAAAAAAAAATACAAAAATATACATAAAAACCAAAAAGATAAAAATATGGAAGTTTCACATATCACTAATAAATGTTGTAGAAGGAGATCAAACCCGATAGTGGCAGCCACTACGAATTTAAACCATATTATTTAGAATCCGCTTGTTAAACCATTCAAGTTGACACTTCCAACAGTCAAAGATATTAATATAAAGGTCTTTAATCAAAGTGTCTTTCCTAAGGTTATGTTCGAGCTTAGGAGAGTGTTCGAGGTTAACTCAGATTATTGAATCAACAGTGAAACACCGCGAGGTTTAGTTCCAAAAGCACCATAGGGTAGTAGTTGAGATTGTGGAGGATTATACTACATATTACAGAAAAGATGTAATATAAAATAAGGTGTAGAAGTTGTAGAATTTCAGTCATTAATAAAGTCTAGCCCAATGATAAAGAATAGAAAAACACTTTTTTTTGTAACACGCAAAGGAAATGCAAAGAGTAAAAACAAAATAACGAACATTAAAATGAGAATATAATGCTTACAAAAGGAACATAAAAACAGTATAAAAGACATGTGCGTGTAAAAAAGGCTCATATACCGCAGCACTGGT
Source organism: Dasypolia templi (assembly GCA_963555695.1). NCBI lineage: Eukaryota > Metazoa > Arthropoda > Insecta > Lepidoptera > Noctuidae > Dasypolia > Dasypolia templi. Next base: position 13,108,854 of record OY743158.1, on the reverse strand, counting down.
TTTTTGATAGGGCAGGGTTTTAAGTTCATCAATCAGTGTGTTCTGTCTGTGTGTTATGTCTTAAGGAGCCGAGGCGTGTGGACACTCACGGTACAATTTGGAACGGGCTATGCTTGGAATCTCTCTGAAGGATCGAATCCGGAATGAGGTGATCCAGCAGAGAATCAAAGTCGTCGACATAGCTCCCACAATAAGCAAACTGAAGTGGCAATGGGCCCGGCCCGGCCCTATTACCAGTAGAACCATTGACCGTAGGGATAGCGGTGTTCTTTAACGGAGGCCGCAAATCGAAAAACGTAAGGTAGGACGCTCTCTTAGTTGGAGCGAAGATCTACGCAGGGTGGCTGGAAGTAACTGGATGAGAGTTGCCGAAAATTGAGTTAAATAAAAGAGGCCCATTTCCAGCTGTGGACTACTGTTGACTGATAATGATGTAGATTTTTTGACTTCTTGATTGGTGGCCATGGCTTTATGTTAATTTATTGAAGAAGCCATTTTTTTATTATTAATACATTAGGTTGTACTTGCTACATCATAGACAAAAATACGTATCAATCCAATGTTATTTGAATTAACGACACGTTACGAATACCTACAGTATCAACTTCACTTCAAATTATTATCAGCTAATCCCATTGTTAATGAACAACAAACTTAGCACGAACGAAACGGATATCATGCAGATAATAAGTTCAAAGACTTTGAATGAAGAACAATGTTCTTCAACTTTGAAGTATCAACAATAGAGGTATATTTCAGGGAAGCTTGCAACCGTATGACGTTGAATTGAAGGAATGTTCAGCACAATCTTAGAAATAAGGATAAAAACAAAAGAAAACCTTTTGTTTTGTTTCTGTTGGTAAGTCTTTTATGTCAGTTATATGGTATGGTGACTTGAGATTGAAGGAACAATGGATACGAATAAGTTATTTTAAGATAGCTTGCAGTTTTATATTGCAGAAGCTTTGGTTTGGATTGAAACTGACGCGGGGTTACTTATAATTTGCGCAGCGTATACGTAAAGGCTCACACGAACGAACAAAACATGGTGAACACGAATATGGAACAAGGACCATTTGGTTCGTACGTATGGACGTTAATGAGCAAAGCGAACACGAACACCATAAGAACACAGTGCGACATGTGTTCGCGCCCAACCGCCTGCTCACTTTAGAAGCCATGGATTCGCGCGCTCACCCCTCGAGTTCGGTAAGATCAATGTTGCACCAAATTAATTCTCCAAACAACGTCCGAACAGAACAACGAAATTGTATCGCCACAATCATTTCGACGAACACAGTGTTAGTTGTTTCTTATTGGTACGCATATGCGCACAGTGTTCGATTTTAGTGTCACCCTGCTCGAGTTCCATTGTGCGTACATAGTGGGTTTAAAACAAACGAACATAGAACCTTCACCCTAATTGCGTAACACACTGTCAATCACAATATGAATCTTTTGAAGGATATTGCTAATTCATTGCTTCATAATTATGCTCCAAATGTTTTGTTTGCTTGCTAAATAACGCAGTGAACGTTGTTGAACTGTCAAAATGAAAGCGATTGCTACCCATAGTGTGTTATGCACTTACCCCGCAGAATAACAGCAAGAGCATTTTTTTTTTATTCTCGACATTTTAGTATGGATAACCCACGAAAAAACGCTCTGTTACGAACGCGCGAAAGAAGAATAACGTAAGTTCGAACGATTATTAAATTAAAAATACTAGTTTCGCACACAAAATGTTCATTTAGTTTTAAAACTTTATTCACGTCTTTGGGTGATAATAATTGTACTTACGAGTACCGATGTAATGACGCTAGAATTTATCGCCAAGATCCCAGTGTGGCGATACGGACAAGAGGCTCGCCGCCTCGAAGGATGCAAAGATAGATTATACCGTGCGAGAATTATCTTATCACCCTGACGGCCATCGCTCTCTGTGGTCGTCTCAGTATTGCAATGCTGCGCGCCGTAAGGTTGTCCTCCCATACATGCGTTCCATAGCGCGCCATGGACTACACGATCCCGACATAGAGCCTCCGGCAGGAGGTATTTGGCCCCCCACAGATTAGGCAGCAAATGCAACAGTGCATTCGCGGTGCCCATCAATCGGGGAGCCAACCGCTAGATGATTCTAAACCCCGTAGCTTAGAAATATTGCTTCGGTACAGAAAAAAGGAGGTGTTATACAGAAGAGTACAATACCTATGCGGTCAAAATGTGTTAAACACCATATTTTTTGTTCAATAACCGACAAAAAATTTCAACACAGGGTCACAGCAGGGGTCTCAGTACCTTGGTAACAGGTTGTCCCTGCCACCCTTTTTTTCCAAACATTTTACTCTCTAAGGTTATCGTGATGCCATGGACATCCACGATCAAATTGTAAGGTTCACTTTTACAAACACCCAATTTATAGGCGTATATTGTTTACACGCCAAAAATGCGCCCAATCTGTGTGATTTTTCCGAAAATGCGCACAATTACGTAGAATTCGGATTTATCAATACCTAAATCATGGACTGAAATAGCCATAATCAATCATGGGTTATCGTAGGTATTGACAACACACTCAATTGAGAAGCTACGGAAAATCAATCTAGATGATTGCAATTACTCTTCATATGAGGGTAAACATTTTGTTTGAAAGGAAACATGAAAATACAAAATAATGGATATCTTAAGAAGTACCCTAAAAGAATATTAAGTGACCTTATTGGTGATGTTTTTTAGAAAGGTCAGGTAGGTAGTACTCACAGCCGGCGTGCGTGCATGACCAGATGTTTGAACGTAAAAGAAGCAAAAAGAGTATGTACAGACCGTAGCAGGTGGCGTTCTGTAGTTTCTGCCTACCCCCATGGGAAGAAGGCGTAAGTTTATGTATGTATTATAGTAGTTGGGTATTGTTAATTGCAATGGTAAAAATCGAAAGTTGAAATAAATCTGTCAACTGTTGCATTATGATAGTCATCACATTGAAAATTAACAGTACGTCAAACGATGGGACACTAAACATCAGGTCCTGTGTACTTGATATCTGCACAATCATAAAGTTTGCCAGCGATACACCGAAAAGAAGATGAATTATAAATGATTTATTTTCTGTAAATAGGTTACTAAAAACATGTTTACACGTCGATCATGTTTTAAAAACTAGACGAGATCGGCGTTTCCTATCTGACTACTCTGAGAAGAAAGGCCGAAACAAACTCGAGGTCACAGTCTCTTTTAAAGTCCAGACATAATCTTGGTCATGTGAAGACCATGTGGATTGATGTCTGAAATGGTCTTTTGAGGAAAGAACCACACAGAATGAGTGGACCTGTCCAGTCAGTGCAGTTAAAAAAACGACAAATCTACAATGTCTTCACATTCACAATAATTGAAATAATATAATACTTGACAAAGTAAATTAACATTGTATACACAAAGTCCATCAATGTCAAAGTGTAAATAAAAATCCAAAAATAATCTTGGTCTTATCATATGACGACCATGCAGACTGACGTCTGAAATGGTCTTTTGAGGAAAAAACCAAACGGATTTGAATGGACCTGTCCAGTCAGTGCACGCATTTGTAAATCATCGTGCAGCTCAATTCAGAACTAAGGAGCTCAACGATTCAAAAGAAAGTACATTTGGGTAGGCCGCGTAAAGTACTCAAACAGCCAGCACATCGTTAAAAGAAAAAAAGAAAAATACAATGACCCACATAGTCCTCACATTCTCAAAAATTAAAACAATATGATACTTTAAACAGTTAATATATAGATGTCAATATTCATCTAAAAAGGTACGAATGTAGAAAAAATCAACATCAACAATATGTGTGTAAACTTATTAGAGCAGCTGAATCCCAAGCCTTCTTGTCCTCAATATAGACTTTGACAGTATAATAGGCATTCTGGCATAATTTCCGCTTTATAAAAGATTTGAATTTATTAAGGCTTAGTTCTTGAATGTGGCTAGGAAGTTTCATTATAAAAACGTATACATTGACATTACCAGGCTCAAGAAAATAGGTAGGTCGTTTACGACCTACCTATTTTCTTGAGCCTGGTACAACAGAAGGTGGGAACAACAAATTTGTGTTTGTTTCTAGTATTTATGGTATGGTAATAATTGCCCTTTTTTGTATAACAAAAATTGTTTGAATATCGGCGACATTTCTCCATAAAATAATACCGTACGACATCACACTATGAAAATAACTAAAGTAGACTAAACGCGCTGTCTCTAAATCAGTTAAATTACGAAATTTTCTAACGGCGTATGCTGCAGAGCTTAGTCTTTTTGACAATTTATCTTTATGGGGGCCCCATTGAAGCTCGGCATCCAAAGTTATGCCTAAGAACACTGTGGTGTTTTCGGGTTTCAACTCTTCACCCTTTATAAGAACACAAGTTTCAACTTGTCTAACATGAGATATCGTAAACTTAATGCATTTAGTTTTTTTCTCGTTAAGAAGTAGGTTATTAACATTAAACTAATCTTAGCGAGGGCACTATTTACATTGTCAGTAACCAGCTGCTGACATTTCATTTTAAATAAAAGTGAAGTGTCATCTGCAAACAACACTATATCATGCTTATCCTTTATGAGGTAAGGCAAGTCATTAATATGAATAAGGAACAAAAATGGGCTAAGAATTGAGCCCTGGGGGACCCCCATTCTTACTACAGAACCAGGTGATATTTTTCCGTTAACATCAACTTTCTGAATCCTATCACTTAAGTAAGAAGTAAGAAGATCCAGAGAGGCGTTCCGGATTCCGTAGTGGTGCAGTTTCCTGATTAATGTTTCATGAAGAACACAATCAAATGCCTTGGACAAATTGCAAAAGATGCCCAAAGCATCGCACTTGTCCTTCCATGCATTATAAATATGTCCTAAAAGTTCAACTCATCAGTAGTCGAACGACCCCTTGCAAAACCGAACTGTTTGTTATGCAGTAATTTGTGTTTATTAAAAAATCTTTGCATTTGATCTAAAATAAGTTTTTAAAAATTTTACTCAAGTTAGCTAGCACTAAAATAGGTCTATAATTAGTAGGGTCTGATGTACTATCCGATTTATGCAATGGTATTATTTTACTGTTTTTCATAAGATCAGGAAACTCACCACGGTCAATACAATTATAAAAAAAACAGCGAAAGTACGTGCTACAATATTTATAATTGACTTAACTACGTCCACAGAATTACCCCATAGATCTGCGGTCTTTTAAATATTTAGTGTGTGAAAGGTTTTAATTATATCTCTACAGGCGACATATTGGAAATTAAATTCAGAATCACAAACTGGAACGTTTTCTTTAAGTAAAGACTGCCATAGTGGGCGATGAGTTTAGAGATTCAGTAGTCGATACGGTAATCTCTGCAAAGAAGTTTTCAAAGGCCGCGGCGACTTGAGAATCTGATTTAATTATGTTGCCATCAATATCTAGGCTGTGGTCACTACTTCGGTTGCATGACCTTCCCGTTTCGCTATTAATGATATTCCGTGTCGTCTTAATTCCATTACTACTATTTTTAATTTTTGAACTTTTTTTTAAATAATTTTGAATAATTCCTAAACCATAAGGTATTTACCTTCTTAAACCATTTTCTAAGTCAACAAAGCTTAGTGGGTAATACATAGACATAGGGCAATGTATAACATTTTTGTAATTATAGGTATAATAGGTACTGTTATGGTCGTCTGCAATAGCCAGCATTATGTCATGCAGGCTGATAGTAATATAACTTTTGTTATATTTGAACAGTTAAGCATGTTAAGAAAGAGATTTAAAATTATTCGAATTAGAATTTGGTTTAAAAAAACCATGATATAGATAGGCGCATGGTGGGCGCATCGAGCGCATCATTGTAAACACGCATTCGTATTAAAATACAATCAAGTAATTTTTAACGTGTTTTGCCCTCTGCCTACGCCCCCGTAGTTTATAAGTAATATATTACCTGGCATTTCATATTGACGTAAAAGGTGAAACAAAAACGGTTATTATATAAAAGCTTATTCTATCTTTACGTATCAAACCGTTTATGTGCGTTTGGTATTAAAAGGTTCCGTCTGCATAGAGCACGAATAAAATACTTTAAATATGTATTTTTTCTATGTTCCTAATTTTTCTGTACTAGCGAATATTTCCAGGAAACTCTCTATTAATAAAGGTTCAAAGGATATCGCTATAACAGACAGGTAGATTATCTTAACTTAGTGATGGGATCCCGATGGTACCCTTCACCTTACTGACAGAACCCAAAAAAATCACACCGACAAACTCACTTACAAACAGAGCAAGATCTTCAAAACGGGCCAAATTACGTCACGCATCGTCACGTGATACGGTAATGGAACGTCATTCCGATCTAGAAAGGTATTTTGATGTGGGTGAACCCGTGAGATATTATACGCGAATGGTTGTGACAACAACCTGATATGAAGGTGACACTGCACAGCGCGCCACGGCTATGCTACGTACGATATCCAATGCGATCTACGATCACGCTACCGCAGATCGCCACCGTGGCAACCTCTCCATGTTCGTAGCAGCGGCCGGTCGACTGACTCCGTTCCACCAGAGATGAGCGAGTTAACTAAACAGTGACGAAAAGCTACGAAACTATATGTCTATTTCCACCAAAGCATGTGCAAGTCGTGTAGCAGCTTGAGGTAGAAAACTTAGCTTCGATGAACCCTTTTCTACCAGAACCAAGCTAAACAATGAAATTCAAATGATCCTATCGGTTGATATTATATACATTCGTCGCTACAGGTAGCTTAGCACATCACTGTTGAAAAGGCAGCATTATAGCGGCCTATGTGAGAAATCTAGTGTATACTTTATGAAGCCTTAAAGGTACATTATGTCTGTTTTTTATGTCAATCCTGGTGTTGACAAAATGTGATAGGTTTTTTGAAAAGTGATCTATTTTTGATCTTGTTGACTACGGGTGTGAAAGGGTCGCTGGTTAATATCTGGTCCTAGTTAACTTGTCAAATTCAAAGTTGTTCTACTTTTATTTGTATTAGAAATAGCTTTTTGTAAAAAAAAATGCTCTGCAGCGCTCAGCGCGCGAAGAGCACTCTGCGCTCAAACAGCGCTGCCGTGTTTTTATTTTCAGACTATACGCTGTCCTTGTAGTAGACTATTCGACTGTTTTTTATTTGATTTTCGGAAACCTAAAACTTGTTCAGCAACAGTAAAAAATTAAACAAATAATGACCCAGTTCTATGCGTTTTAAAGTCGATGCTAGACAGCTTTATTAGCATCTGACGTCAAAACATAGGAATGCCATAGTACCTTCGCGTCGTTCAGTACAATGACCGTTTTGAGTGAGAAGGAAAGACGAATAATTTCAAAAGTATTAAGTTCCTCCATTTTTCCACCGATGTTTTTTTTTTTTTTGCAAATCGCCTTTTCTATTAGCATCTATATGATAGTAGTCAAATACTCTATTAGGTACTGACACATTAGACATTTAAGCTTTGGCGATAGGATGACAATGTGATGACAATCCAGAAAATCCCTGTGGGGCAATTGCGTAACACACTAAGAATGGCAATGTCTTTCATTTTGACAGTTCAACAACGTTCATTACGTTTTTTACGTTGTTTAACAAACGAATTTTTCGGGAAAAGGTTTACGATTTCAAGTGTCGCCTGAAACCGGACGAATCGTACGATAGACTTCAAATGCCATTTATGGATGACGGCTCTTCTAAGGCAACCGTGTATCGTTGGTATAACGAATTCAAGCGCGGTCGACTAACTTTGGGGGATGAAGAAAGAAGTTATCGCCCTTTGGCGGTTGTTACGGAAGAAAACATTCTAGCAGTGAAAAATTTAATCCAAGACAAGTTACGCATCAAGAAATTCAGCACATACTGCAGATTGGATGGGGAAGCCTTCACAAAATTCTATATGTGCATCTTTGCGTGAGGAGGATAATTTCACGCTGGGTGCCTCACAACTTCACCGATGCTCAGAAGCAGGCCAGGATGGAATGGTGCCGTGATATCACACATGCAGTAACAAAATTGAAGCAGGCTCATATTGGCATGTTTACGACATCATTACAGGTATTGAGTCTTGGATTTATCAATACAATCTAGAAACGAAGCGCCAGTCGACGGTTTTGGTGTTTCAAAACGAATCAACGCCTACCAAAGTGGAGAATTTGATCGCAAGCTTTTTCAATTAGACTGACTACTTGGGTGTCAGTTCCTTTACGGAACCAAAGAAACATCAACACTGAATGGTATACTACTAAATGCTTGGCAGAAGTTTTCTCTGTTTTGTGCAACAAGCGACCAAACACAGGTCTCCGCGGGCTACTGCACGATAACGCGCCTTCGCACACTGCGCTCAAACGAGGGACTTCCTGGATAGCACGCCGGTCAAACTCTTGGGTCACCCTCCTTACAGCCCTGAAGTCACACGGTGCTACCGTGTGATTTCTTTTTAATCCCTAAAATAAAAAAAACTGCTAAAAGGGATACAATTTTCATCGCCGGAAGAAGTGCAGTCAGCGTTTGAGCAGGCTGTAAACGAGGTGTCTACGGCGGACTGGAAAAAGTGTTTCGAAAACTAGTTCAGACGCATGAAACATTGTTTATAGGCTAAACAACATTGTTTATAGGTTTAACATTGTTTAAACAATGTTTCATGCGTCTGAACTAGTTTTCGAAACACTAGCCTATAGTGGAGAGTACTTTGAAAAGATTATATAAAATTATTTTCTGACATAACATTTGTCTATTTAACTTTCTGAGTATCCCACGTACTTGCATGCGTCAACTGACGCAAAGGATACCGTGTACACTGTTGTATAAAAGTACACACATAAATTATTTCAAAGTACGCAAGGTACGTTGCGCAGGAAAACGTAACGCTGTTGAGTTGACGCTTGTATTTTTTTTTTACCTTCTCATAAATTTTCCATTCCGGGGGCCTTTTACATGAATATCGATTCTGACGGAGTAAACACCAATAATAATTAATTATTATTATATGCGAAGATTCATAATCAGGCTAGGTTGCCACTGCTGGGACACAGGCCTCCTCTCGGTGAGAGGGAGTGGGCCATAATCCAGGACATGCCGGTTTCCACACGAGTTTTCTTTTGCCATTGTGACAGCAGTGGTGATGAAATAATTTACACAAAGTGAAGCGCCGCTCAGGATTCGAACCTTCAACCTACATCACGAAAGTCGCGGCCATTACCACTAGGCTACCACTATTCTAGAAGATGATTGATGATGATGTGAAGATAAGAATTAAATTATTAGTTTATTAATGACATACACCAAACATAAATAAAAATCTAACTATTTCTAAAACTCTTATTGAGAACTTCCCTTTTAGAAACATATTTGTTTGAAAATAATAAGTGTTTTTTTGTATAAAGTCATTTAATCATGAACAAAATCTTTTTACACTACGATTAGTGCCCCTTAATTTTACGAATACTTTATTAATGTTATGTTGTTCAAACACAATTTTTCCTCATTTACCACTGTAGTGATCGTACCAGTTATCCTTAATACCTGAGGTATCACAAAACCGTGGCGATTGGATATTTTGGCATGCAAAAAACCTTTGACACATTTTCAGCTCCAACACCTCAAATTCCACACTCAAAATACAACTTTGCCTCTTACTGAAACAGTCCAAAATTGGTTGTCGTTTCGGTAACCAAATTCAAAACACGAATGTGCTAGCTTTTTTCCTTAATTTTGTACGTTTGTGGTGTTCGGAAACAGGATCATAACTGGCTTTTAGACATTTACATCTGATGTTTTATTGTGAGTATTGTTAAAACATGTTGTGAAAATATTTGTCAGACAATTTGAAATGTTGTGTGGGTATTAAAAAAAATGAAATTGTTAGGTAATTTAACAATGTTAATTTTCGATGAAGTTGTTCGGGTATGTCATTCCATTCGAAAAAGAAGAAGAAGGGAAACGAAAACAACGAAGATAGCACTACAATCTTCTGAAAGTAGGTACCTTATCACCACGTTTGGTAAACCAAGTAGCGAAGGTCATTGATAGAAAAGGACACGAAGTGGAATACTATCTCTATCATTGTTAGCCTCGTTTATAAAAATAATCACACACTAAAGACGTCAAGCATGTCACTGATTTAATTCCCCAGAAGCTATTTTTAGGGAAACCATCATTATTATAATTATTCACCAGCTCTTAAACAAGATAATAACGTACGCCAGAAAATAAGGACCTTTACCAAACTGTATCACACAGGGAATATTATAATGATTATGCTATAAATCTTAGTAGGCTCTGATGGTTCTGTCGCAAAGATATCTCATTATGTATGTGCTAAGAGTCTGTGAAACATAGAAAGAAGTTTTGATATGAAATGTGGAGATAGGTCATGTGTTCTACGCTAAGAGTAGCTTATAAGGAATTTATGAACAAGTAAACAATTTGAATAAAGGTGTAGAACTAGATGATTATGTCAGTGTTAAAGCAGTAGGTAGTGCTGGATTAAGTGTTGAATAAACAGTAAGTACTGTTTACTATAACCCTGCATCATCTCAGTTTTGGGCCACGAAAAGTCAGCTATTTCGATCCAGAGCTAATGGAACCACTAGTCGTTTGTTTTCTCCAGCTTGTCCCGACATCTTTTACGGGGTCTGCCGAAACGACTTCTGGCTTTCTCAGGGCTCCACACATTAATTATTTTGGCCAACAGCTCATATGGCATATATCAGACATGGCCGGCCCTGACCTACTTCAGCTTAGCGGCTTTTTCAGCAACGTCAGTTATCTGTTTTAACAGTAACCTACGCTATATGTAACAAAGTCCCTTTATCCAAATCTCGTTATTAACAATGAGGTAATAAATAGAAATGTCTTACAATTTACAAGGAGAAACACACACATCAACCCTACAAATACTATTAGAACAGCACCTTTAATTGGATTACCATCTATCTAGATCTGGCTGATAAGTATCGCAGAATATTCAGTTCAATAACATTCCGTAAGCTACTAATAAACTTAACGAATTATGTATATTCCAACCAGTTTCTATCTTATAATCCTACATGAAAAATATCCGAAAAATAACGCCTCCTTTTTGCCTTTTTCGTACAAAATTTGGACGGAGTGTTCAATTTTTCACGCTTTATTAGGTATCCCTGGTCTGACCCTTCTAATTTGGTAACCGTTGCTACCTTCTTTGTACATTTAGAACTAGTTTCACAGTTCTCACACGTAATTCAACCCGTATTGCTATTTACTTAGCCATTCGAGGGTTAAAATTAAGTTTAGGTAGGTAGTTTCCCTTTTTAACCAACTTCCAAAAAGGAGGAGGTTATATTTGCGGCTGTTTGTATGTACAGTAAGCGTTCAAAAGTGCATAGGCACGTTAAGAGTCGTATTGATGTGAACTCGCGGTACGACTGTATGTGTTTAAACGACAAAAATCGCAGTTTTGCACGGCACACACTGACGTAAAGTCGCATCGCACTGCCCGAAACAAAAATATATTTCCGTCGCTTTCGTTAGACACGCATCATGCTCGTGACCTGGCCGGTTTATGGCATTGCTAAAATTTGCGTTGATCTAATATGAGCTGGTAGCAGTAGGCGCCAAGCGTTGGACTGAGAAGCAGTCGGCTTAAGTTCTGATCTCATAAGATGCAGCGCAGTTTTATTGCAATTTTTTTTTTGGTTTGCAGTAATAAGAATATAAAAAAACAGTTTTTTTTATTATTTTTGTAATTGCAATAAAGGGTTTAGAAAAAAAAAAAGCGTTACAAGTGATAACAAAATTAAAAACATATTTATTTGTTATAATTATTTACAAACCGATACGATTATTTATAATAACTTCATCGACATGTGAAATGTCCAAAAAATATGTTAAGAAGATTTATTTCACCTAAGATCATTACTTTCCTAAATAAGTGTTTTTAATAAGTGGTTATGTAGGGCAGTTTGTTTACATGAAGTATTTCACATTTCGTTTTGCTTTAGTGAATATAGATTATATTTTGAGGACTTGGGGATAGCTTAAGTATTCATTTTCTTTAAGAAAAGACGATTGAAATAAACCTAAATTTTATATAATCACGAATATAGCGCAATATACAGGATAAATTATTCCGAAACTTAAACGTTATTTTTTTACGTTATTGTTTGCTGGGCTTCGGTGATGCAACCTTAATAGCGTGGAGTACACGGCGAACAGTTTTTAATAACGTGTTGAATAATTGAGCAAAATTTCCGGTTGGTCTGAAACCATTTGTTTCATATTCATTCCCATTTGAAGTCTTGTTTAAATAAGCTTTCCACTTCATAAACAAGTGCTTCGACTAGAAAGGATTCCCTCTTCCTCACATCTCTTAACCCACAGACTCGCAGTATTTCTCTAGAACAAAGAATGTAATACTGTTTGACATCTCTAAGAAAAATACTATAAACTATAATAATTAAGAAAAAATATTATTAGTAACATAATGTGTATATAACTTTACACGTCATTCGCAAATTTAAACAACTAGTCATTTATATTTAGTAAAATATGAAGTATTTAAATGATAACACTCATACTTATCCCATTTGTATTATCAATACCACTATTAACAGATTTAAACATTCGTCACAAACCAACAACGTTCAATTAGGTGAATAGTCGTAACGAATTGAATCTACCTCACAGAAATCGAAATAATTTACTGAGTTTTCTGTGGTCTACCTACAAACTATTATAATCTATGTAAACAAGTTGAACGAGACAAGTCGAACCACTTCAAGTAATTTTATTCAAACAAACAAAAGTTTTTCATTTTAAGTATAAACAACATATCAAAAACTATAAATAGATATCATTTGAAAATAACATCAAGCCTAATCCGCAGGCGCAGGTGTGATTCGAACTCAGGGCTTGCCATAATTGCTCCTACCCAAGCACGGTAGCGACTAAGCTAGCAAGCCATAATTATGTTAGACTAGTTGAAATTATGAACTACTATCAATTACAGACAAAGTGAGTGTGTGTGCGTGTAAATAGAATAGAAACAACTTATAGAAGAAGGTTGTAAGAGAAACCGAAGCGTCAATCTATTGCTTTGTGAGATTGCATAAGGACTTATGAGCGCTACTGTACCTAAGTTTATTTTTATCAACTGGACTCAGTTGATAAATATAAAATTATTGTTTGCTAAAAACTATTTCAACTTGGTACTTATTTATTTATTTAATTATTACATTGAGTTTTGGTTTTCGGTCCCAAATATTGTATGGCTAGGCTAGGTACTTAATTAATTAATTACTTATTTTAAATCAAGACCTTACTTTATTCTCTTCCTAATTAGCGAATTTGTATTCATAAACTCTTTAGCACCCAGTCCGAGCAAAAGAGATAGCCTACTATGAAGTTTAAAGACGGTTTTTTTCCATAGGAAATGACATATTGGAACTGTGTACATAAACTCAGTAGCCTGAGTTTAATATATGTTTGCATGTATGTAGACATTTAATTATAATAATGGATTTGAAAATCAAAATTATGCTGTTCGAACATGAATTGTTTGTGCTGAAGATTTCTTTGAAAAAACAAATTCTTTCAATAAAATGGAATATCAATCCATATTTTGACAACAATATCCTCGTATCGTCTTCTTAGAAAGTCGTAAAAACGGTTTAATAATAAATATATTATATTTACTGAGTAATTAATCCCCCGAGTAAACAAATAAATAATGTCTTTCATTTTAGAAATACATCCGTGCTATCAATCGCGTTAATACTACTATGGAAATCTTAATCTTTACTTTGTATTAAGGCGTGATATATTTTTTTTTTGTTAATTGACAATAGCGCATCGCGACTACAAATAAGGTTCAAAACAACGACGCGTTTGATGTTAGTTGAATCGAATAACCACCACATTTTGCAGTTGTAATTAAATTAAAAATAAATGCACGGCTCAGTGTAGTAATTTTAAGGTCTGTCATTAGTTTTTTGATTTCTCTTTATTATCATTACTTAAAATATGATAGTTAACGCTCAAAGTTTTGAGAATTATGCGACGTTTTTTTAAAACTGTGTAACATTTTTTTTGGTGAAAATACTGTTTTGTGTTTATAAAATTTTATTCAGCACGTCCATTCTTTGAACATTTGACAGTTTTTGGCTTTTAATATGTACCAATACTTCCAACTAGGCGACTAAAAACTGAGCGTTTTACGGTGTCCTAAGTTTAAACAGCGCCTTAAGAGACATGCTCCTAAGGACTTCAAAAAGATTTTAATTCATAAAGATATGATAAGCATCCAACTATTACGAGTTTGGTGCTTTTATTCAAGCGTGCATCATTGTCAACTATATCATCGCTTACCATCAGATGAGAATAAAGTCAAACTAAAAGTAACATTCATAAAATAATGTCAAAAAAAAGTTTTAAAATAGCCCCTGCTCATGCCATGTAGAAGTAAAATATTTTGATTTGATATGTTATACTAAGGTATCAATGTTATAATAACTTAATATTAATAGAAAGACATTATAACAATACAAGAATCTAATTAATAATTTTCAAACGACGCACTAATCGTGTCATAATACACTTAAAGGCAAACGAATTTTGTCCTACATCAAGCAAACAATCTGAATATACAACATCCCTTGATGGAGCGTAATCAACTCTTCCTAAATTAATATTGACAGTAGTATTACAGAACACTAGAGATTTCGTCGACATTATACCTAAGGGATCGTTATATAATTGTTTACACAATTATATTCGTAATAATTGAGTTTTTCTTTCCGGTACTCTGTTAGTATATTGAGCAATAAAGAGATTGAGTATTGAGTATTGAGTATAGTTTGGACTTTGCTGATGCTTTATAGATTATAATATGTAGCGATGTGTATACCTTATCTGCAGTTTTATCCAGTTGTTATCACGGATATGTGTTGTAGTGTTAACTTGTTATTATGTGTCTTCGAAAATCTAATTCTGCAGAAAATCTTGAATATAATATAATCGGGTTACATACATAGATCCTCTCGAACACATTGTGGTATAGAACAAACTACTCGACGTTAATACAGCAGACTTGATTCAGTAGCTGTAATATGTTAAGATCTCGTTAATACATGATAATATAAAAATACAAATAAGTCACAGCTGAGCTACACAAAGCCAGATATGACTAATAATGAACAAAAACGGTACAATTATCAAGAATATACTTTCAATTCTAAAGAAAAATCCCTAACGCTTTAGAGGTTTTAAACTAACTCAAGTTGCAGAAGTCAACTGTGTGGATTCAGATACAAATGTAGCTCCAACGTCTTTGTGAGATCGTAAATTCGCGGGTGACTTAATACTGACCAACTTAGGTAGTATATTTTAACTACATGTGGCTAAGTGGTTAAAACGCCAAACAGACTGTGAAACTATTAGAAGTTATAAAGAAAGTGGTGTTAGAGTTAAAACTTGAGTCAAAATCAAAAATCTTAATCAAAATACTACATTCTATTACTCATAAACATACATGAGCACTTATGAAACGTCAGAAGCTAGGTGCACGTTTCCAATTAGTCGTTTACTATAGAGAAGAGCCGGCAAGAAACTCCCCGGTTACTCTTTTTAAAATTGACTTTTACAAAGTTTTAAAATTACAGTGTTAATAGGTATTACAAATTAATTAATTGGCAATGGTCTCCAAATCTACAGTCTACAAGGCCTACAACGTCCTCAAATTCACAAAATTTAAATTATATAACAAAAGAAAAATTAAAAACCTATTTAAACCCAATGACAAGATTGTAATTTCAACTGTAACAAATCTGAATTAATTTCTTGTTCACAAAAACCACTAATGGAGAGTTGAAATTAGAATTGTAGGTTTACAATGTCAATAATGAGACGATTATGTCAAAGTGGTGTGTAACATTAAATATTTAATAAATAAAAATTAAACAACGTAATTTGGAAGCAGCTAATAGAAATTTACACAATGATGCCATTAATGGAGGTACCAGGGAAGTCACAAATTTTATTAATGTTTTATGAGTTTAACTCCGAAATGAAAGCATTAAAAGTGATCCATGGAAGACAGATCAGAACAAACATTTATATTACATTATCCAAAAGCTCAAGAAGGGTTGTTGAGTAAAAGCTTGTGACGCCGCACCAATTACTAAACAAATACATTACAAAGGCAGCACAGTGGTTGTTTTTGCAATCTATTATTCTTTCAATTAAGCTAATTGGTCGGAAAACAGAGGAATATAAAGAAGTGGTAGGAAACAGACTCATTTATTTAAGGGCTCGAATTTGTATCCCAGTATAGCACAGGAAAGCACATAAATTAATGTACGGTGTTTTTGTCCAATTGTAAATTAAGTAGAATTATATTTGGCTATACTTCCTAAGTCCTTATTTATGCAGGATAATAATTAATGATTATGGAAGAAAGGACTTAAACGAGAATAATATGAATGATAGAGTAGACTTTAATAAAATGTAGGTCGAACCTGTTATAAAATAAATTGGTAAATTTCTTAATCGATCAACTCAGCCTATCGCAGTCCACTGCTGGACAAAGGCCTCTTTACGACCTTAAAAATATGGCTGAGACAGAATGGATGAGGACGGCGGAGGACAGAGTAATCATAATAATATTTTATTTGTGTAACATACAGTGAATACAGTTCTTAAATTAAATTTCATAGGTCACTATGTTATGCCGCTATGTTAGAGTGTTATGGCGCAGCCTGGGAGAGGCATAATTACTTAAGTAGCTCTCATAAATTACTTCCAATATACCTGTATACATACATAAACTCATACCTTCTTTCCACGGGGGTAGGCAGAAACCACAGAACGCCACCTGCTACGATCCTTACATTCTCCTTCTGCCTCGTTAACGTTCACACATTTAGTCAAACACACATGCCGGTTGCAAGAACCCCTGTATAACTTCCATTAATACAAAATACTTCTCATTCCTGCAAAAAACGTCGATTGAAAAATCCAAACCTTTTTTTTTACGAGCTAAAAACTCGTTTCCTTTGCAACTCCACTTTGTCCTATTTTTTCATAATCTGGTTCCTCAGCTTTCACAAAAAATCTGTATTACATCTCAGTTAGACCTTGATAAATCATCTTAAATTAACCGCCCAGGACAGCCTTTCTTGAATTCGTAACCCGATGATTATCTATAACAAAATTATTCAGGGTCTTTTTACGCCTAAAACGAATTACAACGGGATAATACTCATTACGCGCTTTCTACGAAACTTCCTACAATATATTCTCAAACTTAGTTAAAATTAAAGCAATTTAAGGAAACTTTGAACACTACGTTATCGGCTAAGCAGTAGGAGACAGAAATTATACAATGATTATTAATATTTCAACAAGTTAAAATAACGTTTGTGACAAAAGGAGATATTTTGTTTGGGAGATTCGGAGAAAGTTTTATGACCGAAACGAAACGGACATTTTTCTTGACAAACTTGTCACTTGTTGTCAAATTATTGTTTTACTAAGAAAACATTTTCGAAGAACTTCATTCACCCAATGGGGGTGAATGTAGTTCTTCGAAAATATATGGATGTCGATTCAATATTAATGTGGCGACGAATGTGAGTCTCGTCGAGTGAATCATAAAATTTAAATATCAGCTGAGGGTAAATAATAGTTTATTCTGGTGCTCGTAAACAAGTAGCGACTCACTCAGTACTCAAATGTTTATTGCATTATTTGTCAAGAAATTTACACAGAAGTGTAATTATATCATCATAAATAGCTACTATGAAATATTGATGACTTTTGAACAGATGCAAATTTAGAGAGCAAAACCAACTATTTTAACGTTGAAAAAACAATTTATTTTTAAAACAATTATATTAAACGATAATGACAACGGTATTCATAATATATAATGTTTGAGTGAACTACTTATTTATACCTTACAATGAAAATAAAAAAATCCGTTTTGTTCATAAAATTGTGCGTGAGTCTGAAGCACCTAGTGATAATATCGCCAAGAAATATAAATAGGTCAGTGTTATTCTCAGCAGTACACTGACACTATCCTTTCTGAGACATCTGAGTACAAACACAACTATTCTACTATATTTATTTGACAGTACGAACACTCACAAAAACTAAGACTTCAACTTGAATTAAAAGATTACTCCACGATTATGACCAACTGAACTAACAAACAAACTCCGGTGTAAATCTAAGTCGAATCGAAGTACTCTTGTCAAAACAAAAATGTCATTTTCGTCGAGGTTTTTCTTGTTTTCGACCAAGTTGGTTTGTTATATGTGTTTGTTTTGCTGTCTGCTTTAATTTATTTGAACAACGTCGCAGTAACAAGTAGTAATGACGTATAACGCACACTGCAGGGGTAGTAGAGATGATCTTATAAAAGGAAAATATAGCCATCTCACCGCTGTAAAAACCGCTATACGTTGAGTAAAAGATTTATGAGTTGTTTTATTTTGTTTTTAATAGATAATGAGGGTAATATTGTGGTGACAGAGTTATTTGGCTTTTGAGGTAGTTTTAGTATAGTTATTGATGTTTATAACCTCTTTTAGTTACTTCTGGTTTTGAAGTTTTTTTGGTACTCAGATTATGAACAGATCTTACGTCTTAAAGCTGTTTTCAATACTCAGAATTTTTTTATCTAAGGAATTAAAAATTGTTTGACAGCTTTTGTATGAAAATATGTCAAACTGTCAAATTTATTCTACAGATAAAAGTTACCTGACTATTGAAAAATTGGCTCTTAATATAATATTATAAATGTGAAAGATTGTATGTTTGGATGACGATTAGGTGAAATTTGGTAAATAGACAGTTTATAACCAAGATTTACACATTAAATACTTTTTATACCGTACGTACTACCAAGAGTACGTTCCCGAGGAATAATATCTGACATATACGTGGGCCAAGCTGCTGGCAAAACCTAGAAGCAAACAAGATTTATGATTAGAAAAATAGGAAGCAAAGACAGTATCTTTGTTAGTAATACCAGTGGGCCAACTCTCTTGATCCGGGATACACCAAAGATACAGGATCGTCCGAAAGTAATTCGACACGTCGACGGGAAAAAACATATCGGGAGTAGGGACAACTGTCAAATCGTGGTGTCAATCACTCTCAGGTCAGCCCTAAACTAATCTTATGTCCGTGGTGATATGCAGTAGGATTCACCCGTAACTTCCGACAAAACTACCAAGGGAGTAGACCTTCAGTACACAACTCACAATATCAACAATACAAATTGATAACGATTTAGATCACATAATTCTACTATTTTAAAACTGCTACTTTCAGGGACATATGCCTCCTCTCTGTGAGAGGGAGTGGGCTGTTATCTACCACGCGGGCCCAGTGCGGGTTGGTGGATGTCACATGTCTTAGAATTTTTGGTTATAGGACATGCCGGTTTCCCCACGACGTTATCCTTCACTGTTTTGAGTGCAGTGGTGATAAAATTAAATACACAGAGTAAAGTGCCCGTTTCGGTTCGAACTAACAACTAACCTACAACTCGTCAGTCGGAGCCGATACCACTGAGCCACCACTTCTCAAGTAAATCTTATAACTTATTCTCCACCACTTCTAATAACGCATAGAAACTAGTACGTGTACCAAAAGTGAAGCGTAGAGAGCCGTCAGTGCACAAAGTCACGCTGTGCTGTGCGTTGAACACAGTAAATACACAATCACTATCGTACGACCCACTTGACACCCACTTGACACTGACGCGTAAAATGGCGGGTTTCAAGTTTTATTTTTTAATGTTGTGAGTTTTAGTTTTCGTTCGTGTTTTTGTCTACGTTATAAGAATATTTTTTTTTTTTTTTTGGGAATGGCATCTCGCAGGTCAACCTATGAGGTTGTCGTCTGCTTAGACGGAGTTGTGAGAATATTATCGGCCCTATGGTTTAATTTTACAGAAGCAATAGTAAACCTTAAAATAATGTAAATTAAAGTTTAAAATCGACTGGGGTTGATGGTATTCCAGGCGACCGGTTGCGCCCGAGGAGGTTAAAACCGGAAAACATATTTTTTATAAAATTAAATTTCACAATTACGCACTTACATTAAATCCATTATTTTTAGGTAAATCGATGTCCAAGATAAAATGTTCATAACCTAATTTATCACACTACAGTGTTTCCAGTTGTTAAGAAAAAAAAACCCTTTATAGTAGGCACCGACACTGTTGGAGTCTTCTGTATTATGATGTATTATTGTGCTTTCATTGTTAGCACTTTCTGTATGAAACGAAAATATAATAACAACTATTTTGGCGTTTATTAAACCGGGTTAGTTTCATCAAACAAACAAAAATGTTACACTTTTTTTCTAAAATGCCACTCATTCACACAATTCAGGCACTAAAGTCACATACTTAAGTTGTGTGATTTTTTTGTTGGGAGCGTGTATGAGACTAACCTTATATGCGTTATTATTCTAAGTCTTCAAATTTGTATTTCACTAAACACATTACTCCAATGTTCACAACACATAACCATGTGTTGTGATTTGAAATTCTGATGTTATTTGGAATTTTGATGCTATAACCATAACATCAAAATTCCCGAAACCATATTCCATTACATATCTACTATCAAATTCAAGCCAAAATCGTTTAAAATTAATTCTACCTCATCTTTGTACTGTAAAGTAGGGGCGTTTTCACACGTGACTAGTACAAGCACACCACACTACAACGATAACTAGTTACGAAAACACATAATATGTATAGTTTTATTCACACAGAGCATATTTTGTAGTCCAACCGCGTGATATTGTACAAATCGCAGCCACAACGCAAACACCAGCAACACCAAGTAACAAAAATTATTCTGTTGTTCATAGTCGCAGATAATTTCAATTCCATCTTCTTTTACTCAACTTTCTACTTAAGAGTTATATATTATTTAGTTGATTTTTGAGTGGCTTATAATAAA
Organism: Dasypolia templi; assembly: GCA_963555695.1. Classification (NCBI taxonomy): domain Eukaryota; kingdom Metazoa; phylum Arthropoda; class Insecta; order Lepidoptera; family Noctuidae; genus Dasypolia; species Dasypolia templi. The sequence continues at coordinate 13,087,858 of OY743158.1, read as the reverse complement.
ACCGAACTCAATGAAGGGTTCCAATGAAGTTGGGATGAATTTATCCCAAGAACAAACTTAACATTGTAGTTAAAAAACATGTCCACCCATACATTCCAAATGCAAATTTACGAACAATATTGAGAGATTTACTATGGTTATTTTAGATTACAGACTTCTCGTATAGGTTTTCTTGTAATTTAAAAGTATAGAACTATTTTCGGTATTCTTTTTATCCAAAATTTTAGATTCATTAGTGAATGATAAATTTTATCTACTTTCTTTAAAAAAATTGTACCTGGGTTTGAATTAATCACACCTAGAGTTCTTAATGATCTCCCTAAAAAAGCAGTTACATTCCTGGCCAAGCTGCTCAACGGAATATTCAGAGCGGGCTATGTTCCCAAATCATGGAAAATCTCCTTAATCATTATGCTTCATTAACATTGTAAACCAGCACGTGCGCTGGAAACCATAGCAAGGCCATTACAATTGCATAGCGAGGCATCATGACAAGTATGCGCTGTTATTTTGGTTGAATCCGTTGGTAGTTTAAGTGAAATAGGTGGTAGAAATTGAATTAATTTAGTCATCGAAATTGGAGCATCAGGACGTTAATGGAAAGCCAGTCCATAACAGTTCGCATGGTTAGTTCAGTTCTTTCTGTTTAGCTTATGTTCAGTTTATGTGACCTGTAAGAAGAAGAAAGAATTTTGTTGTCTAGACTCAATGTATTCATGGATGAGTGTGACCTTATCCCTGTTCACCCGTTCGGATTCAGAAAGTCACATTGAACTACCGAACAGGTCCACCGAGTCTACCACGCAATACGTCAGGGTTTCGAGAAGATGGAATACACCTCTGCGAAATTCTAGACGTGCAACAGGGCTTTGATCGTGTCTGTCACAAGGGCATTGTACAAAATAAAGGAAAAGCTTCTCCACTCCGTGTTTCGTGATGGCAGACAATACCAAGTAAAACAAGATGACGAAAGATCAAGCCTATATAATATCGAAGCTGGAGTTCCACAAGGATTGGTTCTGGGAGTCGTTTTATATAATATTTTCAGATCTGATCTTCCAACTACAGAAGATGTAACGGTTGCTGACTGGTTGACTTACGCAGATGACGTTGCTTACCTTGCGAGTGCCAAAGAACCGGATATCGCCAGTAACAAATTACAAATAGTACTGAATAAAATTAATAACTGGCTGCAAAAGTGGCGTATTTGCGCCAGTGCAAAAAAATCTAGTCACATTACTTTCACCCTGAGAAGAGGCGACCCACAGTATCATTGGCGGATACAACTCTACCACACTCAGATTGTGTTAAGTATCTTGGTTGTCTCCTGAGCAAAAGGCTCACCTGGAATATAAAACAAAAAAAGAGAACCACTAAACGCCAAATATAAAAACTTTGTTCTATCTTTGGACAACAAGCTCCTGCTGTAAAATAAAACTTATATGGTCACACGGCATCCAACTATGGGGCGTGGTCAGCAAAAGTAACATAATGTGCTAAAGAGATCCAAACACCCTCGTGAGCAATTTTGTCATTGCACCATGGTTTATGCGGAATGATGAAATCCATGATTATATCAACACTCCTACCATTCCTGAGAAAATATATAAACATAAAAAGCGTTATGCTGATTGTCTACCCATTCACCCAAATCCTCTGGTTGTTAAATTGCTGGACAACAGCAAATCTGTCCATCGACGTATGAGAGGTCAAGTAATCTAAAGAGGTAGCATGGCAATGGCCCCTGTACCTGAAACACCAATAATCATGCAACCAAACTGACAATAGATAAAATGGATTATCGGATAGATCTGAGTTCGGGCAAGCGAATCTTCAGACATCCATAGCCTCGGAGAAGCACAGCATATCAAAATTAATCAGTGTGGAAGCTAGGATTGTCCTGATTAATTAAAATTTCTCAGTGCCATGGACCGAGGATATGAAAGGCTGTAAACCAATGCTATAAAATTTTCAGACGCCGAGGCCTCCCATACGAATGAGAAGAGTAGCTTGTGCCCAATCTCGGTTAGTTAGTGTGTGCCTGATAATTTCGCCGATTCTGTCTAAAACGTCTGTGTGCATAAATAAGAAGCACGAAGGAAATAACTTAATTTAGGGCCCGAACAGCAGTATCAAATTAAGGTGATGGCCGAATGCATGTTAATTTGGAGCAATCTTTCCGAAACGTCGTTTAAATTTTGTATTTTTTTCCTCAATAAAACCGGAAAAGAAATTTTCAAAGATTGGAGACCCAAGGAGACGACGAAAGATTTTTATTCGTATACCGGAATTCCTCTGGCGCAGGGCGCATAGATTGGCCACTCACAAAACGTAGATGATGGCCTCGTTCACCTGGCTGGAGAGAATAGAGCTGTAAGCTCCTTCAAGAGCAACTTACCAGCTTCCCCGGCGCCTGAACAGTTAAGGTCCTTAAGATCCTCAGCACCGAGATTGGGCTCTCAGATCGTTGAGGCCACTAGCAGAAGGAACAAATGGCTGTGATCAACTCTCGACCTGTAATGGTGAGGGAGTGATTATCCGGATCAGAGGATTCGGGTAAAGAAAGGCCATCCGCTGGGGCAGGATGTTTGCTCACCGGAACTGTGAGTGTCTCTGGAGAACACGGTACCACCACATCACTACTAAAAAGAATCCTGGTAGCTCCGCTAATGTCACTTTCCCCTAAGACGAATTAAATGCATAAAAAACGCGTCTATTGTGCAATTCGGCGCAGACCTCGTTTAAGGTTTGTGTGTCCTGAAGTTGGTGTTCGATGACAGTGTCTGGCGATGTGTAGCCGACGACCAACTTCGGCCGCACACCGCCAGACACCGTCTGTTCGTTTGTTCGTTTGAACACCGTCATCGAACACACAGTCACCGTTTGTTCGTTTGAACATGGAAGCGAGGTCTCTACACACCCTGTTTGCGTGCCTGTTGACCTTGAGATCTGGGTGAGCCCCGCCAGTTTCCATGTTGTGTGTATCTCCGGGATATTGGTGCAGTGTCACTACATTTAATATAGAGTCCAGACCTGTCGACAGTTTAATTTACGTTATTTTTGTCCGTGTTTGCGTCACAGAAATTCTTAGGTGTCCTAAATTTCAACTTAATCGGTCAATTAGATTCAGGGTAAATTGACTGTGACAGAGGGACAGACAGACACACGAGTGATCCTATATGAGGACGATTTTTATTTTATTTGGACCTACGGAACCCAGGCAAAAGGCACACTTTTATTTACAATGCAATTTAAACCTCATCATATCACGTAGGACATTTAAAGAGTTTGTTGTTTCCAAACTTGATTATAATTTCAAATTCTGAATTCAATTAAAGCAACTAAATCACAAAGCCTCATTTTTACAGTTGCCATAACGCAGTTATAACATGGTGTAGTGAGAATATTCACACGTAACAACTGCATGCCCGATTTTTGTCGCTGCAATGTGGTGTGGACCACAGTCGCATGTAAACGGGCCGTTAGGGTGTATGTCATTAAAATGACAATACCAGGCCCAAACTTACATACAACTTGCTTGTTACGATTCTCGTTTACAAGTCATGTTATCTCCCCTTGAAGTTCTCCTCTTGTAATCCTTCACAAGTTTAATTGTGCTCTCATATCTGAGACGGCTCAGTACTGAGTTTTCTTGAATAATTGTGTAAGTTTCGATATCACTGTTTTGTTTAAGTGAAACAAGTTAGGAACTATTGCATACTCTGGATGTTCTGTTATATATTTGGAGTCTGCTGTGGGGAGATTTGGTTAATAGGTTAGCTTAGCTGGTTTTGGTTTTGATACTTATGTCACTGTTTAATTTAAACGGTTCTCAAATTATCCGATGACGACGCAACTTATTAACTTAAGTATCCTTAATGATCGCATTATCAATAAGTAGCGAAGAGCTAATAAAGCCTCAAAAACATGTTAGAAGTAGCGAAAGTGACATCATATTGATTGGAGAATATCTGGAATTTATTAATCAGACGGTTTTCCTAGGAATCACGCTAGACGAGAAGTTACAATGGGAAACTCATATAACATCTCTCGCGGAGCGGCTAAGCTCGGCCGCATATGCTGTTAGAAAGATAAGACAGTTAACAGACGTAGAAACCACTCGTTTGGTTTATTTTAGCTACTTCCACAGCATTATGTCATATGGCATTTTAATGTGGGGTCGGTCTGCTAACAAAAAATCCATTTTTATTTTGCAAAAGAGAGCTGTCAGAGTTTGACTTTGAAATGTATCAATGAAAACAGTGAATTTGTTAATAAAATAATACTGAAGTTGCCCATAAATGACTTCATAACAGAACTGATTTTATGATTCCTACTTGAAGTGTAATACATGTGTGTGAGTAGTGTTTTACATTAATTTGTGGCGGAAAACACATTTAAAGAAGTAAAAACGCATTATTCTTAGAAATATTTTTGTGTTAAGTTACAATGTACTTACAAAGAAAAATCTGTTACCAAGAGTCCGTCTTAGAAAAATAAAACACGATAAATTCTTCAAAAATATCTAAGGAAACAACCCTCTCAATAGAATCGACAAAGAAAACGTTTTCGGGTAACATAAAACATTGAATATTTACAAAGAAACCTTCGTATTTGAATTTAAATTCGTGGAAAATATGGTGAGGAAACAGGCAATACCTTGAACAAAAAAAAAAAAATAGTGACGTCGACCAACTCCTACTGGGCGTGCGTGGTGCTTTACAGTCTATTCCCTCTTACAGAGAGGAAGACTACGTCCCTGCAGTAGGAACATTATAGGATGCTCATGCTTATGTTTCAGCACTTGATTTTTTTTTTTTTTTTTATAAATGGCATCTCGCAGGTCAACCTATGAGGTTGTCGTCTGCTTAGACGGACTTGCCTGTGGATTCCCTAATAAATTAAGGCCTCCAGCCAGGACTTAAACTTAAATACTAACTAAAAACTAAGCGACTACACGCTAAGGGCACCCCCTGTGGGGTACGAACCTCGGCTTAGGGCGTCGCTGGAAGAGGGCAGCAAATGACTAGCTGGATCAGGAATGATATTATTTAGGGACGAATTTAAAGCTACAGGCTCAGCGGCGCGGGCTGGCTCGAGCAAGGGTCGGGAGGGGCGTAGATTTGGGCGTCGCGGCGGGCCTCGGCGGCGAGGACGGTAGGACGGCGATCGGGTTTTGGGCTTATGAAGCGTGCTGGTTGCCTTACTACTCTCCTGGAGGAGGGTAGTGGCGTCGTCGGGGGCGATTAAGGTATGCCTTGGTCGGCGAATACTACTAATACGGGAAGGAGTGTAGCGGGCGGCCGCTGAGATCAAGGGGTTGGGGTGTTTTATGCCACAGTCAAAGAAACGCTTCGATAAGCGTTTCATGAACTGGTTTATGGTAGGCATTTTAAGATCGATGTGGAGATTTATATTACGGACATAGAAGGGGGCACCCGTGACCTTTCTGAGGAAACGGTTCTGGAGGGTCTGCATCTTATGGAGATGACGTGGGTGAGCGTGCGCAAATACAACGCAGGCATAGGTCATGATGGGACGGATGACTGCGGTGTAGATGCGCAGCTTGCATTTAAGTGACAGTTTGCAACGGGCTGTCAGAATAAAGTGGAGTCTACCAAAAGCGAAAGCGGCGCGCGCGCGAACAGCCTTAATGTGCTGTTTAAACGTTAAGTTTTGATCAAGGATCACGCCTAGGTATTTGGCTTGCTTCTCCCAAGGGATTGGCTTGCCGTACATAGTGATCGGGCTGGGAAGGGGGGGTGGGACTCGACGACGTCTCGAGAAGAGAACCGCCTGACTCTTATCGGGGTTGACCTCGATTCTCCATTTCCGGAACCAAGCGCCTAAGACGTTTGCGGAGGTTTGGAGAGTACGAGCTATAGCATTGGGACAATGACCGGTATAGTAAACGGCAGTGTCGTCGGCGAAGAGAGCCAACTGAGCCTTTTTACTCTGTGGGATATCGCTGGTGAACAGCGTGAAAACTAGAGGAGATATGACGGAACCCTGAGGGACACCGGCGCGAATAGGGTGAGGGGACGAGAGTGCACCCTCGATGCGATAGCGGAAGGTGCGATTCGACAAAAAGTCTCGTAAGATGAGTACGAGACGATCTGGCACTCCTAGTTGGTAAAGCTTGTATAACAAGCCGTTGTGCCAGACTTTGTCGAAGGCTTTCGCTATGTCGAAGAATAGCACACCCGTCGTCGCGTTACGCTGCATACCGGCGCACAAGTGCTCTACGATACGGTGGACCTGGTGGATACTCGAGTGTTGTGGACGGAAACCAAACTGCTCGTTGGGAATGAGGCTCTTTGCTTCGGCGTAGTCTTTGAGACGCTTATAAATAAGCCTCTCGTAGATTTTGCCGAGAACGTTGAGTAAGCTAATGGGACGGTAGCTGGAGGGCTCAGACTTTGGCTTGCCTGGCTTTGGGATACCGATGACTGTTGCTTCTTTCCACGCTTGTGGGAAGATGTTGTTCCTCAAGGCGCCATTGAAGATGGCGGTCATGAGCATTATTAGAGGGGCAGGTAGGAGTTTGTATACCTTGTTGGTAATACCGTCCGAACCGGGGGCTTTACGAGCTTGGAGCCCTTTTATGATGTCGTGCACTTCATCTGGAGTGACGGGAGGCAGAGGATCATCAGGGTCTTCAAAGGGTGGAAGGGAGGCTCTCCGTTCGACTTCAGCGTCGACCTTGTTCAGGTGAGCTTGGTCTACTGGTTGGGAGCTGGGAGAACACTGGGACTCTAGGCTGTCAGCAAGGCATTCGGCCTTGTCGGTGCTGTCGAACGCGACGCTCTTGTCGGGGCGGATGAGGGGAGGCATAGAGACCTCCTCGGAGGAGCGCAATTTCCTCTGAAGGTGCCAGAAGGCTTGATGAGTGGGCTCGAGTTCGCTGAGCATCTTGTTCCAGCCCTCAGAGCGAACCTCCCCTATGCGTTTCTTTACAGCACGCTGTAAATGGCGCATGTGGGCTTTGTTCGCGTCACAAGGGAAGGAGTCGTAGGCACGGATGGCCGCGTTCTTCTCTGTTATCAGGTCACGTACGTCAGCAGGTAGTTTCCAGCGATGCTCTTCCATCACCGGAACTTCCCGTGAACAATCCGTCAATACGGGTTGTACGTGCTCTGTAAACGAGTCGATTGCGGCCGTCGTGTCGGCGACTGACACTAAGTGATCGGGGATGGTGTCTAAGTGAGGCGACGTGGTGGATTTCAGTCTTTCGCTTACTTTCCTCCAGTCGGTTATCGTCTGGGTCTGAGGGGGGCGGTTGGGGTCAATCGGGCCCGAGTAGGGTGCAAGATGCATGACTACAGGGCGGTGGTCAGAGTTTAGCTCGTGGAACGTCTCAATCGATTGCAAACGGAGGTTCACATTCTTGAGCAGCGCTACATCGAGAACATCGGGAAGGTGATTAGGATTACCTGGGAAGTGAGTCGGGCTCATTGGAGCGATGACGGCAAAATTAAGGGATTCGCCTAACTTGGAAATGATCCGACCTCTGGTAGAAGTCGTGCTACTATTCCACGCCGGGTGTTTGGCATTAAGATCCCCCGCCAATATGACGGAGTCACTCATACCGAAGAGGGCGGTGAAGTCCTTTTGGAGAGAGATGGGATCCTCCGGACCATTGTCTGGTGGAATATAAGCAGAGATGATGGTGATCGGTTGATGACCAGTCATGCCGAGCCGACAGATAGAGGTCTCCAGATGGGAGAAGAGAGAAGGTGGGTCGATAGGGATGCAATACAAGGATTTCCTAAAGTATATTAGTGTGCCACCCTTGTGGCATCGAGACCTGTCATTGCGAACTAGTTTATAGTTGGCAATATTCGGGTTTCGGTGATGCGGTTTTAAAAAGGTTTCCTGTATGAGGAGGATGTCAAGCTGATGGTCGCGGAGGAAAGCGGCGATCTCATCGCGTTGACCTGAAACGCCATTTGCGTTGAAGAAGCCTAGTTTAAGGGATCGGGGTTTGTTACTGTTTACTCTCGTATTATCCATTGAGAATTAATATTTGAGTGAGTGTAGAACTTGCGCGATCTCGGGATACGCGCTGAGGATTTCCATAAGGCGGAGTGCATTGCCGTTTGCAGCAACGATTTCTTCCGCCATTTTGTCCGCGGCGGTGGTGAAGAGAGCCGCGTATGTACTAAGTATAATTTGGGCGCTGTTTCGGCCCTGGGTTCCCTGAGGTTTCGCTGGAGAGGCCGTAGGGGCCGCGGGGGCTACCAAAGGCGCTGGGATGGCGGAAGCCATCAGCGCTGGAAGTTGAGCGGGTTGCGCCGGTTGCGCGGGGATAGAGGGCACCGAAGCTGCGGGAGCCTTCAGGTGATTTAGGTTAGCCCAGGGAGACGGCCTCTGCGGACTGAGCCGCTCCGGCATCAGCGCGGAAGGAGGCTTTCCCCAGGGGCTTTCCCTGTGCTGGCGGTCGCTCGCGCGTTTCGCGAGTTTGGGAGAGGAGGACTTCGGGGCCTTAGGACAGCCCCGGTAATTTGCCGGGTGTCCCGATTGGCCGCAGAGTACACAGCTGGGAGGCTCTAAACATAGTTCCCTATCTTTAGGGCGGGTACAGTCGGCGGTGCCATGCTCTCCTAGACACTTGACGCATCTAGGGGTGGCATAGCAGTTGGACTGCGAGTGACCATATAATTGGCAGCGATGACACTGTCCAATTAATTGAGCTCTGTAAGGCTTCTCTATTGAGATGCCTGAGAGCGAACACACCGACTTAACTTTAAAAATCGGGTGGTGACCGTCTGTGGGGTCACAGATGACCAGGACCATGTCGTAGACTAGGCCCTGTCTCGCTTTATGTAAGCGATGGACGGCGGAAACTGGTATGCCTTGTGCGACAAGGTCGGTCTTAATCTCCTCGGTGGAGATTTCTTGGGGTACGCGCCTAATTACGACGCGAGTGGGGGTTTCCTCCGGAAGGGAGTACGTATGAAAGGAATAGTTCCTTTCACGCAGGGCGCGGGAGAGATCCCTAAAGTCTGCAGATGTAGGGACGGTCACTTTGATCCCCTGGAGGGTGGATCGGGCGTTGGTGTAGTTGATCTTGCGATCAACACACATTTTAGATATTTCAGTCCATTTGGACTTTTCCTGGACGTATATCGGGGGAGGGGGCTTCTGCTTCCTCGCGGTAGGAGCGGGTGGGCAAGCCATAGGGCTTTCAGCACTTGAGGCCACAAGACACAATATATTCTGGATTAAAGCTCCACAAAACTCGACTCTCTGTGGTGTGATAGGCTGAGGAATGATGGAAATCATAGATGGCAGCTTATGTAACCATTATTAAATTAACGATCACTAGGAAGCGATACACGGCAGAATTACACATTACAGGTGTGGCAAAAGACGCAAGAAAGCAGAATAAATGCGATCCTTGCGGAGCATGTGTGGTGTGACTTTGAATGGTAGTCTGAGGAATGATGTGACAAGGCAACGGTGCGGTTTAAAAGATGATATAGTGACAAAAATTAAATGTTTTCTTTCTCACAATAAGCATAATAATACTGCTTGTATATATTTTCTATCATTCAATAGCTATTCTCTTAATTCGTAACGCAAAAACTGTACTTCATTGTTGTTGGTGTCAAAAGCCGTACCTCTTAATGACGTATGCTGTTGAATAGAGTAGGAATATATTGATATTTAAGTCTACTTGAGTTTATCCGAAAATTTTGCACACGTTGAAAAAAAAATATCTTCGAATTAACTTTGATATCTCCCGTCCATCTATAGGGGCTTCATGTATGAAATTTGCGCAAAAAAATTGGTACAGAAGGACGGCTCCATACATAGAGCGAAAACCCGCGTATAAATATACGGGTAAGTACGTACGGAGAGCTCGAAGCCCTGACTGGAGGCCTTGGTTTACTAGGGTCACGACAGGCAAGCTCGGTTAAGCAGCCTGCGAGAAGCCTTAAAACAAAAAAAGTACGGAGATCTCAAACAAATGCCAGCCGCACGAGTACGCTTGCACTCGCTGTACGTGAAGCGTGTCTATTTGTGCGTGCGTTTTCGCTTGATGTATGGAGCCGATCTTCTGCACCTACCTACTTTGTGAAACTCGTTTGGTTAAATATTTCCCCTAATCAAAGAGTACATCTTTGTTAATTATATGTTTGAATTATTGCCGGATATTTTTTTGTCGCATAACTTTGTAGGCCTTTGGAGACGTGATTTGTGTTTTTGACAGCTGCGCTTTACAGCATTTTCCTTAGAAAGGAGAAGATTAAATTAGTATTAATTTAGCAGCAGATGCCCGGCCACCGTAGGCGCAGGCTTGCGGACGGCGAGCAATGGGTAGCCCGCCGTCCGGTAGGGTCCAGACCCGGGTCGACGGCGCGTCGTGTTCCACGCGCGCCTCATTGAGATGTCAGCACAAAATAACGGGGTCCGATAGGGCCAACGCCTCAGGGTCGCGAATATTCCAAAGAGAAACCGTGGCCCTGGCACAGGCAACTGCAGGAACACGGGTGGGTTTTAGACAGTAAAAGTCTGACACGCCCTCCCGTTCCACCTAGGGCGGGAGAAGTTATATGTATAAACATTTACATAAATGATATGCCTAAGGTCAGTTAGTACCAGATGGTCCTATTTGCTGATAATAGAACTATTTTATTATCTAGTTGAGACATTCATATTCTTGAAAATGACATAAATGACGATCTAAAAATATAATAAATTGGTTATTTAAAAACTATCTGAAAATAAATCTTAACAAAACTAAAATAATAACATTAAATTAAAAACACAGATAAACCGAAACTGAATATAAAATATGGTAACGTAGCTATATCTGAAAGTGACATCACAAAATTTCTGGGCCTATAAAGGCTGTTGTCAAAGAAGCTTAGTCAATTCGCGGATGCTCTGTACAAACTAACAAAAATGGTTAACCGCATTACAGTGCAAATAGCTTATAATGCTTCTTTGGCTCCTAGCATTAGGTACGGAATCATTTTCTGGGGCAACTCCATTGCTTTATAAAGCTCAGAAAAAATGCTTCGAGCATTTACCAATTTACAATCGATTGATAGTTGTAAACCATTCTTTAAGGATACTTAGTTTGCTCACTCTACCGTCTATGTACATATATGAAATGGGAGTGTTTGTTCTGTGTAACCTGCATTTATATGAAAAACTGCGCTCTCGCCGTTATCAGAATACCATTCGTGTTACCTCTCAATCTGATCAATCGATTGTAATTTGGTAAACGATAGCAAGCATTTTTTCTGAGCTTTAAAAGCAACACAATAAAAGAGTGTCTACACTACAGTGTGTAAACAATTAAAGAGTGTCTGGGATCTTTTAAAAGGTCTTTGTTTAAGTTTCTTTTAGATTTTAGTACATAACATACATGCATAAATAGATGTACAAATTGAGATAAATTAACACATTCATACTCAGCGGAGTAGCCGTTGAGTATGAATGTGTTAATTTATCTAAATTTGACATGACCTGTTTACATAACTAACATTCTTTTTTTGGTTTTTTCTTTATGTTAGCTATTGACATGCCACCTTAATTGCAATTGCTTGTTTATGATATTTTTGCACGCCATACATTAGTAAAATAGTGTATATATTTTAGACATTATACTATCTGTAACCATACCTGTTTGATAAAATAAATGATTGCTTGATTTATTGAGAATGTTTACGTGTTGAAAGTATTTGTGATTCTAATTAGCTCTGTATGCTTTTGTGGTCCATTTGGTTTCTATGTTTATAAAACTAAAGCTTTGGTAACAGCTTGGTCTTCAACAGTTGACAAGTACCTGAAATCAAAACAAAAATTAATTTGTAAGACAAACTTTGCAATACAATAGGAAAAGTTAGAACCAAGTTTTGGATTTCAAACTCCGCGCTGATTGGCCCAATTTTCTGGGAATGACTTTTTCTTCTCCGCCATTTTTTATTGAGTTGTTGGAATTTTTGTATAACAAGCCTAATCAAGATTACTAGGAAAATCTACGTTGTTTAAATATATATTTTTTTGTAAACTACAGTTACGAGACTACCAAAAATATTTCTTATAATATCGTCAAGAACAAACCGAGATTGCTGAAAATTTACACCTCCACTTAAATTTTGTGTTTTAACTTAAACTGTTCATGTTTTAACGAATATCATACCCAAAGTTTGGGATCGCTGATGCTTATCGCTTAACTCGAACCAAACTCGAAGTTCGTAATGCAACTTTATTAAATTACCCGAATTGGGAAGTGTATAAATTGTCGAATTTATCGCTTGGGTTCTCAGTGTGTAGGTTACGCCCGATGATGTCGGTCGACGGTCACTGCTTAGTGTATGTTTGGTTGACCACATAACGGTCGTCCGGGCGTTATTCGTGGTATCGTCCAAAATATAAACTGCTTTTTGTTTAAGACTCAGTAGATATGGCTTTTTTATTATGTACTCAGGGTGGTTTCGACCAAACTTTGCTATACTAGTATTACTCATAACATGTGGATATTATTTTTAAATTTTTGCAGTTTTTTCATACATATATTGACAGACGTCAAATATTTATTCACAGACTACAACTAACATGTCCTAGGTATAAAAGTTTTGTAGAATTCGCTCTTAGTACGATTTAATATTGACAGCTTAAAAAAAGGCAATTGCAAGATGGTAGCCAACAGTCTAGTTTTTTATTTCTATTGTATTTAATTTGCAGATGTCACCGCCTATAACCCTATTCATAATAAACTTCAAAGACGCCAAAGAAATTTGCAATATTTGTGTAATAGCCGTCCACAAATAAGTGACCAACATAGTCCCGTGTTCCAATGTCACCTTAAGGCACTACGATACTTATCTAGGTTTGCAGATCCTTTGATTAGTCCAAGCTCTGTCTCTGTCTGTCGAGTTTCGCAAATACGGGAGGTTAACCGATCGTGATATATCGGGAAATAGCACTAATGTATCGTACACATTATTGGAGTGCTGACACAAAGCCTAGGTTCGAACTGAAAGGAAAACCGCTAGAGTAGGTCAACGTGTGACATGGCAAAGTTCATCATCATCACGTCACAGTTCGACGCATGTGGTCCCAAACTGCGACAATGGATGGTTTGGGAGCCTACATAATGATTGGTTTTTAAAACAAATTTTTATCAAATCTAATCTGGCTCTTACACAATGTTTCCTTACCATCCTGCATAACTTAGGTAGATAGCAGTTTAAAGAAATAAACACAGCTTACTAAACACTGATACATATATTTTTGGTTGCCATTGCATGTGTTCCTATGCCAAATTAATCACATCGAGACTAATTATTTTAATGCAGGACCAATTCTCATATACTAAAAAAACCAGCATTGACCACCATGTTTGCGATTGTTGACAACTTCAGATTAGGACCACGTTTCATAACGACGTTTTCCATAACGTTATTATATAATAAGTTTGTGATGTTGTAGATAAAACATAACATAACATAACATCACGCCTTGTTTCCCCGAAGGGTTGGGCAGAGGTGTATTACCTGTACACCCACATTTCGCCAGTTATGTTTAAGTCCCATGTAATAGGGGGCGAGCCTATTGCCATCAACCGGGCACAAATCCAGACTCCGGGCTGCTACTGAGAAATTCCAGATAGAAAAACCCAATAACACTTTGCCCGACCTGGGAATCGAACCCCGGACCTCATGCTCAGCGGTAGCGATTGCGACCACTAGACCAACGAGGCAGTTGTCGATAAATTCCGTCATAAAATTACATTCACTCACTGAATTAATAAATAATAAATAAATTTGTTGTAGATAAATTCCGTCATAAAATTACATTCACTCACTGAATTACTAAAACTCGCATTGGTATTAGATATTCGTCTTTATACTTTTTTTACTTCTTATTCATCATCTTTGATCTCATTTTTTATTCTCTCTTCATTAAAACTCTACGACCACATACTCTAAGACCAATTAAAACTATAAAAAGCTTAAGTACCGTTTCATTTACAACCAATTGCCATGAGTGAACCGCACTCGATTAAAACCAAGGCGATAGCTTTTAGATTGCAGTAAATATAAAAGGGAAACATGAGCCACTGGCGCCTGCCAAGTGGGGCAAGCTACTAGCCAAGTTTCATGAACAGCTGATATTAGTTCACTGTATATTTTTTGTTGTAATCCTTTCACGTTGGGAGGCTAAATATTTTGTTGGTGCGGCTTGATTTGTAGGTTTCTCCTTTTCTTGCGATTTGTGGCCGCTGACTGGGAGGGTTTGAGATTGTCTGCAATAGTATTTTGTAGTCTTCGTTTTAAGTAGGGATTTTTCAGTAGCAGCCCGGAGTCTGCATTTGTGACTGGTTGATTGCAATATGCTCGTCCCCTGTTACATGAGACTTTAACATAACTGCCGAAATGTGATTGTACTCTATACGAGTATTACCGTATATCTCCAATGTACTCACTTTACCCTTTAGGGATGTCAAGCGAGATGTTATGAATGTACCTAGGTATTTATATAGTTATTTTTGTAATCCGTTCACGTTAGTGGGCGAAATGTTTCATTCGTCGGCTTGATTTGTAGGTATCTCTTTTTTGTGAGTTGTGGCTCTGCGAGGGTTTAGGATTTTTTTGTTTCGGAACTCTTATTTAATCTTCCACTACTCTAACGTCCATTCCACTATTTCCGGTATTTATTTAAATACGGTCTCACGTCAACTTTTTTAAAGCGTGTTTATTGGTTAGCTCACCATTCCATTGTTACCATGTAAGATCATGAAAATTAATAGTTTATCAAGTTGAAACACTACGAAAATTTTGTCTACGTCCGCGTAAAAGCTATTTCATACAACTGTCTAAGAAAGACAGTTGTTATTTGAATATATGGTCAGTTTAAGTTGGTAGTCAATTTGATATACAAGTAATTTCCTTGACTTTACGTTCTAGTTAGGTATTACCATAACTAGATACGACTGAATCGTTATTCTACATGAAGAAACTGCCATCTGAAATCCATAATCGAATTACTAAATTTAACCTCAGCTGAATGAAGGTATTAACCTTCATTCAGCTGAGGTTAAATTTAGTTGTCAAACTCCGAGCCGACACCCGTTTTCATTCAAATAGCAATGATAACCCCATTGCTATTTGAATGAAAACCGGAACCGAGAAGGCTTAAGCTGCTTTTCGAAGCACGGAACAATATCCACTAGGGCAGCAAAATTTCGAAGATTGATGTAATTTTTAGCAACATACGAAAAAGGCTTAATTATTCTTTCAACTTTCTTTGATATCTTATCTTTCTTTCTTTGTATCCAGTATTGCTGCATTAATCTGCAGCCAAATATAACCATTTCATTCTTCGAGCAAAATCGCATTTTTAAATAAGTGACTTTTCTAAGAATACTTATATTCGAAAACTCTTCTAGCGTACCCCAGCCGTTAATAGTGTCGCCAGTCATAATATATCTTGAAATATGTGATAACTTTCTCTGCACAGCCCGAGTTATCGTAGAGCATTCTCTAAATTCGGCCTACGAAGCCTTTGACATCTTCTAATAAACTAACTAAGAAAATATTAAATGAAATAGAACGAATTGAATGAATTCTTTTGTTTGTTTTGTTTCTCTCTGGAATCGTATTTCCCGAAGGTATTCCTACAACTGCCAAGACGTGTACTCTTGAAATAAATGTGTCTTATGATGAAAATCTTGAAAAAGCAAAAATTATTGGATTTGCTTAACATAAGATAGCATAACTAGATAGAACTAGATAGACTGCCTCGTTGGTCTAGTGGTCGCAATCGCTACTGCTGAGCATGAGGTCCTGGGTTCGATTCCTAGGTCGGGCAACGTGTTATTGGGTTTTTCTATCTGGAATAACTGGCGAAATGTGGGTGTACTATAGGTACACCTCTGCCCAACCCTTCGGGGAAACAAGGCGTGATGTTATGTTATGTTATGTAAGATAGCATAAGACGTTGATAACAACATACATTGTGCAAGCATTTCCCTTAGATATTATGTAACAAGTGTGATCTGTTAAAGTAGTTTACCTACTTTGGAAAAGCTCGTTTTTTACATTTATATAATACTAATACCGTATAAAGTCACAAATAATTATTTATTAGAAGGTTTCAGATAAGTTAAGAAAATATAGAAGGCATTATGATCTTCAGTCAACCGGCACACAATCTTGCTATTAACATATAACAGAACCTCATATTCCTTGAAGGGTTAGGCAAAAGTCTACCTATTTCACCAGACCCATATTTCGCCAGTCATCACAGTTCATCAGTCACATGAAGCAGAGGGCGAGCCTTTTGCTTTCAAACGGCCACAAATCCAGACTCCGGGCTGCTACAGAAAAATTGCTGAGGAAAAAACCCGGGTATTAAACGGGTTTCCAGACTCGGAAATCGAATCCAGAATCCCTACTGATGAGCATGAGCTCAGCAGTAGCGCTTGCGAGGCTTTAGACTAACGAGGCAACTAAAATATTACAGACCTACCAGAATCCTACTTATAATATAATATAATATAATATAATATAATATAATATAATATAATATAATATAATATAATATAATATAATATAATATAATATAATATAATATAATATCATATAATAATGTTATAAACGCGAAAGTTTGTGAGTATGGATGGATGTTTGTTACTCGTTCACGCAAAAACTACTGAACGGATTTGGATGAAATTAAGCACACAGATAGTTTATAAATTGGATTAACACATAGAGTACGTTTTATCCCGAAACTCCCACCTGCAGCACCTGCTACGTTTCTTAGATACCTACTCCTTTTGCTTCGTCCACGTTTATACATCTGAGTGATAAACGCGCGTTGCAGTACTACTTATCTGACTTTAAGGACATCAGGGTGTCTTCTCCAGGCCAATAAAAATAATGCTGAACTTGAATAAAATCAATAGGTAGGTTTCTAAAGGTTCCTTCTACATCTGGTTAGCCAGATCCTATATATAAATAATATAGTGGAAGAGTTGCATCGCTGGTATTTTCGGTGACAACTAGGGATACTTAATGCTGATTTTCGTTTTTCTTCAAACTCGAATACGTAAACACATATACGTTGCCGTCTAAATGATGATTCATAAAACTTCTAACATACGTCTGCAGGGATTAGGGAACTCCTTATGCTCTAATTACGGTGCTCAGTGGTCGGATTAAACCAAGCTGAAAATGGTATCAGATAGTTTTAACAGCATCATCCTCTTATCCGTCCTTTCATATAAACTAGGGGGTGGTAAATTAATTTAAAAAAATCGTTTTATTTACTTTATAATATTACTTTGAAACAGGTAAAAAATAAAAAAAGAACATTCGACGAACTATGTCAAGAGGGATATCCATGAATAGATAGGTCTTTGAAAGTCATCTTTAGGTTTCTCTAATCATTTTTCATAGTAAATAACGATTTAAAGTTGGTTAGCAACCGAATGGTTGGCAATAAGCCGAAAAAGAAATTTCAGTTTACACAAAAAAAATCAAAATAGGTATTTTTAACCTAATTAATGTGAAAAATAATTACAAAATTTTAATTCTTAAAATCGAGAAATGTTTGTTTTACGACCGTTACCTAAAGCGTTACTTAATTAATCCAGTGAGGGGCAAAATGACTTAATTCAACAATAAAATGAACTTAAAAAAAAGATGAAAACAAGATGACTTATTTCGGCCTCCAATCCGACACCCCGTAAGTACATCCTAAACAGTACAATCTCTTGCAGTCGAAGGCGTCTTCTGTTTTTTTTTTTCATATTTTCCTGCCCAGCTTACAGTTTATAAGAAAATAATTTATCAACGATAAGACTGCCATGAAAAGATACATCTTTGACTTTCTTGCTCATTATATTAAAACAAATTCTATATTTTTCTAAGATCTTTCTAACCCACTATAATTTATATCATCCAAAATTAGCGTATCTGCTAGTAGTTGTACTGGTGAATGTCCTGCATTTACTGCCTGTAGAAAACCCATTTTTAGGGGGCATGCTATAGTCTCTTACTTATTTCTACCATTTCCCTCAATATATCCCAACATATACGCAGAAATTCCTCATCCTATCTCTATAATCATACATAAAACCGCCTCTTTGTAGTTCGAGAGACAAAAACAAATTTATTGCACGTTCACAATGATTTTGACGTGGGTTCCTGATAGGGGTTTCGTAAACACCCTTATATTAATTGATGTAATTTATATGTGTACAACATTGGGGCTTGGAGCCAACGTTATTGCTTCGTTTAAACTGTTCCTACCTTGTTATGTCTTGAATTTTGAATGGTTTTAGAGTCAGTAGAGTGTTGATATTCAATTTTTCAGTATAAAGTTATTGTCAAAGTATTATTAATATTGACAATAACAAGATCTTGAATTAATATCATCACCCACTCACACAAGACATAAGGCTTATTTTTAATTCAGTCTTCACGCTGAAGGTATTCATATATTTATTAAAAGTATCTTATGTCGTTACTTACATTCTAAGCCAAATTAAATCCAAATCCGATTAGCCGTTTTGCATTTATAATATTATAGTTAGGATAGCCAAATTTCAGATTCCATAAAGAGTCACGACCAAAACGCTTGGTTATAAATCTTACAATATCATTCATGAAGACTTCTACAATAAATGTCATTATATGCGATATTATCTACATGCAATAGATCATTATAAAACAGGAATGAAGATAAAATACATACCACGTAACCAAAACCTTACCAATCCTGAATATTTAACTGCCGTGACTTCACGAATAGTTGCCTTGCCTTAAGAAGCAACAAATTTAAATATTCATGCCAAGTTTAATGGATCAACTTAGTCTTAAAACAACAAAGTAAAAAAAGATTTACATAAAATTTACTTCAAAATTATTCATTGTAATAATGGCCGAAAAATAATGAAGACACGCTGAGACTATAAGCAATCATAATCTGGATAACCACTGAATGGAAACAAAGAATATTGCGTCCCGACAAAGCTGTGCCGTTAATCATCAAAACGACTCCACAATTTAATAAATCATGAAAGAAATAAATTAAAATGTAATTCACGAACTACCTTTTAGAGGAATTAAAATAGGTTTTTAGCCTGCCTAGGCTTTTAAATCCATAGCATCGGTATCCTTTTTGTAATTTATAGTGTAAATTGCTTTTTGTGATTCAGAAATGTTCGTGGATATGTAATTGATATGCCGTAAACCCAGGCATAAATTTTGAATAAAATAAACAGCTCATACGGTTTTAATACTGATCGTCTGAACAAACCTGACGGTTTAAATTTCATTGTGAAAGATCGAATTCGATAAGTATTATGCTAGCTCCTAAAATAATTTACACCCAATTACAAAGAGGTAGAAGTTTAATTAAGAATTATAAATCTTTTAAATAAAATCTTTCTAAACGTTGGTCCCTTACCAGGTATTTTAAGAGAAACTATGACCTCAACGTGGATTATACATCTAGATAGATTTTATCCTCAATGTAAAAAGATTCTTGTGTCGTATCTTCACGAACTTTAATTATATGAAAGCTCATGCCGTGGTGAAAACATAATATCGAAAACATTCCGTACTTGCACAGACTTCTATTAAAATACCAAGATAAATCCTTAAACTAATAATTCCTAGGGCTGGTCATCGTAAACTTGACTTCAATCATACGACAATGGCCAGTCATTGAACTAATAGTTTCAGCGTTCTCAAAACCAGCAATAAATTCAGATCCGTACTTAACATTTACCTCAAAAGGCCATAACCAGTTGCAAGAAGTAAAGCCTATAATAAAGACGACAAATCCGAAGGCTGTAGGTAGCAGAGGTTTGGATGCTTGCCAAATCATTTCGCTAGATTTTCCCTGCGTAACATTGTGTGGTGTTAGTCAAGAGTTTTCGTTGATATAGTGGAATATCATATACCTTTTTGAAAATAGCGGGATCTCCAGATGGATTTTCTAGTATTTTCTTCGACAAAATTTTATCTTTGTAAACTGTCTGTTTTACTGCAAACAGTTTGATACTATGTTTTACACTAGCGGCTCGCCCTTGCTTTCATGATTTCTACGACTTTGGGAAATCACCGAGATTTCTTTATTACTTGCAAGTTATAAATGTGTACTAAACGTAAACCTTTTTGAATTAATTCTCTGAATTATAGTGAAAACAGCATAAAAATTGTTTGCATAGATTAGAAGTACAACATGGTCACACTGACAGAGACGAAAAGAGACTTTAATTTGAAATGTGCATAATATAAATGTATACATGTGGTTTACCTATTAGCATTTCATTCATTTGTAAGAATTGAATTTCCAACAATGGATCTTTAGATTTTTGACCATCTTGTCCATCTCTTAGCATTCTTTCAAAGTGAATTTAATCAGAGTTATCGTTGTCTAACTTGTTCTAGCCATCTATACAGGCACGTGCCGAATCAAATCAATCGTCCTCTTAAACCCAAGCTCGGCCCCTGTCTCCTACATTCGTAGGCCAATGTTCTCTCCCAAGAGAGTCATCCTCTGCAGCAAACAACTGTCAATGCATTTTCGTTGAAGCTTTGGAGATTGCGTTTTCTATTGACCAGTGATAGAAATAAAAAATTGAAATAAGACTAGTTATTTTGTAAGTCTTTATTTATTTGACAGGGTTTTATCACTTAGTGGTAATGTCACCCCCGTAACAGAAAACATTCAACAACTTAAAACTAACAGTTATTATTATAATTATGACATTCTTAATATTGTTGTCCCTATTCGTTTGGGTAAGTAACCAACAACAGTCGACACAAAATCCAAGCCTCCTCCGACAAAGGGGGGACGCAAGGATGCTGTTACATGCCCCCACTTTAAATCCCACATAAAGCGAATATTGTCAATCTTGTATGTTCCGTAAGACCGTACCATAAGCCTACAGATTATAGATATTTTATTTTTTGACATATGATTATATGACACTTTTTTAAACATTATGTCAGCTCTCCCGTTGTCCAAACTATGAAAAATATGGTTACTAAGTTTTCATTAGGGATGAAAAATATAGGATGTAATATAGTATAAATGGTATTTCTTTATGATTTTATTATTTTACCAGCCATATAACACAAGTTAGAATAATAATTTAAACAAATTAATGTGTCGTTTTAATATTTTTAAATATTTGTAAGCCAGTTCATGGCGAAACATGTAAGATCATAATTCTATTTATTTGACCTTAATGTACCATGTTTTCAAGCAAATTAATATATTCTAATCTACACGCGCGGAAAGACAAAGTTACAACTTTTTGCATATACAATGCAATTACATTCCTTTCTCACGCAGCGGATGGGTACCTGTATTTGTTTACTGTCTTTCATAACGTTGAAATCATTTATCTAAAGGTGCTTGATCATTTCATACCACGGCTTTTAAGAAGGCAAAACGAGTTAGAAGAGTATAGGTTCAGTAGTATTAAAAGTACGTTGTCCCAACAGATTTTTTGTAAAAAACACGTTAAAAAGTTTTTTTTTTTCAAACTATTTGGATGAGGTCGAATTTTTTATACCTACAACTCTGAAAAAAATACTAAACAAATACAATTAAATCTTATTATTGACACCACAAAAACGGATAATCTGGGTGAAATTAGGCATAAAATGAGAAGATATTAATTTCAGAAACTTTAATTAACTTGAAAAAGATGTCGCACTGACTTAATTGTTTAAAAACTCTTTTGAAGTTGTAATAAGAAAATTTTGAACAAATTAAGGGTTGAAAACGGAGGCGCCTTGGGGGCGCCAGACAAAAATGCTAGAAAATAATTAAATTGTGAGATTTCTTTCTAGGCTATATTCGTAAGAAAGCAAATACATAATAGATCAGGGAAGCATTGAACAAAAGGGAGAAGGTTGGCGGAACAAGGCTGCAAAGCATGACTAAATATTGTAAGAAATAGATTTAAAGCGGATTCCGAGTACTTACGAGTATACCAACATAAAAATCAAGACAAAAAAAATCAAGGGTCTCTAATAACAAGAATAGGCTCTACAGTTAAACCCAAAATAGATCGCTAAGGCATAATGGGGTCGAAAAATCAAATGTACCTGTAAGGATAAAAAAATACTCTAAATCTGAGGTCAACCTCTAAACGGCAGATCATAAGGACTTCCATGTTTCGAAATTAAAGTTTCTGCCCACGAGTTTTTCCTTTTCCCAAAATACGAGATATACTCAAGATATATGAAAAAAGATTTTTAGTTTTCTTTACAATAAAATAAATAATAATTCAAACATTATACCTTTGTTCTGCAAAGGGTTGGGCTGAACTGTACCCATACTAGGTACACCCACATTTCGCCAGTTATGTTAAAGTCCACATGTAACCGGCGGCGAGCATATTGTCATCAACCGGGCAAAAGTCCAGAGTCCGGGCTGCTACTGAGAAATTCCTAATAGAAATACCCAATAACGCTTTGCCCGAACCGGAAATAGAATCCAGGACCTCATGCTCAGCAGTAGCGCTTGCGACCACTAGACCAATTAGGCAGTAGACACGGAGTAAAGTTGTGTCACAATAAGGCCTTTTTTCACTGGAAGAAAAGCTGTCGTCAGTGTTGTATGGATCACTATGGAAGCTTATTGAAATAGCAGCGGACACGCCGCCAGCGCGGATTATACGCCGTACCGTAGCTCTAAAAAACTTATAAAGAAAAATACTTGTCATCTGGGAATTTCCCGGGTAGGATCCCATCTCTAGTAGCTAGTGTGCTTGACTCACCGTACGTGAAGCGTGTCTATGTGTGCATACATTTTTGCTCTTTGAATGTAGCCGACCTTAATCTGTACTAATCTATCTTGTACTTATATCTACCCTACCGCCTTTTGTTCTGCGGTATTTATAAGGGCATCGTTTTCGCGTTGTCAATATTGATCGCATAAATTCTCCTAGTCATACCTCTTATGTGTGGTCGGCTGTTTTTATCCTTAACGTGAGTATTTTGCGCGTATTGAAAAGGATATCAGTCTAGTCCACCTAGTACTAGACGGCGATCCTGCTCAATGACAGCTATCTTTCTGGAGTTGAAAAATGTATGTACATACCTACTTACAGAAATAAAATCATTTATCGTTTATTTATCATTAACAGTGCTGTTTTTAGTTCTTAACCAGTGTGTATTGAGAATTTCATAATAGACAAAAACATCGAACAAGCAGTTTGTCTTAGATTTTGCATCGCCAATGGAATTTCGTGTTCGGAGTCACTGGAAATGTGACAGAAAGCTAACCGTGAATCGACTTTATCAAAAACACGTACAAAGCGTTCAAAAGCGGTCGAGATGTGATGGAAGATTTGCCTTGCTCTGGTAGGCCATCAACGTCTTTAACTGAAGTTAACATGGCACAAGTGAAGGAAATAGTGACTGATAATTCTCATTCAATATTGAAAGAGATAGCCGCTGAACTTTCTGTGTCTCACAAGTCGATCCGTACCATTTTACATAATCACTTGTGTATGAAAAATGTTGCCGCCCGGCTAGTCTCAAAGACCTGAATTTTCTCCAAAAACTCAAGCGCATAAAAGTCGCAGTTTGTTTGTATGTTTGGCATCTCGCAGGTCAACCTATAAAAGTCGCAGAGGACATCTAGAACTAATAAATTCCGACCCAACGTTCATGAAACGCATTGTTATTGGTTACGAGACGTGGGTTTACGAGTTTGACATGCAAATTTATTTACTAAATTACTACTTAGTTTTCATTCGGTAGAAGACATACTCGTAAAGGAGAATTCGCGGCGAGAACTGAACTCAATTCCGGAAAAAGCTTTTGTAAATGTTTTGATGATTGCATTATTCGTTGGCGTTTGTATATCGTTTCTGAAGGCGCAAACTTTGAAGGCGATTAAATTAATTTGTATGATTATGTAACATTTTGTGTATAATTGATCTTTTTCTTGGACAGATCAGTAACTTAACTGTTCTTATTTCACATCACTAAAATTAATTTAATATAGACATAGTTCGAGGAATAGAAGATCGCACACGCGGACCCATCTTAAATTAACTTTATTGTCTAAAAAATTAGAAACCCAAGGTTTGGGAATTTACCCGGATATTTTCGCTTTGTGTATTTACCCGTCACCCATCTCTACTCGCGACTGGCATTTGTTTCAGTTCGCCGCACGTACGCGTCTTTGTGTGCGTGCGCCTTTTTTCGCACTTTGTGTGGAGCCGACTTTCTATATGCCTATTTATTTTGTGATAGATATAAGAAACCTATAGATCGGCTGTTTTGGTCCATTGATTGCCTTCCCCTTTGTTGGTACTAGAGGTACCGCTGACACCATTGAAATTCAAATTTCAAAGCTAGCGCCGCAGCTGGTTATTTGTAACTTCTAATTATAATAGTTTGGTGCGTTTGTTAGACGTAGGTGGACAAATTTGATTTTAATAGGAGGTGGATATTAAAAAAATAAAAATGTATAACTCCGTTTAAATAAATTTATTTTGCATAGACCTCATCTAACCTCAATTCTCCTCAAAATCCCGTGTAATTCAGACTTCGGGGTGCTACCTGCTATTGAGAAATTCCAGATTGAAAAACCCAATAACACTCTACCTGAACCGGGAATCGAACCCAGAACCTCATGCTCAGCAGTAGCGCTTGCGACCAGTAGACCAAGGAGGCAGTTGGGTTAATAAAGATTTTATTCTATCAGTTATTTTAATGATATGTTTGCTAGGTCGTTGAACCAACAATTATTCGGAAATGGCTTTTACGACTACAATATTCTCGAATGATGAAAGGATTTTCTTTGGAAATCAATTCCTTTATTTAGAAATAATGTTATTGCCAAAATAAGAAATAGACCTGAAGGAAAACTAATGGAAAGGGATTGGCAAAATGTCAAAGTATACCAAAATATTATATTGAATTATAATATATTTATATCGACGAAGCAAAGTTCTGGAAATATAGTCATTCGTTTCTTTTTCCGATGAATCGAGCAAAAATATTATTGGGATTTATTTACCTTTATGAGAAAAATAATAGCAAGGAGATATTATTGTCCCATTAATTTCAATTCAGACCATTAAACTCCGTGTTTCCTCACAATGTTTTCCCTCATTGTAAGTTTTGGTATTTGACATTAACTTGGAGAGTATTGATAGAATCGGTGATATATAGCTAACGGCGTTACTTAGGAGAGACACCGGTTATTTATTAGTAGAAGTAAATTGAGGGAAACTTAAACTTTACTTACTGCCTAGTGCTTTTATTAGGAAGAAGAAGTGGAGCAACAAACTCATAAACAGCACATATTCCTGTTAAGTTATAAGAACTGGATTGTGTATATTAAACAGTAGTAAGTAATACATTACGAAACGCAAAACATTAAAATGAATTATTTGCCATAATGTCAGCCTATCTCTTAGTCGGTAACAATCAAAAGCTTGGCTAGGAAATAGATTCAAACACCTTTCAGACACCTGTCACATTGACGGTGATTAACAAGTAGTGAGTAGAGCAGCTGCACACTTTCTTGATAGCTTTTGTTTCTTCGTCAAACAAGTACTCGCCGACAGTGTTAACAGTCAGCGATCAACTATTAATATATGCATCTCCACGTGTCTTGAGCGAGAAAATCGTTGATAGCTCTGACTTGACTTGTTCTGTGTCTTGTTGTTTTGTGTTTGTGTCCTTCCTCTGCGTCATGTTTACCGCAAATTTAAGTATTTTCTTTCTAGCTAGTCGCTTTCTCGTCGGACGTGGGGCAGGTGCCTTAACCAAGGGCGTCATAGATACTCGTATATAGCTTTCAGATTTCAAATTAAAACGTAAAATGTAAATATCTGTGGCAGTTGTAAAATTCAATATGAGCGAAGAAAATGATAATCTCAACCAAAGCGCGTGCGAAAGAACTTTTAATAAAATCTCCGGGTTCTTTCAAGATTTAACTTGTTCAACGTTAAAATGCTGAAGCGCTTATTACTTGTTTCAAACCATTAATACTTTTTTGCTCTACCAAAATCTGACACGAACAGTATTCTTAAATCAATGTTTTGTGTGATACACAGTGACAGTGACGATACTTTTATACGTCCGACACAGCCTTGACATTTAGGGTGAGATCTATAAACGTCACTTAGTACATGCTTTGGCTTAGACATGTCCCCGTCTCATTTTTTAATTGTAGTTTGACGTTTGTGTGATAGGGAAAGGAATAACGCTTAGGCAAAGTACGACGTGCTCAGTAACGTTCATAGATCTCTGCACTCACATTCACTGCAACTTTGATGATTGGCTTATCTTGAGGTACGAATAACTATTATAATTATGGATGGAATTGACAAGAGGGAAGTAGAAGAAAATATAACTTAACTCATCAAATGTGAAGTGAGCTATCAGTCCACCTCTGTCACATGACGTCAGGGATTGACGCCTATTGACTCACTTCACATAGGTTTCCACGGTGAGATTATAACAGAATAGATCGGTTGCTGTATTCTGCTAAGAGATTTTGAAGTGAGCTGTCAATTCTATGTGATACTGACAAAGAAGACAGATGACATTTGGATCCTCTTTTGAAAGATTTGGAGCTAAAAATGGAGAGGTCATCATCATCATCTGCCGACACTTTTTCCAACAACATTAGGATCGTCTTCCAGTCTAACTGGATGAAGCAGAAAACAAGTATTTGACATGGAGCTACTGCGTATTCGAACTGCAGAACCAAACAGAGTCATGTATTGTGGTAAGTTTTAATGGTCGTACTATGAAGCTTTGTATCTACACAAAGCTGTTACTTGAAAGCGTCACTCCTTACCCAAACATTTTACAGAAACCTTTAAAGGTGCGACAATCTTGACGCCCTATCCCATCGGAATTCCGTTCATGCCATAAGGAAAAATCGTCCAAAATGTCTCGTTCCAAACTATATCTTTTATGTAAATTTCTATTGCTTTTCGAACCAAAATCTTTCCCTGGAGATAACTAAGATACCTACAGTTACGTTAGAGTTTTTCGCAAACCATTTATCCTCTTTTATTACAATTTGTAGACCTATCAACAGCAGAAGATTAAATTGCTTGTGTGACGACTAGCAAGTTTATGGGCCAATAAATTTCGGCGCAGATATTTTATTAAGAGCGCAAATATTAAAGAGATTACCTTGGAGGTTGTAAACATAAATTGGGTTGAAAAATAACTTTTTGTAATAGAATGTTCTAATGTCTGGTTGTGACACTTCTTTTGTTATTGTTGCGATTTTATTTGAAGTTCATAGCCATAATTTTGTAATTTTATCGGGATTTTGATGTTTTGTTTTATTTTGAAGTTTAAAAGACAAAAAGGTGTATAAGTGAAACATGGCAATGAAATATATTTTTACTTTCAACTTTAGTTCAAAGATCATAAACCAAAAAACAAACTTTTTAATTAGCAAAGGGTGCAAGTACGAGAAGTGTTATGCGTTAATTTTAAATCGTCAAATGTCACTAACATATTGACTTCCCAGATTCAATACTTACGCCCTGCCCATAGTAAAAACCTTCGTTCTACCACCGATCGTCTTCTACGATGTCCTTCTCACCGCTCTGGTTTCATTAACTCTACTCACTTTGTACAGGCGGTCTTTCTTTGGAATGCGCTACCTCTGAACATCAGGATGGTAACCAATTAGTTATCTTTTAAAGTGTTCGTAAGAAGTTAGCACAATCAAGCCCGGGCTGATTTGCTGGATTCGTTTTCTCCTCTTTAGTCTACCTATAGAGGAGAAAACGAATCTAGCAAATGGATTATAGAGGAGTAAACGAATCCAGCAAATCTGCGCGTTATTTCTCCTGACTGTATATTTTCGTTACATGTATGTATGTATCAATGTTTTGTTTTATGATGATGATCTGCTTTGTTTTTTAGTTTTGTAATCAAGTTATTTTCTATGCACGTGTTTCTGTGATAAATAGATCAATTTTTCTTTCTTTCTATGTATTATTATTTTTCTTTTGCGAGTTATCTGTCCCTAATATTGCACCTTCCATGTTTTGTCTCTACATCACTCTAAGGCTGTCTGGTAGAAAAAGCCTCTGGCATTAAGCCCGCCTTTGTGCAGTATTTTTTAATAGTGCATAAAGTTTTTATAGATAAAAAATAAATCTTATAAATTTTTCAACACTCAACTGCACTCTCTGAAAAATCTGTATCATTTCATGTGTTTTCAGTTGATTTTATTGGCTGCTTCTTAATCAATCACGGCTTAGCTCATATAACATTTTGCAGATTTTAGTGAACTGAGATCAGGGTTTCGAAATTCCGGTGGTTTATATTTAGTACACCAAATCAATTAGTGCATCTCCTAAATACAGACACGATGTGCGAGCTGCTGCAGTGAATCCATTGAACCGGAAATAATGATTGATATAGGACACTATCACTGGGAACTTGGTGTTACTGATGCAACTTCGTACATCTGATAAGGTTATGGAAAGTGTATCTACAATCAACATCCTGAAAAAAAAAATGATGGTATGTGTTAGGAAGGATATATAATATAAGGCAGTGAATGATAGCGTGACGAATGACAGGGGAGAGACACCAAGCAACGTGGAAACAGGGCAGAAAGAAGATGATTATACTGAAATACGTTTTCTGCTAATTGAATATTAATATTAGCGAATTTCGCGGTCTACCTTGAAGGATACCCCTTTGTATCATCTTTTTTACCAAGTGTGGTATTTTTCTAATTGGTACATACGAGTATCAGGTTGGTAAAAATCAGAACCATGATTCTGATTGGTACATATTTACGACTATACCGCTGAATTAAAGATAGCTTGGTGCCTGATGTAAAACACGGTACTATTTTCTTCGTTCTTTTTGTCTTTACTTTACATTGATCATTCACACGAGTGACAGGAGCCATTGGGACGGTCAGAAAACAATAAACCCAAAGACGCAGTTCATAATAAAAGCTTTTTAGGGAAACATAACAAACTCCTCTCACATCCATCTGCTAAACTTTGGAGGAACATTTTACGACTGTTGACTTTTGTATATTACTGCCGAGACAGTAACTTTGAATGTCATTGTAACGATAACAAGTTTACGTGGAGCTGTTATATAGGCAGCATCATTTGGATTACTAAGTACTTTAATTAACAAACTCAAAACTCAAACTCAAAACATTTATTTCAATTAAACCATTTACAGGTACTTTTGAATTGTTAAGCAGTCGGTCAGTCAGAAATATGAAGCTAGTTGCTCATGGAGAAGAATTGGCAATAAACTCCATAGACTCTCTTTTAAATAATCTTGTTGTTACAAATATTAGTTACACTATATGTGAGAACAAATAGTAATTACACTATATGTGAGAACGATGTACAAAAACCGTACACGTTAAAAGCGCCCAGGGTTCAGCAAAACATAATTAAAGACATGGATCCGCACCTTTCAGCTCAACCATTTTAAAGGGAGCTAAATGATCCGACACACGCGCCACCGTCAGCGAGACATTTGAGTGAGCATGACATACTATCAGCCGCCAGGGCACATTCAAGTCAATCTATGACATTACTCTATAGTACAAAGTACTCACACCCGTGCAATGCATCTATATAATAAAAGGAGATTGAGTTTACATAATGTAAATATATTCTTACAATCTTCAGCAGCTCCAACAGTATTTCAAATGTCACTTAATTATGTTTGGTGTCGAGCAGGACCAGCATTTAGCCAGGCATTTTTCAGGCAATCCACTAACTTATAATATACCTGCCTGCATAGTGTGCGTTTTACAAAGGATTTGAGTTTCATCTCATTCAGTTGAAGCATGTGGGGAGGTATTTTATTGTAACATTTTAAACAGTACCCCATGAAAGATGAGTCTACTTTAGCCAGTCTGAAACCTGGTTGAACTAATAGGTCTCGATTTCTAGTACTATAATTATGACTTTCACCTCTTTTACTGTAAACACAAAGAATGTACACTATGTACTTAAGCTTGCATTAATTGAGTACCGAGAAAAGGGTATTTTCAGAGTGAGGGAATTAACGCTAATATTCGTTCAGACTTTCACCGCCATTTTGACGTCTCATTCTAAACATATGCCACGCAGCAATCTCTGAGCGCTTTGGTTCGAGATGGTCGCCAACTATGTTCACTAACTCCGGAAAACTTTTGCTCTAATTCTTCTCTGGATTATCTGGCGCACAAAGATCACACATCAAATCATATTTAGCTTCACCCAATAAGGGGTGGCTAACGTAGCCACTCGTAATGCTGGTTTGATTTCTTTGAGTGCCTACTGTTCCACGCGTCGAATGTATGCCAACCATTTTTTACTAGATAAATAGAACCGTTCTAATTTTTTTTGTCACTTCAAATATGACATTGTACACTAACAATTAGTGGTAATTTAACTTACTTTTGTAACGTAGTGTTAAAGGAATATTTTCGGGAGAGACTCAATGAAACATCAAGTTAACGAACCAACTGTTTATTTCCGGCCTACCTGCAGCTTACACGTATAACTAATAGATATCTGTCTATAAATAGGTAACTGTCTATTAACTATATAGGTTTTTATGACACATTCCATTTTACTTTGCACAATATAGTGCAAAAGCCACTAAACCAATATTGTTTTTTTTGGTATCTCTGTTGCTAATGGACTTCATGGATCCTGCAAAAATCAACGGTATGCTATTTTTTTTTTTTACTTGAATAACATAGTTTTCGACTCAGATGACATTAGGTCCAACTTGTACAAGGTCCTAAATAAAATGATACATTGGAATTTTAACTTTGTCATGTCACCATTAAGTTTCTTGTTCCTAAACATGTCTATAATCAAAAATTTTGAATTGAAGCTTAGAGTATAGTTCAATTCAATTCAATTTATTCAGTAACAATTCACATTGCGTTCGAATATAATACAGCATGAAACAATAACAAATACAATAAAAGCAATTCAATTAAAATTATAAAATATTATTTAGATTAAAATACCATCCAAACACAAAACAATAAGTCATTAAGTCAAAAATAGTAGAAATCCAAACGAAAAACA
Source organism: Dasypolia templi (assembly GCA_963555695.1). Lineage (NCBI taxonomy): Eukaryota > Metazoa > Arthropoda > Insecta > Lepidoptera > Noctuidae > Dasypolia > Dasypolia templi. The sequence continues at coordinate 13,056,798 of OY743158.1, read as the reverse complement.
ATAATAATAATTTAAAGACGTCATGGGCACGGAACACAATAAAACACCATAAACAAATAATACATGTCAGTTTGAAAAAATAAATAAAAATAAAACATTTAGAATTACAGATCATCTAATGAGTAGAGACATCTTTCCAATAGGAATGCCTTGAGCCTTGCCTTGAATGAGCCCGTGTACAATATGCTTTTTAACTCTAGCGGTAACGTATTAAATATTTTAACTGACTGATACTGTGGACTATGCTTAACTATTCCAAAAGCCGGGGTGATTTTGTTCCCAAAGTCTTTTCTACGCGTTTTTTCCCTTACCAGCCTGTCATCATCTGTTTCGTAGTCATAAAGATATTTTTTAAAGCTGTTCAACAGTACTACTACGTAAAGGCTAGGTACTGTGAGAATACCAAGTTCTTTAAAATATGGTCGACAGGTGTCTCGTTGAGAAATGCGGACCATGGTTCGGAGCGCTCGTTTTTGGAGTATGAATGCCCTATGCCAGTTGTACTGGTAGCTGTTTCCCCAAAACTGTATGCTATACCTCAGTTTGGACTCAACCAGCGCATAGTATACCATTTTTAAATGTTTTATGCTCACTTCATCCCTAAGAGTTCTTAAGGCATAGCAAGCAGAAGATATAGATGAATCCAATGCTGCTAATTCCATCTTCCAATTTAACAAATCATCAATAAAAATTCCTAAAAACTTGACTTCCCTGACAAGCTCTATTTTAACTTTGTCAAGTTCAATGGCCATAGTGTCTTTATTACGGGCAGTTGTTTTAAATAACATAATGTTGGTTTTAGTTGTATTTATCATCAGCATATTCGCATTAAACCAAGAATGAAAGGCCTCTAGAGCTGCATTCACCTTCACAGTAAGGTCTTGGATATCGTTAGCTGCAACAACAGCATTTGTGTCATCCGCAAAAACTACAAGTTGTATGCCCGGTAACCGTTTATATATGAAATTGATTAGGTCATTAGTGAATAATATGTATAATAAAGGGCCTAAAATTGATCCTTGAGGCACGCCGGTTGTAATGTTTAACATAGATGACCTGTAGTTACTTTTATATCCGTTTGGTTTAGTGGAATCAAGTTCGACAAACATTTTTCTATTTCTGAGATAAGAAGAGAAGAGTTGTAAAGCTATACCTCTTACGCCATAGTGCTCCATTTTGATGATGAGTAGTTTATGGTCAATCGTGTCAAAAGCCGAGCTTAAATCCAAGTAAATACCAGCTACCCTCATTTTACAATTTATTTTATTAATTACATCATTTAATAACATGTAAATAGCATATCCTGTACCGACATTCTTCTGGTATCCAAATTGTCTAAAGTTAATAACTTTATTTAAATTAAGATGTCTACCTAAGCGTTCTTTTAAAACTTTTTCAAAAAATTTTGCCAAGGTCGGCAACAAAGATATGGGCCTATAGTTTATTGGGTTCGTTTTTGTGCCTTTTTTATGAATTGGGGCGATCTTAGCAATTTTAAGTTGTTCCGGGAAAATGCCTTCTCCAATACACTTATTATAAAAAGTCGAGAGCGGCTCAGATAAAATTGGTAAATTGTCTTTTATTACTGATATTGGCATTTCATCATAGCCACAAGATTTCTTATTTTGCATACCATTCACGATTTTTGAAATTTCACCCGGAGTGGTAAGCGAGATTTCCATATCGTTTTCCACTCTTTCCGTGCTTTGTTGAAGAAAGACGACTGCGTCTTGACCATCATTACCAGGCATTATGCACTTGTGGTCGAATTGCTTTACTAGAATGTCAGCTACTTCCTCTGGGTTATCTATTATTAGGTTATGTATTTTAAGTCGCACTTCCTCCCGCAATGTTTTAACCCTGTTTGTACTCTTATTTATAACTCGCCAAATTTCCCTACTTGAGTTTTTTGATTGATTAATATTTTCACTGACTGTAAGTTTTTTTGCATTGGAAATTACCCTTCTAAAAATTCTAACATATATTTTTTTGTAGTTGAGGACACTAGCATCAAGTTTATTTCCACAAGAGCATAATAATCGTTTCATTTTACTCGAGGTCTTCACACCTCTTGTGACCCACTTTAATTGAAAATGACGTCTTAATTTAATTTTTTGTTTACGTTTTCTAAAACTGTAATGAAATACTTCAACAAAAGTCTTCAAAAATGTGTTGATTCCCATATCACTCCAGTTATGTTCAAGTATTCGTTGCCCAAAATTCACACTATTGTTATAATTAAAAACTCTCTTATTTACTATAATATGATTTTTTTCATCAAAGTTATTTATAACATTTTCGAAAGCGAATTCACCCAGTAGAGCTCCGTGTCCATCTGCCAAGCCATTGTGGTCTACTACACATCCCTCTACACAGTCATCAGGTAAGTTAGTTAGAATGTTATCTATGCAGGAACAAGAGTTATTGCGCATAAACGTATGAGTATTAACTAGATGTCTAAAGTTATAGCATGTCAACAGGCTAATGAACTCAGTTCGTTTTCTGCTCTCTGTAAGGAGGTCGATATTAAAATCCCCACAAATTACACACTTTCTATTAAATAAATGCTCCAGCAGTTTTTCTAAGCTTATCATAAAATCATTAAAATTCTTATCATTGGGATTACGATAACAACAACACAGATAGAGACCTGAACTAATATCCTTTACACAACAAATTTCGAAACTTTCAACCCTATACAGTTTATTTATTACATCTACAACTTCGACTTTTCTGTCTGTATACGCTAAGATTAAGGTCCCCCCCTTTTCTTTTTAGTTCTTGTATTGTAAGAGACAAGATTGTAGTTTTCTATATTAAATAAATTTACAGTTTTATCATTCAAGAAATGTTCACTTAAGCATACATAGTCTACCCTTCTTTCAAGCGTTTCTAAATAAATTGACAATTCATTTTTCTTATTGCTAATTCCACACACATTCTGATGACAAATACTCATTTTAAATGGAAGACATGCTGACAATGAATTTACAATTTTATGTGATTCTAAAGCAGTATCTTTATTAGTCACGAAAACATGCTGACTGTTGTGTGACTTCATCCGTTTGTAATGCGGAATTAACAAATTTTGTTTGTGTTAGGATACCGCTATCAATCGATGAGTCCGTTTGGGTAGAAGCGTTTTTAAGATACTTTACTCTACTTTGACTTTCATTCTCTGCCATTTTTGTCATATAATTTTGGTAATTTATTTTGTAATTTTTATGCAAAATTTCTCTATGAATCAGTCTAGATGCTTGCCATTTATTTACCTTCTTCGGTTGTCTGTCATAATGATTTATGTCTAAAGAAATGAACATTGAATTTTCACAATTATTACACACAAGTTTTACTGAATAGTTTAAAGCATTTGTGTTTATGAAGTCATTATTATAAATTTTGCCCACTAAAACATTTGTGGACTTTAATTGGCACAGAGTGTAGTGTAAGTATGTCTGAACTAACATTGGATTTTTATCATTAGAGCCTGCCAGTATCAGTACAAAATCAGATTTGGTATAATCAATGCACATAGATACACAAGACTTCAATACTTCATCCACTGTAGAATACGGTTTTATAAATGAAGTAACGAAAAAGGAGTCTCCTAAGTAATACTGTAGTATTTGTCTTACTCCGTATCCTGTTTGGTCTGCAAAAATCATAACTCTATGCTTCCTTCCGCCGCTGTTCGCTGCCATGTCTTCTTGTAGCCTCTTAACGTCACTATTTTGAGTATGCTGCTGGGTTTTGTGTGTAGATAGCTCGTTAAAAGCCCCCTCCTTCGAGAAGTTAGCAGCTTTTCCAGTTACTTCACTTCGTTTTTGTCTCGTAGTTGATATGAGAAAATCATCGCTATGAGTATTTTTGCTCAGTGTGGTAGTACAGGCGTTGGGTGATATTATTACTTCCTTAGCTGACTTTTTATCGAGTAATGTAGAATTTTCTGTCGATAATGAAGTATCCGATTTTCCCTCTACCGTAAGTGTTAAATGGGAAATATTGAATGTTGAAACTGTTTCTTTGTGAGTTGTTCCGGAAACGTCTCGGAGTCGTGCACTTTTTGTCTGACAAGGTAACTTTTTTATATGCATCAATGGTCGTTTGGCAGTTCCCTAGATCCATCTTCAATCTAAAATTCTCGCTATTCAAGTTCTCAATCTCTAAGTGTGCACTATGTAATTCTGCAGTCAGCTTTTTGACGGTTTCATTGAGGTTCATTATCGTGTCACTATCATTTATTGACATATTAGGCACGCTCATCATAGTGGAATCAAGTAATGCTGAATTATTATAGTAGAGATTATCGAGTGAACTAGACTTATGTGGTTTTCTAAAAGTTACATTTTCGGACTCCATAATTCCTATTAACGGTTGTATCTGTTCGTTGTGCCACCACTGAGAAAAGCAGCGAATAATAAGCCAATAATGATATTAAATGGCTGTAGCAATTGCAAAGCAAAATAAACACACAAAATAACCAGTAATCTTGTAACAAGACAGATAAAACAATGACAAGCAAAAAGCAGCAAAAAAAAAAAAAAAAAACTTTCCCTGGATTCGAACGTGCACTGTAATGCTTGGTATGTACGTATATTGGCCTCTGCGCTATACTGACATATGAAAATATGATGAATTATTGCTTTAGTTAGTTAATCTTAAATATCTGTTCCTGAGTAATTGCGTATACTGTGACTATGTGACCATATAAGGTAATCCGCCGCCACCCGCCGGTCCGCGCGCACGGGAGGATGAGTCACTGATTTTCGTTCACAACACAGTTCTTTGTTCGGTATTTTACATCAGGTTTTTTGTTATTTATTCACACACTGTTTAATTATTGATAATTTTGTTATGTAGGTTCCAACACTTGAATTATTACGTATTGTTCGATATAAATTAAATGCACAATAGTTAACTTTTTTTAAAATTTATACAAATAATTAACACGGAGCTGCCAATAGCTGCTTGCGCTCGTAGCGATCGCTATTGAATTGATTAGTATAGGCAAGTTAAACAGATGTTTTTAACAACTGAAGAATTTCATTGAAAATAAATGGGATGGACAATGAGCATTTTTCGTTTAAATATTGTAATAAAAAAATCATTCGAGGTAGCTTATCACTGCGGTCCAACAAATATTCTTACATTATTGATATTTTCCTTCAATTGATAAGCAAGGTCTCTCAGCACAAATTGGTACGGGAAAAAGCCCGAAAATCGTTAATTTGTATTACATAATAATTGGTACAATAGTTTCTCAAATAAAACGTTAAGTTGGTCCTTTAATTCGGAATCGAAAGTTTATAGGCCGTTTATTGAAGTAACATTTAGCCTTTTTTTATTGAAGTCAGTCTACTCTCCAATCTAACAACCCACCGGGATCGGTAACAGATTCACGGAAATACAATCGTAATTGAATACTAAACACACTTGAACACAGCGGTAATATGTACTTAGGACATTGATTATAGCGGTTATTTTGAGTTAACTTATTACAGAAGATTCAAATTCATAATTACTGTATAACATCACTTTTTCATGTGCTTCTTGACTGAAATAATCCATCAGTATCAACGTAATGTACATTTTCACTATATGGTAATACCACCCATGGACTCCACGAGACAGGCTCGACCTAGTGTGGAGTTCATAAGCAAAATGCTTCCTTATGTATTACTGTTTGTTTTTATTTTGAATGTAACCGAGCTACATATTAATGTAGACTATAAGGAAATTGTATAGCACTGTTTTTGGAAATAAACATTATTATTATATTATTATTATAAACACAACACAAACAACAAAACACAACAACATAATTCATTTGACGAAAATCTACCGGTACACCTACCGATATACGTTTTGTTTTCATCGTATTTGATGAGGGGTGGGCAAGGAAGCGCAGGTGAAACAATTTTTTTTTTGTCTTGCTGCGTCCTCTTAATGCTTACTTTGGGAAAAAATAATAGCTGGGACACGACTTTTATTTTTGGTGCGATAAAAAATTCGCTGTTTAGCGTAGCGCGCATTGTAACGCATCCAAAACATTATACTTATGGTTGCATGCAACAGTGCAGGAATCGTGGGAGTATTAAAAGTTAAGTTATAAAACTGAAACATGTTTTCGTATATTTAAATATTTATTCAATTTTGATCTTCAATATTAACATGATTCAATACAAAGAATGTTCATAATAACAGGAAGAAGTGACTTTCAGTTTCTTTATAAGTATTATTTTACATAGGGTGACACAATGGGCGGTTATCGCTAAGATTTCTATGGAAACCATTCTAGTAGCGTGGTCTTACCTACGTTTAAATACGGACACCACGTCTTGAGTAAAAAGAAGTAAAAATAAATATTGCACGATCGCTTTCAACCATTTTCAATCTGAATAAAGTGTCTTCCAATATACTTTTAAAATGTAATTGGCAAATAAAATAATGTGAAAATTTAATTCTACCTATACGAGTAATAAAAACAAACCTTTTTATTTAAATGGCATTTTGTTGAAAAAATGCAAAAATATGTAGCCTTTTTGCGACATTTACCCAACATGTAAATATTTTCGAGGCATTGAAACAATTTGAATTGACTTCAACCTTTACGACCTGATATTTTAACTGCCTCAGAATTATAATTGCTGAATAAATAACCAACAAACTCCGTGGTATCAGTCACTCGTTTATTACAAAGTACTTCAAAAAGCTAATAATCTTTTACAAAGAATCCGAATGAGATAGCTGTGTCAAAGGTGTTATTCTGATATTTAGCTAATGGCTACAGACTTGTATTTTGTAACTTTTAATTTTCTTCATCTTGATATATTGTCGAGTCGTCATATTTTAAGCAGTGAGCTTGTGACCGATTTCTGAGAAATGGTTTTCATTTAGAAGAGTAAAGCAGAATTAATTTGATACCTGTTGAAATTGAATATTCATAATTATAATGTAATGGAAACGCCATTTCAAACCATCTATACTAATATTAATTATCCTGTCTTCGTCTTCGAGATTAAAATCTTGACTTTGTAGTAGCTTGCCTACGCTTCGAACATGTCGCACAAGTCTTTAGAGTATAAGAATGAGAAAAAATATTGTCTCCCTCTAATGTACCTTGTGGCGCGCCGTCCAGGTGACAACCTCATTCTTGTCCGTGCGCTCACGGCGTTTGCACAAGCACCTACCTACAAAATACTAGGAATCAGTTTTACGGATTGTATCAAGGATGCCTAAGTGGAATCGTAATGAAACCAAAGAAGATAGATGGAGAAGGAAGGTGAAAAAGTAAGAAGAAAAAATGCAAGGGAATCAACGCAGTGTGCGGAGGATTATATATTCGGATGACGAAGATGATGTCTACCCTCAAGGTGAAGAGAATTTTCGTGTACTCTTTGTATTCTTTGGGTCCACTATATTTTTCTTAATCCGTTGTATTCTTCCGATGATTTATTATCTATTACTAACGACTAGTAATATACCTAAGTACGACCGTTGCATTAATCGAGAATCGTACGCTTTGCAAATATCCGTTGTATTCTTCGGATACTAAGAAATTGTTATAAGTTTGTACTGTGTGCATTCAAAGGAAAGTGACGCTCATGCATTCATGGCGTACCTAAAACTTATCAGGGAACAAGAATTTTATCTTATTTTTAGCTACCCCCTTTGTGTTGTTGCCTTTTTTCTTCGGTACCTATTTGCTCATCAAGTAATGGTTTGCAAAACATCTCGAGCTGTATCCACCCGTCAACGCGTCGCTTCCCGCCGAGTCTGAATGCGTGCTTCAAAGCGGGGACCACCCAAATGAGGTTGGAGATGGCATTATTACAATTATCGACGCGGAAGCTGCTGACCACAGTACGACAAACATTGACCCCGCGACACTACCGCAGGATGAAACAGCTGAGTCTGACAATTTTGGCCGCGAATTATTCAAAGCCCTTGGTGATTCCGAGGTTGACATCGTTGAGTAAGGTCCTACCTTCAAGCAGACTTAGCCACTCAATTTCAAAAAAATCTTTCGTGTAGTTTAAAAAAGGAAACTAAACAGGAGATTTTAAAGACACATCTTTTTCCAAAAAAATATCCCCTAGCTAAAGGTCCTGCTCTAAACCCGGAAATTGGCGCTATGCTAGTCGACACCTGTAAACTAAGGGACAAGCGGGTACTTGCCAAGCAAGATCAGCTGGGCAAAGCCCTATCAGCTTTAGGTTATGCTATGACATGTCTTTTAAAGAAAACTTCAGATATTCCATATATCGTCCGTACTTTGAACGATGCAGGTCAACTCCTGACTGATTCTCACTACACTGAAACAGATACTCGTCGCTCAATTATCATTCCACTGATTGATAAATCTTTGACAAATCCCTTTAAAGATTGGAAAAGAGATTATCTTTTATTTGCTTAATATTTTTTCTTTAAAACTTTTGTTTAATTTTTTGCAACATAGATCATGACCTCTAAACATCTACATAGTCAAGATTTAAATCTCGAAGACGAAGACAGGATAATAAGAAAATCAAACGAACTTACCTGAAGTGAAGTTATCGATCTTAATTATCCTGTCTTCGTTGAAGAGATTTAGGGCCCCTCTCTGACCCATTATGACCCCTGTATGATCAATGTAGGTGCTGTTCTTTCTATTCTACTCTAAAGATAATGAGGTGTCACCTGGACGGCGCGCCACAAGGTACATTAGTGGGAGACAATATTTTTTCTCTTTCTTATACTCTAAAGACTTGTGCGACATGTTCGAAGCGTGGGCAAGCTACTACATAGTCAAGATTTAAATCTCGAAGACGAAGTCAGGATAATTAAGATCGAACTTCACTTCAGGTAAGCTCGTTTGATCTTCTAATCATAATATTATAAATATGAAATATTTGATTGTTTGTTTGCATTGAATAGGCTCCGAAACTACCGAATCGCTTTGAAAAATTGTTTTACCATTAGAAGCCGAAATTATGTCTGATGAACTTATGGCACTTTTTTTTTCGAAATCTACGCGGATGTAGTCGCGGGCAAAGTGCTAGTATATGAATAATTTGCATCTTCGTTAGGTGTTCATGTATGGAAATTAATTAAGAAAATATCCATTTATTAAACGCCATGATAAACTTAATTTTTATTATTCTTCATGATTGTATATTTTAAAAACATCAAGATATCTTTGCTTTGTGTTTGTTTAATATTAAGTATCATACCCCAAAATGAAACCCGCATCAATCAGACCAGTTTAGAAGAACAACGCAGTTTCAAAGTCAACAACGCAAAACAACTAGATTTTTTTAAATGTGTTTTTACGTACATACATGAACGATACAAAATGTACAAGCTACTGACGTCTCCACTCACTGTCTAATGTCCCCTCATACTTTGCAAAAGATATTATGTAGTTTGGGATTAACAACCTACATAATGTTTGTTCCAAAAGTATTTTATGAATGTGTGAACAAACCCTGTTCAGATTAAGCATTGGAACAGACCTTTGGTGGTAGACTGTTCTAGGTAGTGCACAGCTCAAATAACTACTTAAAATAAGCACACATAGCTTGAAACATAGAAGCAACAAGCTTATATGTCATCATAGAATGATGACATAGTTTCGTCTAAACGAAGCTTCACCTAAGTTTGTTAATCGAAGCTACTAAATTGCTTTCTAATACTTGTTTTAGCACGTAGTTCCAAAGTCAACAAGACCAATATAACTAATGAAGGCAATATACGAAGGTTTGGTACAATCTTGTTAAGGTTAAATCGAAATTAAAAAGGTAACTATAACACCAAGCTTATATTCGTCAAAGGGATATTCCTGGACGACTTATAGCACATCCTGAAATGGTTCACTGCTAATCATTTAGTATTTAATGGGAAAAAACTAAATGCATAAGAATTTCTTTGCCAAATGTCAAAAGTACTAATTGTGAGATTGTATTGAATCAAGACAAACTAGAATTCGTCGATAAAACTGTTTTCCTGGGGATCACGCTCGACTTAAGGCTTTAAAAGGGTCCACATTTAACATCCCTTGCAGGTCGGCTAAGTTCAGCAGCGCTCAACGAAAATTCCGTAAATCTACTGATGTAGGTTCGTATCGCGAGGCTAGTCTATTTTAATTACTTTCATGGTATTATTATGTCGTACGGTATTTTACTATGGGGACGGGCAGCAGACATCGAGTCAACTTTTATTATACAGTAAAGAACCATCAGAGCCATGTATGGCCTCCGCGAGCGCGACTATCTAAGGGAGCTCATAGGGTTCAAAGAGATTAGCATCATGACGGTACCTTGTCAATATATCTATAATAACATCATATATGGAAAAATCTACATATTTTTAGTGAAAGAGGTGAAATACACACTTATATCACTAGAAATAGGGAGCAATTTGTTGAACCAGGTTTTTGGCTAGCTAAAGTAGACTCATCTTTCATAGGTACCTACTGCTTAAAATATTAAAATAAAATGCCTACACACATACTTCAACTGAGTAAAACAAAATTTAAATCTATCTACTAATATTTAAAGTTCTCGTGTCGCAATGTTTGTTACCAAACTCCTCAAACGAAACAAAGCAACGTTTGCGGGGTCAGCTAGTCTTGTATAAAAAATACACTATGCAGCCAAGCATATTATAAGTTGGGGGGATAACATTGCTGATAAAAATGCTTGGCTAACAACTGATCCGGCTCCGCAAGGGCGCATCAACCAATTGATTAGCATTTGAAAATACTGTTGGAGCTGCTGAAGATTTTTGACAACTCAATCTATTAGTATTGAATAATTGCATACCATATAATATGTGAGTACTATGTGCATACTGTAAAGCTACCATTTACTGGGTACGTCTGTCATTGATTTGAATGTGCCCTGGCGGCTGAGGTTGTGGCGCGTGTGTTTGATCATGTAAGTAGGGGGTCATCTCTGAGCTGCCTCGGCGTATTTTAATTTAATACGATATTTAAATTGTTATTGTCTTTTTATTACAGACGCTTTTAACGTTGTGCATCGTTCCGTTCTCACATGCATAATGTCAACATGAATGATGTTACCAATATTTTTTACCCATTTTTTAATTTTAAAACGGTGTCCGTGGACTTTTTTGCCCGTGCTTCTCCGTATGTACCTACTACGCTTTGGAATGGGGAACTAAATTAATATTTTTGACCGACCGACCTTGACAATTCAAACTTGCCTGTAATTGGTTTATTTGAAAGAAATGCTTGGAGTTTGAATATGAGTTTGATATAGGCAGAGGTGGATAACAGTCACGAGCATAAATACTTTAATCTTACTATAAAGAAGAAGTATGGAAGAAAAAGTCAAGACACTCGGTGTATCTTGACTTTTTCTTCCATACTTCCCAAATAGATAAGGTTAAAAAGAATAGAATAACGGAAGAGAAAAGAGAGAATAGATAAGGACAGGAGAATGATGATGATGATGATGATGGCGACTTACGCAAAATTCAAAAGAGAATTTCTCGTGAAAAACCGGTTGCAACGTTGAGTAAAGACCTATTATATATTAGTTTGGTTTCAAAAATACTATGTTCGTAACATAATATTTCTACCAATAGTTGAAAAATTGGTTTTTGAATGCCACATAATTGTAAGTTACTGCCTGTATTTCAAAAGTCCCATGCAAAAGGGGAGGGGGGGGGATAAGTAGCCTTTTTTTTAAACGTAAGTAAGCAAAGTAAATACTTTTGGAATGACAATGGCTCGATCTATCACTACGCTTTATACTAAAAACTATACAGCACACATAAATAATTCAAAAACACATATATCCAGATATGGAACAGCAGTTTGTGGGTTTAACTAATATTTGTTCCGATGTGCCAATTAAGTAGTCAAATGATGAACTGAAACTAGGGCAGGAGTAAGCTTGATATGGCCGTTGCCGAGATCTTGGCTCTGAATAAGGTTGCGTTTCCATTGAGACTGAGATCAGAAAAGTGGACAGAAGACGGCAGAAATAAGTTATTTTTAAGATCCCATGTGATAGGAAGCGAGCCTGTTCCCGTCAACCGGACACAAGTCTAGACTCCGGGCTGCTACTGGCAAAATTCCTTATGGAAAAACCAGCAACAACACTTAGCTCAGCAGACGTGCGTGCTACCTATACCAACGAGGCAGTCAATCGACCAATCAGATTGGTTCAAATGCACATCTTGTCTGTCTCTGCATCGCTATGTTGAAAGCAATCTTAGAATAGCGGAGACGAGAAGAACTGTATCATGTACGGCGTGCGGAGTAGCACAAAGCAAAGCGATGCTTAGAGAAGCAAAAAATAGCTTTACAGATACATTTTTCCGTTTGAGACTCATAGCCCTCTTCACAGCTTAGCTCCGCTCATCTACGCTCGTCCGCCTTATTGGAAACCAACCCTTATGTTCCCTTTCAAATAATTCTTGATATGAACGACGTGTTTAGTTCAAATACGTGTCAAGTTAAGGTATGTTTGATAATATATTTAGCAAGTCATATTAAACTGTTGTCATCTTTGACTGCTATTATATTATTTGAATATATTGATATATTCTAAATGAACATTATCTGTTAAGTTCGCTTCTTGGTTTCATGTTCATGTAGGTACTGCCGTACAACGCGTGGCAAAAAAAAATTGTTTCTTTGGGAAAGTTGTTTGTTATGATGAGTACAATCATGTATTTAAGTATCGGTCACTAATTACTAGTCACCCTATATATTAAGTAGTCTAAAACAAAGTCGCGTATCGTGTCTGTGTGTTTTCTTAATTCTTCTGAACTACAGAATCAACTCAGGTTCACCATCATTCAGATAGAAAGGCAATAAGTGGTGGGTATGCGGGCGAGATGAAATGTTACTAAAATTCTGAATAACCACAAGTCTATGATCACGTTAGGGTACGTGAAGCGCGAGCGCAAATCAATCGACCACTGCATTGCACGGGTAGTAACAATAATCACTAATAAAGTATCACAGTCGCCCTAAATCAACGCCGGTTTGGATATTCTTCCATTCTTCCTCTCGATTCTATTTTCTTTTGCTGCCTCCTCAGTACCCGGGTTTACGTCAAGTTGACAGCTGTCAAATTCGTTCTAAAATCAACTCTGTAAGTTTGGTGTCGCTAAACCTGCAGATGCGCCGTCAAGTATAATACATTGATATTAGATATACACACGAATAAATATCGGTCGTAACAGCCATTCAAAGCAGGGTAGCGGGCAGGTCGCTAGTGAAAAATCCAAGTCGCATCTCATGTCTGCGGGTTTTCCTTTAGTTATGCAGAGATATGAGGAATAGGGTGTATAGTTCACTCATACTCTTGGAAAAGGGAGGATCCTCCGACCAGATGGATGTCGCATCTGGTGGGCAACTGCCCGATGATCGTTGTCGGGAAGTTGTATATATGCTAGCTGCGCGGTAAACTCTGATTGTGCGATGCAGGATTTGTGTGACGTCAGTGTGATGCGTTGTTCGCATGTGGCGGTGTAGATGCCGCCGCCACTGTTATTATAAACTACACAATGAATTTTCTTGCGGTATTCACTTTCGTATATGTTATTGTGTATTATTACAGACATACATACCTACATATACATTATTGGGCTTATTTATAAACATAGGTTTTGCATAGGTAACATACGTTTGAACGTCATATAAAATGATAATGATAATTTAGTAATGATATTAATCATTACTAAACTTATGGTAAATTTTCCGAATATACTTCTGTTGTCGTAGTTTTGACATGTCGCTACATTAATAGATCGGACCAGTGCGAAGCAAAAGATTATGTAAGTCCATCAGTTCATTACCGGTGTCAAAGTTTATCAAAGTTTCTTTGTCCGCCCCTTGTTCCTGACAGTTTCCCTCAGGAAGTTTGTTAGTCTTATAGATTGTGAGATATTGTTGTCTATCTTTGTTTTATGATTTTATGTGGCTAATGTCGAATTTCACCAAACTTTTATAGGTACCTAGATCAAGTCATAAGTCGCCGACTTAGTTACAACCAGCCCTCAGAGATTTAGATCTTTTAGTCCTAGATATTGTTTTGAGCAGTGGTGGCCCAGTGGTAACGGCCGCGACTTACGAGTTGTAGGTCGTAGGTTCGAACCCAGACAGGCGCTTTACTTTGTGTAAATTCTTTAATCATCACTGCTCTCAAAACGGTGAAGGAAAACATCGTGAGGAAACCGACATGTCTTAGAACCAAAAATTCGAAGACATGTGACATCTACCAACCCGCACTGGGCCCGCGTGGTGGATTACGGCCCACTCCCTCTCACAGAGAGGAGGCCTGTGTCCCAGCAGTGGGAACGTTATAGGCTGATTATGCATGCATGTATTGTCTTGATGTGCTGTTTTATTGTTTTATTGCGGTCCTTAATAATGTCGTACACTTAAGTTGTTCGAGTTATTACTGAAGCTTTTGAGAAAAAACAAAAGTGTTATCGAAAATAGATTTTATGAATCGAAATTTGACATCAGTCTTATGTAAATGATTATTTTATTTACTTAGCACATCATTTTACACCCATATTCTTCCGCTATATTGTCGTAAAAAGCTATATGAGAAAAAACTCAGGGCATGGTGTTAAAATAAGCCAGTCAGCAAGATGGTTGCGGATCTTACTGTCTTGAGTGTGTCGGATGTACTTAGGTATCAACACTCGTAGGGACTTTTTAATGCACCCCTATCCATCCTATTTTAAAGTCACTTTTCAATTATCAAGGTCAGTTAGTCAGAAAGTTGAAACTAGTTGCCCGTTCCAAAACTTAGGTCTCTCGAAGTACACCCAACAAACTCCATGGAAACACTTTTCAATTAAATCCTTACAAAAATCTGGCGGTCTTCAATAACAGTCATAGGTATGAGTAGCTTGTAAACTACTGTTGAAATTTAAGTGACAAAACTGTTTTGCCTCAATATGGCAACAATAACATTCAACAGTCTTTGCAAATGTATCTCTTTACAAAACCTCCAGCTAACTTGGAAAAAGTGCCATCTCATTATGTTTTCCTACGTTCTTGATTCAAGAAAACAACAATCATATTTATCAAAACATCATCCCGTTTATTCGAATGGTTACTTCATTTTCGAAAAATGCTCAGATATTTACTTAGATATGCATACGAAAACTTTTAAGAGAAGTCTTTTTGTTGATAAAGCGAAGATGGGCTCTAACTTCCATGTTATTTCGGAAGTCGGAAGTGAAAAAGACAGTAAAATTATCAAACTATCTATTTACCATTTGCACATGACATAAAAGCCTGTTCGGGAGTTTCCCTTTAGATTAAATGGGGATATTGTGACAAACGGTGAAATAAAACGAAATGAAATTAATTGTTTATTCTGTAAATAGTGCATTAATATCGAAACCAAATTTACAAGTCATAAAAAAAATTAAGCTTCGAGTCAACATTTCCTACCTAACTATCCCTGTTGAAAAATGGCAAAACATGCTCCGGGTTAACAGTCTCTTTTAAAGTCCAGACATAATCTTGGTCAGATCATGCGAAAAGCATTTCTGAATCGGCAAGAAATTTTACAATGGACAAGTTTTTCACTAGATTTGAAGTTACTGATGCAACAAAGACAAAAACTGACTATAGTTGAAACTTTGAGAGCTTATAGAACATGCATACAAGCCTCGGTTCAATTTAAAACTAGAAGCCACTCCTCACGTTTTAGCTTCCAAAAATATATCACTTTGGTTTCCTATGTACCACAGGTACGCAAACACGTGACATGTCGTGTTCATGTAATGTCGTTCTAACATGACCAAGAAAAAGACGAAGATACGCGAATCAAACGAAAGTCATCTTTAATTTCCTTTTTAATAAAACTAAAAGTGGAGTGGGTTTAGTTGACAAACTAGCCGTGTTTCGTAATGGTAAGCACTGGCTTCTTAATGTATTTTTTTCAATGTTAAACCACGCAGGCATTAATGCCATGACTTTACAAATGTTGAATAATGGCATCGAAATAGGGAAAACTAATCAAACAAGAAGCTTCATTCGTAATATGGTAATGGATTTGATAAACAAACACTTCCGAAACCGCAAAGATAATCCACAGATTCCAAAAAATCTCGTACTTGCTTACATGAATTGCTCGGCGAAACACCTCCTGAACCACCCGCAAAAATGTCAAGATCCAAAACTAGATTTACAGAATGTGAAAATGGAATAGAAGAAAAACGGGAAAAAAAAACACAGGTGGCGTCGTCAAGTACATAAGTAAGCATATGCTTAGAGCCTGCTTGCTTTTACTGTAAAAATTGTACTGAGTTTAACCAGCGTATCCATTAATCCTGACTACTAGTAAAACTTGATCAAATTCCGTTTTATGAATACCGTTGCAAAACTCCTAGACATAAAAACTTTGTGACAAACGGTGCTCATGCATACGGTTAGTTAAGTATATAATTAATTTGCATTAGCCGTAAAGATTATTTGTTAAATTAAATTATCAAGATTATCAGTTATTTTAAGGGAACGATTGCTACTTTCGATTAAAATTATTCAAGATGAAGATTTTCTAAAAGCGTGACACTGAACACAAATTTAAGAAAAACAACTTTACGCGGGATTATCTTGAATCTATACTTTGTATAGTTACGGTAATCTTTGTTAGAAGGGCAGAATTGATTAAGTACTATTCTTATTTATAAGTAATTCCATTCTGATCCAACATTCGAGTATTAAGCCTATAACAAAAGTATAATCCAAATGAATTTTCTGCTAATCCCGACAAATTCAATAAAAACGGGTTCCTACGCGGGAAATTTGTCGCCGTTTCCCGCCTTTTAGTGTGGGATTCGCCTAACTAAACGTTTATGATACACCTAAAGTTTGCAGGAGGTGCATATCGTCAGTCGGGTTGGCGCGAATTGTATTGGAACCCGATCGTAGAATTGATCATAGCCGACATAAACTATTAGGGCTCGACTATACTTACCACAATCAAGCCATAACGACAACACGCTAATTTGGATGAAAATGTATAGTTAATTCACACGTACCACATTTGGACGTAAATACCGATAAAGACCACATCAGGACACGTCACAACTACAACGCAACCACATGCGCTAGTAACTGGCCACATCGCAACTACTAGCGACAACGCAATCACACGAAATAGGTATGTGAAAAAAATGTTCGTAAAAAATAATGTAATTTCAAAAAAGGCATAGTAAAACTGTGCCGTGTGGTGCCGGCCTAGAATTGCACCACCCCAATTCTTCTCGTGGGTGTCGTAAGAGGCGACTAAGGGACAATCACAGGGGGGCGGGCAGCAGCGCCCCCTGCAGAGCAATTCCATCACCAAACTGCGATCCCCAACCCGCATGCCCAGCGTGGGGATTATGGGCATTACCCCCAAAATGAATTTACAAGCCAAAAAATGGCCCCCAGTTCCCGGCCGCCTCGCTATTCCTGGCCATGGTAGCGGCCATGGTAACGGCGGGGCAGGGGGTGCTAGGAATCCCCGGGCTACGGTAGGCTACCATTCATTACTAAAAAAATTGACCCTGGCGACGTATAACGGACGAACTCTGAGGCTCGACCATCATCTAGCGCAGTTGGAAGCGGAGTTAGAGAACATTAAATGGCATGTTCTGGGGTTATGTGAAGTCCGTAGAGAGGGGGAGGACACCGTAACCCTAGACTCGGGTCATCTTCTCTACTTTCGCGAGGGCGATAAAACATCCCAGGGTGGCGTAGGTTTTCTCGTCAATAAGGCCCTCACTAACAACGTTCAAGAAATCTCCAGTGTGTCGAACAGGGTAGCGTACCTGATCCTTCGGCTATCCAAGCGGTATAGCATGAAGGTAATTCAGGTCTACGCACCGACCTCGGCACACTCGGTTGATGAAGTGGAGGATATGTATGAAGACATATCCAAAGCCTTACACAACACCACTAAGGCTCACTTCAACGTTGTTATGGGAGACTTTAACGGCAAGGTGGGAGCCCGGACTGGCAACGAATCCCGAATAGGCCCACATGGTTATGGAGTTAGGAATCACAGGGGACAAATGCTTGTCAACTTCTTTGAGAAGGAGGGGCTGTTCTTAATGAACTCCTTCTTTAAGAAACGGCCCCAAAGGAAGTGGACGTGGCGAAGTCCCGACACTGTGACAAAAAATGAGATCGACTTCATCATGACGGATAGCAAGCACATATTCAGAGATGTCTCAGTGATCAACAGGTTCAATACTGGGTCTGATCACCGACTGCTCCGAGGCTCTCTGAATATCAACTTAAAGCTTGAAAGAAACCGTCTGTTGAAGTCCACGCTCCGACCTAACCCAATCCAAATCATGGCGGGCACCGAGAAGTTCCAGCAGGCTCTCGGGAATAGATTCGTTGCCTTGGATCCCACTGATGACGCCGACGAGACCCTACACAATCTGGTCGAAACGTTGAGAGACGAGGGCATCAAGTTCTGCCAAAAGCAGCGTACTGGCAGGAAATCCAAACTCTCGGATGAGACTCTCAGGCTGTTGGCAAAAAGACGGGAAACCACCCAAGCGACTTTGTCAGATAGGTCAGACCTGAACAAGCGAATTGCGAAGATGGTACGGCACGACCTTCGGAGCTCCAACACACGCCTCATTGAAGAGGCAATAGAGCGAAACCGAGGGTCCAAAGTATTCACTCAGCAGCTTGGCAGGAGCCACCTGACGAAGCTTAAAACGCACGACGGGAGGACTGTATTGTCGAAGCCGGAGATATTCGCCGAGATAGAGGATTTCTATGGCCGATTATACGCTGCACATGCCCCTCGTTCCCAACGAGACGACCACGATTCCAGAGCCACCCTGACACGCCACTATACCGACGAACTGCCAGACATCAGTCAAGACGAGATCGTGTTAGCTCTGAGGCAGCTTAAAAATGGAAAAGCCCCCGGTGAGGACGGCATAACGTCAGAGCTTTTGAAAGCCGGAGGAGCTCCTGTTATACAGGAACTACAGAACCTCTTCAACGATGTCCTTCACAGTGGGAGAACTCCAAAGGCGTGGAGCAGGAGTTTGGTGGTGCTCTTTTTAAAGAAGGGTGATAAAGCCCTCCTTAAAAACTACAGACCCATCTCACTCCTGAGCCACGTCTATAAGCTGTTCTCACGAGTGGTCACGAACCGTCTCGCCAGGAGACTCGACGAGTTCCAGCCACCGGAACAGGCCGGGTTTCGCGAAGGATATGGCACCATAGACCACATACACACAGTGAGGCAGATTATACAGAAGTCCGAAGAGTATAATCAGCCCCTGTGTCTGGCCTTTGTGGACTATGAGAAGGCCTTTGATTCTGTCGAAACCTGGGCTGTTCTGGAATCCTTACAGCGATGCCAAGTAGACTGTCGCTATATCGAGGTACTGAGATGTCTTTACGACGCCGCCATCATGAGTGTCCAAGTACAGGACCAGCAGTCCAAACCCATCCAACTGCGCAGAGGAGTGAGACAGGGATATGTTATATCCCCGAAACTGTTCACGAGCGCGTTGGAAGATATGTTTAAGACGCTGGACTGGAAAGGTAAGGGCATTAACATAAACGGCGATTACATCTCACACCTGCGATTTGCTGATGACATAGTCTTAATGGCGGAGTCGTTGGAGGAGCTGAACCAGATGCTGGGCGGCCTAGCTTCAGCCTCGCGACGCATCGGTCTCGGCATGAATTTGGATAAAACCAAAGTCATGGTCAATGGTCTCATTGATCCGGGACCGGTCGTCGTACATGGCCACCCTCTCGAAATTGTTTCCGAGTACACTTACCTTGGGCAAGTTCTGCATTTAGGTAAAAACAATTTTGAGAGGGAGGCCAAGAGGAGGATCCAGCTAGGTTGGGCAGCGTTTGGGAAACTACGCCGAGTCTTCTCGTCATCCTTACCGCAATGCTTGAAAACTAAAGTTTTCAATCAGTGCGTCCTACCCGTCATGACCTACGGAGCTGAGACGTGGACACTCACGATAGGGCTGGTCCACCAGTTTAAAGTCGCTCAGCGTGCTATGGAAAGAGCTATGCTCGGAGTCTCTCTGAAGGATAGAATTCGCAACGAATACATCCGACAGAGAACCAAAGTTATCGACATAGCTCAAAGAATAAGCAAGCTGAAGTGGCAGTGGGCCGGCCATATCTCGCGAAGAACCGACAACCGCTGGGCTAAACGAGTTCTTGAGTGGAGACCGCGACTCGGCAAACGTAGTGTAGTACGTCCTCCGGCCAGGTGGGATGACGACCTGCGAAAGACTGCAGGCAGATGCTGGATGCGTCGAGCTGAAGACAGGGCGCTATGGCGCTCATTAGGGGAGGCCTATGTCCAGCAGTGGACTACTATAGGCTGATGATGATGATGATGATGATGATAGTAAAACTGAGATAATCGAAAAAATCGATGTAAATATGAAGAAGTTACAGTAGTTTGTGGTGTGCAGTAGTTATGGCCAGCTACACGTTGAACGCATTGTCATTGGAATTTGAGTCATGCGATTACTTAATGTTGGTTTAGACCAAATGGAAATGGAATCCATCAAATTCTTTTTGTGCCATCCAAATTAAAATCATACACAGTCACACAATCACAATTACTTAATCTATAGATTACAAATTTCATTGTGAAATTGACAGCCTTGTCAATGGCAGCAACCCAAAAGCAACCTTGCAACTGCGTTTCTTATAGTGATGCAAACTCAGAGATAAAATAACTGTGATCCATTCACAGTTATTTTACCTCTGAGTTTGCATCACTTGTTTAAGTGCTTTATGTATTCTCCCTTCAAGATTGCAGTATTTGTGACCATATTGTATAAGCTACGCACGACAACGCAAAATATGCCAACAGGTACGGTACGGCATCGGTAGTCCACTAGGATCTTTTAGCACCTAAATGACATTAACGTTCCAGTCACGCGGAATCTTTGTGCCGTAATAACTAATAAGCGCACTCAAAATGCGCGACTAGTATTTAAGATAATGAGTACTTACGAAAAAACATTTTAAATACTTTTCACAATTACAGTGAGTCCGGGTAGTGGAAGGATTTTTTTTTCTGCCCGTAAACTTAACGATTTCGTCAACTTACAAAAATCAAAAATCGCCACGAATTAGTCCAGATTAAGGATTCCGTGATAATATAATAAAACATTGCCGTTTGCACTCTCCTTAAACTCTCCTTGAAACTCGCGAAAATAACAACAAAAATTATGTTATGAACACAATTACAATACGAATGCGATTAATTAATCACGCACACTGCAATCCTTTTAATTACAGTCGAATTAAGTTTTCCATTTCCCTTAGTAATTTCGGGCAAATTTTCTTTCCAATTAGGTAAAATATTGAGTTTGATTAACAATTTAACTTAAAACGCGGTGAATAGTGATGCAGGGGTGAATCGAAACGAAACATTAAAACGGATTTTAACATTGAAATAATAACGTTTGTTGCCAAAAATGTCTCTTATGTATTGAATGTATTATAATTAAAATTCACCCCTGCATCCCTATTCACTCCGTTTTACCCGGTATTAATTTGTTTCTGAATGTAGTTTTGGTGCATATCAGGTATAATTTTCTGTTTGCGTTGGATTCGCTTTTGAGTTTTAAAAGACTTGTTAAGATTAACCAAAACAGAACTTGTTTATTTTTTTACTATAAATATGGGTTAACATAAACAAAGCACTTACTGAAAGTGGGTAATTGTGTTTTCGTGAGGATATCATTATAGTAGCCATGAACATGGAGAACCAATTCAGGACCAAGCCTCACTAAACATACCAAACCATAGAAATTAAGCAATTTGGGGCAATAGCATAATCAGCTTATAACGTTCCCACTGCTGGGACAAGATCGGCCTCTGTGCGTAAGGGAGTAGGCAATCATCCAACACGCGCGCCCAGTAAAGGTCGATGGATATTGCATGTCTTAATTTTTTTTGGATCTAAGACACTCAAGTTTCCTCACGATGTTTTCTTTCACCGTTTCGAGAGCAGTGGTGATGAAATAAATAACAGGAAGTAAAGAGCCCGGGTTCAGGCTAATAATTTGGGACTGGCTGATATTAAGTCACAACTGGGCCTACAATATGATTCTATCATCTTTACATAACTAATGATTATTAAATTAAAGCCTTTTTTCGTGTCTGTTTGTGTGACTTCTCTGTTCTTTTAAACTAAGTACACAACGGATTTTGATGATGTTTTCACCTTAATGCAAAGAATTTATTCTGAAAGGCTTTATCTGTATACTACATTTATATTAAACTGACGTTATAATAAAGAAATCTCGATGTTTTGTCGTCGTAACTGTGCAAAGCAGGGGCGGGTCGTTAGTCTTACATAAAAACAAGCATGAAAAATAATACCAGCATTATCTGGTATTGCGATCGTCTGTCAGTACTTAAGTGGACGTTAGATGCTCTGTCAAAATAATTAGGTGACCTCTTTAGGACCGCTCCCGGACGCTTGGGGCTAATTTGTCTTCTTAGCGAGCGACAAACGTTCTGACAAGTTGCTCTAGGGACGGTTATCAGTGTGACTGACATCAGCGTTGAAGACTATTTGTGTAGAATGTTCGTTTAATTTTGAGAATTGTGTGTACCTACTGACACACATGCTTTTTCAATTACTTTTTCAAGCATTAATGTTTGTTTGCTTTTGGTGTACCGTAGGTAGGTATACCTCTAACTAATCCTTGTAGGAATACAGGCTTGGTGACGAGTTATGTTATGTTATCATTTCTTTGTGCATTTAAATTTATATTTTTGCACTAATGTAGCACTGTTCTAAAGACTTAAGTAAAGCTTGAATAATTTCAACAAATATTGCTTTCTACAACCTTCAATGCCAACTGTTTTGTAACCATTTATTTCATCAGAAATTTTATAAATAAAAATAAAAAAACATCTTAGACGACCTCAAACGGATGTTTTACAAATACATAATAGTTATTGTACGATTGAAATGGATTTACCAATTCTATGTCAGTAATCACAATATCATGTCGGACGTTATACAGGCGGGAAGCGTTTGGTAAGCCACGTCAAGTCTTTTCGTCGCGTACTCCACAGATCCTAAAGTCTAAAGTCTTCAATCAGTGCATCCTGCCTGTTATGACGGACGAAGCCGAACTGTGCACACCAAAAGTACGGCAGGTCCATAAATTTAAAATCGCTCATTGAGCTACAGAACGGGCTATGCTTGGAATCTCTTTGAGGGATACAATCCGGAACGAGGTGGTCCGGAACAGAACCAAATTTGTCGTAACCAAACATAGCTAATAAAACAAACAAGCTGAAATGGATGATTGGCCATATTAGCTGTAGAACAGATGACTGTTGGAGTAAACGCGATCTTGAGTGGAGACCGCGTATCAGTAAAGGTAAGGCTCAGGCTAGGTGGAGCGATGATCTTCGCATGGTGGCTGGTAACCACAGCTGTATTAGAGTTTCCGAGTTGCTGAGGATTGAGCTAAATGACGTACAATTACTACAATTAGAATACAAGCAACACGGTGATCTCATATACAATCCAAACACTCTACATAAACGTAGAAAACATGTTGTATGTAAACGTACATATGTGCACCTATTCGACAAAATCAACAAGATTATTAATATATACCCACTTAATAAGACACATTGTAAAAAGAAAATACAGGACTACCTATTAAAACTTACGTATGATGAAACAGAAGCGATTTTGAACATTCCCAAATAGACAAGCTACTACTATAGGTACTCACATATATTATCTTGAACAATCAACCCTTTTACATCACACTCACAATATACAAACACACACACACATACACACACACACACACACACACACACAAATACACACACCTACATTTTTTCCTTTACATTATGCATACTTTCCACGTACATGGCAATCTTATAATGTTTACAACCTTAAATAAGGCTACTAAATGTTCATAATTTATTTATGGGGATCAAATGTAATCCGAGATAAGGGTTTACCACCTTGTTCGGATGCATATAGCCCCAATTTTTGTATATTACAAACTTTAAGCTATTACTTAGTTTACATTGTCTTTATAAAATTTTGTAATACGTGTTCTTAATTTGGTGAATAAATTAAATTAAATTAGAGAAGCCTGTGTCCAGCAGTGGACTACACTATAGGCTGATGATTAATAAGATGACGTTATTAAGAAACGGCGCAGTGGCTGTTCAATAAAAATATAATTATTTTATTTTTCGTATACTACTCTGTCAAGATAGTACCGGAAAGAGATCAATCATATATTATACAAAATGTTAGTTTTTCACCCAAATTTATTTTATCGCCTTCAAAGTATGCTCTTTTAGAAACGATACACTTACGCCAATAAATAATCCAATAATCAAACATTTTTTCCAGAATTGAGTTCAGTTCTCGCCGCGATTTCTCCTTTATGTCTTCTACCGAATGAAAACGGGTGCCGCAAAGTGGTTATTTGAGCTTAGGAAAAATAAAGAAGTCTGCTGGAGACATATCTGGTGACTAAAGTGCTTAAAGTGCTTGCTCAATGGTATTTGTTGAGTTTT
Source organism: Dasypolia templi (assembly GCA_963555695.1). NCBI lineage: Eukaryota > Metazoa > Arthropoda > Insecta > Lepidoptera > Noctuidae > Dasypolia > Dasypolia templi. Next base: position 13,032,236 of record OY743158.1, on the reverse strand, counting down.
TTGTCAAAAATTCGAAAATTCGAAGGCGTATTGTCGTGATGCAAAATCCATGTATTTTATTTTCACAAATTTGGCCTTTTTTGTCGAATTTGCTCTCTTAAACGCCGTACAACGCTCAAATAATATTTTTATTTACCATTTGAACTTTCGGCAAGTATTCCGAGTGTACATCACCGCGATAGTCAAATAAAACAGTCAACATGACTTTGACTTTTGATTGAGTTAAGTTGGAAGGCGCCACTCCGGAGCTTATTGAATAGTTTGCATGTCAAACTCGTAAACACACATCTCGTCACCAGTAACAATGCGTTCCATGAATGTTGGATTAGTATTGACTCGTTCTAGCATGTTCTCAGCGACTCTTATGCGATTGAGTTTTTGGAGGAAATACAGGTCTTTTGGGACTAGCCGAACGGCAACATGTTTCATACCCAAGTCACTATTTAAAATGGAATCGACTCGTGAGACACAGAAAGTTCAGCGGCCATCTCCCTCAAACTTGAATGAAGATTTTCAGTCACCATTTCCTTCACTTTGACAAAGTTAACTTCAGTTGAAGACGTTGATGGCCTACCAGAGCGAGGCAAATCTTCCATCACATCTCGACCGCTTTAGAACGCTTTGTAACACTCATAAGTACGAGTTTTTCATAAAGCCGATTCACCGTAAGCTTTCTCTAACATTTTCAGTGACTCCGAATACGAAATTCAATTGGCGATGCAAAATTTAAGACAAACTCTTTGTTCGATGTTTTTGTATATTATGAAATTCGCAATACACACTAGATTTGATCTAACTAAAAACAGCACTGTATTTAAACTAAACTCCGTTAACTCAAACTCCGCGCCAAAATGGTAAACAATTGTGCCTATTTAACAACCACAACAAAAAAAGAATTTGGAACCATAAACAAATCATCCGTTCCTGATACTCTTTTGGCAGAATGTATAACGGAAATAATAATCATAGCGAACCCCACATATTTCTAAAATTAGAAAATTAAGTATTTGCCTACCTTGACGTCGAACGCCCGGTTCACTGTGAGGTATAGGAAGGAAACCTGTCAAAACAGGCTTTTATTATATTTAAAACCACTAATATAGGAAACCTGTACAGCAGCCTGTACAGTAGCAGGCTTTTTATAGAACACCTTTATAATAAAAAAAAGAGTTTATTCCAAATGCATGATATTAACTTGGGGTTTTGATTTTATTAAGGTAATCTGTAGTTAAATAATAACATTTAGGTACCTATTTAATAAAAATATAATATCCTAACTAAACTTTAAAATAAACGAACTTCTGTGCTACTTAAATACACGCTTGAAGGATTGCGTGTACTTAAGCGCAAGGCTCTCTCCCTCACGCGCTCTGCCTCCTCCTTCGTAAGCATTACTGCTTCGCAGAAGGAGGTAACGACTTTCCATTCCCTCTCGCTCCGTACCATGGCCTGGACCAGGGCCGGACGCGAGAGATCGCCGCCGCCGATCACCTCCATGAGGACACTGCGGTGCTCCGGCCAAGCTGGCAGACCTCCACCGTGTCCTCTGGGCGATGAACACAATGGTGACACCCGGGCGTTTCCTCCCGCCTTATCCGAAATAGGAACCTCCCGAAACAACCGTGTCCGGTGAGGACCTGTGTCAGGCGGAAGGTGAGGACGTCGTGGCGCCTCTCCAACCACTCCTCAAAGAGGGTACTAACCGCCGCTATTGTGGCGTGCCCAGCACTGGGTTGCGACAATCGCACCCTCCATGATGCCATGAGATCCCGTCGGAGCTCTGTCCGCTGTACCGTGATTTCTTGCGGCAGCGGCCACTCCCATACGTGCGCGAGGGCTTTTGCCTCCAGATCCCATGGCGGCAATCTGGCAAGGAGGCTCGCCGCCTCGCAGGAGACCGTGCGGTATTCCCGGACCAGGCGGAGGGCCATGACCCTTTGGGATGCGTTCAGCCGGCGGGCTGGTCGGCGCCTCAAAGAGCGCGCCCACACCGGCGCTCCGTAAAGGGCCATGGACCGCACGACTCCCGCGTAGTGCCTCCGGCAGAAGGCGTTTGGCCCCCTAGATTGCGCAGGAGCCGCCTCATGGCAGCCCCAACCCGCTCCAGTCTGGGAGCCAAACGTCGGAAATGCTCCACGAAGTTCCACCGGCTGTCGAGGTCGGATCTCAGGTACTTCGACTCGACGCCGATGTGAACCCCTCCTGCCGTTGTCTGGGAACCCGACTGTGGCGCGTTCGGAGGACCATGAAAACACATGGCCTCGGACTTGTGCAGGTCCACTTCCGAGTCCCAACTGCCGGATCCTCTCGATGATTGTCGCAACCCCGAGTGTCGCTAGCTCGGCCGCCGCTTGGTGCGACCTCCCTTGAGCCAGGACCAGTGTCATCAGCGTAGCAAACCACCAGGGAGGTCGGGGCGCAGCACCCAGTCGTAACCGATACCCCACAGAAGTGGCCCCAGGACCGATCCCTGTGGGACACCGCACGACATCTCTCGCTGGTTCCACTCTCCTCGGTGACCGGGGTAGATGACGGCCCTGTCCGTCAAGTAGGCCTCGACCACACGACAGAGGTAGGTCGGCATCCGGTGATACCGCAATGCATTCCTGATGCAACTCCAGGGCAGGGTATTGAAGGCATTGGCAATGTCTAGAGACACGGCCAAGACGACCCACACCCCGGGCCACAGCATCAAATGTCGTGAGGGCTCGCACGCGCATGATGGCGTCCACCGTAGAGCGCCCCCTGCGTAAACCAAACTGGCTCTCCGCCAAATCCGGCCCCACCCGCACCAGCCGCCCGAAGAGGCGGTTTGCAATGACTCTTTCAAAGAGCTTGCCCACCTTGTCGAGCAGCACGATGGTCCGGTAAGCGGAAGGAGAGTCCGCAGGGCACGCCGGCTTCTTAATGAGGACCAGCTTCCCCGTCTTCCAACGAAGTGGGAACTGGCTCTCCTCCAAGTGTGCGCTTAGGAGCACCATAAGTCGAAGCCCGAGAGCCTCCCAGGCCAGGTCCCAGGCTTTTCCAGGTAAGCCGTCGGGTCCTGGGGCGGTATTTTTGGCACTAAGCCGACGTACCGCCACTCTCAGCTCTACCTCAGTCACCTCCGAAGCATCGTCGTCGTCGTCGGCAGTGTGGTCCGCATGCGGCACCGCAGTAGGCGGAATCATGGGCGGGGGAGTGTGCTCCCCTCGCGAAGGGAACAAAGCGCTCACCACGTCCTACGTTAAGATTACCCCTGATTTTGCTACATTCTTGACATTAATTGTCACATAGATGAGATTGCGACTAGAATTTTAATGTTTTAATTTCAATAAAAAACGTAAGGAAACCAAATCTCCAGGCAACTTAATCCTACCAAAACAGAGTAAAAAAAAAACCTTGATGTAACACATTTACGTAAATAAATAAGTGTGTTATAATATTACTTGTAATCTCATTTCTGGCTGCTGTAAAACCGTCAAGATAAAACCGTAGACTTAAGTCAAGTTTATGGTACATGTTGTTAAATTTTTACGCCTCAGCTTTACGAAACAGTCAATGATTGTTTCCGTAGACTTTTAAATACTCGTTTTTGTTATTTATCTTGTGGTGGTCATGACTCAAAAAACGATCAGGAAGTTGGGAATTCCTTGACGGCTTTAGAAATATACTTTGTCCTGTAAAAAATAAAAATAAATTTATATGAAACAATGAAGGTAAATAAATAATACATTAAGTATGACTGCCTCGTTGGTCTAGTGGTCGCAATCGCTACTGCTGAGCATGAGGTCCTGGGTTCGATTCCCAGGTCGAGCAACGTGTTATTGGATTTTTCTGGAATTTCTCAGTAGCAGCCCGAAGTCTGGATTTGTGCCCGGTTGATGGCAATAGGCTCACCCCCTATTACATAGGACTTAAACATAACTGGCGAAATGTGGGTGTACTATAGGTACACCTCTGCCCAACCCTTCGGGGAAACAAGGCGTGATGTTATGTTATGTTTATTAAGTATGAATTATAATTTATTATAATAACTTATGCCGATGTTCTTCAGAAAGGTCAGGTGCATACATCTAGCCATACTCGCACGCCGATTGCAAATACTATAGTTAACGAAGCAAAAAGAGTATGTATGGATCGTAGCGTGTAGCGTGTTGCAATTTCCGCTTACCTCTATGAGAAGAAAGCGTGAGTTTAGGTATGAGTGAATATATTTTGCTCTTATCGATGATCATCAAACCGAATCATTTTTCTTGTTTTTGAATAATGGAATAATAACTGTGTTCTTGCCATTGCATTGTGCAATGGCAAAAACGCAGACGTTCATTTATTTCTCATTTATCAAAAGTGATTTCAGTTTCTGTAAACAAATTAAGTTCTTTATTCCAGTACCACCTTTTATAAATAACTCAGCATTTATATCATTCATCAAGAAATATGAATTAAATGAAAGTTAAACCTTACTCAAATATTAATGGAGTTTGTTAAGTCCCAAATAGACCAAAGAATAAAAATAATTATAGCGTTTAATTTCACTATACCTCATTTTCAAATATTTCAAGATTGGTCAACGTGTCTTGTTATTTTAAAAACTAAGCATATTTTCTGAATCAGTAGAAATACTTCCCTTGAAAAGATAACAAAAAGCTACTCATTAAGTTTGAGAAGCAAGAACGTTCTGTTTCGTCGAGCAAGAGAAGCAGTTTTTCAAGCTGGTCGCTTACAAAAGAATCATCGTGAATTAATAATAACTGTTCTTCCATTAGCTACCTTGCTTCTCTTGACTTTGAGCACAACAATGGATATTTCATTCATTCATTTCTTAATGCTTTTTACTGTACAGAGAAATGCCAATAAAAAAAGTGCATTTTTCTTTATGATGGCCTAAGTGCTTCAGAGCTTACCTCTTGAATTTAACAGAAACCGTTGCAAAATTTATAATTTATTTTTCTAACTAGTGCTGGTGCCGATCTCGCCTACGTTCGAGCATTTATCAGCGTCTTTTAACCTCGGAAAATGCTTTGTATTCTTCACAAAGCACGGAGATGTTTCGGCGGTAGCTGTTAAAGGTGACATTGTCAACAGTTTCCATACAAACTAAGCGTGTCACCGTTTACTCGCACTACAATACTAATGACGTGCAGGAACTGACGGCTTTGAAAGCGGTCCGTGGCAGAAATTGATTGCTCAAAGGACTTTCGGTGCCACGAATTTTATCAATACCTACTGCCGTCTCCGAATCTTGTGGTTAAGTAATAACAGCAGCACGGGTCGATCAGGTTAAGCCACGCTTGCCGCGGTTGGTCCGTGGATGGGTTCGGCCTCGGAAAGCACGCTAAGCCGTTCGTCCCGGCCGTCGTTTGAACGTTTTCGACAGCCGTTACGGGTAGTCAAATGCCTTTCCGAAGGACATCGTATGACCCAGGAACTGGTTTGTGGATGTCAGATAGGCAGTCGCTTCATGTAAAATACTGGTATTCAGCTGCGTCCAGGTAGACTGAAAGCCGACCCTAACAAGTCGGGAAATGGCTAGGCAGATGATGATGCCGCCACCTCATAGTCCTCGATACGAAAATTATAACAACGACGCAACCGATACCCCACAGAAGTGGCTTCCGAAGTTTATAATTCCGCGAAAATACGCCTACCAAAGGACTAATCTAACGAAATAAAATACCAAAATCCTATTACAGAGAGCATCAATACCTTCAAAAAGAAAGATTTATACGGTTTTTTTTTGCGATGCAGACGACCTTGAAGACCGGATAAACGTTAACACAGCTAGACCCGACTTATGATTGGGAATGGCTTTGAATCGTGAAAAAAGTGAAGTTGTATGATTTCAGGCCGAAATGCGAAAATTCCCGGAGGATAGAAGCTCATTTATATTTTTACGACTTGCTAGGACATTGCTATATCTGGATCTGTGTATTATTAATTAAATATGTCTAATTATTAATAGGATCTCCGAAGTTTCGGATGGTTATGGAAATCTAATTTTTGTTTCTGAGTGTAAGTATGCTCATTCCAAATGGTTAAACTTATTAGGTAATTATGTCATTTATTTTTAATGTGGGTTATAACCCTGTTATTTTTTTTTAACTAACAGATATGGTTTGGGTTGCCGAACATCAAAATTGGTGGGCAAGCAGCATTTTGATCAACATTTTACACACCAAGTCTAAACCAATATCTAATCGCAGGTATTCTGGAAGAGATTTTTCAGAAATAAAGAACAGTAAAATACGTGCAAAGGTGATACTTTAACGTATTTTTCTGTTCCTTTCTTCTTTTGTTTATAATTTAGTGTGCACGTATATGGTTAAACAAATAAAAATCTTGATATGTTGACTGAGTTTCTTGCCTGCCTTAATCAAATGTCATAGCTGTTTGTAAGCCGGCTAAGATTGAGGGTTAATTATGATTTGCGAAGGAAATGTGATCCATCAATTTAATATGGTAAATATTTCCTAACTTTGATATTTACTTAGCCCCAAGAAAGGGTCGAGGAAAGTAACACCGATCCTTAAAAATATTAAACCAAAGTAAAAATATTCTTCCTACATGAAATGTCTACCTACTTATTCCTTGAAATCCTTAAGTAGGGATGAGAACTGTCCTGATCCTGATGTCCAATGTATGAGTATTTTTTCATTTATTTGTCCACTCAATCACTCACGACAAGTTGACAGCTTGAATTGAGTGGCCGAGATTGTCCCCAATTTATTAAATTAAGTATGTGGTATATTACGATAATGAATTCTGTAGGGAAGCAAAGCTGTAGGAGATTGTAATAATTATTAGACTGTTATTAGTCCTATTGAATGACCTCTAGGGATATTTTGAGAAGTAATAAGGAAGGTTTTTTAAATTGAACGTGGCATGCGAAATTAATCGCCTTAAAAATTTATTCTGAATTGTATGAAGTCAACGATCAAACGATATTATTTTCGTCTCAATTTTAATACTTAAACTACTAAATTAAGAATAGAGATGAGAGAGATAGATGATGAAGAGAAAAGTTGACTAGAGACGGCCGATGCATTCCACCAGTTTTTATGACAAACCTTTAACAGCTCAAGCAGTACGGTTATGGAATGCCTTGCCCATGTCGATAAGACGTGCTCAATCACTGTCCACTTTTAAATTTCTGGTACAAAAACACTTCCTCTCACCTTAAACATTAGATGCTACGTATAGTTTCCTTGGTCTTGTTTCGTGTTTAATATTTAATTATGTATGTATGTATTTAATGAATATTTATACGGTACACCACTGACTACCTGCAGTATTGTCTCTCCTTCTCCCTTTAATCCATCCAAAGGTTGTCTGTAAAAGTTCGCTTTTAGCGATAAGACCGCCCATTGTGTCACCCAATGTAAAATTTCAACATATATGTCTGTAATTTATAAGGTGTAGATAATAAAGAGTATTATATCTATTTAACTTCTGTCTATTAATATTTGTTAAGGTTAACAGAAGGAACGAAAGAATGCGCGTTTTTCTTGATATTATATTTTTTGTCGATTTCTATACTTTTTTTTGACACAATCTTTTCCACATATACCATATTAAATAAAATCCCAAATTACTTGGGTTATCAACAAATTATTAGGCGATTTTTCGTAAATTTTAAAGCAACTCCATTGTATATGTCGGTAAGTCCAGCCCGGTCCACTAGCGGCTTAGCCAAGATTCGGTCCAAAGCTATAAACCAAATTTTATCCCGATCCTTTGAGAAATACGGCTTCCATTTCGCGGGTGAATTTCTTTATGTCCAATATTTCTACCTTATGGTGCTGTGGACTGGAGTTAGGGAGTTAATCTGTGCCAAAGGGGAGAACAGGAGCAGCTTAAGTGGTCGTCTTTCGTTTTTGAGGCAATAAGTTTCGATCGAAACCAACTGTAGTCTGTTATAACAATATTATGTTTCAACAAATTCTCAAAGTGGTATAAAGAAGAATCAGCAACTTATAATTTCAATTTCTTAAAATAATCAAACTGTTTTCTTAGCTGGAAGGGAAACCATTAATCTCGTTAGAACTCGACTTCAGGAGCAGCAGACTGAAAAATAGACAGATCAGCCAAAGTGGTAACTGCCAATTTTCATGTAGTTCCGAGTGCATTGTTCTTATAAACCACGCTTAATAATCAAGTACATAAAAACAAAAAACTCTTCTTCAATATTCAAAAATCCCACTGGAAGTTCCCGTCTTACGAAAAAGGAAATATTTCATTACTAAAGAAAGATTATTAAAACCTATCCCTATCCGGAAATCCACATCGCGCTCGCAACGTTTAATATTCCGTTTAAAAATTTAGTGGCGTACATAATTCTTAAAGCCAGCAGAACTAAATTTTCTGCCACTAAATCAAATTCTTGCTTCTAGCTGTGAACTTCATACATTTACATACATAGTATTTCCGCCGCTTTGAAATTTCGGCGTACCACGTCTTTCGTAATTGTTGTGGAAATTGTGACAATAATGAAGCTGTAGCGTCTTCTGGAGATAATTTGTCTCTTTCATTGTCATAATTGTAACTAATATAAAGACCAGCCTATTATTGTCCCACTGCAGGGCAAAGACCTCTTCTAATGCAGAGAAGGCACGAGTATTTCAAGGCGAATTGGCGATTTCAGACTTATCTTAAAAACTATAAGTCCAGGTTCCATAGCTTCTTCTCCATTAAAAAAAAAAATAGGAAATATTGGTTTCATCATGAAACAAAACTAGCCAACAATTTGACAAATTCACTCAAATTTTTTATATATATCAAGTAGTTGTATCAAAATACAGGCGTGAATGTTATACTTTTGTAACATTCAGTGTTACAAAAGTATAATATTCACGCCTGTAATGCGCAAAGAGTTATGCAGAGGTGTAGCCATCCAAATTTCGCCAGTTATGTTAAAGTCCCATGTAATAGGGGGCGAGCCTATTGCCATTAACCGGGTTCAGATCCAGGTTCCGGGCTTCTACTGAGAAATTTACTGAATATTATGTAGATTAACAAACTGTCATACAAACAGGCTAGCGATGTTAAACTTATGTTGGATAGCTATGTGTGAATTATGTTTTACAGTGCGTAGGAAGGTTGCCATACCTACATCAGGCGCCAACTCGGGCTTGAACTTTCAAGGTTTCTAAATACAGAGTAACATATTACTAACGCCCACATCTATGTTCAATGAGTCCATTGTTTCAGCCCAAAACTAAGCTCAACCATAGGTCCATTCGAATTGAAATTGAGTGGGTCCACTAACTCACCACTAACTCAAATTTCAAGCTTTCAGAATGGTCACTAGTGGAATTCGTAGTACCATTTATTACTTACTTAGTCGCATTTTACGTGGTCCGTAATTCCTAAGTGACGTAGTATTCTTTTGCGAACTTAAAGGCTTTCTAGTTGAAGGAGGAAACTATGAAAATTGATGGCTCTATATACAATGTAGATACATTTTTAAACCGTGATGTTTTCCATTTATCAAAACTGACCTTGTGAAATAGTTTAAGCATAATAAAATGGTTTTCTTCATCTCGTATGAATCTGTGTCACCATAAAACGTAAAGTTTCTGAATGTTACTTAACAACCCAACCCATTTCACTCCATTGCCCGTAGGATTATCGACAAAAATAGTACACAGTATGTTACGTTAAATGCATCCTATAATAGTGCATTAAACCACATGTCCCATGAATTAACGCACACATTTTATTATAATCATAATACAAACACAATTTTTTTACTACTAGGTAAACTGATTGGTGAGATGAAATGACGTATAAAATTTGCTAAACTGATTACGGGAGAAAATTGTCACAAACAGGGCTTAATTCTAGCTAAGTAGTCCTTCGTCCATTTTAGGTTGTTTTGACTGTACAGCAGAAGTGTTTATTTTTATTTTTTATAACTATATTTATTTGTTCACGAGTTTTTTTTTTGATCACAATTATTATGCTCCTACGTCGGAAACTTATTTGTTAGGCTTACATACTAACTTAAGTCCACGTGAGTCCATCCTACATACAAAATGATTTTATTTAATTTATTTAATTTACTTATTCACAAAATCCACGGCACTTAAACAATTTAACTTAAAATTAAAAAACTAATCTTACAGTCAATTACGGATTTACAATTTATTACCTACACTTATTAAATGCACAGAAACAAACAGTATGACAGGCTAGCACCCTCCAAACATACCTAGGTGTGCAGTGTGGGTGGGTGTGCAGTGTGGGTGAGTGTGTAGGTGTGTGACTGTGTGGTATTGAGTAGTAATGGTGTATGGATAACTTATTCAATACTATGACTCACGCATGCTCATGCAAAATTGGTTAGTTTTTTTTGTTAATAAATATTTTATACACAGACAGCACAATACTTACTTATAGTTAATAATACAATGTATACTGATCCTAATACAGGTATTTTTTGTATAGATTTGGATACAGATCTACGTGGCAGTGTGAGCCGACCAGCCCTGACAGACGGCGTCCGTTCACGGACATGACTTACAAATCCACGCCGTTCAGCTCAACCATTTTTAGAGAACTTAACGACCGGACATGCGGCACCACCGGCGTCAGGACATTTATGTGATTATGAAAGACTCACTATGCCATGAAGTTCTAGTTCACATTTACTACAGGGGAATCCAGTCTGTAACAGGGTGATGAAGTTTATTTTGGATCTGGATTTGGTTGGGAGTGTGTTTTGAGTTTGGAGTGATTGGGGAATTATTAGGTGGTGTTTAGGCGGGGTCTGCTGACCAGGGACTTCGCTAGCTTGAGCGAGGCTTCCAAGACGACTACTTCCCGATTCTGCATGGCCGTCTTCAGGTTGTATTCGACGGCCGTTTTAGTCTGCGCATCCATCGCTCTCTTTGCAAAGCGACCCGTGGTGTCGTCGGCGTCATCTGAGTAGTAAACGCAACTGACTGTGTGTCTCGACACCGCCCGCGAGAAACGCTGTCGTGGATTTGGAGCCTCCTGGACTTCGTCGTCTTTCAGAGTCCTTCCGGTCTTCCAGGTATGAGGCGACGAGAGCGTAGATGTTTGCAGGGCAGTTCTTGACTACCATCTGTTTCTTTAGAGCTGGCCACCACGCGTTATCGAAGGCCAATGATATCAAAACCACGATCTTTTTGGCTTTGATTTCGGCTCGCAAGTGGCCTACTAGAGCATAGTGGGGTCCTTGTTTCCGCGCTGCGCCATTAATTATTGGTTTATGTGTTGTGTTGGAAGGAAGTGCCACTGCAAACTGCCCACTAAGAGCTTCTCGACGATTTTTCCTATAACCATGAGCAGACCTATTGGTCTATAAGACTTTTGGTGTAGTCGTCCTTTCTTGGCTTGAGGAGAATGCACACGTGAGCAACCTTCCACTGCTTCGGAAAGTGTGATAGCGTTAAACACCTGTTGGCTTTCGCTAAGAACACCTCCCTACCGCAGTTTATTGCCGCACTGCAGATTTCTGCGGGTAATGCGTCGGGACTGGGGGTTTTTTTTTTGTTTTTGTTTTGGAGAACCATTTCCAGCTCCTCGGTTGTGAACGGTGGATCATTGGCAGACAGACCTTGGGGATTCTTCTCCTCCGTTACCCTCCTCAGAACGGTGTTGTACGGCTGTTCGACATAAGTTGAGTCATCGGGGTAAAAGGTTTTTGCCAGAAGATCCGCAGATTGCTCTGAACTGAGCGTCTCGCCTGAGGTGTTTCTTAGGAGCGCGTCATCCTGTCTTCTGGTTGTCTTCCTAAGTACCCTGTAGATGCCGTCAACCATACTTTCTCGATCCTGCTTCGAGCAGAACTCCTTCCAGTTGGCTGAGGCTGCTTCCGTTGCTGCTGTGGTGTAGGTGTTTTTAGCCAGCACGTATTCTTGGATGCCTAAGTTTTTCCGGCTTGCGGCTGCATTTCTGATCCTTATTTTCTTCGTCATAGCATCTTTTTGAGAAGATCTAGAAAAGGATTCCACCATGGGGGCTTGTCGTCGTGTTTTCGTCGTGGATCGATTCCTCGCATGAACTGTGGATGTTTTGTGTGGACATCGTGATGAGTGACGCCAGATCCTCTGGGTTCGAAATGTCCAAGACTTTGACTGAGTGTGATGCCTCTGTCCGCCAGACTGGTCTTGAAGTGCACGCTGAAGTCGGATTACTTTGCCTTCTTCTTAGTTCATTGTCGCGCAGAACGCGTTGGTCTACTGAGATGAGCTCCAGCCTTTCGGAAATGGGTTTGAGGTGGTGTGTGAGGTTTATTGGTAGCTGTGGTGGTGGCGGGGAGGCAAACGGGCCTGTTAGCGATGGCCTGTTTTTGGCGTTGCATAATTTCCATGGCCTCCTCAAATTTTGTGGCCGTGAGTAAGGCTGTCTTTTGGTACTCGGGTCCGTTTCTGCGGTACTTGTTGGTCGGTTGGGGTCCTCTTTGAGCCTTTCTAGGGCCTTCCGGAGCATGTCCAGCTGGTTGGACACGCTGGTCATGTCAGGGTCGGGACGTGAAAGGCCGGCTCCCATAGTCTCCCACTTGGGATCCCCAGGGGCTCGCCTTCCTGCCTAGTCCTCTCGTGCTCCTTCTGATTCATGAGGCTCGCAGTTGTTACCTAGTCATTCACCCCCTTGATGCCCTTGAAGGCTTCAAGTGTCTCGAGACATCAGTATGCATAAGGGAGAGAGCTCCACCTTCAGCGTCATTAGTTCTCGAGTGTGAGCTCTCTCGACCTGCAAAACCTCTTTTGTGTGTCGAGAGCGCTCCTTCTCGAGGTTAAACTTGTGGCGTGCTCTCGAGTCTGCTAGTGACAGGGCCGTCTCGTACAGGCCTTGAAGGCACTCATGGGCTATGGCCTTACATTCCCTCTTCATGTTTCCCGCAGCTTCCAGGGCGTCTATAGTAGTGGCGTGTCGTGAGTAGCAGGCGCCGATAGCAGTAGCGGTGAGGACACCTCGCCAAGTCTGGCTCCGACGCTGCCTTTGATACCTGTGGCGTCTGCGCCGTAGGACGCGCCGACTTCTCTGACACAACTGATTTGGCCATGTTCTTCAGTACCTTTTCCCTGAGAGATCTATGGGCTTTTGCGGCCCCCGGGGTCATTTTGGGGGAGGTGGTGGACTGCTTGGAAGACACCTTTTAATTTATTTCTTATTGCTGTTTGTTAAAAGGGGATGGAAAATTTCTTAATTTTGTGCTGATGTTACGTACTATGGTTTGTATTATTATGTATTTTTATATGTAGGTATTTTTTTGTTTTGTTTTTTGTGACTATTACAGTCCTACTACCACTAGTCGTACGTGGTTTTAATCTATTTTTGGGATTAAAAATAACCTATATTAAAAATGACAGAAATTAATTCCTTAAGCGATTCCGAACAAACTACTTTCATAATGTGCATTAATTCAGTTATACGTCGGATTAAAATGTCTATATGTATTCGTATTGTCTCGTGTCGACACGAACCATACCGGAATAGCTCATGCCATTGTAAAGTTGTGTCTTTAAAAGGGTTGACTGTCTGCAACGGACGTAGGTACTTAAGTATTTCCACTCATGGAAGATATTTTAAGACATCGCAGTGGGGTTTCGGCTAAGTAGAGCTTATGGCTAAGTAACGCCGCACGGGTTGATCGATGAGGTTAAGCTACGCTTGCCGCAGTTGGTCAGTGGATGGGTCTTCACATACCAATACCCCTCTGTGACTCGGAAAGCATGGTCCCGGCTGCCATTCATGAATCATTGACAGTCGTTACGCGTCGTCAAAAGCGTCGTCAAAGCCCAAAAGTCTGACAATTAGTCAGACTTTCTGGCTTTTCGGGCAGTATTACCCAGGGGTATCGAATTACCCAGTAACTGGGTGGTGTGCAGTCGCTCCATGTGAATTACTGGTATTGAGCAGCATCTGGTAAGACTGGAATCGGACTCCAACATAGTTGGAAAAAGGGGAGCCAGATAATGATGACAGTGGGTTTTTATTTCTGGCAGTACCCGTGGCGTATAGCAAAAATATGTTATCTCTTTTGTGGCAGTGTATGTAACCTGAATATGTGTAGCATTTGCACATCATAATTGGAAAATAGTGAATTTCCAAATTATTACTAGGAAACCCAAATAGATTGCTCATGCCATCGTAGGTATAACGGGATCCCTTTTTTCCGTATAGTGTTTTTTTCTAATATTTTTTTGCGTAACTATTTTGGCATAATTTTATTTGGTATAATATTACTTTGCCATGATTGTTTTTGGCATATAGTTTATGTTGACATAATTATCTTGTAGGCTACTTTGTTATGGTATTATTAGGCATAATGATTATTGGCATAATATTGTTAAGGCATAAAATTAATGGGAAAAATGGAAACATAATTATGTTATTTTCATGTATTTATTTTGTTTTTCATGCCAAGGTTTTACTGGCTGCTAGAGCGAGCGAAGCGAGCTCGGAACTTGGGGCACCCCGACTCGGACAGGTTCGGTTCGAAGGTTATTTTTTTAAGCACCCTGAAGTAGGAGCCCCACAGAGCGAGGCTCCATCGGCTACGCCTTGTTATCTCTCGCTCCTCTATTAAGGCGATTTTTCTCAGAAATCATTCAATACTTTTTTACATTTAGTATAAAAAACTACACAACTCCGGCGGGCGGAAATGTGGGGAGCGACTATAACAGTGCCTACAAATGTCATTATAGCAATAATGTATAAATAAGTGGATTCTAATATTTTTTGAGTTAATTATTATGCGTATTTGGTATGCTTATAAAATTATGTTTTAATTTCATTATGCGTAAATAAATTTATGCTTTAGAATGTTATGCTTAAACATTGTTATGATTAGTGTAATTATACTAAAATAATTATGGGTAATCTTTTATTCGTTATTAATGTTATGCGTAAATGTAATAAGGATAAACAGTTGTATGCTTTGTTTTATTATGTCTTATTATTTTATTTTATTGAGAACCACCTATAAGTATTTATTTTGCACTACAAACACAAAAGGATACTTGGTGCCAATGAGATCAATGAAACAGAGTGCGATTTAGATTTGTTGATCATGTCAGTATTTTTGTGAAATCAGCCCTTAGGCGTCGAAGTACTACTCGACATCACTGTCATTTGGAAACGTGCCCTGCAGGGCTAACCTGACTTATGCGACAATAAGTCACTCTTTTGTCGTCTCGTCGCGTCTATGTATGTCTTTTTTCCCGTTTTATAAATAATCGACCCGTTTTGTCAAACAAACCCTAACATGGCACTTAAGTTATCTCGAGTTTTGACAATTCAACACGTGATAATCTCCGATTTTCTTTAATTTAGTTTTCCTTGATTTAGATGACGGGACTTAGACAAAATTATACAGTAAAAATATTTAAAAATCTCCAAAATAACATGACGTTTCATAATTATGCTTGGTGTTGTCATAATTTTATTATACAACATAATAACAATAATACTTAATGATAGTTTGAGCTCGCTTTCGTTCAACTTAGCCTTGAATCCTCCAAGCATACTGCTGGAGGATTCAGGTCTAGGCTATCGGCTGAGGAGTGATGGTCAGGTTATATCTTACCTTTTCTACATAGACGACGTAAAACTCTTTGCCCCCAACAATATGCAACTGATGGAGCTACTGAAAGTGACTGAAACATTTAGTTGCGCCATCAGGATGGAATTTGGTGTGGAAAATGAAAGAACAAAGAAATGTGCGGTCATGCAAGTAAAGCGAGGGGGATTGTGGAATCCGTGGGAACCCAACTCTCGGATTCCATAAACCTAAGAGCCCTCTCCGCATCCAAAATCTATAAGTAATTGGGTATGTCGGAAGCATCAGGCAGAGGAAACAAGGTGCGCGCCTTCAACGGTTTCTTCATGCCGGTTTTGATGTACTGTTTCGGCATACTCAAATGGACTCGGACCATAATTGACGCCCTGGAAAAGAGTGTCCGTACACTGCTCACTGCAAATTGAATTCATCACCCACGGTCATCGAAAACGAGACTGTTTATTCCACGAAAGTGTGGAGATCGAGGCTTTTAAACGCTAAGACCCTGCGCAATCGCGAGATATGCAGTCTCAGGGAATATTTCCTAGAAGCCGACGTGGGTATCCATCGAGATGTGGTCGCATTGGACAAGG
Organism: Dasypolia templi; assembly: GCA_963555695.1. NCBI lineage: Eukaryota > Metazoa > Arthropoda > Insecta > Lepidoptera > Noctuidae > Dasypolia > Dasypolia templi. Next base: position 13,016,129 of record OY743158.1, on the reverse strand, counting down.
GCCCAACCCCGCTCTCCTTGGCTAAAAAGAACTGGCGCAAGTCAGTAGTGCTTGACACTAATGATTGCATGGAAGTACGACAGAGTAAGGAGAGTAAGGCCGGATGTAGATCAACTAACGTCCATAGCCTGGCTGCGTTTCGGTATATATGTAGGTATGTGCCCGACCCAGTTCTCGAAAATGGGAATGTCACATTGTACTGGGATCGATCCATCATCACTGTGTATTATGTAGTGAGGTGATTATGTATCTCTGGAGCCCTGACCGCTGATAGCTTGGACCCTGTTCCAAATAGCGGTGGACTACTTTTTTTTTGTTTTTGAAGAAAACATTCAAAAATGTAAATAAATGATAAGTATTTAAATGAAATAATGGAAATGTTACTTAGTTTTAAACTACTATTTATACTAGAAAAAAGTTTCTTTCGTCAGAGAAACTGTGGCGGAGGGGAGCACTATTACTTAGATGAGCGTCACGTTCAGTAATAACTAGTCACTTTGCTGTATAAAACCTTTGCGACATAATTACTAGAATCGTCAGTTCATTTCCCGAATGCGGTGTGATGATAACAGCTATATCATCGATTTATGGTGAGTGTTACAATATCAACCATCGCTTTGTCAAATCGAGATCGTTGGCCCATTTGTCATTTGTGGTGATTATGTATAATAAGTGCTAGTAATTTGAATTTCCATAATTTTGTATTTGAATTTCAGCATGTCGGAAAAAGCATTTAATTTTAGTCAATAAAGTCTGTTACCAGAAACTAAACAAAAATTGGAGGAAGTCGTTAAACCATTATAGTACATACTAGTTCAATGTGTGGAGTCGAATAAATCAAGCCGACGTTCCAATGATAAAAATGATCGGTTATCGCGAGATAAAGAAGTGTCAAAGTGCCTTTTTCGAGTTCACACGAAGGCATTATGATGACGTCAGAATCGTATAAATCTTTCGATAAAAGATAGAGAGCGTAGTCGCGCTTGTCATGTTAGCCCTGAAGAAACATTGAAACGTTAAATAGCAATGCTAATTCTTTAGCCAAAGATCGAGCTAATCCTCTGGTCACGTGAAGTGTCGACCGGTCGGCGACATATTTACTCAAGAAGGAGATGCGCACTCGGGCTCCATGACCCAAACGCTTCGACTCCAAATTTTGTATTTTGTATTACTAACATACAAGTCTCGTGCCAACACTTTTCTTTTTAAAATTCGCATAACTGTTCAACCTTGGACTTTAATGAAGTTTCCAAAATTACCATGTAATAGTAATTTTTCACACCGACATTCAATTAAAACGATAATGTATTTAATTTCCTTTCCCCATTTAACTTTCTCTGAAGAATTCCGGAAACGTTTTTGTTTTAAATTCAAGAGAAAACGAAGGAAGATGTTTATCATTTTTGGGGACCAAAGACCGATTCAGTTTTTATTGGCGCAGCGTTTCCTGGTACAAGAAAACAGGGATTATTTGTGTTAAAAAAAACTAATTACTTAATTTTGTCCAAATATCTTTTGAAATAAATAACTTTTACATAACATAACACCGCCAGGAATATTTGAGATCCATGTAATAGGGCCAGCCTATCGCCATCACAGATCCAGACTCCGCACTGGTACTGAAAAATTTCTGGTGGAAAAACCCAATAACACTTTGCCCGACCGGGGAATCGAACACAGGACCTCATGCTCAACAGTAGTGCTTTCGGCCAGTAGACTAATGAGGCAGTAACTAACTTTTAAGTTATTTTAATGATGCCATGGTACCTTTTTAACTGTGATTCTGTCATTTTCACAGAAATAAATTCTGAAATTAAATTTTCATTTTAATAAAAACTTGACAAATGACATTATTGAAACTCCTCAAAGTGCCCGTGCATTAATTTGAAGTCGTCCCAGATGATATTAAGGATTAATTTCACGAATATATTTTAATTCTCTTGTAATTTAATAAGTTTTGGATGTATTGTGTTATTGATTTTGTTTGTAAGTAAATATTTATTTTTAAATGTATTGCATACTTTATCCCATTTAGAGTCTTGTTATAGTTAACTTCTCTTGACACTGACTTAACGTAGCTGTCAGTTTTAGCTTTCTTTGAATCGTATACCCACTGGCATAACTAACATAAGGACAGCAATGGAAATGTTCTATTTGTAAGAAGTCTGGTATCATCGTCTTAACATTTTTTGAATCCAAACTTACGATTCCGTCGAAGGATAGATTAAATCTATCCGGGTCAGAACTGTCTTGTTGCAAGACACCAATAGTAATTAAGTTATCTGTCTTTTTCTCTACAAAAAACACTACTTCTGTGACTAACTGACTGGCAGACAACACATAGATAATAGTCTAACATATTTACTGGTTATTGAAACATAATTAAGTATTTGAGTTCCTCTTTTTTTGTATAGATTTGTTAAAAAGGCCTCACGCAGAAATGAAAGAAGTTTATACACAAACAGAAACTTACACATAGAGTGCTCAAACAAAGAAAAAGTAATTCAAATCATGAAATAAAAGGGCCATTTAACTAAAAATATTACTACCACTTCCTTCAATAAACAAACAAATAAACCGAAAATAAATATCAAACGTTACACGCGAAACGTCTATTCCCACACTGTTCAAGAAATTAAAGACAAACAAACACGAGTACTCTTTACAGATAAAGGAATGGGACACACAATGCCACTTCAATATTTAAAGTGGATATCTTGTACGACTAGATGTGTTGTCTCCAGTACAATAGTAAAGCTATTAACTCTTAGAATTACGTCTTTCTAGTACCTTTTCAGTGAAAAGTTAGGATTTTCTTGCCTGAACGCGTAGCATGAACACCATAGAAACGAGTTTTGTGGACGGAAGAATATACAAAATGTATGATAGAATAGACACAATAACAGATTTCTTTAGACATCTGGCTACACAGATTATCATGCTACGCGGTAGTTTAAATATGAACATACTACGATTACATCGAATGCACTCTAGTCTCTGTGCCTGAAACCGGCTTGAAGGCAACATCATCGTCCTTTATATAACTGCGATTACCTAAGGGCCTAGCTAGAAAAAGTGATATATAGCAACAACCATGATGGAAAAGTCAAGAATGTATTGGATTGACATAAGCTACTGAAAACCTTACTTCAATCCTATTTTTATTTTTTTGGAAATGGCATCTTGCAGGTCAACCTATGAGGTTGTCGTCTGCTTAAGCGGACTTGCTTGTGGTTGCCCTAATAAATTAAGGCCTCCAGCCAGGACTTAATTAAGCTTGCATTTAAGTGACAAATTCAATCCTATTTAAAGTCGTTGTAGAAATACCAAACGCTTTGAAAGCGACTGTAACCAGCCTATGTCGTCAAGAGTAGTTGTAGGTTGAGCTCTGTATTTCCATATTCATGTTATGTCTGTATGAAGAACCTCATACGGGGAAGGATGAAGAACCACCATACCTTTTTCTGTTGTCAATCAGATTTGCTGTTTCGGTTTGAAAAGTTTAATAATAAAATAATAACCCCACCGCCGCGCCGTATATCTACGTTAACGTCATGGTGGGGCGTGCATGCTCTGAACTCTAGGTATGTCAGTGCCGGTAGAGATTTTACTGTGTGGGAACTGGTCTAGGGTGAGGAGCCAGACCAAGAGACATACGGAAACCCGTTGGGCAGTGGCGAACAGTTGCCCATCTGTTAGCTACACAGTAGCGACTCCACGGACCCTATTTCATGGTAGAAGTCTTGTTCCTCATCTCTGGCTTGCCTTTATAGACCCGCCATAGTGAACACTGACGAGGACCAGATCTCCCACCTCATTCTTACCTTTACCATATTTCGCCGATTTACAAAATAGCTTTTCGCTATTGGCCGAAGTCTCTTTTGAACTTGTTCCAGATGCCAAATGATTTATTTCCCTTATTTTCACAATACCGCAACAAATTTTACGGAATAATATTTGGTATCAAATAAATAACAGGTTACTTGGTAGCATTTTCAATTTTAAATTAAACTAGTGTCATAAGAAGTCCTAATGTTGTACTACAAAATTGAGTGACAGAAACGAATCGCTGCAAAACCGTCCTCCGTCAAAATAGTCTTGACTGCCCTACCCCTCGTAGGCGCGGAGGAGTGGGGCGGCCCGCGAGCTGAAGAGCAGGTGGTTTTTAAGGCTGGACAGCTAGCCAGCCAGCAAGCCGAAGCTGCGGTGGTGAGCCTTAAGAAATAACGCATGCTGCATGCTTGCTTGCATGATACATGCTTGCTTGCATGCTACATGCCTGCTTCATGTCTGCTTGCCTCGCATGCTTCTTACTGGGACCACTTAGAACCACTTTTGTTCATAATCAAGTGTTTTATTAAGTGCCATTACATTTAAATTACTAATTAAACAAAATGGCGAAATGTAAATATGGTAATTAAAACAGTCGTTTAATGAATGTTCGAAAACATAATAATTCGACCAAATATTACTTCGGCTAAGTGTAAGTTCGGTAAAAAGTTTTTCGACCAAATTAAACGTTGGAGCAACGGAAATAATCTAACTGAATATGTCAACATATACAGCGGCAGACATGACTTCGTTGAGGTAAAAAAAAACGAGACGATATTAATTGAAAAGTTTGAGGTGGAATTATATTTGGTCAAATATTTTTCGAAGTTATGTTAGGTAACTGACCGGAGCACTTCACTTTCAATGGGGCACTTTGTCACTGGGATGGCAACGCATTTCTGATGATTTTGGTATGGCAAATGTTCATAGGCGACGGTGATCAAACATCGGTTGAGCTGTTGGTGGATGTATTTTTTTACCAACCAATTATATAAACCAACTGACAGGCGGTTTAGGAAGCCGCATTTTGGACGCATTTTCGTACGAATTTGATACGAAAGATAACGCACGAACGAACCCTTTCCTCCAAGTACTATCGGAGTTTGCAAATTGGATACAAGTCACTCGTGCGTATATCTACTTGTTGGTATATTTGCTTAGTCGTGCGTAGAAAATGGATACAAAGACTGCCGTCTTAATGGAAAAGCAATTATGTTTACACAATTTGTTTATCAAGTATCGTATAATGTAATCGGTAACTTACGATTAAAAATAGTTTTCCAATATGCGCCTGTAGAGTTAGGGAAATTAATAGTTTCGCAAATAGACCACAAATCACAACTGATATCCTTTGACAGTTAAATGAAATCGCGTTTTGTCTACCCCATACCTGACTATCTAAAGAAAAAGTTAAGTATAATTTGGATCACCGTTCATATACTTTTCAAGATCTGCCAAATTTAAGGGTGGAACAGACCAACAGACTGAACAATTTTCTCCATGAGACCAACATCATTATACTATTTTAATTATTGTGAATGTGAAGACATTGTGGATTTGTTGTTTTTTTAATGCATTTTTTTTTAATTATTAGTTTTAATCATGGTCTGGCAATTTGAGTAATTTATGCGGCCTACCCAAATGTCCTTTCTTTGGTAATGTTCGTCGAATCGATTAGCTCCTTTAGTTCTGTGTTGAGCTGCATGACAACTGGCAAATGCGTGCACTGACTGGACAGGTCCACTCATTCTGTGTGGTTCTTTCCTCAAAAGACCATTTCAGATATCAATCCACATGGTATTCACATGACCTGACCAAGATTATGTCTGGACTTTAAAAGAGACTGTGACCTCTGAGTTTGTTTCGGCGTTTCTTCTCAGAGTAGTCAGATAGGAAATGCCGATCTCACCTAGTTTTTAAAATATGATTGACGTGTAAAAGTGTTTGTACAAACCTATTTACAGAAAATAAAATCATCATTTAAGGGGGGCGTTTGATAATTTTTTCGCGATTACAAGATTGATCCCATGGAAAAAGTTATTTTTTTTACATTCATAGAAAAGAAAAGAAAGAAAAACATTTTATTTGGAACCGCACAGGAAATACAAAAAGAACAAAATATATTCAAGGAAAAACAAAATAATAATAAAAAAATTACGGCACATACGCTTCCATTACAGTCTCCCAATTTGGTAGTTGTTCAATTTAATGGTCTGTACCACACCCGTCAATTTAGCAGGTCTTTAAAAACTAACCCTGTATAACAGATGTTAGTAAAAATATTTACTACTAAGCATCACAAACAAACGTTTTCTCATTAAAAAGAATGTTGTATCATAAGATACGTAGTTTCAAACAAACAAAGAGTAATCTTAGGTTGTTCACAGTCATCGCAGCTTTCTTTTTAAGTTTTTGGCCTCCTCCGCACTGAGATGTAGCCTAAATACATATGGCTGTGGATATGTTTTTTTTTAAGTTACTTTTTCTACATGAAAACGATCATTATCACTAATATGATGATCAATATGAACATGCCCGCAAAAGCTGTTATTTTATGTAGTATGAACAAGACGTAATGCATTTCTAATACCTGTACCCACGTAGTTTCGATCAGTTTCTGTTATAAGCCTATGATAACATTTTATACAACTACCTGAAACGGACGTTTACTTTGTGGACATTATTCCTTCAAATATGCTCTCAAAACGGTGAAAGATGATATCGCGAGGAAACTGCGAATGGTTCGTTAACTGCTTGCGTGCCTGCTGCAATCACCGACGGCCATGAAGAAAGCTAGCTTTTCTTGTTGAGTTGGTCAGTCAAAAAGATGAAGCGTGTTACCCATTCCAAAGCGTAGAAGATTCCTATGAAGAAGAACTTCTTTTTTTATTTGGAACGGCTTCTCGCAGGTCAACCTAGGAGGTTGTCGGCTACTTACCGGGCCTGCTTGTTCAAAAAATTAAAGCATCAAGTCAGGTCTTAAAAAAACATAAAACTGTAGAGAATGACGGACATGGAGACTCTTTAAAATCGAAATATTGGTTACACCATTCAAGTTGAAATTATACATTAGAACGATGTAATTATAATAGTAATAATATGTCGCAGAACCAACAGAGGTACAATTATTAGAAACTGGGACTATTGTAGTTTAGAATTACGCCATGTGATATCGATACATAGACGATTGTAATCAGTGTTGAGACTGTTATTTCGTAACTGCATCATGTCAACTCGGACTCCGATAATGAGATACCCCAAATGGGTAAATTTCGTTAAAAATATAACAATCTTCGTTACGACTATTTAAATAGCTTCTATTAATATCGGTGACAGCTGCGGTTTAGATAATTGGAGGTTGAGGGTGACTGGATCGCTGGTGGATTAAAGGCGATTTGCTAAATTATATTTTGGACGGTTATTAAATTTAGTATGTAGTAAATTTCATCGAATTATTAGAAGCATGTTTGACGTGATGTGTTAAGATAAATTAAGTTGAATATTTAGAAGGTTAATAATGTTTTGAAAAGAGTATGATTGAACTTTACACCCCGTTCCTCATATCTCTTCAATGGTGACCCCGACGTGATGAACGTCGGGACAGCCTTCGTGCAACTACTTCAGCGTGACGTCATCATCATCACTCCGGCAAGTCATACAGCCAGCCAGCAACCACGGCTTGAACGGTTGTCCTGACCATCAGCATGCAGCGTAAGCGCATATCTGGTCATCACCATCAGTCTCATCAGCAACCTTGGTACAGCACACTGCACATTCGGCCGGTCCACAAACAGAGCGCTTAAACCCTCTCCTGGTCGACACCAGCAGTCAGCCACCCCGACACACTGGGGCATCTTCGCAGACAGTTCCGACTTACCGCAAACTATGCGACACCCGGTTCCAACTCACTGAAACCCAACTGGCATTGGCAAGCATCGAAAGATACAAGACTTAGTCCACTATCGACCTCCGGTCTACAGAGGGGAGTGATGTGGTGGCATCTACACCGCCACATGCGAAAAACGCATCACACTGACGTCACACAAATCCTGAATCGCGCAATCAGAGTTTACCGCGCAGCTAGCATTTACACAACTTCCCGACAACAATCATCGGGCAGTTGCCCACCAGATACGATATCAATCTGGTCTGAGGAACCTCCCTTTTTCAAAGAGTATGATTGAACTTTACACCCTGTTCCTCACATCTCTTCATAGTTACTATCCAACTTGGATACACATATACTCACAAACATTATGTTATTAATTTTGCAAAAGTATTGCGCCACGTAAACATTTACAGAAAAAAAGCGAGCTTTTAAGCCCATTCAATAAATATATTATCTTAGTTAACATCAGAATTGTTCCGCAATTATTATAAATAATTTGTAAAATGTATCAATCCCGCTATAGTACATTATCCTTCTAGATACAGCATTTTCCTAGTTTGAAGGGCGGGGGACTTACGGTGTAGGTCTGCCCAGCTTGGGCGGAGCACCGCAGTGTCCTCGCGGAGGCGATCATCGGCGGCGGCGATCTGTCGCGTCCGGACCTAGTCCAGGCCATGGTACGGAGCGAGAGAGAATAAAAATCCGTCACCTCCTTCTGCGAAGCAGTAATGCTCGCGAAGGAGGAGGCGGAGCGCGTGAGGTAGAGAGCCTTGCGCCCTCACGCCCCCACTAGTTGCCGCAGGAGACGCCCTGGGCGTCAGGAGGCGCCTGCAGATTCCCGGCCACCGTAGGCGCGGGCTTGCGGACGGCGAGCAACGAGTAGCTCGCCGTCCGTAAAGGATCAGGCCCGGGTCGAGAGCGCGTCGTGTTCCACGCGCGCCTCAAAGAGATGTCATCACAAAATTACGGGGTCGGATAGGGCCGACGCCTCAGGGTCGCGGGTAATTCGAAAGAGATAACCGTGGCCCTGGCACAGGCAACTGAAGGAACACGGGTGGGTTTTAGTCAGTAAAAGCCTGACACGCCCTCCTGCTCCACCCAGAGCGGGAGAAGTCATTTGATGATTTCCCACCCAAAAAAAGATAAAAGAAAGGGGTCTTTCTCATCTGCAATAGCCATACCCATCCTTTATCGAAACAACACTTATGTTACTTAAGCTGTCTTTTGGTAAATAAATGATTTATTACTTCCTTACTTACATCACGCATTTATAACAAAAATGTGACTGTAATAAAATTTAAAAGGGCACTAAACCAAATATTTTAATACATACATGTTCCTATTCTGATACTTTTTATTCTGATTGACACTTTGACATTCTTCATTATTTTTTGGCATTACTGTAAAAGTGTTACTATTGTTATTAGTCTGTATTTTTATTTTTTTGTAATTTAAATGATTTGTCATTCATATTTATTCGACATCAATAGAATCTCTGTTTAATTTTGGAATTTAAAATTATTTGCACGCCCATGAGGCAGTAGAATATGGATGACTTAAATTTAAGAAAGCGAATTACCCATGTTTGCAAAAATAAATGATTTGATTTGAGTTGATCAAATAAAATTGTCAAACAGGCTTGTGGAAATCTAGTAATTTTAACCAGTTAGACACCTTACTATTTTGAAACAAAGCCACCATCAATACTCCATGACTGATTCTCAAACACCTCCAGCAAAGAATTTAACGAAACAAAATTTCACCTCTGTCCCATTGAAAATTCCGTACCTATTTAAACATTTACGAGGTCGGCCTACATAATTTTCATCACAACCTTGGCTCAGCATTCATAATATTTTTTTCGGACAATGTTTATCTACCGAGTTTGTTCCTACTTTTGAACCGGATTGTTATGCTTAAGAGGAGTATTGTTATAGGTTTTGATCCGAGAAATTATCAAAGGTTTTGTAAGGTAGTGCTTTTGTAATTGTTGGGAGTAGATTAATGGTGTTTTTAATTTGTAGCGAAATGAATCCAGAGCAACTGTAAAAATGAGCTGTGCCATTTTTTGGGTTCCGTACCCAAAGAGTGCCAACGAATCCCAACGAAACCGTTGTTAAGCCTCCGCTGTCCGTCCGTAAGTCCGTCTGTCCATCCATACGTCTGTCAGCGGGCTGTATCTTATGAACCATAATAGGTAGACACTTACAATTTTCACAGTGTGTATATCTATTGCCGCTATAACAACAAATAATAAAAAGAGGCATACAAAAAACGTGTTTTTTTAAACATGCTGTGTTCAATATTGTACGGTGGTACGGAACCCTTCGTCTGCGAGTCCGACTCTCACTTCGCCGGTTTTTATGTGGAATGTTTGCAATATCCGTCTGTAAAGCTTGTAATAAAGTGAAAAAAAAAGTTTGTCCTACTAGATATTCAAACTTTAAAAAGATCCTTTTTGTTTTTTAATGGTCAACCTTCCTTTTGTTTTATAGATGCTCTCTTGTCGAAGTTGTTTGGGTAGGTAGGTGTTGCCTTTTTTCTGTTTCAGGGAATGTTTGTACCAGTTCTTTTTTATTGTTGGATTACAATTATTTCGTCAAACATTGGCCAATCATCAGTTCATAAGCAATTACTGCAGCCAATGTTTGCCAAGCCTAAAATCTGTGAAGTGCTTATTTCGACATATTTTATGCTTATGTATGTGTATGTTTATTGCCTAAGTAAATGGTACATCACATACGTTTGTTCAAATACACCGATATATTTCACTACACTTCAGTCTCAAATTAATTTCAAACATTATTGTTAAAGAGCTTTTCGCTTCATGCCAGGACACAAATTGAGTTAACTACCGTATCTGTTTAGCCGCACAATGACTTAACAATTAAAAATAGTGTGTTGAGTCGTCACTAGATGGCGTTGTACCATTGCAACCGATTTCTACATCGCGGTGTCAAGAGTCTCCGCCGATAACCTAGGGTCTTCGAACTAATGATTTTTGTTAACTATTATTATTCTAAGGTGTAACCACTACATCAGTGAATAAATTGAACTTGAGGTTAAATGTCGGTTTTACTGGTCCGAACTTCCAAGTAGAAAGAGAAATATTCTTTCATTCATGGTCCTTCGAGCCGGACGTGGCAAGAGCTGTTCCAGTCCAGCATTATCAGGTGTGTTCTCCTATTGGACGGAGAATCATCATCCCCATACGCTCCTGCTGAGTGATCTTGGATGTTGAAAGAGGGTAATATCAACACCGTATCCAGTTGCGGGAAGTACGGAGGAAGGAGTACCAATCGGCAGCAAGCAAGTTGCAGACGACTAAGGTCGTAAGGAAGTTAGTGATAGTGCGATAAAACGTGAGTACTTTGTGATTTCTTGTGTGCCAAGCAAAAGTGAACTATATTGCCTAGAAGATTAAAACTTTAACTTTTATTAGTATATTAGAACTTAGGATAATTATATGTGTGCATGTTTAGACTTAGCTAGATTTTAGAGAATTGTGTTTAGACGGGGAACCTATGCCCGATATTTTATTAGATTATAAGGTGTCAAAGACTTAGAAAAAATTCTTTGTTTTTGGACTTGTAAAATTTCGGTAACTTTTTGGACTTAGAAAAATTTCTTTGTTTACATAGACTTGTAAAATTTACGAGTAACTTTTTGAACTTAGAAAAATTTGTTTGTTTACATTGACTTGCAATTTTTTTATATTTTTTGGATTTTTTAAAGAACTATTTATTTTGTAGTTTGTTTGAACTTACTATAATATGTCTTTGCAATCACATACTAAAGTACAGGATGACATTTACGCTCGGTTGATAAGAGCTAAAAGTAATTTTAAAAAGTCGCCAAAGGAAAGGATTACCAAGCCATATATAGAAACCAGATTAGAAATTGTGGAAGAGTTGTGGGCACAATTTAGTTTAACGCATACACAAATCATAAAGGATTTTGAACCTAAGGAATTGGTATCTTCACCCTACACTGCAAAGGAAGTTTATTTTAACACAGAAGAAACATAATATATTTAGATTTAAAATGCGAGTTAAAAACTGCATTAAATGAGATTAAGGGTAGTGATATTTCTCCGGTAGCGGGTTCATCGTCAAATAATAACATATGCTGAGAATAAAATATGCTGAGAATCGCAACTATATTTTAGTATTTCCAGTCATCATTCGTAAGGCCCTCATCGCACAGGACAGATTATTTATTATTTTGACGTCCTGCCCGGTACAAGACTTCACCCTGGTAACTGGATGTGCCAGCAGTACAGTGATGCAGCCAACACATGCAAAATTGCTTCCCTCACATGTGGACTTTGCGGTGAAGAATTCGATAGATTATGAAGGCGCCTGAGAGCCAAATACTTAGTTACATTTTATGCTTAACTTATTATTGTTATTTTTAGTTTAGTATGGATGCTAACTTTACTGACAGATTAATAGGTATAAATAACACATTTTTAACTGTGTCAAAGATAAGTGTCGTTGAGGACTGCATACAATATATTTCCGACTATCAAAACTCAGTACCAGTTCTGACCCAAAGCATTCGTAGTATTTGTAATTATGAACATGGACGGCTTTAACATTTTTCTTTATAGACTTAACTTCAGTTGTGATGTAATGGTACTTAACGAGTGGTGGCTGTCTAATCGTTATGATAACCTCCCAGTGATACTGGGGTACAACTGATTGCATGCCAAAATAAACCACTATCAAAATGATGGTGTGGTAGCGTTTTTGCTAATGAAATATTTAATGTTACAGTCGAGGAACACACGCTACATGATTGTATGAGTAATTGTTGGTTCATCAAAATTGACACAACCACAGCGATAATTGCTTTATATAGATCCCTCTCCGCTGGAAACTTAGATCCTTTTAACAATTTCTGACACCAGATTTTTCTAGCACTAACCCCATTTACATATGGTATACTAACAGGTGATTTAAATGTAAACATTGGCTCCGAAAACTGCGATGCTGGGACGCAAGATTATCTTAATATTAGCTTATACCGTGGTTTTTTCCCCGCTCACACATTGCCTACTCATCAGAGCGCTTCCAGCCTCGATCACACACATGATCAAAACCAGCCTATCAGATGTTACGATTGTTACTAACTCAACAATTACGAACCATCACGCTACTAAACGTAAATTTTACGCTGCCTAAGCTTAATCGTCCTCAGACTATTAGCAAATTAAACACAAACAAACTCAAATATGATTTATGCAACCTTGATAGTAACCTAGTTTACAATACTGCTGACGCTAACTTGGCTTTATCTACAGTAATTAAGAAATTTTCTAATATTAAACCATGGATCACTCCTGGACTAATTCAGCGTATACGACACAGCGATAAACTTCATCTGAGAGCTAAGAGATACCCTGATAATCTAATAATTTAAGCTACCTATAAAATAGGATTTTTTGCAACATAATGCTAAAGAAATTAATCAGTAAGGACAAATAGCAAGAAACTTAGGAAACATAATATTAAAACGTCAACAATATGTGTGAATCAAATTCGAGTTTACTGCTTACTAATCCTTCACCACTCTTATCAGCTAACAATGTTAATAACTTTTTTGTAAATGTTGGGCAACTCTTGCCGAACAGATCCCGAAATATTGAGTCGTTTATTTCTCTTTTCTGTGACAAATCTTTCCAAAAATCAAGCAAGACACTGGTGGGACAATCTCGGAAAACTGTCAAGATCCCTACCAGCATCTTACAGGAATACTTCCTGCCTCCGAGCACGTTTGCCTTTGTGAATCACCACTCAAGCCGGCCAATAAAGGCAAGAATGAGGTGTGAGCTCTGGTCCTCGTCGATGTTCACTCTGGTCGGTCAATAAAGGCAAGCCAGAGATAAGGAACAAGACCTCTCCCGGGAGAAACGGTCCGTGGGGTCGCTATGCCCAACTGTTGGCCACATGCTGCCAAGCAGATTTCTGTATCTCTCTTGGTCTGGCTCCTCACCCTAGACCTGTTCCGGCATAGTAAAATCTCTACCGGCACTGACAGACCCGGTTGCGAGTACTACGCACCTGACCTTTCTGAAGAACATCACAAGTAAGGTCACTATATGTCTTCCTAGGGCGTCCCCTCCCGGCGTTATAAAACAACATTTAAAAATAGAAACAAAATAGTAGCCCACCGGTATCGGGAACCGGGTCCAAGTTACCGGCGGTCAGGGCGCCAGAGGGAGGAACCTTCTGAGAGTGCGAGCCGTGTCCAGAAGTACCGCTTTCTGAATCAAACCCTTGATCCAGCTGCCCAACGAGAGCCTCTTTAGGTGTTGGTCAAGGCTCTTGGTTATTAAACCATTGGCTGTCACGACTATCGGTACACTGAGTTCAGAGCCCACGCTCAACATGTCGACAACCTCGTGTGCTAAGTCAATATACTTGTTTTTTTATTTTTTTCAGATTTCACGAAGGACAGTGATATCAACAATCATTGCACGATGCTCTCGTCGATCTATCAACACAATATCAGGCTTATTGGCTACAATAGTCATGTCAGTGATGATAGATCGATCCCAGTACAATGTGACATGATCATTCTCGAGAACTGGGTCGGGCACATACCTGTAGTACGGCACTTCCGATTCCACAAGGCTGTACTGCAAGGCGAGTTGCTGGTGGATAATCCTAGCCACTAGACTTGTGTCTGTGCAAGTACTCGCCGTTAGCAAGGCGAGAATAACCGGAAACGATATGTCGGATAGGTGTGTCACGGGGATGGTGGCATGCCCGACAGATGTCAACCATACTGTCCTTGACAATGAGTTTCCGATAATTATTTGTCATGATAACTTCCAAAAAGTCTACATCAGGTCCATGGAGGACCCCGAAAAAGCGTCTGAGAAGCTCTTTAACTTGCCATACTTCCTTATGATCGTTAGTATCTAGTACTGCACGTTCGCGCCAGTTCTCTTTCTCCAAGGAAAGCAGAGTGAGGCCCTTGTCCACTGCGACCACATCTCGATGCATCCCCACGTCGGCTTCTAGGAAATATTCCCTGTGACTGCATATCTCGCGTTTGTGGAGGGTCTTAGCGTTTAAAAAGTCCTGCACTCTTTCGCGGGATATACAGTCTCATTACCGATGACCGTGGGTGATGCCGAATGCATCACCCACGGTCATCGGTTTGCAGTCAGCAGTGTACGGACTCCCCTATCCAGGGCGTCAAGTTCGGTCTAAGTCCATTTGAGTATGCCGAAAGAGTACATCAAAACTGGCATGACCCAACCGTTGAAGGCGCGCACCTTGTTTCCGCCTGATAGAAGACTATGAAATTCTTTCTTCAGGCGGCCACAGAAGCGCTCATTCAACGATTGCTTCATGTCAGTATTTTGATTTTTGATGCCCAAGCGCTATTTCGGAAGCGTTGCATTGATGCCCAACGCTTCCGACATACCCAAATACATATAGGTGTCGGATGAGGAGAGGGCTCTAAGGTTTATGGAAACCAAGAGTTGAGTTCCCATGAATTCCACAATCTCCCCTCGCTTTACATACATGACCGCACATTTTTTTTCCTTAATTTATTTGCATTTTAGTTCGTAATTCAGAAACTCGAAACTTTACATATTTTAATGAGGCCCGTCTGGACAACAAGTCCAACCTTATTTATTCAAGAGAGCCTATACAAAGTGTTTTCAATGTATTGATAAAACAACAATACGTTTACAGTACCTACGTTATTAAAATAACATCATTATTATTATTTTCAATAAGATTAAATACATCACGAAAGTCATAGACATTAATAAAATAACTATGAGAATTCCATTCAGTTCCCCTCTCCCTATTATTATATTATTTCCTATTTCGGAAACTCTTCAGTGAAGAAGCTAATTCCGTAAAGGGTCTCTGTAACAGCACTCCATTCTCAATCAAAATCTTAAAAGAATTTCCAAAATCAAGAACAATAAATAATCGGTCAAAGAAATGGATTCGATCAAAGTCCAGATAATTGTAATCAATTAAAGAAACTAATGTCTTTGGACCTAAAAAAACGTCTTAACACTTGAAGTTCCAAAATCGTTAAAAAATCTTAAGAATAAACATACCAAAGAAAAGGATACGATCAAATTCAAGCATTTATTATAACCAATGTGCAACTAAACAAAATAAAAACGTTTAAATACTTAGTAGTCCGAAAATCGTCCACTAGCCTCTATACAAAGTTTCTTAATTTTACAATTTGTAATAATTTGTAATAATATGGCTAGATGACGGCTAGACCAAGATGTATGGTTAGTAGAGTTAGTGGCTTGGCTGTATTAGATCTGTTAACTTTTTAACACAGAGCGTTATGTAAGTCTTGGCGACCCTTATACATTACAGGAAATGTTTATGATCGGATTTCATTTCTTTTTGTAGGATGCAAATTTATTTTTTATTTAAGCGGTATTATTGTACTGATATTACACAGACATGTTAAAATCATAACCCTTACTCCTAGCATAACGGGTAAAAAAGTTGTTTCTTGCACGCCGGCAGTTACTTACCGGCCTACGATATAATATGTAGGTTAAAATTAACACGCTTTTATGACGCACAAGAAATAAAACAATTATGTTAATTTGTATTAGTTCTTCTGGTTTAATGATCCATTCAAAACGCGTGGAGCGCTCTGTTTAAATTAAACAAAAGTATACACAACTTAAAATCTCTCCAGGCATTCAATGATAAAAACATTTTTTTAAATAATTGAATATAAAAAAGAAGAACTCACTTGAGTCATTTTATTATTTTTAGTGCGTGTTAAAAGCTGTGTTTAGTTTAGTTTATAAGTCTAAAGTTACAAAACTTATAACTTGAGCGGTTTACTAGGAGCCACTGAAGAGTTCCACTATCCACCTCCCAGGAGTTTGATTGTCGAACTCTTCAGTGTTCCATCATCAGGCCATCCCCAATCTATTAAACTCGTCCAAACGCATCATATTATGACACCAAATACACGGGATTTACTAGTAGCCACTGAAGAGTTCCACTATCCACCTCCTAGCTCCATCATCAGACCCTCGTTGTCTAATCGCAATGTATTGTACTTTTCAAAGCGAATCATTTGATCTCAAACTCGAGGCGCCACTGAAGAATTCCACTATTCACCTCCTGGTGATGGAGTCATCAGATGCACTCCAAGATACCAAATTATAGTTTTGTCATCCGAACTACATTAACATACAAAGTTTCATTTCGATACCACAATTAGAAGTAGGTTAAAATAGACTTCTAAGATTTTATTACAATGTGAGGTATTAGTAAAGCTTATAAAAGCGTGTTAAAAAGAGTTTGGTCTTTGTTATTTATGTTGTTGCTTAATCTAGCTTTCATAATAAATGGAAGAAGGGGTACCGATTATCCGTAAGAAATACAGACCGAAGTTGGAGGGTGAAAGTTACAAATTTCCCTTTTTTTGTTGTTGTTTGCGTGCAAATCCTAGCCTGCATACGAAATTTTAGCTGTTTAAGAATTGGAGAAGTTCCTAGAGGTTTTATTTTATATACAGACCTGCACGCCCCATTTGAAGAATTGGAGGGTGTAAGTCTGTGCTGATTCTACAAACAAACAAAAAAGTTATCTATTCAAACTAGGCTGTAGTTTGCATAAATAACTTATTTTGTGGTTCTTTTTCTGTTGTGTACAAATCCTAGCTTTAATACCAAATTTTAGCTTTCTAGGACTTTGGGAATTCCCCTGGAGGTTTTGATGAGTGAGTGTCTAAGCCAGTCAGGGTAAAACACATGTAGTCAGTAGTTTCGGAGATAAGGGAATGGTAAATTTTCTGTTTATTTAAAATTATTAAAAAAAAATATGTTTGCGACCCTCACAAAAAGCCCTTTCATTTGATATGTCGCACGGTACAGCTTGCAATTCTTTTATTTTAATATTATAGTTTACCCAAAAGTGTCCTTCATATTCAGAATTCGTTTACTAAAGTTACACGACCGTATTTGGTGCACAGAAATTCATATGTGTAATAAATTTCAACTTAGTTATATTTTTCCTTAGGACGTGCGGCAGTGAGCGATGCACTCGGTCTTGGGATCTCAACTCGAAAAAATTGTACTTTTTTGAAAAATGAAAAAAATACATTGATCTATGGAATTTGCAATCACTAAAAAGCGTTAAACGGCAGAGTTTTGGCTGAAGTAAGATTGTTAAAAATTAAAACTTCTTTGTTTAATGCTGATTTATCTATTTACTCTCATAATGCACGTATTTTCAACAAAAAAATCGAACCTTTATCTTCAGTTCGAACCCTTATAATGATAAAAGTAGACATCTGTTATTAGTTTTTTTTACAATATATGGTGTTTTACTCAATTTGTCCTGTCATCATAGTGACCTAATTTAAATCAAACAACTTTATTTTTTATCTATTACTTTTTTCTGTACCCGGACTGGTTTCTGTGCGTAGTATTATATTATCTGTTCCTTGGTGAAATAATCCATGTGACGTCACCGGCACGCAACTTATTTTTTGTTCATTGCGCTCGGTGCCCGCAGTTGCGCCGCCCGCACCATTTATGAACAAAAAGACGTATGTAGATGTAGAAGTATATAGATGTAGACGTATGTAGATGTAGACTTATGTAGATGTACCATACAGTAGACGCAGTGCTATATAAATTAATACAAAGCAAACCAAAACCCTTGCCATGCGTGCTTTGCAGCCGGTGCGGACCAGTAAACGTTTACCTTTATCACCGCAGTCATTTCTTGTGTTAAAAGCTTGCCATTCACGTAGTCTTTGCAGTCTGTATTCTTCTTAATTAAACAAAGTTAAATACCTCTTTAGTCTGATCTAAATCATCATGGCAAATGCAATTTAAAGTGCTCTAGAATTTTTCACGAACTTAATTCTTTTATGGCCGATTCTTTGTGTTCAATGAGGTATTCAAATCGTTTGTCTCTTAAGTATTAATATAATAAAGAAACGACCATTGGGTCTGAGTGCCGTCATAAAAATATTGGAGTTTCTTAAGTGATAAAAGAATTGTGGGTCAATAAAATCAACGATGGAATTTTGGGTCTATCAAAATTGTATGAGGAATAGATTTTAGAGAGTTTATGCACTGGTATCCGATCGAAGGTCGAGTAATGATGGTCTGAAGTGTCCCAATCATTGTGTAAGGGTGCTATACACAATCGCAAAAGGCGGACGGCAAAATCAAATATTATATTATGTATATAATGTTCTGGAAAAAGCCATTCGGAATAGCTTGGATTGTTGCGAGCCGACCCGTACTCGCTTACCAACCGGCAAACCCTCGCTTTGCCGCTCGGTAATATACGGTCGGTTTGCCGAATAGTTGTAGTAATTGCATTGGGTCGGCTTTTTTCAATAACTACTTCCGAATCGAATTTGGCGACCCAAACATGTGAGTGTCCCGGAAGGGTTGCTAGATCGATCCGAATTATACCCAGCCGAATTTAGAACAATATGTGATGTTTTGTTCGGACAGTTATTTCTTAGAATTGGATCAGATGGCAGTGCAGTGCAGTGCTTTCATGAAATCGTTTCACACAAAAAACATAGTATAAATAGAAATATTGATGACCAAATTCTGATAAAAGCTAACTTTAACTGCTGAAACGGAGACAGATTTACTGAAAAACATTTGCATTTTTGATGCGAACTGAGCTTAATTTAACTTTATTTTATTAAGAGCCGAGGACACGGTAAATATTTATTATGTTCTTCCAGCAATCAGGCTTCCCAGATTATATGCAATGTTGATTTAATCCTCCTCTGAATTCTTAAGCTTCTCTTTGTCGTTCTATTTAAATTTTCTCTGTGAGAGGTTCTTTCTAAAGACAGGATTTAACCCTCTCTGTAAAGGAGTTATATCAAATGACAAACGGTGCTAACTCTCTTGCAAGTTTTTATGAGATATGTAAACTTGCAGATTTCATTTTACTTGAAACATAGCACTCACATTTTAGCAGGAACTTAAAACTTTTATGATTATTTTAATTTTTATTGCGTTTTCGATTTCAAATTCAAAACATCTACCTATTTATGTACTTAGTGCTTATTGACATAATGATAAAAACATCAAAATTTCCCATTAAAACTTCTAAAAAAAAATCGGTTACTTTAAAATATAATTGTTAATATTAAACTTACGTCCACACAGAACTGAGAGATAATCATTCTTATATCACGAGAACACATTTCCGAAAACGGTCAAAATGGTCGGAATGGTCTCGTAAGAAAACACATTAGTTTACGAACATCTATTTCCATACTAAAACTTTAATCTTTTCTCAAAACTTTAAATAAATGCTGTTTAATCTTACAAAACTTTAGCATGACCGGACTTTCGGCTTTTTTAGCCCAAAATAGTAGCTGAATTGCAAATCTGGGAGGCGGGCCTCGGGCTATCTTTAGAATGAGCTACCTTAAGGTTTATTTAGACGAACTAACCAGAGCGACATAATGTTGTCAAGACGTGGTTGTGTTTCTTCTTCCAAGTTTTATTACTTGGATGTGGTGACAGATGAGCGCTTTGAGGCTTTTTGAAACTTAATCTTTTGTTAAAAGGCATAAGTTTCAGGGGAAAAAAAAAGTGTTATTGCGATGTATAATCGCGTGTTGTTACAGCAACAACGCTTTATGTCGTCCGCAATGAACAGACGTTCTCAACAGCCGTTGAATGTGAATGATAAAAAGTCTAGTTAAAGACCCATGCACACGCACAGTAGGTGCGTGTACATGGTCTTTAACTAGACTTTTGCACTTTGCACACCAAGTGCCGATTTCACCAATGAAACAAAACATCACATCTACAACGCGTTCAAGAGCAATCAGCGTCAAAAGTGCTGATCGCGTTCAGTTTCGTGGTTGGAATCGGCATTAGGTGGCCAGCAACATTTTGGCCGCTGCAAGTTATGGCTCGTCTGTACGGACCCCTAATGGCTAGATAATTTAACTGGGTCACAGTTATCGATTTCGTTGAGCGAAATAAACTAGCAATTAATATTAATAAGGAATAAGATCCTGATAGCACTAGAGTAGTGAACCAGAAAGGTAGGGAGGTAATTAAAATCTCATTATGGCGAGCTATGTTAGTAGTCAGCCCGATGGTTTTCGATAGGACTTCCAGTATGGTCGATGTGGAATCTGTAGAACAAGTAGAAGTGATTCTAGAAAGTTTCGAAGCTAAGTTTTGAACAGTTGTTACCGAAGTGAGGAGAGTTTTAGTGTCTCATTTACATATGTTTACTGCAAATCTGGACGTTTAAAATCGTTGTTTCGCATTTGTGAATTAAAGTCCAGCATTATTAGTGCGAAAGATATAGTAGCAGTTTTTTAGTTGGGTGGGAAATCATCAAATGACTTCTCCCGTTCTGGGTGAAACTGATGGGCGTGTCAGACTTTTACTGACTAAAACCCACCCGTGTTCCTTCAGTTGCCTGTGCCAGGGCCACGGTTACTCTTTCGAATTACCCGCGACCCTGAGGCGTCGGCCCTATCGGACCCCGTCATTTTGTGTTGACATCTCTTTGAGGCGCGCGTGGAACACGACGCGCCTTCGACCAGGGCCTGGTCCCTACCGGACGGTGAGCTACCCATTGCTCGCCGTCCGCAACCCGCGCCTACGGTGGCCGGGAATCTGCAGGCGACTCCTGACGCCCAGGGCATCTCCTGCGGCGACTAGGGTCGTGAGTGCGCAAGGCTCTCTCCCTCACTCACTCCGCCTCCTCCTTCGCGAGCATTACTGCATCGCAGAAGGAGGTTAAGGCTTTCCATTCCCTCTCGCTCCGTACCATGGCCTGGACCAGGGCCGGACGCGAGAGAATGCCGTATGCTCCACAGTGTCCTCCGGGCGATCCACACAATGGTGACACCCGGGCGTTTCCTCCCGCCTTATGCGAAACAGGAACCTCCTGAAACAACCGTGTCCGGTGAGGACTTGTGTCAGGTGGAAGGTGAGGACGCCGTGGCGCCTCTCCAACCACTCCTCAAAGAGGGGACTTACCGCCGCTATTGTGGCGTGCCCAATAGTAGCAGTCTTATCCTTCTCTTAACTCAATGTGTCTGTGAAGTAAATTGAAAAAAACAAAAACGTCGACGCATAATGAAGGGTATGTAGTTGGGATGAATTTATCCCAAAAATAAACTTAACATTGTAGTTGAATAACATGTTCTCCCATAAATCGATATACGTCACGGTCAATTCACCGACTGCAAATGAATCTAAGTTTGGAAACCCAAAAGAAACTAATGTGAAATTAACAATTTTCGGACTTTTGTCTTTACATGTGCTGTGAAACCAAATTTGGCAAGAAGCAATTGCCAAATATAATTATATTGTGTCAACGAAAAGAACCCCCTTGTAGGTTATGATTTATTTTTATTGCTTTTTAAATATATTTTTTTATTCATTTCAACTCTACGCTCCACGCATTCCTGACAGACAGACGGACGGGCGGATGAATGGACGCACGGGTGGATGGGCGGACAAGGAAATGGTTTTTTTCCTTTTGAGGAACGGAACCCTAGGAATACCAATAAAATCAAAACCACTTTCTGTTTTTCAAACAAGAAATAAAAAAATAAAATAGGGACTTAGATTAAATCTGGTTTCAATTTTTTTTCAGCATTTGTTTATTTTATTTTTAGATCAATTCATTTCAATTAATCCTAATTCTGGTTTCTTATAATTTACTGTTTATTATTCCATCTCTTCGTTAGTAGCCAACAGTAACACTCTTACACCCAAAACCTAGCAACCTAGCTAAAAAACCTCCTTAGCGACACTTTACACAGCGTTTCGTTAATTCGTAGGAAAAAAAAACTCAAAAGAAAAACTTTTGTATGCGAAACAGCATTACCGTTTGTATTTCTTGAATGGTGATCAAATTACTATGTGGACGGAAATCAAATGTTTGTATGGGATAACTTACATCATAAAACGCGTTTGTACCCCAAAAGGTTAGATGCACCCACTTTTCGGCGGATATTTTCAAGTTCTGGTAATTAAAATAAAGATGTTGGTAAATAATTAGGAGAATGTTTGACAGATTGAGACTGTTAATAGAATGCGAACGTTCATAAAAATACTGGTATTGCCGCTCTCAGGACTCCTGACCGCTCCGGAGAATTGAAACCAGTTCAGAAATAATAGACATCAGGCACTGAAATTTTAATAAAGAGAAACTGAAAGAAATCGTGTCGCATATTAAATTATCCAATGGACACACTTCGTCAATCGGACGCATTGTTTTTTTTATTATTATTATTACTATTTGAGATGGGTTTGCTCTTGACTCTAGTCTAGGTCAGAGATGACAGAGACAAGGTCTACGATGGAGTGAGCTTACCCAGAAGAAGCCTGTTCACTCTAACTTTGAAGAGATTCGGGTTGAATGCGTTCGGGAACACAGACGCAGGTAGTGAGTTCCACTTTTTTGCAGTGCGCATTATGAAGGATGTTTGGAAGCGCTTAGTGCGAATTTGTGCGAAGCTTAGCGCGAATTTGTGTTTTTAGTGCGAAGTTGTCGCCATTTTATACAGCAACTATCAAAGAAAGACGGTTGTGATTTGATTACATAAACATTTTAAGTTGGTTCTTCGTTAAACAACCCTGTCGAGAGTAAAAACCTTTTAATATCTCGGCTTAGTACATTCAGAAGATAGATCAATTGAAGCCGATATAAGTCACGCCGGGTTTTCTCATAAAAACGAAAGGCATAGCCTACAAAACAGCTCTTAGACCAGCGATGCTGTACGGCAGCAAAGTCTGGGCGATGAAAAAGACCCACGAACAAAAACTCCACCGGGCAGAATTGCATATGCTACGATGGGCAGGACGAGTTAGTCTCAGAGACAAGGTGCGCAACGTTCTTATTAGAAACAGCTTCAAGGTTGCAGAAATAGCGGATAAAGTAAAAGAGTCCAGACTGATATGGTGCGGTCATCTGACCACGACGTGATAAAGTGCTTTTTTCATGGCTACAAGAAAAGGGGGAGAGAAATACCAAGGCATGAATGAGATGGGACTTACGGAAGATGAAGCACAAGACCGAATAAAATGGCGTCGCATGATTGGGTTAACCGACCCCGCATATCGGGAAAAGGCGAGGCCAAATTAATTTCGCTACACAATTAATTTTCCTGACTTGACATAGAACTTTTTCACGTGTACACAGCACAGTAGGATGTATGTTAAAATGGGAGAGTACTCGTATAATCTGAAATAACAAATTCGCAACATTGACAGACAAGGGTACGAAAACAAAAATCTCATAAGTTATGTATACGATGATGTATTACGTAAAGCTAGGCTAAATAAAACATCTCGCTTAAATGCAAAAAATTTGGTTACACGACAAGGATGTCAAAATTAAGGTTTGGAAACATCCGATAATTTGATTCCTTATCTAAATATGGAATCAAATATCATGTTACACACCCGTAAATGAATCGTAACTTAGATAGATACCTACATCTCCCAACATCTTTTATTGGATTTCGTAGAGGTTACACAAATTCGTAGCAAGCACCGACGCGACGTTCTAAAAAAACTTATTTTTAAACGAAACGTTGTACCTATTATTAAGTAGCCTAATATTAAGTTTCCGAACCCAAAGGGTGTCAACGGAACTCTTATACAAACCTCATTTTTATTGAATTGTACTTAAACGCGTTTCTTTAGATGTGTCGCTGTCGCTTGCTTGTGATAATTTACGACACTACTGAGTTTATGGTGTGAATTAAAACTCGCCGTGAACAAGCGTTGTGATAACTGCTTGCTTCACTCTTGTTAAAAAAAAGCCTCTACAGTGAGACTGAAAAAAAAACGAGACTGAAAAAAAACCACCACAACAATGGCTGCGAATTTCGTAACAGAAAAAAACACAGATTTTTTTCATGTGTTGTGATTCCAAAAAAAATTTGGGAACGCAATTTTAACGGTCATAATAACTTTGACTTGCAGAATGTGCTTTAATTGAATAAAAAACGGAATCCTTTATGATACTTATTGGATTTTTTTTAAGAAAAACATGGACATTACAAGTTGCGTTGGTTTCAGTCCTTCGACCAGTCATGGGGTCAACTAGAACAATTTATAATTATTCTTGAAAAAAAAACATGGGTAACCATGGAAATTAACACCATTCGAAAGCGATAAACGTCAGAATTTTGGTGGAAGATTAGTAAAAATCAAGATTTCCTTGTATAATGTTGATTTATCTATTTACACTCATATTGCACATATTTTCATCAAAAAACATAAATGAAGCCTTTAACTTCAGTTCCAACCCTTATAAAAATAGCCATCTGTTAACTCTTTGTAATAGATGGTGTTTTATCATTTGTCAACCTGTCATCAAAGTAAGTTTTATCTATTTTATCTAAAAACGTATAACGTATTAACATGTTTTTTTGAACCCGGAACTATGAAACTCTCTCTCAATTAGTGAGTCGCCGATGCTGCCATCTGTTGAAAATTTGGACGAAGAACAATAGCCAGCTCAATAGCCCGACTTAGGGAGGTGTCATTTCTTTGAATGGGATTGGGTATCTGTACGTAGTATTATATTATCTGAGGTCCAGTGCAACCTGTGAGCTGCAGGGTAATTGCGTAACACACATGCGATTTCTTTCATTAAAAAAAAACATCAAAACTTATTGCATTATGTACATTTTCATTTGCAATTTGCATTGGCAATTATCAATTTTATTAAAAATCCTTTGGATTATGACTGATAGTGTGTAACACAAACTGGGTGCTAGGAAGTTAGATCAACTAAACACCTCGTTTACTGGTCATGATGGTCTAGTTATTGAGGCCTGCCCTTACTGCACGTGATTGTGGATTCAAATCCAAGTACGTAATTACCAATGTGACCTTTTCAATTCAAATGTATTTTCTAAGTTTATCTTGGACATCACTGACATCGGTGCCTTCACCGATGTCAGTGATGTCCAAGATAAGCGTGGTGAGGAAACCTGGACTTTTAGTATACAATACAATCATCCTGTATTGTTCCAATGCAGGACAAAGGCCTCCCTTTCTTTATGCCACTCAACTCGGTTCTGAGCCATTACGGAACAATAGCTCCCATAAGCATCAAGTTCGTCCCGCCATCTACGAATGGGTCTTCCGCGATGCCGTTGGAAGTTTTTAGGAACCCAGGCTGTAGTGGTCTTAGCCCCACAATGCATCTAAAATGTGGCATTCATGTCACTCTTAGTCCCATTTGAGCTTGAGTGCTTTTTGGGTGACGTCTGCGATTTGTGTCTTTGAGACCATTACCGTGTTCGGTATCCAGTCGGTAAGTCAAACTTCAAGGATACTGCGCTCCATCACTCGCTGGCAAACATCGAGCCTGGTCCTCGTAGTATAGTTAACATGTTTCTGAAATCACCAACCCGTCTTGAGTAAGCGTGGTGCTAGCGCCTTCTCTGTATAAGACGAGGCCTTTGTTCTGTATTGGGACTGATGTTATAATAGACTGATATAGTTATTACTGGTTAATGTATTTTCGACCGCATGAGCTATTAAAAAGAGAAGAAGAAGACGAGCTTATTATTCAAATTAGTTTTTTTTTTATTAGACAAAAAAAAACTTATGGAAAATCAGCCTATAACGTTTCCACTGCTGGGACACAGACCTCCTCTCTGTGAGAAGATAATAGAAGTAATCGGCTATTATCCACTACGCAGGCACATTGCGGGTTGATAGATATCACATGTCTTCGAAGTTTTGGTTCTAGGACGTGCCGGTTTCGTCACGATGTTTTCCTTCACCGTTTCTGAGAGTAGTAATGATGATTAAATTTACACGAAGTAATATTTAATCAATGTTATAATTGTGATACCCAGATGCATACAATATAATTACTGGTATATAGCGTAATGAGTAATTATTTCTTTCTTTCTATTCTGAACACTACTTTCCGTACATAACTTAAACTTAAGAACCCATTACTCATAAAACATTGATGAATTCGAAGAAAAAAATTTACTGCAGCGTTTACCTGCTAGTACTGCAGCAGAAAATTATAGTTTATTAACATCAATTTGTGATCTATAAATAGAACGGCACTTTTCTTTAGAGGATTACTACAGGATATACAGGATCATGATATTAATTTATGACGTCATGTTTCGGTACTTTTAAGGAAAATACGGAGTCATTTTGGTTAGTGGATTAGGTATTCAGTCGAAGAAGTTAATTGTATCAAATTGACGCACTACCTCAATTTGTGGACTTAAGGCCATTACATACAACTTTCAAAGAATGACAGTTGTGATTTGAATACACATACGGATGATTTATGATGGTAGTTAACACTGAATTTAAATCAATGAGGATGCCTAAATCGGTACATTAAAGTCACAGAACGTGGCTATGAAACTATGAATAATACTACCCAGGGACTTGAAAACACACTTTGAATGTGTTTTTCTTTGAAAGGTTAAATAATTATAAGTGTTACATTTTGAATTGGTAACATAATCAAATCTTTAACACTTTTAAATGTGTTTTTTTAATGTGTCAAATCGAAACACTTACAAAAGTAACAGTAATCATTATACCTGTAACCGATATAAAAGTGTCAACAGTGTTAATATGTGCAACCGGTAAACACGACGTTACTTAAATGTCCGCAATTCCGACTGGATTGAGGCTATTTTGGCATCGCCGCATCTGTCTGTCCGCCACGCGATACCGTGCAAATATACCAAAAATAGTTTATTTATGTTACACATATCAACACTTATTAACACATATAAAAAGTAACAATATTGTATCTGTTACATTTATAACGGTTTTTTTTTTCTTTTAAAACAGTTTTAAAAAACAGTGGCAAAAACATTTATTACGGTTACAGTTTTAGTCCATGGTAATAGTCCAAGTTCGCACTACACAAGTCGCGCTACAAACAAACGTATATTGTATGACTTAGCAACTCTCTAGCAGAAGGCAGTAACAACGCAAAAGAATTGAATCTTAGTCACACAAAGTCTATTTATCCATTTGGCAAAACGGAACATGAATAAAATATTAGTCGAAAAGAAACGCAAAGAAACTTTGTACACGACAAATCCGAATCATAGAAGGACAATCTGAACACGCTTCGTTTACTCATCAAATATGATTTGATGTAAAAGAATATAGGATATAATATTACTCTACTCAGCACATGGTACGCCCGCGGCTCCGTTTGCAGTTGGAACTGGGGCAGAGAATGGAATAAAAACGGTTATTGCTCGGGGTTAGAGATATCCTGTAGCTTATAAAGTAAGTATTTCCTTAATTTCTTTGATATAGTCGGTGTGGAGTAATAGTGTAACTAGAAATAGCGACGTTAATTAAAAAATACTGGAAGCTTGGTCAAGTCTCTGATCTCTCTTAGTTGTTGTTGATAATAAAATAAAATATATAATAAACTACTTATATAATTTTTTATGTTTGCCAAGAAAGTGATTTGTTAAATAAAATTATTTTTCATTTATCCAATTTTAGAAATAGTCCCATTCAAACTTAATGGCGGCTCGGAACATGAGACGAGTCGCTGCGCAGTAACCAATTCACATGTCATGGTGTAAGCGGTGAGGTTCTGCGCATCGAGTAGCGTACTTCACAGACACCATTTAAGCTAGAATCGGACATTACCAATTCATATTACAAACAAAAAAGCCTACCTAAATATGCAAGTACATACGAAAAATTCTCTTGTTTTTTGGTTACTAACAGCCAAACCCAATAACCTAAGACAGATGATTGACAGAATTTTATTTCTGTCCCTGTCAATGAAATAGCTATCAATACGTTATAGAGTCCTATACTTTGGCTTTATTGGGACTTTTAAACCAGATATAGATATGTTTTTCTATCTCTAAAGATACGTTATTGGGTTCGGGCGTTATTCGTCGGAGTACCCACTCGTCCCCATCGCAGTCAATCGGAAACTTGCCCAGAAGGCTGAATTCAATGGCAATACTAATTTTTTGGCCAAATAACGTATCAGCCCCCTAGTCTCATAAAGTGTCGACCAGTCGAAGAGAAATTTCCTTAACGGAGACCCAATAAACTAAAATAACAACTAACTGAAAGTTGAACCACGGATTTGACTACTGAAGGCGAATTTTCTCTTACTTAAAAAAACGTTCAAATTGTATTTGCGATCTCATTTCAGCGACAATCAATGTCAATACTTTAAAAACTTGAGGTTTTTTGACAGATTGAGATTTAGATTAGAATGCAAACGTTCTAATTAAGGGAATTGCCCCTTAGACCAAAGGGCACACAGACAAACACGAAAAGCGATCCCTCAAGACAAAACAATAACGGTTTCTGTGTCATCCAAAACATTACTTTACTGCATAGATCTTCGTGTTATATCTATCGAATAATACCATCACATATAACAGTCAGTGGTTAAATATATATAGTCATCTGCGTTCCTCTACAGAGATATCCATGCAATTTGCAGGGTGCCTGCGAGATCGGGTCTTCAAATTGACTGTGAAAATGGAAGGTTCGTGTCTGTATGCACTTTCATCGTTCGCGAGACCATAATAACGAAATTTCCTATGCTGACTGCTTGCAATAGTGGGCACTATCTACGAAATGTATCTGTTTAGAATCGTAAAGTTTTGCACCTGTTTATGTAATTGTAGACCTTCTTAAATAGAAAACGCTTTAATTGTACACCGTAAAAGTAACATAGCTTACTACAATGTAATATTATGATAGTCACAACCCGCCCATTCTTCGTACGGTTTTAAGGTCTATCGTTTCTTTGTTATATGTAAGTTTGATAATTAAGTATAACAACATATTTATTAAAATCTAGTTTTTTTTCATTTATCTATATTGCAGACATACACCGTCCATATAATGATTACAAAGAAATATTATGAAACAATAACGGTTTCCAACAAAAACATCAAATCTAATTGCGTTTGAATGTGTTGTTTTAATGAAATTAAATCTTCTTTTTTAAGGAAAATCTCGTAACTAATGCCTTTACGGCGGCGGCAGTGCAATTAAAGTAAAACCATAATTAGTCCAAAAAAAAACCTTCAAAAGCAAGAAGCCAAAAACGGATCAGGAAAAATTATTTCCAATTTTGCTCCAATTACGGACAGAATTATGTGTATCGCCACGCCTGTTTTACCATAAAGCGTAGGCAGAACTTCAGCCCGTGCCAATATTCCGTTGGCACTTCGCCTCTTTGTAACATGTTGAGTTTAAATCGCAACAGTAAGTAGTGACAAATTGTTAGTGCAACGCCCACAAAACTGCAGTCAATGAGTCATAGAACATGGTATATGACAAAGTGCAGTGAGCAATATTGAGTCATGAACATATGGGTGGTGGAACGACGATATAGTGAAGGTCGTCACTGTCGCGAAGTTCAATCAGAATCAGAATCATTTATTTGTAATACACAGGTTAAAGTTCAAGGTCTTTGACCATCTATTGACGTCTTTGTTTGAGGCGATGATGATTTAGGCAAAAATTTCTTCTATAGCTTGTAAATCGCTGTATGAAAATTTGCTACACGCATTACATTGGTATCGGCCCGACTTATGAGTTGTAGGTCTTATGTTCGAACTCAGACATGCACTTTACTTTAGTGTCATTCTTATAAAATAATAAATCTGTAAAGGAACGCATAAATATTGCTTCAAGAGGATTGATGTAAAAAAAAAAATGCTTTACATTAAGTAAATGAAGCGAAAACGAAAGAGCAAAACCACTTAGTGATATGAAACCTTAAGTAACAGATAGCTGAGATAAAGCCCAAATTTAGGCAGAATACGAGATAAACCAGACGAACCTCTGACGTCACTAAAACCAAATGAAATTAGAATTGTTACTTGTTAGTTTAGTTTACAAAAATTCATTTATTGACATAAAAATATACATAGCTGTAGAACTTAAAATAAAGTAACAGTTACATTTATAATAATAAAAACACTTTTACAGGCTAGGATCACCTTTATAAGCATATAATAATATTTTTACGGCTTATTACAACATGACGGCGTTTATTAATTAAACCTTTAACATTAACATATGAACTTATTGTAATAATTTCATTTATAAAAATAAAAATTAGGGGGTAGCAGCAAATACTTAACTACGCGCTCAGCGTAAGTGCAAGCGGTAGCTCAGGTGATCGCGCGTGGCCACTAGCGGCTCACGAGCCACCGCGCCCCCCGCGCACTCACCTGTATACGGTGAGAACGGGGAAGCGTTGGCGCAACGCACGGGCCAAGCTACGACGCGTTATCAGTATTGTGCGCGAACAACACGTAGTGATGGGGAAGCTTGTATGTACCGTATCTATCGATACGTCGCAAATCTTTCAACTTTGTTTGACCTATGTTTGCAATCAATTCATTTTGATGACATTTATTTTTGTTGTAAAATTTACGTGTTAATTTTAATATGAATTTGGTAATGCTGAGTAATTTTATATTAGTGTGTAGTGCTTTAAGGTTAGTTTTAAACGGAGTATTAAAGGCAGTTTTAACTGCTTTATTTTGAATGATTTGTAACAGGTTATATTAGATTGACAAGTGCTACTCCATACCGGACAAGAATAAGTGATGCAAGGTCTTATTAGAGTGGTGTATAACCTAAGTTTGGTGTTAGCGCTGAGCTTACTTTTTCGGTTAAGTATAGGACTGAGAGAACCGAGTGCTTGAGCTCCTTTAACGCGTAATTTATTAATGTGCTTTGACCAGTTTAGCTTTTTATCCAATGTAACGCCAAGATAACGAACCTCTGTTCTCCATGGAATAAATTGCCCAGCGATTTTTAATTTTCTTTTTGGCTGGTCACGTTGGCGTGTGAAAATTTTCAACTTCAGCTTCCACTTGTTAAAGTATGATTGAAGTAGTTCAAGTGACAACTGCAGTCTACTTATGATAATGTCGATGTCATCATCGCTTGTGTACGATGCTGTATCATCGGCAAAGCAAGCCAGGTGAGTACGGACCTGCACAGGAATTTCACTCACGAATAAAATGAAGAGGTAGGGACCGAGCACCGACCCTTGTGGAACTCCTGCCGATACGTTCCGGATCGAAGACCTGTCAGTACCAATATGGACAACAAACTTGCGGTTATTAAGGTAAGATTGGATCAGTTTTACCAGCTCCATTGGAATGCCGCAAGTAATGAGCTTGTATAACAGGCCCTCGTGCCAGACGGTATCGAAAGCTTTTTCGATGTCCAGAAGGAACATACCGGTAGACTGCTTAAGATTAAGATGATATGATATGTGTTCAGAGACTCGAGCCAATTGTTGTACCGTGGAGTGAGACGAACGAAAGCCAAATTGCTCGTTCATAATAAGCTGGTCAGAGCTACGTAGCAAGCGATTATATATCATGACCTCAAACAGTTTACGTAGAACTGGAAGAAGGCTAATAGGTCTGTAACTAACAGGTAAAGATGTATCTTTTCCAGGTTTTTTAAGTGCAATAACCTTTGCTGTTTTCCACATATTGGGAAAATATCCTAACTTAATGCAACCGTTGAAAATTTTTGTCATAAACACAACAGACTTTTGTGACAAATTTTTGAGCATAATGTTGTGTATACCATCATCACCTGGAGCCTTTCTGGTCTTGAGTTTACGTATAACTTTCCAGACTTCAGTTGGCCGCACAGGGTGGTGTACTTCATCTATAACATAATCGTTTAAGTGAGTAGTGGCTGACTGAACGTCCCTATCGACACTATCGCTTAACCAGTCACGAGTGAGGTTTATGTTCATCTCAAAAGCATCTGCGAGAGCATCGTATTGTTCAAGGACGTTGGTTGTAAAAGTGCCCTCAGGTGTTTTAAGTGGAGGTATTGAGTCTGATCTGGGTTTCAACGACTTAGCTAATCGCCAAATATCGTTGCTAGGATTGTCAACTTTCGAAAGTTTAGTGTTCCATATTTTATCTTGGTGTTTCGTTATGGCTAAATTAATCAAATGTTGTAATTTATTGATAGCCGATCGTAGCGCTCTTTTTTCTGCAATGGGTACTTTTTGTTCCTTGCGACGAAGTTGATTTTTATACTTGATCATTTTCGCGACGTAGTTAGAAAGTTTTGTGCAAGTATTTACGTGTACTTTACTAGGAATAAATTTGTCTCTGGCGGCAGTAAGACACTCATGTAGGTAGTTTACGGCGTAGTCGATTTCCGGCACGGCTTTAAACACCTTCGTGTTTAGCGAAATCTTTTGGTCGAGAAAGGACCGGTATTTATCCCAGTCAGCATCACAATATTGGTAGTGGTTGGAATTTGGTTTGCGAGAGCATTGGCCATTCATTGTAAAAAGTATGGGAAAGTGATTAGATGAAAGGGCAGGTATTGCACGAACCTCATGTATACTGTTCACATTTAGCGCTAGAATAAGATCAGGATTTGTAGGGGTAAGATCAGGTCTATAATTAACCTGAGTAGGTGAGTGAGGGTAAAGTATCACATAATCATGGTTAAGCATGTGGCGGAACAGTATATTACCACGGGCATTGACATAACTGCTATTCCAGTACCCGTGATTGGCGTTAAAGTCCCCCATTACTACAACATGAGGTCCCAGAGAAAGCAAAATATCCAGGTCATTGAATTCCAGCTGCAAGTTTGGAGATTGGTAAGCTGAAATAAAGACATAGTCTTTCCCGCTAATTTTTAAACCAATAGCAACCGCTTCAATGTACTTCGTTTGAGGGACAGCGATCGGACTAACCTCAAATCTCTCGTTGACCAAAATGGCTACACCTTGTCCCCGTCCACTGTGGTGTTTGTCTTGTCGATAACAGGTAAATCCTTGTGTTGTTAGGCTAGTATTACAAGTAAGTTTAGTTTCACAAACAGCTATTATATCAACTGATAAGGTACATACCGCTAACTCAAGTAGTTCATGCATTTTTGTGCGAACTCCATCGGAGTTCCAAGTTAAAAGTCTTAACTCATTACTATTAGACATAGTGTCCAAGATGTGTCAGGATTAGCATAACCTTATCTAAAGTAGATTCACAGGCAGAAAACTGAGGTTTAAGTTTTTTAACACAGATAAGTATTTCTAACATCTCTTTTGTCACAGGGTCGTCCGGTGTTATGTCCAAATGCACGTTAGGAGCATAATCATGATTGGTGTGGGTTTTAACGGTAGCAGCATATGAGAGTTTCTTTAATGGAGGTGGAAAGTTAGTAGGAGGTGCAGTCGCAATTTGGACCGAGGCATGTATCTGCCTTGACTGGTTCTCACGCCTAGCTTCCGCTCGTTTCAGGTATGCAAGACGGGTCTCGCATTTGTGAAAGTTAGCAGGGTGGTTCTGGTCACAATTACAGCAGCGTGCAGGTTCAGTGCGGTCTTTTTTAGGACATTCTCTCGTCGCATGAGGTTCCGTACATTTAACACACCTAGCGGGCATATTGCAGTTCCTCGAGGCGTGTCCGAAGCTTTGACATCTGTAGCATTGAGTGCCAGCAGTCTTTTTGGGCATGAACTTTTGAATAGTAACCACGCAATTAAATAAATATTTTATGTTGCGAAACTTTGTTATGTCCGTTCCAGCAGGAAGCACTATTAAAAAAGGTGGGCAAGTCAATGTACTCACTGTTTGGGTCTTCATTTGTGAGACTGATGCTCCTGGAAATCCTAGTTTATCGAGCTCGGCAGATAGCTGTTCTTGAACGTAGGATGGCAATCCTTTTATCACCATTTTGGGAACTTTTTCGTCTTTGCGAGTGTAAGTTAAAAACGCTGCGTTTTCATTTCGGAGACCTTCACAAGTTGATGAGCATCTGTTGAGTGGCAACTTACTGCAACTTTATTGTTAGCTCTATACTGAAGGTGAAACTTGTTGGTGTAACGGCCAATGAGGTTTTTAATTGTTTCATGTGTCCAATCTTTCTGTATCTTCAATATTAGGGGTGCAATATGTCCTTTTTTCTTCACTCCTGTAGAGGCATCTCTGTAGTGGTTATTCGTTGATGATTCACCCTTTTCGTCCACAGTAAGATCATTGAACTTATTGTGCAGAGGTAATCTACGCGCTTCATCAAACTTTTCAGAGTTTCTCGAGACTGCGGCACGTTTGGCGAACTGCCATGGGCCAGAGATGTCTTCACCAGGTCTTTTGGAGGTGAGATTGCCGGTGGATTCCGACCTCACTAGAAATTTATCCATTTTGGTGAGACCACAATATCGAAAAAGTATCGATACGATAGCATGGCATCACTAGGGATGGTGAGCAACTAACTTGGTGGGGTTAAGGTAACTACGAGTGCGTGCGAACAGGACGCCCGACGCACACGGAATGAACTTGTTACTTGTTAATACTAGGTTGGTACTAAGTATTGAAATCACAATAAATATGGTTCCTTTTTTACCAAATAAAGAACAAAACAATATGATTAAAAATTTAATATTTAATGTAATAACTTATTTTGTTCGAATCGATTGGTTGAAATTATTTATCTTTTAAGATTAGCTGGGCAACAAATATTTATTTTCTTATTTTTGTTGTATAAGTAGTATTATTATGTAGGTAAAATACTTATAAAAAATTTGCTGGTTAAAAAAGGTGGGTTAAAAAAAAGTGATGCATAAGCATCACATTTTTTTTTTACTGTCAAAAAAACATTCTTTGCTTGGAGGTCTGAATCATGTGCTGAATGTATGGTTACAGTTTGTGCGTCGACGTCCCTGCCACCCTGCATACTTTTGCTAGATTTAATACAGATTAAGAAGTTGTTATCCGAACATCTAGCCTTACTGAAATGTTTTTCAGTAATGCTAGAATTATTTAATACATCGATTCCTAAAGACATACAATATTAATTCATTCCTATATTTATATGCAGTGGACAAGGCATATATTCTATCCTTCAAAGGTTCTTCGGAATTATGTTTGAGTCCCAAAGATTTAAATCTTTAGATTTGCCCTCACCGTAAGTATACATTTTTATACCCCATGGAACGATAATAGTGACCATCTCTTGACATGGTCGGGTGGATCTAACGGTTTAAATCGTTCTTAAGGTCCAAATTTAAGTAAGTCGAGTAAAACTTATCCTACATTGACTATGTTTTCGTCGGATTATGCTAGTAGGTCGAGAACAAATGTATTGAAACATACGACAGTTTTGTTTTAATAAACTCATCAATTTCAGAGCGAGTAGTAGGTGATTCCTCGTTGTTTAATATCTGCCTAGCCTTTTCCCGGCTTTGTTACTATCTGCTTCAAGTCTTACCAGATTCAGCGAAATACCAGTATTTTACATGCAATCTGCCTATCTAACCTACAGAACCCAGATATTTGGTAGCACGATACTCATTAATAAATTAATAAGAAGTAGTTAATCAAGTGTCGATTTACACTTGATTAACTAGGAAGCGTATTTGGTTCTCAATATATATCGCTAACGGCCGAATTCTTAAATTAAATCTTCCATAAGACGCGTAAAGTACCTAATAATATATTATAAGAACGCTTTAAAATTAGGTAACGTTTAATAATTCATAAAATAGACGTAGATCCACTTAACTTAAAATAAATCATCTTCAACTTGATAAAAGTTTTACAAATGTTGTTGTTACGTCATATCACAACAATAAAATTCAGGAAAGCTATCGATCTCTTCCTCAAGTCCATTCACATCAAAAGCATTGCTATATCAAATGTAAAATCGGCGTTTTACCTAGAAACGCGTCAGTATGATTTGGTATGTGACAAGTATTCAGTATCCTGCCATCGAACGCCAACAGCCTTTGACATGAACGCTTCTAGCAATGTAGAAATCTCTGTACTGACATCGATCGGTGCGGATGCTTTTGACTTGCACTTATTAATGGATAGGGACATGATCTGCAGTTTATCGTCGTGAACATTTAGCTTAATTTCTATAATCTTATTTATGTTGGGCATAATTATGTAGATGAATATGACCCCAGCGAATACTGTGGGAAATGGGCTTGTCTAAATAGTAAATAACACTAACCGTAATGATGGCTCATTACCATCATCGCCATCATCATTATCATTATTCTCTTTCCCTTATCCTAATTCATTTGGAGTCGGCACAATATGTTCTTTTTATTTCTATACTTCTCTAATAGTCTCTATCTCTTTCTTTCAAAGAGTCTATCCATCGTTTCTTCGGGTCTTACCTTCCTTACACTTATAGCCCACATTCATACTCAAAGCTCACCTCACGACATTTTTCTTATTCCTTCGCATCTCGTGCCTATTCCATGATAACCTTTGCATTAAATGTGTAACAAGACAACTCTCAAGTCGTGATTTAGTTTTTTCCAATTTACATAAACATTTTTAAAATTAATATTATTCTAGCATAGTCTTCTGCTAGATACCTATAGACTTGTCTTGAGATAGTGTAATCACACTTGTGACTGTTCTCACAAACGTCGTTGTAGGCACTATCTATGATACTAAGAAATTTTGAAATAAGTATCACATTAATTTGAACGAGATAGACGGTTCCTAGAATCTGTGCCTCGCTTTGTGATAAGGAAATCAGTAACTTTGTTAGTGTCAGATAAGGAGAAGCCTATAACGGCAAAGTTAGAACAGGCATCGGATGTTCAATACCTTGTACTTAAAAACCTGCAAATTTTGGGTCGGACTCGCACACGAAGGTACGTACACACACTCTTCAGTATTTAGCACTAAATTTTTTCTACCCGTTTCTTGAAGGGCAATAGAAAGCAAGGCAAGGCAATAGAAATACACTTTCAATTTCAAGTCGCGATCTGAGTGAAGTATCAATGTCATTTTGTTTTCAAAAATTTTGGTAGACTGTAGGTGTTTATACAAATTAAGACTAAGATGAGAATGCAAACGTTCTTTAAAATACGGGAATTTCAGATCTTCACCAAATAATAATATAAAATTAGATAAAAAATGAATGAGTATCCTAACTAATATTATAAATGCGAAAGTAATTTTGTTTGATTGTCACGCTTTCACGCTAAAACGGCGGAAAGGATTTAATTGAAACTTGTAGATGTAGATCATCACCTGAACAAGAATATGGGCTACTTTTTATCCTGGATCGCAGAAAAAGTCGCGGGCAGCAGCTAGTGCGAAATAAAGGCATAGGTAAGTATCAGCTGCTTACTACCCTGGCCGACATGCTGAAGTTAACTGCGCAAAATTATCTAAATGGGCCCTTTTACATATATAGTGACATAAAGCTTTGGCCAAGCTAGCTGTCACCATTAATGTAATGACGGGTCTTTCTGCTCTACACATTAAGGCTCCTTCAAACAGGCGCGGGTACCATTCGAGTCAAGCCCGTCTGTACGAGCCTTTACAGAAATATCTCTGAACAGAGGCACATATTATGTGAGGTTTTATAAATAGACATAAAAGGCTAATGGAACGTCAATGTTCTTGATTCTTAATTATTGTGGTAGAGTTAATAAATAGAATCTTTGTTGTTCAAGGGAAAGCATTAAGTACTACATATAACAAAAATAACACTAGCTTAACGTTTACAGTCGTAACGACGAAAGAGACCACTAACTATTTCAAAAAACAAAGGAAAGTCGATTTTTTGTTTTACAAGGAGCTGTTGATTACAAGCGTTTCAACAAGAGACTAGCATTTCAGCTTCATCAGAGTGTGTTAAATTATCGAAGGCTAATAAAACACCCAGTTGTTAGCCTTTTAGCGAGAATTTTAAGTTTGATTAGCTGCCAGTCCAAAATTGTGGATGTAAATATAAAGTTGTCCCTAAACTATATTTATATGAATTTATGATTTAAAGTTTATCTAGAATTTCACAGTAGCAGCGCGGAGTCTGGATTTGTGCCCGGTTGATGGCAATTAGCTCGCCCTCTATTACATGGGACTTAAACATAACTGGCGAAATGTGGGTATACTATAGGTATACCTCTGCCTAACCCTTCTGGGATTACAGG
This sequence comes from Dasypolia templi, assembly GCA_963555695.1. Taxonomy (NCBI): domain Eukaryota; kingdom Metazoa; phylum Arthropoda; class Insecta; order Lepidoptera; family Noctuidae; genus Dasypolia; species Dasypolia templi. The sequence continues at coordinate 12,977,444 of OY743158.1, read as the reverse complement.
CGTGATGTTATGTTATGTGATTTTAAGGTTCCAAGTGGCGTGGGAAAAGAGATCCTGGAAGGATTTGGGGGTGGCCTTAGCCCTGCAATGGGACAGTATAGGCTAACAAAAGTAACAAAATAGTTAAATACCTATTAATAATAGAAAGTGAAAAGATTAGATTTCTTTTTATCCCGGTATTTCCACGGGATCGTGACTTATGTTTTCAATAAAATGATAATTTGTTAAACAATAAAAACAATAGAAATATGATTTTATTCCAAGTCACAACTTTTGGGAGATCTTACACAACTGATAACCAAAATGTCCGACATTCAAGACACATCACACACGATAATTGACAATCTTCCAGATGATAGAACAATAATATTATGTTAGACCGACCTTTCAAGCACAGTCTGTATAGTAGCCATTTAATCAACAAATGGGTGTACGAGTATATCTACTTTTAGAAAGATACAAATTACGCCTACAAGTTTTTCAAAGCACGCAATGATCATTAATGTCTATTATATCCTAAGAACATAACTACAAAAGTAACATCATAAAAGTACGCGTTACTACTAAGGAAAGTCCAATTAGGAATAAATGAGATATGACCAACGGCTAAAAGAAATACCTTCATCTTAATGCTCGTGTAAGGTTGTATTTCTTTTTCTTCTTCTAACAAGCTTCATATTTCCTTTTCTAGGTTCTCCCTTTTGACAAATAATATCTGATAATGATCTAGACGATCTTTACAAGTAAAATAAAAATGTACCACTTACAACAACAACATACATAAAAGTATTTGAACCGTACCAAATTCTTTGAACGGTACGAAAGACTTTGAAGGCCATAATTTGCACAAAAGTTTGTTAACATGATAGGCAAAGCAAACCAACTCTGAAGCACTTCTGAGCAAGTAATGAAGTTTCAAAAGTTTGTAATTTTGTGCACGCACGTGTACCTAAATTTAACGTAACGAGGTCTTTGACTCACATTCATACTAAAGATTACCGGTAAGAAGCTTCATGGTCGAAGAGTAGTCGAAATTACTTACAATGTGCTATGATAGGTTGCGAGTTTAAAATAACGAGCAAAAATATATTTATAGAAAACTATAATCATAATAATAACACCAGCCAATTATTGTATCAATGAAGGGCAAATGCCCCTTCTCTTAAAGAGAAAACATGAGTATTGATTACCACTCTTGCTCAAGATGAGTTGGTAATGTCAGACCACGAGTCCAGGTTTCCTCACGATGTTTTTGTCAACGATGTCAGTAATGTCCATGGATAAACTCAAAAGTGAATTTAGCAAAAGATTCGTCATGTCAACTATAACTTCACGTCAGCTTTGTACTCACAATTTAAAAGATTCTATGTTCTATCAAGTACTTACAAAAAAACTAGCCAATCGTGATTTAATAAACGCTCACCTAACTACTACAATGAAACTTTTTAGAAGGCTTATGCCAAGACTAAGTTCACGTCAGCATTGCAGTCACAAATTAACAGCTTTTAATATCAATGAAGTTCTGAACAAGAATTTCCCACTCAATCTAGGCTAACACGAAAAACGTATCTAATGATTTGTAAACTATTATATTTACCGTATTTATGTATTTTTGCTTTTATGCGGATGTAATCATTCAATTTTCATGTGTAATTTTTGTAAATTTTAGCTTTCTACGTCTTCTTTGTTTCTAATAATAATAATTTTGCTGTGTACTGATAGGGTCTACAACGGATCTTAGCTGTAAGCCTTTTGGAAAAATTGTATTTACCTTGTGGAATGCAAATAAATAAATGAAATGAAATTAAATGAAACACTAGTTTTCCAATCTGCAAATCGTTGTAACGCATGTTGGTTCTGGCAGAACAAGCCATAAGCTTACGCTCGAGGCATTCAGGAATTTCGATGTTTCAAAATCCCTCGCCAATCCATCACTCCACTGTGGCATTGTTTGTTAACCAATTGATCTGTGAGGAAGCCGTTACCGTAAGATGTGGATTTCTGATAGGCCCGGCCCATATTACCATCATATCTAGCTTCATTTAGAATCATATAATAACTTAAGAAAAAAAGTGGCCGAAATTTTAATTTTAAAATTAACATCAATTATCATTTCAAGATTATTTTAACTCTGTGATGTACTGTTAGGGACAGTGATTGGTTACTCCTTAATACATTATTATCCTAACTATCCTTTCTAACTAAACCAAACGGATTTAGATGGAATTTGGCACGTCATAGGTAGACTATGACCTGGGTAAGGAGGTCGCGGGCATCCGCTAGTAGGCAGTAAGTAGGTATCTATTATTAAAGTGTATTTTTTTTTAAACTTTGTTTTCTTTAAGTGGTGAAAAAATTAACAATTAGACTATTTACGTATCAGGTAGTGTTTGATGTTTTCATGTTTGGTAGTGACTTTTGAAGTCACATGAAAGTGTATAAAAAGAATAAAATGTTGAAACTATGTCGCCCAAACTAACATGTGAAATAATTAAAAAAAGTATCTTTATTATTCACGCTACCCTGTAAATATATATTAAATGAGGTGCTTCACAACCTAATTTAGAGTTACTCCTTTAGAAGTAACATCGATCGTACTTGGCTACTAAAAATTTGGTAACGAGCTACCATACTCGTGCTGAAATTCAACCTAATGAAATATGAGGTGAAACTCAAAGTAACTCATTTGTTCAGTACTAACCCCACAGGTTCTACATTAAGTTCAACTGTATCATCGAAGATTTTAATCGCATTTTTTTACAATGCACACTTGATTTTCCAATTCACTTTAGACATTGGCAGAATAGTCAACATCGGCTTTGCTTACCTTAATATAATATATAATAGAAAATAGGTCATTTGTTTTTAATTTTCATCTTTCCCAAATCCTAAATCTGGACAATCTGACTCAATGTTAATAAAACACAAAAAAAATGCTTATGGTTGAAAAACCAGTATAATCTCTTAAAATGGCTAGCTCCATCCATGCAAAAAAGGACAATTGGGGTCAACTTATTTTTAAAAGTTTTCTTTGCCAAAAACACAGATTTTTCTTTACTGGAAGTATTAATGTTCGACATTTAAAGAGTATAATTAAGCCCGTTTTGGCAACGCTCAGTTCGTCGGACCGTCAGAGATTTTGGAATGTAACGTTTTTTTGGTTTCGCACGGTTTGTGCAGCCTGCAGTTTTGTTAGAGTATACGAGCATATCAGTGCCAATTTCACCAATGAAACTTAACGCGATCAGCACTTCTATTAAGCGTTCAAGAGCTGTTAGTGTCATTATTCCACAGAAAGTAATGACACTGACAGCTCTCAAACGTAGTTTATGTGCTGATCACGTTCAGTGTCATTAGTAATAATGCCCTAAATTTAGCCCTAAGGCACCTTTTACTTATATTATGCTCAGAACGTTTCTGACCATATTACTAAAACATATTGATTTTTGCAGTTTTAATAACGACCAAGAAGACGTAAGCTGTCAGGTTATTAAGTAGCTGAAAGTTTAGAAGGCAAGACAAGGACGAGCACTAAGTAGCATTTATAAAAAGCGATGCACCCTATTGTAACTCGGGCGACTGATTAAAAACTCAGAAAAAAAAACGTTGAGGCCGGGCTACAACATTTTATACATTCACATAAATATATGTATAAATTCAAAAGACAATAAACTCGTAAAAAATCAAGCATATTAAGTAGTGTCCCAAAATTCCTTAAAAGGGTTACCAATCATTTGGCATTAAAAACAACACCATCTGAACACGAAAACCGTATAAAAGATCCCTAGAATTGTCGCTTTGCAGATTGCGACAAAATTTAAGTGTAATGAATTCATAGAACCAATTCCGTGCAATCGCCACTTCAAGAGAAAAATTACCCATTGTAAAAATCGATGAAAACCTAATTAGTTTTGCAAACGTGTTAAAATTCTGCTACACCCGCACCCATTAGTTATAACGTCAGTTCTTAGAAAGTGCTTGAAATTGCTTGTAAAATCGCTTAAACAGGCATTTGCACCCTTTTTCGAAGAAAACTCGTGAATTCCACAGTGCGAACTTTATTTCTAGGGTGGCTAAATCTTTAGTAAAATATTCATTATTTGTAGCTAAAGTAGGTATAAAGGAAAATTTATAATTGTTGTTACCCTGAATTTTCTATAATTTTTCAAACGATTTTATAATTATGATGAATTTTTAAGAAAATGTTGAAGGCTCTCTGAATTTCAGAGCGGAATTTTGTACGCAGGAATCATGCTTGGTAGATTAATTTGTATATTTTGTGTTCAAATTATTGAAATCTTGTTTTAGATAGGGACAACAAAAGCTGTAAAAATACCAATAAAATCAAATATGTTCAATTTCAGAAGCTGATAAAATATTTTCAAGATTATGAACTATTTGCTAGTAGTTAGTAAGCTCATATTAAAATACCTTACCTGATAAATCCAGAAAAATTAAACTGAAGTCACTTCATAAGGTAAAACTTTCCCGTTTATAATAATTCTCACTTTAACAGTAAACCACACTTAGCACTTCACTTAAACTATTAGCCGAACAAAGTTTATAAGTACACAAAGTTCGTCACAAACTTTTACAAGCAACCCTTGTTATGTGTCATAAATCTCATCACTTTCTGGTATTCCGTACTTTACGACCCGCGACGTCACATTTCGTTGCACTCGACGTACGTCATCCGTCAAATAACGCAACAGCACGTCTGACTCGCACGACACCTTGCGGGAAACTAACTAACGAACACAGCATCGCCGGGGTGAGCGTTTCAATGTGTGAGTGAAAGTCCGTAAACAGTATACACACAGCTTATATTGATGTGTGAGTGATCCTAGACTAGCGTCAGTGATTTGAGTCCCGGACTCCCGGCTCCCGGTACAATTTTGTCTCTGTGTGCGCAACCGATCACCTACGAACGTATCTGTGTGTGTGCACAGTACAGCCGGGAAAAACGGACTGTGCCACACGGCGCATGCCCAAAGAGGTCCGAAAAATAAAATTGTGTTTCGCGCTATTTAAATACTGATGCGAGCGACAGATTATAAACAAGTGTGCACAAAGGGGTAATTTAACTGAATTGGGGTTTTCATTAAATTCGTTTTTAAATTCCCAAATTTTTATTTGATTTTTGATATTTTTCCGCTTTGGTAAGCATTGAAATGCGTTACTATATATAGATTCGCGCGCGAACCTGTTGTTGGCAGGAATATTTATAAGTTGTGTACATTGTATGTACATTTTAATGAAAAGCCGAAGTTTGATGTGGTTAGTGACAACATGGTCTAATCTTACGAACACGTAAGGATCTTTGACTAAATTAGCATAAACATAATCAGTCTATATCGTTCCCACGCGGGGACACAGGCCCCTGCTCTGTGCGAGGGAGTGGGCAGTAATCCGACACGCGGGCCCGGTACGGGTTGGTAGATGTCACAAGTCTTCGAATTTATGGTTCTAGGGCATGCCGGAAACCTGCGATGAAACCCTACACCGTTTTTTTCACTTAAACGCGAAATAAGAAGAGAGCAGAAGAACAGTCATGATGAAATTATTTACACAAAGTAAAGCGCCTGCTGGGTGCAAACTCACGACCTACAACTCGTAAGTCGGGGCAGTTACCACTGGGCCACAACTGCTCTCTGTCTCTGCTCTTTACTAAATTAATCATTTAAAAATAATTTTCCTGTTGTACAACGTGTTTTTTGGTATCGAATAACATAACTCTAGGGTATTAATGAGACCATGTCAAAAAATCAACTGGCATTTGAATTATTTTTCAACAATTTATTTTTTTACCATTCAATCACAAAATACTAACACTAGACTCTAGATGTGTACGCATCTAAGTTACAAAACATAAAGCTAAGAAAATACGACGTTGTAATTTTTCACATTTTACCATAATCGTGTGAATTTTGTATGAAAAATTTAAATGAAAAAAAAAGACATAATGCCAGTTGATTCTCTGACATGGTGTTATTAATTCCCCAGAGTTATGGGATATCAAAAAGAGAATGTCTAATAAGTTTTTATTTACTAGATAATATTTATGATGTTAATGTTTGTTTTCGGGCCACTACAGCAGGACAACACTTTTTTTTTAAATATGTCACTATAGACATAGACCATGCTGTCATATTCCATGTTTTGTATGCCACAGACCTACATTTAGTGCCAATTTCATCAATGAAACTGAACGCGATCAGCACAATATCTAAAACGCGTTCAAGAGCTGTCAGCGTCAATATTCCACAGAAAAGAAAGAAAGCATATTGTTTATTTGGACAGCCATCATGAAACACAGAATACAAATAACAAAATAAAAAGTGAAAATAACCACAACAATAGTGTGTGCCTCACGACTACGCCAAAAAGGTTTATATCAGCATTAACACCAGACAGATGCTGTCTGACGCTGATTTAATAATAATAAAATAATGACACTGACAGCTCTTAAACGTAGTCTAAGTGCTGATCGCTTTCAGTTTAATTGTTGAAATCCGCCCTAAATAACCAAGCTTTACAATCTTTCCTTGCCCTTATCCTAATTTATCCGCAGCATGCGTAGCATTACCACCATAGAAACGAATTTTGTCGACGCGAGAATAGACATAATGACCGATGAACAAAACAAATATGTCATTTTGTCTATTCTCCAGTCGACAAAAGTTGGTAATGCTACGCTTACAATCATCTTTCACACAATCCATCACGAAGCTTTCATTAGTAAATACGTTTTCAATCTCATTATTTTCCCCACAAATTATAATAATATTGCTTCGATTACCCACTATTATTTGTTCATTAAAACAGTGGGAGGCGTTCCGTGAACGTGATCTGTAGGATACAATGATAATTCATGTTATTACGACGTATCAAACTATACGATAAATAAATGAGGAAAACGAACAGATTCACGAAACAACTAAAGGTCACTGTGATAGAGGCAGTAATGTAACATCACTCTTATATTTCCGAAATTGGTAGATAGAGATGTAAACATTTTGCTACAGTCCGGTTATCGAGAGAATGCGTTACTGACACATCAGTGCGATAGATTCTAGTAACTCATAAGGATCAATTTCGCAAAACACGTATTCGATTGTATGAAACTGACAGGTGTAAGAACGCATTTTCTCGTCGACCGCACTGTAGTTATGATAGAATGCACGTTGTAAGAAACTGGGCACAAATCGATCAGTGGTGACACTTTGACCTTGAGCTGGCATGGCATAATACGTAGTTTCAATTGAATATGAGGCCAGCTTGTACTAGTTTTGTTGCCACTGACATGCGGCCTACTGTACTGACACTTTCCTTTCGGAATAACCAAAAATATAACATTACTTTGCTTAACCTACTAATCGATTTGAAGACCTGAGCTAAGAACTAACCTACTAATGAATCCGTACAATTAAAGAAATGTTAGAAATCAGCGTTATTTTCTTTTTGTACAAATAAATAACGTTACAATTTATGAATAAGTTATTTTGGTTCTAAGCCATACCGTCTGATTGGTAATTACCATACACATGTATTTAGGGACAAATAGTAGCCTATGTGCATTATCAGAATGCTATCTATCTCCTTGCCAAATTTAATCAAAATCCGTCTAGTGGTTTAGGCCCAAGAAGTTAACATACAGACAGTGGCATTATGAGCTGATATATTCTTCGTTCCAAAGCAAAAATAGCGGACACTGGCCCCGCAGCTGCTCGAATAAAGTGGAACTGGGCTGGCCACATCTGTTGCATGTCGGAGGAGCAATGGGGAAAAACGACCACTCAGCGGATCTCAAAAACCAGGAAACAACTACGTGGCAGGCCCAGAAAGAGATGGCGGGATGAGCTGAAATCCTTCTTAAAAGATTGGCCCACAATTGCAGTATATCGTGAAAAGTGGAAAGACGGAAGACCTTTTACCAGCAATGGGACACCCCAGGCTCATCATAATAATAGACTTCGTCGTCCGAGCTTACTTGTCCTGCCAAAGAAACAAACTGTACCCTAATTGCGTAATACACAATCAATCGGAATCTGAATCGTTTTGAAACAGATTGCTAATCCGTTGCTTCATAAGTTCTATAAAAATTATGTTCAACAATGTGAATAACGCAATGAATGTTGTTGAACTGTCAAAATCAAACAGATTAGTCGTGATCGTTTACGAAAATGTGTTACGCAATTAGGCTGCTGGTTAACTGGCTGAAAATCAGCGCTTTGTTCTTAATATCGTTGTTTGATTGTTACAAAACTAGTCATTTTTCCGCTCTGCAATCGGCATTATGTTTGTTTTATTGTATTGCGTGTATTTTTTCGTAATGAGTGTTTTGTTTGTGCAGAATAATCAATGTTTCTTTATTTATTTTCTTTTCATACTATGCTAAAAAGAATATCATCTATGAAGGAGCACAAATTTTAATAATTTACCATCTATATAAATGATGCCTACGTGCTTGTTCAGAGGTTTTAAATTAAAACAATCAAACATAAATGAAACCACTCACTTACAATCTTACTAGCCTACTAGTTTTTAATAAACCCGTTGAACGTGTAACTAATTTAGGACTCAGGCCATATCTCTGTAACCACAGGCTTGCACCCATACACAAGTATTGATAATCGCTTTCGCCTTGTAAAAGACATGTCAAAAACATTTCGTGTGTAAAACATGACGTATTAAACATTTATTGACATTGTTTCAGTTAAGTATTGTTACGCGTAACTGTTTTGTTCACCTTTTTGGCATTTTTGACAAGTTTTGCTTACAACTACTTTATAAACCTATTTTAGCTTACTGTTTTGCCCCTTTCTGTCAAACTTAATTTTAACTTGACAGAAAGTGACAAAACAGTTCGAAAGCCGATGATTTTTTTTTTAATGAAAAAGGCGTTTGGTCTTTACAACTTATTTTACGTGTAAACGATAAACGAACGACGATCGACATGTAGAATAAATATTTTAGTACCTTTGTGTAAACGCGGGGTGAGAGGCAGGGAGCCATAATCCACCACGCTGGCCCAGGGCGGGTTGGCGGATGAAGACAAAAGAACGAAAAAGAAGTCTTTTGCTTTTGGAACAAGTAACGATTACTTCCTTATCCGATCATTCCATATCAAGGCCCCTCCGTGCCTAGGAAATTACGCGTAGCCGTTGGACCCGACTGTCATTCGTTGTGTTGTTGACAAAAAAGTGAGAGCAACTACAACATTGGTAGCTTACCATGGTTTGGTGGCATCAATTCTACGATTTGGAATTGTATTCTGGGGTTATTGTAGTTTGAGAGAACAAGTGTTTAAGGCAAAAAACGCTGTATAAGGGCAATGTGTGGCCTGAAAATGATAGATAGTAAAGGAACTGACGGCCCTATACGGTGATAAGTATTAGTATTCAATTTTTTTTTTATGACACTACACTTTAGATTTCAAATTGACAATTTGTGTTTGTTGACACTAGAATGCCTGATTTTGATTTTTCGACAATTTTAATTTGACTAACGAGTTATTTTTTTTTTTTCTTTTTAAGGTATTTTACAGGGATCACAAAGTTTGTAAACACCTTATTTATGTACACCTACTTTCTAAGCAAATAAAATATGATTATGATGATAATGGTGTAGTCATAGGTAGTGAGAAAAGTCTGAAAACTAGTCTGAACAAGGTGTTTCGTGTTACCCAGTAACGGGTTTGTGGAGATCAGATATGCAGTCGCTCCATGTAAAATACTGGTATTCAGCTGCATTCGGTTAGACTGTAAGCCAACCCCGACATTCTTGGGAAAAGGGTAAGCAGATTGACTTGCTACCAAAACAATATTCTGTTGAAGATTAAAAATATTGTACTTAATAAACACGTATTGTTCCACTGCAGCGGTAAGGCCTCCCTTTTCTTTTATTCACTCAACTCGATCGTGAGCCATTATGAACCAATCTATTATAATTATAAACGTCAAGTTCGTCTCGCCATCTACGCCTCGGTCTTCCGCGATGCCGCTGGACATTTTCAGGACCCCAAGCCGGTGGTCTTAGCCCACAATGAATCTGACATGCGGCAAACGTGTCCGGCCCAGTCCTATTTGAGGTTAGTTACTTTTTGGGTGACGTCTGCGATTTGTGTCTTGGAGCGCAGTATCGTGTTTGAATCCGTTCAGTAAGTCGAACTGCAAGGATCTATTGTTCGCTGGCAAACCTCGAGCCTAGTCCTCTGCTGAACTGGCAAAGACTAGGTTTGAGAATTACATGTCTATTAATTTGCGTTTATGGCAAATTGGAAGATCTCCTTTCATCGACCAAATAGCTCTTCCAGGCTTTTTCGGTGCGGCTAGTATTGTCCAGTAGATATAATTAATTAAAGCGTGAATAAAATTGTTTCCTAGTGTTTACGAAACATGGCCAGCCAATTCGGTCTCAAACTGGTATAATATTTACTTTTGGCCTGAAACAAATTAATTTTTAAACGGAATAATGAAACGAAAACAACACATGAATTTTTTTTTTGAGATTTGATTGATTTACAACGCATTGTTTTTAATAGTGTGATGTTTTAATTTATTCATTTTGTTATTTCTGAGTAATAAATAACTATTACATTTTTTTTTATGACTGTGTTATTTCGATGGTTCACCGGAATGGAATTTGATTGTCATCGCCTATATGCACAAACTATACCAAGTGCAACAGGCTGGCCATATTAGGCAAAAGTAGGTAGGCCGCCCTCAGGCTAAGTGGAGCGGCTATCTTTGCAGGGTTTTGACTGATGTGCGATTGGACAGGCGTATGTCCAGCAGTGGACTGCTGTAGCTGATAATGATGATGATCCCAACTGGTTAGCCGGTATAAATATACAAATGAAGAGAATTTAAAACCAGTACAATGCAAAACCATAGCAATGCTGCTATCTAGTGGTTTTAAAAACGAGTGAGTATTTATTAGACAATTTATATAGGTAAGTAGGTATTCGTATCAGGTGGTGCTCTATAGTTTCTGCCTACCCCCATGGGAAGAATGAAAAATGTATGTATGTTAGTATTTGTAATAAGTAATACGAGCTAGTCTCCGCAACTCCACGTCAATGCGCGTATGTTGCGTGTAACATATATTTATAAAAACATTATTTATGTAACTAATATTTTTTGTAACAGTATAATTTAAAGAGTGTATTTAAATAGTGTGAGTAAGAGTGTTCATGGAGTTTCTTACCCGTTCTTCTCCATACGTACCTACTACGCTTTGGAATGGGCAGCTTTGCTGTTGTCTATTTCTTTCAAACATCCTTTTAATCCAACGCTTTCTATGTTTGTCATAGATTTACCTAAACCTTTTTTTGGAACCAAACGTTGATTTTGACAGCAACAAAGCGAACGTATGTGGAATATTGTATTGTCACGAGATTTTATACTGCAAACGATGTCTACTAAAAAGAAAATGCCTTTTTCACCTCAGCAGTTCAAAAAAGCAGGTTTTGATGTTTAAAGACAGTGCGCGAAATTCGTTTATGCTGCGTAAAAAACAAAGCATTTTTTTTTTTTTGTAATGGCTAGAACAGTGCTCGGTCTACTATTAACTTCAATTTTCAAAATCAATACCCAGTAGGCCCAAACAAGAAACAACCATAACCATTTTTTTTTTGTGTATGGCATCTCGCAGGTCAACCTGTAACATTGTCGTCTGCTTAAGCGGACTTGCCTGTGGTGCCCTAATAAATAAAGGCATCCAGCCAGGACTCAAACTTAATTACTAACTAAAACTAAGCGACAACGCTAAGGGCACCCCCTGAGGGGTACGGACCTCGGCTTAGGGCGTCGCTGGAAGAGGGCAGCAAGGGACTAGCTGGATCAGGATTTGAGTGATTTAGGGACTGATTTAAAGCTACTGGCTCAGCGGCGCAGGCTGGCTCGATCAAGGGTCGGGAGGGGCGTGGATTTGGGCGCCGCGGCGGGCCTCGGCGGCGAGGACGGTAGGAGGCGATCGGGTTTTGCGCTTGTGTAGCGTGCTGGTGGCCTTACTACTCTCCTGAAGGAGGGTAGTGGCGTCGTCGGGGGCGATTAGGGTATGCCTTGGTCGGCGAATACTGCTTATGCGGGAGGGAGTATAGCGGGCGGCCGCTGAAATGAGGGGATTTGGGTGTTTTATACCACAGTCGAAGAAACGCTTGAAAAAGCGTCTCATGAACTTGTTTATGGTTGGCATTTTAAGGTCGACGTGGAGATTTATATTACGGACATAGAAAGGGGCACCCGTAACCTTTCTGAGGAAACGGTTTTGGAGGGTCTGCATCTTATGGAGATGACGTGGGTGAGCGTGCGCAAATACAACGCGCCCATAAGTCATGATGGGACGGATGACTGCGGTATAGATGCGCAGCTTGCATTTAAGTGACAGTTTAATACGGGCTGTCAGTACAAAGTGGAGCCTGCTAAGAGCGAAGGAGGCACGCGCGCGAACCGCCTGACTCTTATCGGGGTTGACCTCGATTCTCCATTTCCGGAACCAAGCGCCTAAGACGTTTGCGGAGGTTTGGAGTGTACGAGCTATAGCATTGGGACAATGACCGATATAAGAGAGCCAACGGAGCCTTTTTACTCTGTGGGATATCGCTGGTAAACAGCGTGAAGACAAGAGGAGATATAACGCAACCCTGAGGGACCCCGGCGCGAATAGGGTGAGGGGACGAGAGTGCACCCTCGATGCGATAGCGGAAGGTGCGATTCGACAAAAATTCTCGTAAGATGAGCACGAGACGATCTGGCTCTCCTAGTTGTTAAAGCTTGTGTAACAAGCCGTTGTGCCAGACTTTGTCGAAGGCTTTCGCTATGTCGAAGAATAGCACACACGTCGTCGCGTTACGCTGCAGACCAGCGCACAAGTGCTCTACAATACGGTGGACCTGGTGGATACTCGAGTGTTGGGGACGGAAACCAAACTGCTCGTTGGGAATGAGGCTCTTTGCTTCAGCGTAGTCTTTGAGACGCTTATAAATAAGCCTCTCGTAGATTTTGCCGAGAACATTGAGTAAGCTGATGGGGCGGTAGCTGGAGGGCTAAGACTTTGGCTTGCCTGGCTTTGGGATACTAATGACGGTTGCTTCTTTCCACCCTTGTGGGAAGATGTTGTTGCTTAAGGCGCCAGTGAAGATGGCGGTCATAAGCATTATTAGAGGGGCAGGTAGGAGTTTGTATACCTTATTGGTAATACCGTCCGAACCGGGGGCTTTACGCGCGTGGAGCCCTTTAATGATGTCGTGCACTTCGTCTGGAGTGACGGGAGGCAGAGGTTCATCAGGGTCTTCGACGGGTGGTAGGGAGGCTCTACGTTTGACTTCAGCGTCGACCTTGTTCAGGTGAGCTTGGTCAACTGGTTGAGAGCTGGGAGAACATTGGGACTCTAGGCTGTCAGCAAGGCATTCGGCCTTGTCGGTGCTGCCGAAAGCGACTTTCTTGTCGGGGCGGATGAGGGGAGGCATAGATACCTCCTCGGAGGAACGCAATTTCCTCTGAAGGTGCCAGAAGGCTTTGTGAGTGGGCTCGAGTTCACTGAGCATATTGTTCCAACCCTCTGAACGAACTTCCCCTATGCGTTTCTTTACAGCACGCTGTAAATGGCGCATGTGGGCTTTGTTCGCGTCACAAGGGAAGGAGTCGTAGGCACGAATAGAAGCATTCTTCTCGGTTATCAAGTCACCTACGTCAGTAGGTAGTTTCCAGCGATGGTCTTCCATCACCGGAACTTCCCGTGAACAATCCGTCAAAACGGATCACGGAAACGATTGAACGTGCTCAGTAAACGAGTCGATTGCGGCCGTCGTGTCGGCAACTGACACTATGTGATCGGGGATGGTGTCCAAGTGAGGCGACGTGATGGATTTCAGTCTTTCGCTTCCTTTCCTCCAGTCGGTTATCATCTGGGTCTGTGGTGGGCGGTTGGGATCGTTTGGGCCAGAGTAGGGGGCGAGATGCATGACTTCTGGGCGGTGGTCAGAGTTAAGCTCGTGGAACGTCTCTATCGATTAAAAAAGGAGGTTCACATTCTTGAGCAGCGCTACATCGAGTATATCAGGAAGATGGTTGGGATTTCCGGGGAAATGAGTCGGACTCGACTGGAGCGATGACGTCGAAGTTAAGGGATTCGCCTATCTTTAAAATGATCCGACCTCTGGTAGAAGTCGTGCTACTGTTCCACGCCGCGTGTTTGGCATTAAGATCCCCCGCCAAGATGACGGAGTCACTCATACCGAAGAGGGCAGTGAAGTCCTTTTGGAGAGATATGGGATCCTCCGGACCATTGTCTGGTGGGATATAGGCGGAGATGATGGTGATCGTTTGGTGACCGATCATGCCGAGCCGACAGATGAGAGAAGAGAGGAGGTGGGTCTATAGGGATGCAGTACAAAGTTTTCCTAAAGTAGATCAGGGTGCCACCCTTGTGGCATCGAGACCTGTCATTGCGAACTAGTTTATAGTTGGCAATATTCGGGTTGCGGTGATGAGGCTTTAAGAAGTTTTCCTGTATGAGGAGGATGTCAAGCTGGTGGTCGCGGAGGAAAGCGGCGATAACCATATTTCGATTGTAACTAAAATTGTGATTCTCTGAAAAAAAAAGTGTTACCGTAAAATTGCAAATCATCTGTGGGATGATGACTTCAATTAAAAATGTTCTTAAAAATAATGTAATTGCATAAAAGGCATAGTAAACATGAGATAATCGAAAAAATCCGTTAAATCGATGTAAAAATGAAGAAGAAACACGCTTTCAAAGTTTTTGGAGGGGATTATTCCTGTCCTTGTCGCGCGGTACGGACAATGTGCGGCGCTAGTATGAAGTCACGTAGTCGTGACGTCACTACGATAGTGCTTTCCTAGTCTAACACTAACTTTAAAACGTTTATAACTTGGCAGTTTTTTAAGCTTTTATACTTTTTGTATTACTATTTTCAAATTTTTCGTCATTGGTGTTGTTTTCATGGTTTTGAAGGGTGAGGGTGCTGAAGCCGTGTTAAAAAAGTGTTATAATGATAAGCAAATATTCAGTTGGGGCATCTGAGTTCCTTTTGATGACCTTTTACACCAAACCCAAGGTGAATAGAATAGAATTATTTCCAAAGAATTTGGAGAATTATTTATCATAGAATAGAAGAATTTAGGTATTACAAATCAGACGTTAGAATTAATTTTAGAGTCATGGTACTTACATTCTATTCTGCCTTTAAAGCATGCAAAATTATTATGAGCTATACAAATATATAAAAAATTACTAACTTACGAGTTTTACAACTAAATAAACTTTTATTATAGTAAATTATTGGCAAAGAAATCGGCTACAGAATAATACATACCTAACATTTATCTAATAGTAATTCTATAGTTCTTTTAATATTCTAAATGGTTGTTCTTTTTCGTAGTACTCGCAACCGGTGTGCGTGTATGACCAGATGTGTGAACGTAATTGAGGCAAAAGGAATATGTAAGGATCGTATTCAGTGGCGTTCTGCAGTTTCTGCCTACCCCTATGGGAAGAAGGCGTGAGTTTATGTATGTATGTTCTTTAATACTGTTAGATA
This sequence comes from Dasypolia templi, assembly GCA_963555695.1. NCBI lineage: Eukaryota > Metazoa > Arthropoda > Insecta > Lepidoptera > Noctuidae > Dasypolia > Dasypolia templi. The sequence continues at coordinate 12,961,879 of OY743158.1, read as the reverse complement.
TTTTAGGTGAGTCAAGACTTTGTTTTTAAAACATTGTAGAACGATCGCTATCTGCTTCCAACTTTGAGCTTCAAATAACCAAACGAGAAGAATCTTTTCAACAAAAGAAACAAATGAGGTCAGTCAGAAAACTAAACTTATAATAACTGTTGTTAAATAATAAAATGCTGACTTGAAAGTACTAGGGCCTCATGACGACAGAGAAAATGAAAACTCTTAAACTGGAGCAAAGTTATACACAGCTCTCCTTGTAACTCGAGGGCAGATAATACATTGGACTTTTGGGAATGCTTTAATAACGAAGTGTGTAACATTATAGAATCGAATCCCGATACATCATCATCAATATCAGCATCGTTATCTGTGGGAAACGTTGTGAGTAGTGTATTTGTTACCTCTATTATTGAGTTCTAACCTATGTTTACTTACTAATACACTGCTGTTTGTTGTCCCTAAGTTTAGCAGAGGTGTACCCTAGCACAACCACATTTCGCCATTATGAAATATGTTTTAAATATTGTTTCTACTGAAAACAGGAAATAGGCATGGAAGTCTACTTCAGGCAGTGAGTGATTTGGAAAACATTTAAATAAATTATCATGAATTTTAATGCCGTTTTTTTTAAGCAATAGCTTAGCTTGTAGGAAAAGGCATTCTATGGCGCTTTATTCGTCAATAAACTAAAAACGCGCGATACAAGAAAACACAAAAAACTTCATTCCTTTGAAAATAACAAAACCCTTGTGTTTTAATAGGGTACTGTTTTGCTAGGAAAACTATCACGTAACTAATTACTAAATGTTTTCTATCTCGTAAAAATCCCGGTACGAATTCTCAGAATTCGACTAAAAAGTTTACTTAAAATACACACATATACCTTATCTACATAAATTTGTATACTTTTTCTATTTTAGACAGAAATTCCAAAACGATAGTTTGTAGTTTCTGTCTGTGAAGCATAATTAAGAAAGGGGTCATCATTTCAGCCAAAAGACGCCCACTGTTGAACATCGGCCTCGCCCCAAACATCAAATGGGACTTCTCGCACCCATAGGATTTTTGAGGCCTTTATCCCGTCATCGGTCCACCTTGTGGGAGGCCTTCCAACGGTAAGTGTTCCGGTACCAATGAATGAAGTATTTTTGACAGGTATAATAACCAGCACTTCGCCCGCGACTTTGTCCTTGTAGATTTCGTATTTTCCCCTACAAAGATCAACATGAGTGATCTTTTTTATTTATTAAGAAAAGTAGGGTTTTTTTTTTGTTTGTGGGTATTTTTTTTGTTTATTATCTCAAAAATTAAGATTTTTATTTCTTAAAAAGGAAATCATTCCCCGTTTTCACCCCTTTGAAGGACGAACTTCCAAAAACGCATTAGTGGTTTTGCCTACTGTCACCCCCACAGGTTTTGATAAATGGTTTTGTGTGTTTCCATAACTTGACTCAAACATTGTAACCTTCGAGGTAATCAAGCCCCGCAGTAAAATCTTCCCCGATAAAATTAACTACCCTTTTTCACGCTGATTAGATATAGAATAGATTGTTGATTGAAAAACCCTGATACACATAATCCTTTATTTTTAGTCTTATGTATGAAAACTGAGTTTCAATTTGATCGGAACTAGCGTACTAATTTTTACAACCCATTATGACCCTCTAGTAGAGGTAGTTAAGAAAAACAATAAACACAAACTTAATAATTTACTAAGGTAAGTATTAGTATTAGTATTAAGCCAAGTTTCAAGTTTATTGACGCAAGGTAAAATTATGTACACAAACCAAAATCCCCCATTTTCACCCCCTTGAAGGTCGAATTTTCTAAAACCCATTCTTAGTGCTCCCCTACATTATAAAAGAAAGTAATGTACAATATTAAATGTTAATTAAGTGTCGGCTGTGCGCTGATATGTCAGTCAGTCAGTTTCTACTTTAGTATAGTATGGATGTTTCAAACATCTAGTCATACAAGCGCGCCGGTTGCGGGAACTACCGCATAATCAGCCAATAACGTTCCCACTGCCGGGACACAGGCCTCCTTTCTATGAGAGGGAGTAGGACATCATCCACCACGCGGGCCTAGTGTGTGTAACCCGGTTTGTGTAGTTTACAGATATTTTTGAAACAAGATGCTGATGGTTTCAATATAGTATAATACTACTTACCACCGTGCTAAAGTAAATTTATAGGGTTATGCTGTAAGGGAAAGATTCAATTAAACCAGTACCTTCTTAAACAAATACAAAAGTTATTGTAAATACACATAAATGAAATGACAAAACATCAGTTGTGGCAAGCCACTAACCAAACCCTTCCTACACACTTAGGTGTTCACTCCGACAAAACTGGTTCTCCGTTTCCAGTTGTATCGGGGCTTTCACCTGTAATGAGACTAAAACAATAACTCAGAATCTCTTTAGCGAGTCCGTGAGATGAACTTCTTGCTCATTGAATCAGTATCGACCTATTATGGTTGTGCTCATAAAGAGAACGTAACGTTTATACAAAGCGACACGAGCCACAATAATCTATTACAACAAGTCTTACCACCTAATTCTTATAAAAAGCCTAACTCTCTCATACCTCAAATCATGACAATTCAGTTGAACTCAGTGTTCTCTCAGTATATTCCTTTTTAATGACGGGAATAAGACCATTGACTTCGAACACAGGATAACGTGTTCACACGCATAAACGCGGCCTACGTGCATAAAAGTTGACACTATCGGTACCTGAAGTGACGAGCTTCAATCATTTACCATTTTAGAGGTCACTTGTTAATAAAAGATAATGCGTATACCATCAAATGGAATGAATTTCATTCATTTTTGTTAGTTTGTTTGGCATCTCGCAGGTCAACCTATTGGGTTGTCGTCTGCTTAAGCGGACTTGCCTGTGGTTGCCCTAATAAATTAAGGCCTCCAGCCAGTACTTAAACTTAAATGCTAACTAGTTTCTAGTTAAGTTTCTAGTTAAGCGACTACACGCTAAGGACACCCATTGTGGGGTACGAACCTCGGCTTAGGGCATCGCTGGAAGAGGGCAGCAAATGACTAGCTGGATCAGGATTGGTGTTATTTTGGGACGAATTTAAAGCTACAGGCTCAGCGACGCGGGCTGGCTCGAGCAAGCGTCGGGAGGGGCGTGGATTTGGACGTCACGGCGGGCCTCGACGGCGAGGTCGGTAGGACGGCGATCGGGTTTTGGGCTTAATTAGGGTGCTGGTGGCCTTACTACTCTCCTGGAAGAGGGTAGTGGCGTCATCGGGGGCGGTCAAGATATCCCTTGGTCGGCGAATACTACTAATGCGGGAGGGAGTATAGCGAGCGGCCGCTGAAATCAGGGGGTTTGAATGTTTGATGCCACAGTCGAAGAAACGCTTAGATAAGCGTTTCATGAACTGGTTTATGGTTGGCATTTTAAGGACGACGTGAAGATCTATGTTTCGGACATAGTAAGGGGCACCCGTAACCTTTCTGAGGAAACGGTTCTGGAGGGTCTGCATCTTATGGAGATGTCGTGGGTGAGCGTGCGCAAATACAACGCAGGCATAGGTCATGATGGGACGGATGACTGCGGTATAGATGCGCAGTTTGCATTTTAACGACAGTTTGCTTCGGGCTGTCAGTATAAACTGGAGTCTACTAAGAGCGAAGGAGGCGCGCGCGCGAACCGCCTTGATATGTTCCTTAAAGGTAAGGTTCTGATCTAGACGTCTCGAGAAGAGAACCGCCTGACTCTTATCGGGGTTGACCTCGATTCTCCATTTCCGGAACCAAGCGCCTAAGACGTTTGCGGAGGTTTGGAGAGGACGAGCTATAGCGTTGGGACAGTGACCGGTATAGTAAACGGCAGTGTCGTCGGCGAAGAGAGCCAACTGAGCCTTTTTACTTTTTGGGATATCGCTGGTGAACAGCTTGAAGACGAGAGGAGGTAGAACGGAACCCTGAGGGACACCGGCGCGAATAGGACGAGGGGGCGAGAGTGCTCCCTCGATGCGATAGCGAAAAGTGCGATTCGACAAAAAGTCTCGTAAGATGAGCACGAGACGATCTGGCACCCCTAGTTGGTAAAGCTTGTATATCAAGCCGTTGTGCCAGACTTTGTCGAAGGCTTTCGCTATGTCGAAGAATAGCACACCCGTCGTCGCGTTACGCTGCAGACCAGCGCATAAGTGCTCTACGATACGGTGGACCTGTTGGGTACCCGAGTGTTGGCTTCGGAAACCAAACTGCTCGTTGGGTATGAGGCTCTTTGCTTCGGCATAGTCTTTGAGACGCTTATAAATAAGCCTCTCGTGGATTTTGCCGAGAACATTGAGTAACCTAATAGGGCGGTAGCTAGAGGGCTCAGACTTTGGCTTGCCTGGCTTTGGGATACCGATGACGGTTGCTTCTTTCCAGGCTTGAGGGAAGATGTTGTTGCTCAAGGCGCCATTGAAGATGGCGGTCATAAGCATTATTAGCGGGGCAGGAAGTTTGTATACCTTATTGGTAATACCGTCCGAACCGGGGGCTTTACGCGCGTGGAGCCCTTTAATGATGTCGTGCACTTCGTCTGGAGTGACGGGAGGCTGAGGATCATCAGGATCTTCGACGGAAGGGAGGGAGGCTCTCCGTTCGACTTCAGCGTCGACCTTGTTCAGGTGAGCTTGGTCTTCTGGTTGAGAGCTGGGAGAACATTGGGACTCTAGGCTGTCAGCAAGACATTCAGCCTTATCGAGACTGTCGAAAGTGACACTATTGTCGAGGCGGATGAGAGGAGGCATAGAGACCTCTTCTGAGGAACGCAATTTCCTCTGTAATTGCCAGAAGGCTTGATGAGTGGGCTCGAGTTCACTGAGCATCTTGTTCCAACCCTCAGGGCGAACCTCCCCTATGCGTTTCTTTACAGCACGCTGTAAATGGCGCATGTGGGCTTTGTTCGCGTCACAAGGGAATTAGTCGTAGGCACGAATGGCCGCGTTCTTCTCGGTTATCAGGTCACGTACGTCAGTAGGTAGTTTCCAGCGATGGTCTTCCATCGCCGGAACTTCCCGTGAACAATCCGTCAATACGGATTCAAATAAATATTCGAATCGACTCGTTTACAGAGCACGTGCTCTGTAAACGAGTCGATTCGATTCGAGTCGATTGCGGCCGTCGTGTCGGCGACTGACACTATGTGATCGGGGATGGTTTCCAAGTGAGGCGACGTGGTGGATTTCAGTCTTTCGCTTACTTTCCTCCAGTCGGTTATCATCCGGATCTGAGGGGGGCGGTTGGGGTCGATTGGGCCCGAGTAGGGTGCAAGATGCATGACTACTGGGCGGTGGTCAGAGTTAAGCCCGTGGAACGTCTCTATCGATTGCAAACGGAGGTTCACATTCTTGAGCAGCGCTACATCGAGTATATCAGGAAGATGGTTGAGATTTCCGGGGAAATGAGTCGGACTCATTGGAGCGATGACATCAAAGTTAAGGGATTGGCCTAACTTGAAAATGATCCGAACTCTGGTAGAAGTCGTGCTACTATTCCACGCCGGGTGTTTGGCATTAAGATCCCCCGCCAATATGACGGAGTCACTCATACCGAATAGGGTGGTGAAGTCCTTTTGGAGAGAGATGGGATCCTCCGGACCATTGACTGGTGAAATATAAGCAGAGATGATGGTGATCGGTTGGTGACCGGTCATGCCGAGCCGACAGATAGAGGTCTCCAGATGGGAGAAGAGAGGAGGTGGGTCTATAGGGATGCAATACAAAGATTTCCTAAAGTATATTAGTGTGCCACCCTTGTGGCATCCAGACCTGTCATTGCGAACTAGTTTATAGTTGACAATATTCGGGTTTCGGTGATGAGGTTATGAAAAAGGTTTCCTGTATGAGGAGGATGTCGATCTGATGGTCGCGGAGGAAATCGGCGATCTCATCGCGTTGACCTGAAACGCCATTTGCGTTGAAGAAGCCTAATTTAAGGGATCGGGATTGACTACAATTTACTCTCGTATTATCCATTGAGAATTAATATTTGAGTGAGTTAAGGACATGCGCGATTTCGGGATACGCGCTGAGGATTTCCATGAGGCGACGTGCGTTGCCATTAGCAGCAACGATTTCTTCCGCCATTTTATCCGCGGCGGTGGTGAAGAGAGCCGCGTATGTGCTTAATATTATTTGGGCGCTGTTCCGGCCCTGAGTTCCCTGAGGTGCCACTGGTGAAGCCATAGGGGCCGCGGGGGCAACCGAAGGCACTGGGATGGCGGTTTGGAGGGCACCGAAGCTGCGTGAGCTTTGAGGTGGGAAAGGTTTGCCCAGGGAGAGGGCCTTTGAGGACTAAGCCGCTCCGCGACATCTGCGCGGAGGGAAGCTTTCCCCAGGGGCTTTCCCTGTGCTGGCGGTCACTCGCGCGTTTCGCGAGTTTGGGTTAGGAGGACTTTGGGGCTTTAGAACAGCCCGGTAATTAGCTGGGTGCCCCGATTGGCCGCAGAGTACGCAGCTGGGAGGCTCTAGACATAGTTCCCTATCTTTAGGGCGGGAGCAGTCAGCGGTGCCATGCTCGCCTAGACACTTGACGCATCTAGGGGTGGCATAGCAGTTGGACTGCGAATGTCCGTATAATTGGCAGCGATGACACTGGCCAATTAATTGAGCTGTGTAAGGCTTCTCGATGGAGATGCCTGAGAGCGAGCAGACCGACTTCACCTTCAAGATCGGGTGGTGCCCTTCTGTGGGGTCACATATGACCAGGACAATGTCATAGACAACGCCCTGTCTCGCTTTATGCAAGCGATGTACGGCGGAGACCGGAACGCCTTGTGCAACAAGGTCGCTTTTTATATCTTCCGTGTCGATTTCACGAGGTACGCGCCTAATGACGACGCGAGTGGGGGTTTCCTCCGGAAGGGAGTACGTGTGAAAGGAATAATTCCTTTCACGCAGGGCACGGGAGAGATCCCTTAAGTCCGAAGACGTGGGCATTTGTGTAGTTGATCTTGCAATCACCACACATTTTCGAGATTTCTGTCCATTTGGCCTTATCTTGAATGTAGATCGGGGAGATGGCTTTTGCTTCCTCGCGGCAGGGGCGGGAGGACAATTCATCGGGCTGGCGGGGCGACTGGCCCGCGGAGGGGTGGGAGGGGAGCTGGACGAGAGGGTGTCCTGTTTTTGGGCGTTTGTGGCCGGGCCAGCGGGGGAGCAGGCCAGCCGGATTGGCGGCCGACGTAATTACTGCCGGGGCAGTAACGGGCGAGACAATAGGGGCCGGATTAGCGGCCGGAGTATTATCTGCCGAGACAAAGGCGGGTGAAACAAATGGGTCCGAATTTTCGGCCGGAACATTGTACGCCGGAACAAAAGGCGGAATGCCTTGTTCGCATGCAGCGGGCTTTCAAGCGCGTCACTGAAATCGCCGAGTGCGCCTTGGGACGGAGTAGAGTGTTGGCGTAGACCAACAATTTCCTTGCCATATTTGGTGAGGATGTCGGGGTCCTTTAGGAGGACATTCCTGACGAAAGGCCGTTTATCTGGGACCCGTCCAATTGACTGCCACTCCCTGAAGGGGTTCGGCGGGTGTGATTGGGACAACACCCCACTCGGCTTCGTTGGCACCGTAAGGTTTCAACCGAGGACCTGTGAAACTGTGGTTTTACCCAGAAGGGGCCTAGTGAAAATACTCACAAACGTCTGTTAATGAAACGAGATTTGCTTTGAAAAAGGCACTTTTTAATTGATTTAAAATCAAAATAAATTTCTTGATAATGATTTTATATCGGTGTAGTCGGGGCGACTACGATGATGTCACGTGGTCGCAACGAGTAGAACAGGAAACCCAACACTGGGCCGGGAGCGGGAGAGCGCACAGACACGTCCGTCCGCCTGAATTTTATAATTGTTTTTTTTTTTTTATGTATGGCATCTCGTAGTTGACCTTGAGAGGTCGTGACTACTTAACCGGACTATCCTGTGGCTGCCTTAAGCGGACTCAAAGCCTCCAGCCAGGGGCGTAAAACTACTTAGATTACTAAGCGAACGCTCGCTAAGGGCACCCCTTGTGGGGTACGGACCTCAGCTTAGGGCGTCGCTGACGGGAGGACAGCAAGATGGGACAGGCTGGACCTGGATTATACTATTATTATCAGGGGAATTTTAAGCTACAGGCTCAGCTACGGCGCGGGCTGGCACTTCGTCGAGCAAGGGTCGGGGGGGAAATTTTATTCATGTGAAACATCGCCTTATATTGCCGAAGGGTAGCCTAAAATGTGGTGGTGGTACCGAGGAATATACCCTTGGGGCGGTAGACCAATAGGCGTATGAACCCCGCGCGCGCGCACGGCACAACGCGTAAATACAGATGGAACGGGCTCCAACAGCCAGTGCCCGATGGTCTCCGGCGCAGGGATGTTGTCGCCACTTTATACGATACGCCAGCGCAGGCGCAGGCGGCAGAGGTGTCGCATTCGTTCGGAGATGTGCCACGGTGCGCGCTCCTCGCGCCCTGCCGGACGCTTAGTGCAATTAGTGCGCTGCGCGCTGTGACGGCGGCCGGACGTATGATGCGCTCTTGTGTTTGTGTAGGTCGCTACATTATTCCCCCCTCAGCGAAGCGTACAGGAGGTTTTGATGTCCTGCCGGATTTAGTGACGTAGCTAAAGGTGACGGGTGCCTCATCTGCTTGCTCTTCGTTGCACCGGAATGCGGGCTTCAGCCGATCGATGGATATATTAGTTCTATTCTCCAACTGTACGGTGAAGTACTTATCTTTGCGATCGATTACGCGATACGGACCGTTATAGGTAGGTGTTAACGGTCTGCGTACAGCGTCGTTGCGCTCGTAAACATGTGTTGTTTTATACAGATCGCCGTGAATGAAAACAGCTGTGCTTTTGTTTGCTTTGCGTTGCACCTGTGCTTTTTTTAATGCTTCGCCAAGGTGATTCATGAAGTGCGATGACGTGCTGCATATTGTAATTGATTTACCGTAGAATTCTCCAGGCAGACGTAGTGTTCTTCCGAAAAACAATTCCGCAGTACTGGCGCCGATGTCCGTCTTGTATGCGGCGCGAAGACCAAGTAATACAGTGGGTAACTCATACGTCCAATTCGTTGTGTTGAGTCTCAAATCAAATCAAAATATTTTATTTCACATAGACCTACATGGGCACTTATGAAACGTCAGATTCTAGGTGCACGGTTCCAATTGGTCGTTTCCCATGGAGAAGAGCCGGCAAGAAACTCCATGGTTACTCTTTTAAAAATATGTCTTTTACAATGTTTTCCAATTACAGTGATTAACAGGTATGGGAGGACAGTGTAGGCCTGTCAACAGGTACCATATGTTAAACAAATAGACAATTGTCTATAATTTATAATCCACAGGGCCTACGACGTTCTCACATTTACAAAATATAAAATAATCTAATAGTAAGTAAAATAAAAAAATAATTAAAAATTTTAGGTATATAATGTCAAAGTCTCGCGGTGAGTGGTGCTTTTAGTGTGCGATGCCAGCGTTCCACCAAACCGTTCGATTGGGGATGGTATGCCGTAGTGCGTACGTGATGGATTCCCAAGCGATGCATCAACTTATGGAATAGTTCGGATTCGAACTGTCTGCCCTGGTCTGTTGTTATTGTCGCGGGGCAACCGAATCTTGCAATCCATGTTTCATTCAACGTATTTGCGACTTTTTCTGCCGTTATGTCCTCGATTGGTTGAGCTTCTGGCCATTTCGTTGCTCTGTCGATCATTGTAAGTATATTAAGACAGTTCTTTGACGTTGGTAGCGGACCGACAAAGTCAATGTGCAGATGACTTAAGCGGTCTACTGGCATGAAACTGGATACTGGCCTTGGTGTGGCGATGAATGTTTGGAATGAAGGTTTGTGGTCCGTCAATATGGTGACGTAACGGCCTTCTATCATCCAGCGAAAGTAACGTACAGCCATGTATATAGCCGTAAGCTCCCTGTCATACGTGCTGTATTTCCTTTGAGCGTCGTCGAACTTCTTGGAAAAAAATCCGAGCGGTCTCCAACGGCCTTGAATTTTTTGTTGTAGTACCGCCTCTGCACAGGTGTCGGATGCGTCGGTCATGAGCACGAAAGTAGTGTTGACGATGGGTATGACAACAATACGGCGCTGGTGATGTCGTGTTTGCACTTTTCAAACGCCGGAATCGCTGACTCGCTCCAACTAATTTTCGTCTTGTCGTTTTTCTTCGAATCTTTCAGGTAAGCGTTGAGCTCTTTCTGGTATGCGGCGGCATGTGGTATATTCTCACGATAGAAGTTTATCATTCCCAGGATCGACGTAATTGTTCGACTGTTTCTGGGCGAGGGTATGATTTTATTGCTTCGATCCTCTCGTCAGTTGGATTAATTCCTTCGGTTGATAGAGTGTAGCCCAAAAAGTTGAGTGTTTGTTGGCCAAATGTACACTTAGCTACATTTAGTTGTAGCCCATGGTCGTAAAGCCTTCTGAATACTTCATCCAGTTCTCTTCTGTGCTGTTCTTTTGTTTCAGAAGCCAATAAAATGTCGTCGACAAATGGGAAGACAGGGAGTCCCCGTAGGACATTGTCTATATGTCTTTGGAACGTTTGCCCAGCGTTGCGCACCCCGAAGCACATCTTCGGGAATTCAAATAACCCGAATGGTGTGATAACGGCAGTCTTCTGTATATCCTCTTCGCGAGTTCCCACTTGATAATAGGCCTTTTTCATGTCGATTATGGAGAAGTATTTCTTCCCCAGCAAGTTGTAGGTAAAATCATGCAGTCTCGGAACGGGGTAACGGTCTGGCACGGTCGCTGTATTGAGTCGTCGATAATCTCCACAAACTCTGTATTTACCGTCCTTCTTAAGGACAAGGTGTATTGGACTTGCCCAAGGACTCTTCGACAGCCGACAAATACCTTGCTCAATCATGTCAAATTCTGCCTTGGCTGCCTTGTACTTGTGCGGTGGCAGAGGGCGTGATTTCGTATACAATGGTGGGCCGGTAGTCTGTATGTGGTGTTCCACTTCACTGTGACAAAGCTTCAAATTCGGTCGAGTGATGTCTGGGTACTTTGTGAGCAGATCATGGTATGGCTGCTGGTCGTCAACGGTGTTGATGCTGGAGTCTGAAGTTGAAGTAACGCAGCCGACAACAGATAGGCCTGTTTTTTTGTCTATTAACCTCCGTCCGTGTATATCTACCGTGAGTTGGTGCTTATGTAGGAAATCAGCCCCCAATATCGGTCTAGTCACTTCGGCGACGGCAAAATTGCACATATACGGTCAACGTAGTCCGATATTTAAAGTCATAGTGCGTTCCTCATAGGAGGGTATTCGTGAGCCGTTTGCGGCATAGAGATACTCGGTTGGCGTCGTTTTTTCTCTGCGTACCCTCTTGACAGGTAAAACTGAGACGTTCGCGCCGGTATCGATGAGGAAGTGCAGACCAGTTTCCATCTCTTTAATGAACAGACGGTGTCGCATTATGTCGTTGACTTCGGCTCCCGTCGTAGCCAAAGTCGGGACTAGTTTTCCTGGCTCGTATTCATCTTGCTAGCATAGGTGCAGGGCCTTCGACAGCGAAACGCCTCCTTGCCGAACTTGCGATTGAAATAGCAAATCGATGTGTCACGATTCGCGGACTTGGAACGAGATCTTGAACGGTACCTGTCTCGCTGCGGTCCACGGTGGTAGTTACGCGATCTGTGCGTTTTTAACGCTGCGACCTCCTTCGTTAGTGCCTCAATCATGTTTAAAATTCGATCGTTAGGTGATGGTGTCGACGGTTGTGATGCGGTGCTAGCATGACTGCAGGAACACACGGAATTGGCCTCTTTCATCTGTTCACTCATCTTGTCGGCCAGCGCCGCTAGCGAGTCTAATTTTTCTGCTTCGCTGACCGCCAACACAGCTCTCGTCGAGGAGGGTAGGTGGCTCATCCACAAAATTCGGAGAGTTTCATCTGGCATCTTGTCACGAGCCAGATCACGCATACGCCGCAGCAGCTGGGAAGGACGCTGGTCACCTAGTTCCACTTCGTTGAGCAATTTTTGCAGTTGCTTATTTTCTGATTCCTCGTAGACGGATAATAAAGGGGTCTTTAGCGCTTTGAATCTACCCGTCCTTGCCGAAGATAATATAATGTCGCTAATTTGTTCCACATCCACCTTGTCGAGTTGGGCCACAGCAAGTCCAAACTTCGCTTCTTCGCTGAGCTTTTGGTTCGACACCATGGTTTCGAATTGCGCGAACCATAATCTGGGCTTGTCCCGCCAGAATGGAGATATCCGAGACTTGACGGAGATCATTTCTATGTCTTCTTCAGACAGCGTGGTTCGCGGCACCTGACTTCAGGACAAGGTTCAGGTTTGATTGGACTCATAGAACACCCATCGGTTTATTTGGCACAATTTAATAAGTTCACTCATTTAAAGAAGGGTCAACAAGCATATCCTAATAAGTAATTTAAATAAATACGAACTCAAAACTAAATTACAAAACTGGCTGTATAATCAGGACTATTCCCGTACAGAAGACATTATTTCTAAAATAATGTAGGCATGAAATAATCATTTCTATTCTACAAGGACGGATACAGAAACACTTGCAACATCACACGAACACTCCTTACTTGACTACACACATACACCACACTACATCCCTCAGACCCGCACTGCTATCGCCCCCTTTACACATTTACATAACACACATAAATAAATAAAGGTTTCTTTTGTACACGAAGTTACAGTAGAACACTGACTCCTAGGTCACAGGGTTTTCCTAGTTTAGGAGACAGAGTTTTAAACTATTTGTACAGCCTTTTCCCAAAATACAATGTAGGTATCGGTGCAATGTATTTGTATTGGTATTGTATGCAAAGATATTTTGTGGCAATAACCTTTTTTTTTTTGTATGGTCATTCTGGTCTGACCAGTCCTTGTTGTCACGGCTTGAAGGGAAAATCTTCTCACCCATTTTGACAAGACCAACCTATTCGACGTCCTTCAAGAATCCTCTTCCACAGACTCAATAGAATTCTCATCTATTTGTGCTTGCGCAGATCCATGAAACCGCTCCTTGTTGCTTACATTATTTATTTTTGCACGTCAGATATCTTTGGTGAAATAAAAACCGAAAGAAAACTGTTTATTCTGCACAACCAAGACGATATTACAGAAGACACAAAATACACACACAAAGTAGCTAAAAGCCTCGTATTCAACAAACATAAGTTTGACAATGTGGATGTTTGCTTGTTGTGTGTGGATGTCACACGCCTTCGATTTTTTGGTTTTTAGGATTTGCAGGTTTCCTCGTGATGTTTTCTTTCAACATTTAGAGAGCAGTGGTGATGATATAAATTATAAAAGTAAAGTGCCTGACTAGGTTCGAACCCTTGACCTATAAATTCGTAAGTCAGGCACCACTGGGCCAGCTCTGCTCAGTCGGGGTAGTTACCACTGAGCCAACTATGACGCCGTACCTGACCTTTTAGAAGGACATCACCAATTGTCTCACCAATAACTAATTGCGTTTTACTCCTCTCCATACCATAATCATCTACCAAGTTTTTTTTTCAATTTTACTCTATATTTACAAATACATACATCAACTCACGCCTTCTTCCCATGCGGACAGAAACCAGAGAACGACACGCACGTCGGTTGCGAGTGCTACGCAACTGATCATTTTGAAGAACATCACCAATTAGGTCTCTATGTTATGTGTCAATCATATCGTATCTTGTAAAAATACCTTGCTGAATACCTTTTCTTAGTCATCTTTCATTTATACTTTCAACATGTACGAAACCATCTATACTCTTTTCGATTTATGTTATTACTCACAACTTCTTTTAAACACCCAATTTGTCTTGCTATGAATTTGTTATATTCACTTACTAAACACCGTTAAAATCTCGTACCAAAACTTATACAATTTGATTTCCTATAAAAAGCGATTGGGGTGCACCCATAAAAAGCCTATTTAAGTTTGATCACTTATGTATTACAGGTTGATACAGGGGCTGCCAAACCTTGAGTGGAATTGAAGACAAAAACCCCTTGAAAGTTTAGAGTCACAGGATTGGTTTAATTGGAAGCGAGAAGCGGTTTACTGTGTGACAGTTCTGTACCCTAATTGCGTAATACACAATCAATCGGAATCTGAATCGTCTTAAAACAGATTACTAATACATTGCTTAATAAGTGCGATAAAAAAATCTGCTCATCAATGTAAATAACGCAATGAACGTTGTTGAACTGTCAAAACAAAACAGATTAGTCGTAATCTTTTACGAAAATGTGTTACGCAATTAGGCTGCACGTTTAAAATAAAAATAAAAAATCGTTTATTTAAAATTAAGCTGAAAATAAGCAAATTATGATTTACTAAATTACAAGAGCCTCACAACGATCGCCCTTCACCACTTCCTAGTGTATTAGCTAGGAAGAAGTGGCACTTCAAACCCCTCTAAAAATAAGCAGCTTGATTTGTGCTGTTATTAAATCGATAATTATGAGTTATGTTGATCGTTAGTTTAATTTTGTCTTACTCCTAACAAATTGACAGCTTTGTTTGTTTTAGTGGGTAAACCTATATTTAAATGACAGCTGTGCGCACAGATTATCAAAGACTAACGGCGCGTGAGCATTCGATGCCCGGAATGTTACCATTTCATAAATATTATTTATTGTATTTATTTTGTTGAAGACTTATCTAGTTATTATGTGTATGTATTTTATTTTAATGTTAGCGTTTGTTGCACTGGTCGACGTCATTCAACGCCGGCTGTCGCTGAAAACCAGCGCTGGGGCTCTGTCTCGCACAGGGTCGTAGCATTAAGCTGAGCGATGGCCGATTTGCGTGGATGAGTCTCATATTTTCCTCCAACATGTTGACCGAAATAAACGTTTTTTCTTTCTTTCTTCTTTTAAAATAAGTTTACAAGATTAAACTACTTACCTTCATTTTTAACATTGGTTGTAACTGAGATGCGGTTGCAACTCACTATAATTTTAACTTTCTTCAATACGGGAATTGGTCTTTAGAAACTAGTAAAGGTAACCTTTGACATTTTTAGCCCGGGACTGTATGTGGGGAGAAAAAGTATCGCTCCCGCTACCTCCCGAGATACACGCTCCTACAAACATCGCCAATTTGAATCTAAGCTGGCGAGTGGTCCACTTCAATCTTCGATAGCTATTGTCCAACACGAGTGCTCCGTTTACATCATAAAATAACACGCTTCCAAGTGCTTTTCATTCAATTCTGTTGATTCTACTTCAAACTTAACATTGTTTGCAAAGTATGCGAACTTTTGATTAATTTGTATGCCATGTTTTTCTAAAAGGAGGTCAGTATCGAGTTTGCAGATGACTCAAATTAAATTAATATAGTGTTCAAGCAGCTCATTTCTTTGTATGGGATAATGTTTTCAGTTGTCGAATCAAATGATGCAGTTGCATTGATTTTGTTGTAAATTATTTTCAAATCGAAATGTTATTAATCCTTGCTTAATATACTCGGAACTATTTTCGTTTTCTTTAAGTCAATGATGAGGTTTTCGTGTGGACCAAAGAACACCTTTCATCAGGAAGTCAGCTTTGCCACACACTTGTTTTTTATATTTATCAAAACAAACTCTAGAGGCTTTGTAATATGTAACTGCTGCTGACAATTACTGAAGTTTGAAATCCGATATTACTATGGCAAATATTGTGCATTATGTTTGTGCAACGGCTTTGTGGTCTTCACTATAAATATATAATGGCGTGCTATTAATACATAGTCTACATTGCCAACCGTTTGTTACATGTTATTCAGACATTGCATCCGAACGTGTTCTCATTTTGAATGTTAGTACATGGTGATAGATAGAAAATGCGTTTGTGAAACTAAGAGTACTATAGCAGGTATTGTATTGCAGTTGGAGTATAGCAGGTAAAATTATGGACACAATTGAGATATGAAGTACTAGATGTTGCCCGCGACTTTTTATGCGATCTAAGATGAAAAGAAACCGATGTCCTTACTCAGGTCATGGTCTGTCTGAGTGTGCCAAATTTCATCCAAATCCGTTCAGCTTTATGGCGTGAGAGCGTAACAAACAAACAAACTTACTTTCGCATTTATACTATTAGTTGGTATGAAAAAAAAACATCATTTGTTCCACACAAAAGTGCAATACTAACACGGCCAAAATATATGCGACAGCATTTAAAAAAAAAACAAAATATTTTACTGTTTATCCCACGGAAAAGTTTTAAATTTTCTTGAATATTTACTCCCGCTTAAAGTATGTTCCCTTTTATACTCGTAACTGTCTTAAAATGTACGACTACCTTATCAAGTCCACGTGACAAATTGACGTATCACAAGAAATAAATCCATAACGAGTCCTGTCTTTTGGTCACAAGAGCTACTACTGAGCATGAGGTCCTGGGCTCGATTCCCAGGTCGGGCAAAGTGTTGTTGGGTTTTTCTATCTAGAACTTCTCAGTAGCAGCCCGGAGTCTGGATTTGTGCTCGGTTGATGGTAATAGGCTCACTTTACACTTTACAGGCGTAATGTTATGGAGCAGTGGTGGCCCAGTGGTAACGGCCCCGACTTACGAGTTGTAGGTCATGAGTTTGAACCCAGGCAGGCGCTTTACTTTGTGTAAATAATTTCATCACCACTGCTCTCAAAATGGTGAAGGAACACATCGTCAGGAAACCGGCAGGTCTTAGAACCGAAAATTCGAAGACATGTGACATCTAACAATCCGCACTGAGCCCGCGTGGCAGATTACGGCTCACGCCCTCTCATAGAGAGGGGGCCTGTGTCCCAGTAGTGGGAACGTTAAAGGCTGATTACGTATGTTATGTATAAATGCACAGTCATGGTGGTGTAAATATAACGTATTAAACAACCACATAATTTAAAAAAAGAAAGCCATAAAAAGTTGTCACGGACGAATAATTTTTACTGCCACCTATAATATTAATGACCCGTATTTGATTTATAATGGCACCTAGCGCCTCCTAAGTGTACATTACTACATATTATATTCATGATGTAATGATATGACCCACATTATGAACATCACTATGGAATTATTTCTATTCACGCATTACAAAATGTCTACGTTGACGAACGATTTGACGTTGGCAAAAATAATGGAAGACAGAAAAATAGGTTTATTTGTCACAGAAACACGTGCTTAAGAAAAACCGGACAAGTGCGAGTTGAACTCGCGTGGAGAGGGTTCCGTACGATGATGTTAAGCATCAATAATGTTCCATGTAAAGTAGGTTGCCAAGACTTACAAAAAGTTGTCAGATACAATGAAGAGCCAAGCCCCTAATTTAACAAGATTTAACACTACAAACCTTACATATTGGCTTGGCCGTTTAGTGACCCTCACACAGGCAATCCTATGGGCTTATGGTAAGAAATTCAATCACTGGTTTATAATGTTGTGTCATGCAATAGTTAAATAGAAAGCCCAAGCCATACATTTTGACCAACCTAACTTTAGTAAGAAGAGTTAGAGACTTTGCTGTACATAAAATCTGAAACCTTTTAACATTGAAAGCGTCGTGTAAGTCTTGACAACCTACTTTAGATTTTGTGGGGTGCTCTATTTTTTTTTTTGCGGTGATATTACACAGACATGTTAAAATCATAACCCTTACTCCTGGCATAGTCTCGTGAATCATATAATAATAATAAATCATTTATTTCAGATCTTACGATTACATCCATATTTGTTAGTAAAATTGCGAGCTTACAAACTAGTGTTAGTAATAATTAGAAGTAAATCATTAATAATAAATAAACATAAATACATAATTAATTAAATAATATACACTAATTATTGTTATTTTAATTAAAAAATAAATAAAAGACAGTAAGACGTATCATATGACTCGCGGGGTTTACTAGTAGCCACTGAAAAATTCTACTATCTACCTCCTAGCTCCATCATCAGACCCTCGTTGCCTAAACCTAATGTATTACACTCGTGAAAGCAAACCATATGTGCTCAAACTCGTGAGGTTCACTAGTAGCCACTGAAGAGTTTCACTTTCCACCTACCTCCTGGCTTCCTGGCTCCATCATCAGATCAAGTCCAAAATACAACATTATATTTGACATCCAAACTACATTTACATACAAAGTTTCATTTCGATACGACAATTAGAAATAGGTAAAACTTTATTACAATGTTAGTTATATGTAAATCTAATAAAAGCGTGTTAAAAGTCTTTGTTGTTTATGTGCTAATCTAGCTTTCTTAACAAATAAAAGTATGTATACCGAAAATCCCAACGGGAGTTGAAGGGTGAAAGTTACAAATATTCTTTGTGTTGTGGTTTGTATACAAATCAGAGCCAGCATACCAAATTTTTGCTATGTAGAACTTGGGAAAGTAACCTAGTGCTTTTTTTTAAATACAGAACTGCATGGGCCATTTCGAGGGTTGCAGGGTGAAATTTACAAGTTTCTTATTTTTGTAATTCTTAGCCTGCATACCAAATGTCAGCTTTCTAGGACTTCAGGAAGTGCCATTGAGTGAGTCAGTGCAAAAGCTTGACACATGAAACTTAGTGTGTTTTACAAGTCTGCTAACTTCATTTAATCTTGAGAATTTGAGATCTCTTGCATTATCCACGCCAAAGCGACAAAACGCTTCGAGAAAAAATAGGTAGTGCCCCTTTTAGCGCGGATGCTACCGTGTCCCCAGATCCCAAAAACAAACTAGACATTGCAGTTGAAAAACATGTTCTCTCATAAATTCCAACTGCAACTGTAAGTTTGTACCACAATATTGAAAGATTTACTATGTTATTTTAAGACCACAGACCTTTTTATAGGTTCTCCTGTAATCTGTAAGTTACGAACTTATTTCTGTTTTTTTATTTTTTTTTGGCTCCATAGTTTCGGAGATAAGGGGGCGCGGAACGGTCAATTTTAATATAACTTCCTAAGTCACTGTTTATAAACAGTGACTTAGGAAATTATATTAAAATGGAATTAAAAAGGATGTTACCAGTACAGATTGCGAAATTTTTGCTTTTAATCATCTATTTTTTCCCCCTAAAGTGACCCCCATTTTCAAAATTCATTTATTTTAGTTACAAGATCGTGTTTGGGTCACAGCTATTCATAGACGTTTTTTTAAATTTCAACTTAATTGATCCAGTAGATATACACCGTCAAATTTAGGTCGTTCTGGAACCGAAAGCCATGAACTCGATCATCGAACTCGAAACGATTGAGATCATTATTTTCAAAAAAAACACGAAAATCAAATTTTTTGTTTTTTTTTTGTGAAATAATGAGAACTGGAAGTAATGCTTTCTTGCGATCAATGCGTAAGTGTGTAAAATGTATCGACGAATGGCAGCACAAGGCAACGGTATCCAAATTGGACAATAATTCACAATAAAGTAGGATTTTGAAAGGACACAATGACTGTCTAGAAAATATTCTACTATGGCAAAGATATTTTAATGTGTCATCGATAAATAATGGAGTGAGTGATGAAATGAAGCCTGGTAGGAGAAAATGGAAGAGAAAAACGTTTACGCCGACCCCAAGTAATATAGGATTAAGGGCGGGTAGAAAAAGACAAGTACAGGAAATATAATAATTATGTAATAAAAATGAACTACATTAATGTACAGTAGCGCTTATAAGACCATAGGCAATCTCTCAAAGCAATATATTGATGCATCGGTTTCACATACGACCTTCTTCTATAAGTTTTTTCTATACTATAGACACGCACACATACTCACTTTGTCTGTTCATAATTTCAACTATCATAACATATAGCTAGCATGCCTATGTTATGATAGTTGAAATTATGAACTTAGTTTAGTCGTTATCGTGATTGGGTAGGAGCGATTATGGCAAGCCCTTTTTTTATTTTTGGGTGGGAAATCATCAAATGACTTTTCCCGCTCTGGATGGAGCGGGAGGGCGTGTCAGACTTTTACTGACTAAAACCCACCCGTGTTCCTTCAGTTGCCTGTGCCAGGGCCACGGTTTTCTCTTTAGAATAACCCGCGACCCTGAGGCGTCGGCCACATCGGACCCTGTCACTTTGTGCTGACATCTCTTTGAGGCGCGCGTGGAACACAACGCGCCGTCGAACCGGGTCTGGTCCTTACCGGACGGCGAGCTACCCAATGCTCGCCGTCCGCAAGCCCGCGCCTACGGTGGCCGGGATTCTGCAGGCGACTCCCGACGCCCAGGGCGTCTCCTGCGGCGGCTAGTGGGGGCGTGAGGGCGCAAGGCTCTCTCCCTCACGCGCTCCGCCTCCTCCTTCGCGAGCATTACTGCTTCGCAGAAGGAGGTGACGGCTTTCCATTCCCTCTCGCTCCGTACCATGGCCTGGACCACGGCCGGACGCGAGAGATCGCCGCCGCCAATCGCCTCCGCGAGGACACTGCGGTGCTCCGCCCAAGCTGGGCATACCTCCACTGTATGCTCCACCGTGTCCTCCGGGTGATCCATACAATGATGACACCCGGGCGTTTCCTCCCGCCTTATGCGAAACAGGAACCTCCCGAAACAACCGTGTCCGGTGAGGACCTGTGTCAGGCGGAAGGTGAGGACGCCGTGGCGCCTCTCCAACCACTCCTCAAAGAGGGGACTTACCGCCGATATTGTGGCGTGCCCAATTATGGCAAGCCCTGAGTTTGAATCTCGCTTGCGCCTACGGATTAAGCTTGATGTTTTTTTTTTAAATATTACCTATTTATTATTTTTGAAATGTTAATAATACCTAAAATGAAAAAAATTATGTGTAGTGCGATGCGAGTACGCGACTTTACATCAGTGTGTGCCGTGCAAAACCACGATCTTTGTGGTGTGTCACATACAGTCGTACCGCGAGTTCACAGCAATACGACTTTTAACGTGCCTATCCACTTTTGAACGCTTACTGTACCAGTATAAAGTTGTAAGAAGAACTTTTATTATAAAACAAAAATGCAGCTTAACCTCATAAACCACAAGCACCTCAAAATCTCGAAGAAAATGTGGTTACTGATATTCAAGTCAAACTCGACTCACAAAAACAATACAGTATATTCTAAAGAAACGTGATGTGGTGTCCTTTTAACTAGAAGATGAGAAATCACGATCCAGCGGTGATACTGGTGAACCGGAGCTCTTTCCTAACAATATGGTTAAGGAACATTACAAGCCCACGTTCCCACAGACATAATAAAATCAAGGCGGAATAAAAATGCGCAGCGTGATTTTTTCCCACAGAGTGTTTGAACAAGCGTTAAAATATCACTTCTAACTGATTCGTCGTGCAGTGCGGACGTGCTATGGGTTCCGCAAAATTATTTGCGGTAGCCATTTGTGAGGCCAGAAGACCACAAAAGCGCATTTATCGCATTGCTTGCGCTTTTTCCCAAAATGCAATGTAGGTATCGGTGCAATGTATTTGTATTGGTATTGTATGCAAAGATATTTTGTGGCAATAAGCTTTTTTTTTTATGGTCATTCTGGTCTAACCAGTCCTTGTTGTCACGGCTTGAAGGGAAAATCTTCTCACCCATTTTGACAGGACCAACCTATTCGACGTCCTTCAAGAATCCTCTTCCACAGACTCAATAGAATTCTCATCTATTTGTGCTTGCGCAGATCCATGAAATCGCTCCTTGTTGCTTACATTATTTATTTTTGCACGTCAGATATCTTTGGTGAAATAAAAACCGAAAGAAAACTGTTTATTCTGCACAACCAAGACGATATTACAGAAGACACAAAATACACACACAAAGTAGCTAAAAGCCTCGTATTCAACAAACATAAGTTTGACAATGTGGATGTTTGCTTGTTGTGTGTGGATGTCACACGCCTTCGATTTTTTGGTTTTTAGGATTTGCAGGTTTCCTCATGATGTTTTCTTTCAACATTTAGAGAGCAGTGGTGATGATATAAATTTTATAAAGTAAAGTGCCTGACTAGGTTCGAACCCTCGACCTATAAATTCGTAAGTCAGGCACCACTGGGCCAGCTCTGCTCAGTCGGGGTAGTTACCACTGAGCCAACTATGACGCCGTACCTGACCTTTTAGAAGGACATCACCAATTGTCTCACCAATAACTAATTGCGTTTTACTCCTCTCCATACCAAAATCATCTACCAAGTTTTTTTTTCAATTTTACTCTATATTTACAAATACATACATCAACTCACGCCTTCTTCCCATGCGGACAGAAACCAGAGAACGACACGCACGTCGGTTGCGAGTGCTACGCAACTGATCATTTTGAAGAACATCACCAATTAGGTCTCTATGTTATGTGTCAATCATATCGTATCTTGTAAAAATACCTTGCTGAATACCTTTTCTTAGTCATCTTTCATTTATACTTTCAACATGTACGAAACCATCTATACTCTTTTCGATTTATGTTATTACTCACAACTTCTTTTAAACACCCAATTTGTCTTGCTATGAATTTGTTATATTCACTTACTAAACACCGTTAAAATCTCGTACCAAAACTTATACAATTTGATTTCCTATAAAAAGCGATTGGGGTGCACCCATAAAAAGCCTATTTAAGTTTGATCACTTATGTATTACAGGTTGATACAGGGGCTGCCAAACCTTGAGTGGAATTGAAGACAAAAACCCCTTGAAAGTTTAGAGTCACAGGATTGGTTTAATTGGAAGCGAGAAGCGGTTTACTGTGTGACAGTTCTGTACCCTAATTGCGTAATACACAATCAATCGGAATCTGAATCGTCTTAAAACAGATTACTAATACATTGCTTAATAAGTGCGATAAAAAAATCTGCTCATCAATGTAAATAACGCAATGAACGTTGTTGAACTGTCAAAACAAAACAGATTAGTCGTAATCTTTTACGAAAATGTGTTACGCAATTAGGCTGCACGTTTAAAATAAAAATAAAAAATCGTTTATTTAAAATTAAGCTGAAAATAAGCAAATTATGATTTACTAAATTACAAGAGCCTCACAACGATCGCCCTTCACCACTTCCTAGTGTATTAGCTAGGAAGAAGTGGCACTTCAAACCCCTCTAAAAATAAGCAGCTTGATTTGTGCTGTTATTAAATCGATAATTATGAGTTATGTTGATCGTTAGTTTAATTTTGTCTTACTCCTAACAAATTGACAGCTTTGTTTGTTTTAGTGGGTAAACCTATATTTAAATGACAGCTGTGCGCACAGATTATCAAAGACTAACGGCGCGTGAGCATTCGATGCCCGGAATGTTACCATTTCATAAATATTATTTTTTGTATTTATTTTGTTGAAGACTTATCTAGTTATTATGTGTATGTATTTTATTTTAATGTTAGCGTTTGTTGCACTGGTCGACGTCATTCAACGCCGGCTGTCGCTGAAAACCAGCGCTGGGGCTCTGTCTCGCACAGGGTCGTAGCATTAAGCTGAGCGATGGCCGATTTGCGTGGATGAGTCTCATATTTTCCTCCAACATGTTGACCGAAATAAACGTTTTTTCTTTCTTTCTGCTTTTAAAATAAGTTTACAAGATTAAACTACTTACCTTCATTTTTAACATTGGTTGTAACTGAGATGCGGTTGCAACTCACTATAATTTTAACTTTCTTCAATACGGGAATTGGTCTTTAGAAACTAGTAAAGGTAACCTTTGACATTTTTAGCCCGGGACTGTATGTGGGGAGAAAAAGTATCGCTCCCGCTACCTCCCGAGATACACGCTCCTACAAACATCGCCAATTTGAATCTAAGCTGGCGAGTGGTCCACTTCAATCTTCGATAGCTATTGTCCAACACGAGTGCTCCGTTTACATCATAAAATAACACGCTTCCAAGTGCTTTTCATTCAATTCTGTTGATTCTACTTCAAACTTAACATTGTTTGCAAAGTATGCGAACTTTTGATTAATTTGTATGCCATGTTTTTCTAAAAGGAGGTCAGTATCGAGTTTGCAGATGACTCAAATTAAATTAATATAGTGTTCAAGCAGCTCATTTCTTTGTATGGGATAATGTTTTCAGTTGTCGAATCAAATGATGCAGTTGCATTGATTTTGTTGTAAATTATTTTCAAATCGAAATGTTATTAATCCTTGCTTAATATACTCGGAACTATTTTCGTTTTCTTTAAGTCAATGATGAGGTTTTCGTGTGGACCAAAGAACACCTTTCATCAGGAAGTCAGCTTTGCCACACACTTGTTTTTTATATTTATCAAAACAAACTCTAGAGGCTTTGTAATATGTAACTGCTGCTGACAATTACTGAAGTTTGAAATCCGATATTACTATGGCAAATATTGTGCATTATGTTTGTGCAACGGCTTTGTGGTCTTCACTATAAATATATAATGGCGTGCTATTAATACATAGTCTACATTGCCAACCGTTTGTTACATGTTATTCAGACATTGCATCCGAACGTGTTCTCATTTTGAATGTTAGTACATGGTGATAGATAGAAAATGCGTTTGTGAAACTAAGAGTACTATAGCAGGTATTGTATTGCAGTTGGAGTATAGCAGGTAAAATTATGGACACAATTGAGATATGAAGTACTAGATGTTGCCCGCGACTTTTTATGCGATCTAAGATGAAAAGAAACCGATGTCCTTACTCAGGTCATGGTCTGTCTGAGTGTGCCAAATTTCATCCAAATCCGTTCAGCTTTATGGCGTGAGAGCGTAACAAACAAACAAACTTACTTTCGCATTTATACTATTAGTTGGTATGAAAAAAAAACATCATTTGTTCCACACAAAAGTGCAATACTAACACGGCCAAAATATATGCGACAGCATTTAAAAAAAAAACAAAATATTTTACTGTTTATCCCACGGAAAAGTTTTAAATTTTCTTGAATATTTACTCCCGCTTAAAGTATGTTCCCTTTTATACTCGTAACTGTCTTAAAATGTACGACTACCTTATCAAGTCCACGTGACAAATTGACGTATCACAAGAAATAAATCCATAACGAGTCCTGTCTTTTGGTCACAAGAGCTACTACTGAGCATGAGGTCCTGGGCTCGATTCCCAGGTCGGGCAAAGTGTTGTTGGGTTTTTCTATCTAGAACTTCTCAGTAGCAGCCCGGAGTCTGGATTTGTGCTCGGTTGATGGTAATAGGCTCACTTTACACTTTACAGGCGTAATGTTATGGAGCAGTGGTGGCCCAGTGGTAACGGCCCCGACTTACGAGTTGTAGGTCATGAGTTTGAACCCAGGCAGGCGCTTTACTTTGTGTAAATAATTTCATCACCACTGCTCTCAAAATGGTGAAGGAACACATCGTCAGGAAACCGGCAGGTCTTAGAACCGAAAATTCGAAGACATGTGACATCTAACAATCCGCACTGAGCCCGCGTGGCAGATTACGGCTCACGCCCTCTCATAGAGAGGGGGCCTGTGTCCCAGTAGTGGGAACGTTAAAGGCTGATTACGTATGTTATGTATAAATGCACAGTCATGGTGGTGTAAATATAACGTATTAAACAACCACATAATTTAAAAAAAGAAAGCCATAAAAAGTTGTCACGGACGAATAATTTTTACTGCCACCTATAATATTAATGACCCGTATTTGATTTATAATGGCACCTAGCGCCTCCTAAGTGTACATTACTACATATTATATTCATGATGTAATGATATGACCCACATTATGAACATCACTATGGAATTATTTCTATTCACGCATTACAAAATGTCTACGTTGACGAACGATTTGACGTTGGCAAAAATAATGGAAGACAGAAAAATAGGTTTATTTGTCACAGAAACACGTGCTTAAGAAAAACCGGACAAGTGCGAGTTGAACTCGCGTGGAGAGGGTTCCGTACGATGATGTTAAGCATCAATAATGTTCCATGTAAAGTAGGTTGCCAAGACTTACAAAAAGTTGTCAGATACAATGAAGAGCCAAGCCCCTAATTTAACAAGATTTAACACTACAAACCTTACATATTGGCTTGGCCGTTTAGTGACCCTCACACAGGCAATCCTATGGGCTTATGGTAAGAAATTCAATCACGGGTTTATAATGTTGTGTCATGCAATAGTTAAATAGAAAGCCCAAGCCATACATTTTGACCAACCTAACTTTAGTAAGAAGAGTTAGAGACTTTGCTGTACATAAAATCTGAAACCTTTTAACATTGAAAGCGTCGTGTAAGTCTTGACAACCTACTTTAGATTTTGTGGGGTGCTCTATTTTTTTTTTTGCGGTGATATTACACAGACATGTTAAAATCATAACCCTTACTCCTGGCATAGTCTCGTGAATCATATAATAATAATAAATCATTTATTTCAGATCTTACGATTACATCCATATTTGTTAGTAAAATTGCGAGCTTACAAACTAGTGTTAGTAATAATTAGAAGTAAATCATTAATAATAAATAAACATAAATACATAATTAATTAAATAATATACACTAATTATTGTTATTTTAATTAAAAAATAAATAAAAGACAGTAAGACGTATCATATGACTCGCGGGGTTTACTAGTAGCCACTGAAAAATTCTACTATCTACCTCCTAGCTCCATCATCAGACCCTCGTTGCCTAAACCTAATGTATTACACTCGTGAAAGCAAACCATATGTGCTCAAACTCGTGAGGTTCACTAGTAGCCACTGAAGAGTTTCACTTTCCACCTACCTCCTGGCTTCCTGGCTCCATCATCAGATCAAGTCCAAAATACAACATTATATTTGACATCCAAACTACATTTACATACAAAGTTTCATTTCGATACGACAATTAGAAATAGGTAAAACTTTATTACAATGTTAGTTATATGTAAATCTAATAAAAGCGTGTTAAAAGTCTTTGTTGTTTATGTGCTAATCTAGCTTTCTTAACAAATAAAAGTATGTATACCGAAAATCCCAACGGGAGTTGAAGGGTGAAAGTTACAAATATTCTTTGTGTTGTGGTTTGTATACAAATCAGAGCCAGCATACCAAATTTTTGCTATGTAGAACTTGGGAAAGTAACCTAGTGCTTTTTTTTAAATACAGAACTGCATGGGCCATTTCGAGGGTTGCAGGGTGAAATTTACAAGTTTCTTATTTTTGTAATTCTTAGCCTGCATACCAAATGTCAGCTTTCTAGGACTTCAGGAAGTGCCATTGAGTGAGTCAGTGCAAAAGCTTGACACATGAAACTTAGTGTGTTTTACAAGTCTGCTAACTTCATTTAATCTTGAGAATTTGAGATCTCTTGCATTATCCACGCCAAAGCGACAAAACGCTTCGAGAAAAAATAGGTAGTGCCCCTTTTAGCGCGGATGCTACCGTGTCCCCAGATCCCAAAAACAAACTAGACATTGCAGTTGAAAAACATGTTCTCTCATAAATTCCAACTGCAACTGTAAGTTTGTACCACAATATTGAAAGATTTACTATGTTATTTTAAGACCACAGACCTTTTTATAGGTTCTCCTGTAATCTGTAAGTTACGAACTTATTTCTGTTTTTTTATTTTTTTTTGGCTCCATAGTTTCGGAGATAAGGGGGCGCGGAACGGTCAATTTTAATATAACTTCCTAAGTCACTGTTTATAAACAGTGACTTAGGAAATTATATTAAAATGGAATTAAAAAGGATGTTACCAGTACAGATTGCGAAATTTTTGCTTTTAATCATCTATTTTTTCCCCCTAAAGTGACCCCCATTTTCAAAATTCATTTATTTTAGTTACAAGATCGTGTTTGGGTCACAGCTATTCATAGACGTTTTTTTAAATTTCAACTTAATTGATCCAGTAGATATACACCGTCAAATTTAGGTCGTTCTGGAACCGAAAGCCATGAACTCGATCATCGAACTCGAAACGATTGAGATCATTATTTTCAAAAAAAACACGAAAATCAAATTTTTTGTTTTTTTTTTGTGAAATAATGAGAACTGGAAGTAATGCTTTCTTGCGATCAATGCGTAAGTGTGTAAAATGTATCGACGAATGGCAGCACAAGGCAACGGTATCCAAATTGGACAATAATTCACAATAAAGTAGGATTTTGAAAGGACACAATGACTGTCTAGAAAATATTCTACTATGGCAAAGATATTTTAATGTGTCATCGATAAATAATGGAGTGAGTGATGAAATGAAGCCTGGTAGGAGAAAATGGAAGAGAAAAACGTTTACGCCGACCCCAAGTAATATAGGATTAAGGGCGGGTAGAAAAAGACAAGTACAGGAAATATAATAATTATGTAATAAAAATGAACTACATTAATGTACAGTAGCGCTTATAAGACCATAGGCAATCTCTCAAAGCAATATATTGATGCATCGGTTTCACATACGACCTTCTTCTATAAGTTTTTTCTATACTATAGACACGCACACATACTCACTTTGTCTGTTCATAATTTCAACTATCATAACATATAGCTAGCATGCCTATGTTATGATAGTTGAAATTATGAACTTAGTTTAGTCGTTATCGTGATTGGGTAGGAGCGATTATGGCAAGCCCTTTTTTTATTTTTGGGTGGGAAATCATCAAATGACTTTTCCCGCTCTGGATGGAGCGGGAGGGCGTGTCAGACTTTTACTGACTAAAACCCACCCGTGTTCCTTCAGTTGCCTGTGCCAGGGCCACGGTTTTCTCTTTAGAATAACCCGCGACCCTGAGGCGTCGGCCACATCGGACCCTGTCACTTTGTGCTGACATCTCTTTGAGGCGCGCGTGGAACACAACGCGCCGTCGAACCGGGTCTGGTCCTTACCGGACGGCGAGCTACCCAATGCTCGCCGTCCGCAAGCCCGCGCCTACGGTGGCCGGGATTCTGCAGGCGACTCCCGACGCCCAGGGCGTCTCCTGCGGCGGCTAGTGGGGGCGTGAGGGCGCAAGGCTCTCTCCCTCACGCGCTCCGCCTCCTCCTTCGCGAGCATTACTGCTTCGCAGAAGGAGGTGACGGCTTTCCATTCCCTCTCGCTCCGTACCATGGCCTGGACCACGGCCGGACGCGAGAGATCGCCGCCGCCAATCGCCTCCGCGAGGACACTGCGGTGCTCCGCCCAAGCTGGGCATACCTCCACTGTATGCTCCACCGTGTCCTCCGGGTGATCCATACAATGATGACACCCGGGCGTTTCCTCCCGCCTTATGCGAAACAGGAACCTCCCGAAACAACCGTGTCCGGTGAGGACCTGTGTCAGGCGGAAGGTGAGGACGCCGTGGCGCCTCTCCAACCACTCCTCAAAGAGGGGACTTACCGCCGATATTGTGGCGTGCCCAATTATGGCAAGCCCTGAGTTTGAATCTCGCTTGCGCCTACGGATTAAGCTTGATGTTTTTTTTTTAAATATTACCTATTTATTATTTTTGAAATGTTAATAATACCTAAAATGAAAAAAATTATGTGTAGTGCGATGCGAGTACGCGACTTTACATCAGTGTGTGCCGTGCAAAACCACGATCTTTGTGGTGTGTCACATACAGTCGTACCGCGAGTTCACAGCAATACGACTTTTAACGTGCCTATCCACTTTTGAACGCTTACTGTACCAGTATAAAGTTGTAAGAAGAACTTTTATTATAAAACAAAAATGCAGCTTAACCTCATAAACCACAAGCACCTCAAAATCTCGAAGAAAATGTGGTTACTGATATTCAAGTCAAACTCGACTCACAAAAACAATACAGTATATTCTAAAGAAACGTGATGTGGTGTCCTTTTAACTAGAAGATGAGAAATCACGATCCAGCGGTGATACTGGTGAACCGGAGCTCTTTCCTAACAATATGGTTAAGGAACATTACAAGCCCACGTTCCCACAGACATAATAAAATCAAGGCGGAATAAAAATGCGCAGCGTGATTTTTTCCCACAGAGTGTTTGAACAAGCGTTAAAATATCACTTCTAACTGATTCGTCGTGCAGTGCGGACGTGCTATGGGTTCCGCAAAACTATTTGCGGTAGCCATTTGTGAGGCCAGAAGACCACAAAAGCGCATTTATCGCATTGGGCTATGCTGTAAAAGTAGATATAAATCTCCTCAAGTGCGAGTGCGTACTGCGTACCTACGCTATCGTCCAATGACGTCCGAAAACTAATACTTCCATAAATAAAACGTTCTTCGGCTCGGCTTCGCCGTGCTATGGCGCAGGGCCTTAACCATGCGGCACGTCTTCACTCTTCGAGCCGGCGCATCGTACTGACGCACAAGTACAGAACTTCTTACATCGTATTCATGGAAAGCGAATACCGCGCGATAAATAATCGTGGCGGGGAAAATCACGGCCGTGTGAACAGATGTACCGTTTTCTATTTGTTACATTCCTATCGCGACGTGCGAACGTGGGTTAATATCGTACAAAATTTGCTCGATTGTTGTATTTCATCTTCATGAGAATTATGACTCAACGATCCAGGTGTACCTACATAACGTATCTCCACATTCTAGTAATAAACCACCATCATAATGATCTCTTTACTTAAATTTTATATAGGTACACTTTACCATTCATGTTACCATCATTAAATAATTCGGCATTCGCTTCAGCCAAAACTTTTTATCGTCAAACTTGCAATCCTCAATTTTGAATGCATTTTACGACACCTGTCAACTTTGTAATGGCTCGTAAAATGTTTACCTGTGCACTACGTTCCCGAAGAAATTGTGTCTTTCAACTGTAAAAATACTTAGTGAATTTCTAAATGATATTGTTTTCGCAAGTTGATGAAGTTTTTTTTTTATTGCATTTTAAAACGTATTTTTTGTAACATGCCTATGTAGTACATAGCATCATTAAATAAAAGCATTTCGTCTACTGTCTGCTAAAGGATTGTAAGCCTATAAATAATATTTTGACGCATACTGTAGTGGCTACTAGATAAGATTACACAAAAGTTCTCAATATTGATAATAATAATCAACATTAGTAACATTGCATAATCAGAGAACATGTTATAAAATCAAGTCCCAAAAACGACCCTCAAATTATTTATTAACAGGCCCTTGGTCTTCTGTTAATACAATAATTTGAGGGTCGTTTATGGGTACAGCCAATCTTTAAGTGGATTTCAATGACTATGGACACAAAACTCCCCTTCATTTTAATCCACTCTACCAAACATCATCTAAATAAATCACGCTAAGCACCAATCCAAGTAACGCCTTCAATTTGATTAAATTATTCTAAAATCCAGTCAATCTCTAAAGGAAATGAAGTCAAAAATGCTCTTCATATTAAAAGTATTAAAACAAGCCAACAATCGTGGACGGACAATACCTGCCGACGAATCACGGAATAGCGCTATTTGTAAATAATCAACACATTTCTATTCGAAGGGAGGCCCAACCCTGGGAAGGGAGCCGAAGTACGAAAGGTGAATACGGCATTCGGTGCTTGAAAAACTGTTTTGTGGAATTTGAGAAAGCATTCCGGGAATTTGTTAATCAACTGATGGCTTTTTTGGGAGATAGTTCAGCTTGCAGAGTCTTTCGGGTGGGTTTTTAATATTCGAAATCCTGAACTCCGTATAAGGTATGATTTTATTGTTGTGGGAAAAGCTTTTAAATTACATTGGCCTTTGAATGGGTTATGTTTGTTTTAAGTATTGTTGGTGAACTTACACCAAATGCCGTTGTTGTGTTCCGGTTTGATTACTATTTACGGATATGGATTCGGTGCAATTGTAGTCACCCGAAAAATTTCAACTAGGCTCAAGGATTGCAGATTTCCGTAGGCACGTGTAAAGCAGCAAGTAATCCACATTTTTTATTGCTACTCAGAAAAAAACCTTATTAAAGTAAAAGTATGATTCGATTAGAGGGATATTTGACGGGGGCAAAAAAAAGCCAACACAATTATTTTGTTCTTATATTTTATTTTTCAACCAAACTCAGTCCCAAAATCCCTGAACCTGAACCTTTGCTTTTAATTCAATTAGCTTTACATTAAACGCGTTGGACACCAAATAACGGAATACCTTAATAACAGCACCGAAATGTTTCATAGGCTAATCTTCACATTTCTATTCATATACCGATTGTTCCGAAGGATTTGGACAAAAGGGACAAATTTGCTACATTGTGAACACAATTCCTTACCAACAGTTACAAGCACCGTGTTTCTTTAAGACTTTAAAGGAAGAAAAGAAAAAGTTATTAAAGTTTCTATGTAAAAGATAAGTAATAAATAAAGAAGAACAAAAAAGAAGGAAGAAAATAAATAATTAATGTTTTTTACTTTATTATCGGATGAAGCAGACCTATCTGATTGTAAGTGGTCATCTATGGAAATCTAGGACCGTCATTTAAAGCGTTGCTATGCCAGATACAAAGCTCAAATGTCTCACGTAGATGTTTTTACACTGTCATGCAAAACTCTTCATTCACAAATATGGCAACTCTGCTAAACGGTAGACATTAACTATGTTGCATATGTGCTTATCGGTGGTGCTGATTCTCTCTACTATGTACCAAAAGTATATGTTGAAAATTTTGAGTTTTCTTCATATTACGATGGAATCTGTTTTTAATAGATTCATGAATTTCGGAAGCAGATAATTTTATTTGCCGACCGGTTTATATTGGATTAACTTGTTATTGGAAAATTTGAATAAGCCATTTATTAATGTAAATTCATAACTGTAAGATTTTGTTCCGTTACACTGCTTTACTCCGTTGTTATGGAAAATATGTTTTTAAATGGACTTTCAGTTGAAATGGAAATTCTTGTTTGCTAAATGATAGCACGCTTAGTTGTTTATTGGTAAAATTATACCTATTAGTTGTGGATTCGTACTTTGTAATTTTTTCATGTTTGTTGTTGTTTTTCCATAGATTGATAGAGTTCGGAAGAGCTATAAAATTGAGTACCTAATTAGATAACCCCCCACTGTCGTTGCCCCAAAAACTGAGATCTTTTTTTTTTGTTTCTTTGTTATTAGCTGATATCGATATCCATTGTTTGAGAATAATCCAAACTAAAATAATTTTATTTGCATTAGCAACATTTATATGTTTTTAGCCCCAACGGCCTCGTGGCTACTGTAGCCGGCACATAGACCGTCATTCAGATATGTGAGGAAGTATTATTTGGCTTAAAACGTGTTTAAGTTAGTAAGTACCAATAATTGGTATCATAGTATGGATTCTGGTCTGAAAATAAAGATTTTGTTGTTTATTTAGCTATATTTTTTTTTTAGATAACAAAACGTCTTGTAGGATCTAGAGCAAAATAACATGTCACAGATATGTGACATGTTATTTTGCTCTGGTGTAAAATTAATTTTACTAATAGGGAAATACAGTTTACTAAAAATCTACAAGCATTTTATTAAATACTAGCCACTTCACCCGCGACTTCGTCCGCGTGGATTTCGTATATCTTAAAAAAAAAAGTTGCCTATGATCATCAGGCATAATGACGGCTTCTAATGGTAAAACAATTTTTCAAATCGGTCCAGTAGTTTCGGAGCCTATTCAATACAAACAGAGAATCAAATCTTTCCTCTTGATAATATATAATATTAGTATAGACCCATCACGTCTGCGGAGTTTCGCTAGCTAATTATGTTGGACCTTATAGATGTGGCTAATTCAAGAAGCTATAAACCCTATACTCTCACATTATTGTATTATCTTCCTCTGGTGTTTGACTTTCACTTAGGTATTGCTCTTGTGCCGTAGACACACATCCAGTCGCATGTTATTTTTTCCTACACAACTAGTTGTTTATAGATTCTAAAGAATTTAATATTTAAAGTATCATCATTGAAGTCGTTAACCCATCTTGTTGCATATTACCTATTACTCTTCAACTCTATTGCTGTTTTTGTCCACTTTTCAGTTCATTTTGAAACTAGCACCCGTGGTTTCACCCACATAAGTCTCAAATATTGGAATAAAAATATCCTGTGTCTTAACATCAATTCTTTTGTCTTTATAATATAATATTAGTTTAGATGAGTCAACCACGTGGGCACGCTTACATCCGTTTACTTTTTCAGTATAAGCAACTAAAACACAACAACTAAAAACTCCTGGTCGACTCTTTGCTTGATAAAATTGATCTCAATTCCTCATACCATATCCAAAACTCTTTACACACGCAATTCCTAGCATGTATTAGTATCAAAGGCAAGCAGGTAGCGTGATAACAGCCTGTTATGTGTACAATTATAATAATAACCCCGTATTGGCTCGCCTAATTAAATACAATTCTAGTTTTGACTACGTTGCGACGTCACGAGTGTGTTTAGAAGATCGTGGAGCGATTGTGTGGAAAAAATTGCGTTTTTATGGTAATCTGTGGATTATGTTTGGGCCTGGTAATTGAATCTGCTTAGATCTACATTTTCATAATGAGCCTTACTAATGTGGTGATTAAATGTCAAACCTTATTCAAGATGGCCGATAGGTGCCTTTATTAATGCTTTAATACAGGATTCTGTTTTTCTTATCATAGGTACCAACTCGTTTGTTTTTCTTTGTCTCAAATGTTGACTCAGAGTCTAGTTGAAATATCTCTTTGACTGGTATTTTAGCGTTCTCGTTTATATTTACATTAGTTTTTGCCAATAGCTTCACCCGTGTGAAGGACAGAAATTATTCCTTGAGAAAGTATCTCCGGGATCTGTTTGTTACGTTACAAACAGACAAAGAAAGTTTTGCATTTAATATGTTAGCATAAATGTTTTTGTCGTACGACGTTATACGACCGTGTTTGGGAAACAGTAATTCAAATGTGTACCAACGATGGATGGCGAGGTTGGACCCACGTAATTTAAAAATTAACGGAGCACGCGTTTAAGTGCTATTTTATATGTAATAATAATTACAAGTTTATAAGAGTTAAAAAAAAATGTTGTGTTACCAGGAGATGGAAATTAAAAGTTAATGATTTTAATTAATTAAAAAAAGTCATCGTGCAGCTTCCGAACGGAACGTTTTCGTGTATTACATTGATACAAAACAATATACACGAATGATTTACCTTCTTACACATAAGTACGTTTTACTTGGCGGTTTTCCTTCTTTTATACTTACATAACATAACATCACGCCTGTAATCCCAGAATGGTTAGGCAGAGGTGTAACTATAGCACATCCACGTTTCGCCAGTTATGCTTAAGTCCCATGTAATAGGGCGCGAGCCTATTGTAATCAACCGGGTACAAATCCAGACTCCGGGCTGCTACTGAGAAATTCTAGACAGGAAAATCCAATAACACTTTGCCCAACCAGGGAATCGCCGACCTCATGCTCAGCAGTAGCTCTTGCGACCACTAGACCAACGATACATCTTGATAAATAAACTAAAAATGTATAAAACGAAACACGAAAAGTACCTACAATGTAAACAGACAGTACATTCAAATATATAATTTATTTTGTGTTTTAACGGTATTGAAAACATGAAAAGGAAAATGGAACGTCAATTTCAAAATGTCATATCAAATATAAAATTTATCATTCTATTGTTTGTGTTCAACGTCTTTCTACTTTGTGGATTCTTGACGACTTGGCTTTACCTTTGTACTGAATATTGTGCACACCAACCTAAACTACGGCATTTACTTCTGGATAACGATTAGCAAGTGATTTGGACTTTGTCAACTATTAATATGTGTTATGTTTATTGTCAATTGCGCATTGCTCGATTACGGAGACATCATTCGTCTGACGAAAGTGATCAGATATTCAAAGAGTATGGGTGATGTAAGTCTATTCGTAAACTATCTTTGCTAAAAAAACTATCTTTGCATTGTGTAAACACAATCTTTTAGTACTGTATCATTGCTAAGCACATGTGTGAACACTATGTACCTACTATAAAGCTACCATTTACTGGGTACGTTTTTCGTTGACTTGAATGTTCCCTGGCGGCTGAGAGTATGTCATGCTCACTCTGATGTTTCGCAGATGGTGGCGCATATGTTGGATCATTTAACTCCCTTCAAAATGGTTGATTTGAATAGTGAAATAATATTTGAATAGTGAAGTAAAAAAATAGTGAAATATTTGATACTAATCCATGCGTCATGTTCGTGAACGGGCGCCGTCAGTAGGGAGTGGTCATCTCTTAGCTGTCACGGCGCATTTTAATAAAAAAAATATTTTTGAATTGTTTTCATCTTTACATTACGGACGCTTTTAACGTTCTAATCATAATTTGATTTAAAATAGTGTCCGTGGAGTTTCTTGCCCGTTCTTCGCCATAGGTACCTAGTACGCTTTGGCATGGGCAACTAGCTTCATTTTATTGACCTAACGACCTTGACAATTCAAAAGTGCCTGTAATTGATTTACTTGAAATAAATGCTGTGAGTTTTGAGTTTCTGTTTGAATAATTTGCTTAATTTCATGAACACACAAATCATATCGGAGATAAAACAAAGGGAGCGAGCAAAAGTAGAGATTTCTTTTAGATGTTAACTCTTGCCTAAGTAGTCTCTTATACTTTTTTCATAATGCATATGCTCCTCCTTCTCGTTTTTAATAATTTTATCGTCTGAATAGGTATAACAACAGTCTTTAGTATTTTATATTACTGCAGATTATTGCATTTGGACACCCTACTGCCATTCTTATGATTTGTAGAAGGCATATCAGAATCTAATATGTGTCTATCCTTTATTTATTTAGAACCATTAAAATAACATTTTAATATGTTTCCTTAATGAAAAGCATTTAAAAATAATTAAAGCACTGGTAGCAGGACCCGAGTTACGAGATGGTCAGGCCTCCAGAGAACAGAACCTTCTAACAATGTTGTGTGACTTGGCTTACTGCTGATGTTGATGATATTTGATTAGTTGTTTTTTTTGCAAAACCGCACTACCAGACCAATAACCTGATGCGTGGAGATTTTAGTCTATCCTTTAAGCTACTCAATATGGGTGCCTGTATCACACATGGTTTGGTAGAATAGCATGGGGTGGTCACATTCTTAATCCGTTGCCAGGACATGATTACAGCTTAAACTTATAAATATATTTTGTGTTTCTATAACCAATGTAATAATGTTTTCAGATAACAAAAGACCACTATATTTGTCACTCAATATTGGGAGTTGATAAATCGTGAACCACTTGATGTTTTGCTCCGGAGATCCAACCACAACTTGGCCATCGTAATGTCTGTGCTGGATGTGGTAAATATATTTTGCGAATCAGGAGCAGGCTGGTTCTCTGACCAGAGATGTCTGAAAGGAACACGCAAATAGAAAACATTATATCGGAATCGTAATGACCCCGCCAGGTTGTTATTGAAAAGAAATAAGGCTTACTGGTAATATGACGGCAATCCTTTATGGGGATGAAGGAGTGTTGCAACAACTGATCTACTTGAGCTCCTAGGTATGGAGTTGACGTCCAGTCTCAACTTTGGCACCACCATTGAGCACAAAGCTCAAACTGCGGCCAAAAAACTGGGCATTCTAAATAGAGTGAAGCGATACTTTACGCCTGGACAGCTTCTAACTCTTTATAAAGCGCAAGTCCGATCCTGCATGGAGTATTGTAGCCACCTTTGGGATGGCTCAGCAAAATACCAACTTGCCGCGCTCGGCTCAGTGGAACGCAGAGCTAAGAGGCTCATAGGTGACGTAAAACTGGTGGATGCCAAGCTTCACAGCTTAGCTCATCGCCGCAAGGTTGCCTGCTTGTCGGTCTTCTATAGACTGTACTTCGGTGAGTGTGCGCAAGAACTCCACGACCTCATCCCACCTGCCCCGTTCTACCATCGGACATCTTGACGTACTTGTAATTACCATGCACACTTAGTTGCCATTCCATCAATTCGCACTAAGCGCTTCCAAACATCCTTCATAATGCGCATGGCAAAAGAGTGGAACTCACTACCTGCGTCGGTGTTCCCGAACGCATTCAATCCGAATATCTTCCAAGTTAGAGTGAACAGGCTTCTTCTGGGTAAGCTCACTCCATCGTCGCCGTCGTCGTCGTTTGTCACTTCTTACCTAGACTAGAGTCAAGAGCAAACCAACCTCAAAAAAAAAAAAAAACCCTATAATTATGACCCAGAATTTGCAAACATTTTCTCTCTGATTTCAAACAATTTTACCATACGTATTTTTTAACATGCGTATCTTCAAAAAAACAAAATGACAAATAACTCGAAAATGGTTGGCATAAGGGGTTGATTTATCTCTCATACATCCCCTTATTGTGAGACTTTTCGAATTGCCGACATTACCAGTAGCACTGTATATATTTAGTATTGCTAATAATGAGATCTCATTATACTATTATTCGTGTGATTGCGTTTTTGACACCTTTTTATTGGTATTGTTTCAGTTCACCTTAAACAATGAGATATGTGTACCATGCTATTTACGGGCACAGATAGTGGTGGACAGTTCTCACAGAAGTTCTGCTGTTGTTGCACCTTCCACAATCAGTCAGCCTCCATCTTCTCAACACATAGAGCAAGTGGTCAAAGTCAAAAAGTCAGAGTCAAAGCATTAATTTCAATTAGGCACTAAAAGGCACTTTTGAACGTCGACATTTAAATTTAAATAGAATTGATTCTAGGCGGCCCTTCCAAAAGGCAGTTATGTATGGAGAAAAAGGGGCAAAACACATCACCGTTCCTCTTTTAAAATATTTCCTGGGTTCGATTCCCAGGACGGGCAAAGTGTTATTGGGTTGTTCTATCTGGAATTTCTCAGTAGCAGCCCGGAGTCTGGATTTGTGCCCGGTTGATGGCAATAGGCTCGCCCCCTATTACATGGGACTTAAATATAACTGTACTATAGGTACACCTCTGCCCAACCCTTCGGGAAACCAAGGCGTCATGCTAAGTAATGTTATTTTGTATTCATTAATTATATTTTTTATGTGAAGACGATGCACCCAGAATAAAAAATACTATACCACAATAGGTAAAAATAATATAATATAAGCAAATACAGATATATCAATCACGTGATAGGTACATGGTGCTCACATATTTACAAACATTGTCAAAGTATATGATTTTCCTAAAATATTAACTAGGAATAAGTTAGTGTGTGAGTAAAGTAAAATAGTAAATGATAAAATTCAATAAGCAACTAGCATGATTTTGTCCAGCCTCTAGATTGTTCTATGGAGCAGGACCAGCATGTTTCCAAGAATTCTTATCTAGGATATCATCCTCCAGTTCGTAATATGCTTATTTTCAAAATATACTTGTCGTAAGTGTACGGGGTATTTTGTTGTAACATTTAACACAGTACCCCCCAAAATATGTATGTAAAGTACATACATATTTTATGGGATTAGATAGTCTGAAAAATGGTCAATCTATTTTATTTTTATTTCAAGTGTTAAAATTATGTTTATCACTTATTTTATTTAAAATATGCAGATTTTTTCTTATATACATACTATTTTCATAAATGAACTGGCAAGGAACCGTCATTACACTAATCTTTTTAAATAGTTCCCTAAGAGATTCGCGGCGACGTAGATTGTAAATGGCTCTGACAGCTCTCTTATGCAAAATAAAAATGGATTCAATGTCAGCAGCCCGACCTAACAGTAAAATCCCATACGACATAATGCTGTGGAAGCAGCTAAAATAAACCGAACGCGCGGTTTCTACGTCTGTTAACTGTCTTATCTTTCTAACAGCATACGCGGCCGAGCTGAGTTGCCCCGCGAGAGATGTTATATGAGGTCCCCATTGTAATTTCTCATCTAGCGTGATTCCTAGGAAAACTATTTGATTAATAAATTCTAGTTTTTCTCTATTCAATATGATGTCACATTCGCAACTTCTAACATTAGGTAATTAAAATCAAATGCATTCGAGTTTTTCTCATTTATTTTAAAATTATTAACCGTAAACCAATCTTGGACCTGAAGAAAAGAGTTATTCACGTCGTCAAAATTTTGTGACCTTCGGTCTATTTTAAAGATCAATGAAGTGTCATCTGCACATAACGCCATCTTCGGTTGATTTTGAAGTAACTGGGGTAAATCATTAATGTAAACTAAAAAGAGGAATGGACCCAATTTCGAACCCATTGTCATTAGAGAGGTCGTGAAAGATTCCAATGGCAACTTGTGATTCCTCCCAGGCGTTACAAATGTTCTATATTAGGGTAACACCGGCGTCCGTGGTATAACGCCCTTTAGTGAAAACGTACATTAATAAAAACTCCATCTTTCATGAACATCAGTGTTCATGAAAGATGGAGTTTTTATTAATCTGACGTAAAATTTGATAGAGCATCAACTTTTCAAACACCTTACTGAGAACTGGCAGAATTGACACAGGCCTATAATTATTGAGCTCTTTATTATCACCGGAATTGAACAATGGGATCACTTTATTGTGTAAATAATGTGATCCCATTGTTCAATTCCTAATAAGATCCGGGAAGACTCCTTGGTATACACTGGTGCTAAATATGAAAGGTAAATGGGGTGCAAGGGTTTCGATGAGAGATCTATAGACTTTTACAGACATTCCCC
Source organism: Dasypolia templi (assembly GCA_963555695.1). NCBI lineage: Eukaryota > Metazoa > Arthropoda > Insecta > Lepidoptera > Noctuidae > Dasypolia > Dasypolia templi. The sequence goes on along the minus strand of OY743158.1, from coordinate 12,921,437 downwards.
AGAGATATTCTGTTGATTTAATTTTAAGATCTTTAAAAGCCTTTATAACAGCTTGGGGGTTTGTATGCTGAAACCTTAACTCCAAAGGGGATGCTTTTACATTATTTTTAAGTAAGGCAGCAGGAAGCGTGGTTGAGGAATTTAAAGCTTCAGTAGTTTTAAGTGGAATATTAACAAAAAAGTTTTCAAATTCCTGAGACCACGTGCAGTCTTTAAATTAAATTCAATATTACGATGTTTTTTCCTACCTGTTTCATTATATATTAGTTGCCAGGTAGTTTTTGTTTTATCAACAGCTGATTTTATTTTATTGCTAATATAAAGAGCTCTAGCTATTTTTAATACCCATTAAAAAAAATTGAATGTCATGCAACATAACGTACTGATGAAAGCTTGTATGAGTCACATGTTGCTTTAGGTCATAAAGTTCAAACAGATTTTCTCTACTTTTACGAATGCCAGGAGTCGCCCAATCACAAAATAAAAACTTTTTTATAAATACTTTTTGTCTTTAGTGGAAAAGTGTCATTAAAATGCGTGTTTACTAGTGAAAAGAACTGGACATAGAACTCATTTGGGTTACCTATATTATTAAAACTCTGTTTACATAATTTACTGGCCAAAGAATCATTTAATTTCTCTAAATCTTTGCAAGTAATTCGCCTAAACCTTATTTGAGTTTTTTGTAAAGGCGTGTCTGAGCAAAATGTAACTGGTTGTCCAGTGTGATCAGATGGCAACTTATTTACTATTTGTTTGTGTAAGTAATCACAATTACAAATAATATTATACGAGTATATACAAAAAGCAGAAGAAGCTGTCATTCGAGTTGATTCGATAAAAACATTTGACAAATCAAATGACATAAAAAGACTTAATAATCTGACTGTATTAGAGTTGTTTTCTAATAAATTAACATTAAAGTGTCCACAGATTATTATTGACTTGACCACTAGCACTAAGTTTCTTTAACACATCTTCCATTACAGAACCAAACACAGGTAGATTATGGTAACTTGGAGGTAGAAGATGAACATGTTGGTCAATCAACATCTTGAAATCCATTAGAGGAAACATCTGCTCAAAAAATATTGCCCACAGGAAGAGCAGCTGACACAGTAGTGGGTGAGGAAGTTAGACCTTCGACCTCAGGATGACCATTACAGGAAAAGTATGCTGAATATGTTATGTTGCTCACATTGAAAAGAGCAGCTGACACAGCACACACTGCTTGTTTTTGTAGTGCAATGACCCTGAAAAACGACGTGTACCTGATGGGTTCCGAAAACAAATAATTAAAAATTTTATATTCATAAAAATTGCGATTTCAATATTTACGAAAAAGGATGTGATCTTTCATTTAAATGAAAGGATGGGCAGAAGGATGATGCTATGAAAAGTACTTTATCTGATACCTGATTGTTTAGTTTGGTTTAATCCGGCTACAATCTAGTTTTTAGATAAAAAAATGCTAGCCTTACAAAACTGCATAGTTTTGATGATAAGTTAATTATAATACATACAATTCCTGCAGACGCATGCTAGCAATTGAATCATCAATTAGACGGCAACGTAGATGCGTGTAGGTATACGAGTTTATATTTAGACTTAAATCAGCATTAAATATACCTAGTTATCGCTGAAAATACCAGCGATGCAGCGCCTCCACTACATAATGCAATAGGAACCTTAATACTTTATATACACCAGATATATCTGGCTAAACAGACGTAGAAGAAAGCTAATCTACCTATTGATATAGAATTTTATTCAGATATTCAAAGCCAAAGGAGTAGGTCTGCGTTCTATAGTTTCTGCCTACTCTCAAGGGATATATGTGTGAGTATAAGTTAAAGTTATAGTTAGTTATAGTTTTTAAATTTATATTGTAGGATAATTTTAAGACCTCGCTATCGCATTAGGTATCACCTGTTATGATAGTTGTAAGGGAGATTTTAATAAATAAATAAATAATAAATAAAGTAAATATGTATAAATAAACCATTACTACTAAATAATAACCAATAAGTCCATGACCGAAGTACTTATAGATTGTTTTAGGTTGTAATCTTCTACCTATCATATCTTTTCTCTGCCAACTTCTCTAACCTACTTCCCAATTGCTTTTAGTTAGTCTTATACCGTTCTTTAACTATTCATTTAACGTTTCCATAATACATGAAACCCCTATCAGTGGGTTCCATATTACATGCAATTTCGCAATTCTCCTTTAAATAAATATTCTCTGTCTATTTTTTGTATATTAATCGACGCAATCAGAGCCATCCGTGGGTACAACTAGTAATAGATATCAATAGTTGCTTGCAATTAGGGTTACGAGAGGCGTCGCGACGGCGCCCTATGTTATAAAATACCACTTATTTATTGACACATTCAACATCAAAGGTTTGCCGATGAATTACCAATTTGACGTCACTGCAGTGAAGTACGTAACTCAATTTTAGCGACCACTAAGCTACGTACTCTTCAAACCAAAATGATAAACTAATCATTATATATTAAGTTCAGATTTCACCAATGAAACTGAACGCGTTCAGCACATTTATAACGGGTTCAAAAGCTGTCTGTGTCAAAATTGTTATAGACGATTGCCACTGACAGCTCTTGAACTGGGTTTAAAAGTGCTGATCGCATTCACGTTCTTATTCTTTCAAGTCGATTCTAAAGTCTCGACAAGTGTAATTGGGTTTTTCAGAGTCTGAATTTATTCCTAGTTGATGGTATTTTATTTTTATTTTTGTTACTTGAGATTGGTTTACTCTTGACTCTAGTCTAGGTCAGAAGTGACAGAGACAAAGTCTACGATGGAGTGAGCTTACCCAGAAGAAGCCTGTTCACTCTAACTTTGAAAGAATTTGAAGAGGTTGAATGCGTTCGGGAACACAGTCGCAGGTAGTGAGTTCCACTCTTTTGCCGTGCGCATTATGAAGGATGTTTGGAAGCGCTTATTGCGAATTGGTGGAATGGCAACTAGGTATGGATGGTAATTGGCAGTACATCTGGATGTCCGATGATAGAAGGGGGCAGCTGGGATGAGGTCTTGGAGTTCTTGCGCACACTCACCGAAGTACAATCTATAGAAGACCGACAAGCAGGCAACCTTGCGGCGTTGAGACAAGTTGTGAAGCTTGGCATCCACCAGTTTAACGTCGCCAATGAGCCTCATAGCTCTGCTTTCCACTGAGTCGAGCGCGGCAAGTTGCGATTTAGCTGAGCCATCCCAAAGGTGGCTGCAATACTCAATGCAGGATCGGACTTGCGCTTTATAAAGCGTTAAAAGCTGTCCAGGCGTAAAGTATCGCTTCACTCTATTTAAGATGCCCAGTTTTTTTGCCGCAATTTGGGCTTTGCGCTCAATGGTGATGCCAAACTTGAGACTGGACGTCAACTCCATTCCTAGGAGCTCGAGCCGATCAGTTACAGGAACAGTGTCGCAGTCCACTGTTGAGCATTCGCAGATGGCGTAACTTAAGAGATCCCAAGTTGATTCTCACACTTGATTCTCCACTTTCCATAACATGTCTATCCCAGCCGCCGTTTTGAGACCATCATCGGTCCATATAAACGAAAACCGGTCCGCCCCACACTACGATCGCCTACAAACCACATTAACCTAAATAAATTAACAGTTAGAACACCCACCAAACTTTAAAACAACCCTATGCTTTCATTTGCCAATACAACAACCAATTACATTCGAGAAATGTTGAATGTTGAATTTTATCATTCTTAATTCCATTGAGTAATGTACTAAAATCCACATTTTCTCATTCATAAATAAGTTCGGTAACTAAATTAATCACCCCTTCATCCAAGCACAAAATAAAAGGTACAGAAGGTTGGCTCCATACAACGAAATCGGGCACACATACGTACACACACGTCGATCTATTCTGTAAAAATCTCACCGTGAAAATTAACGTTTACTATTGGCAGCTCACTTTAAGCTCACTTAGCCTAAGTTTTTACGGGTGAGATTATTACAGGACAGATTAGCAGACGTAGGCACTGCGATTTAAAACAAAGGTCAGTCGCAAGTGCGCTAGCAGTCTAGCACTGTACGTGAAGAGTGTCTATATGTGCGTGCGTTTTATCTTGTTGTATGAAGCCGACCTTCTGTACGTATTTATTTTTATATCTATTTTGTGACCCAAGTCTAAACTAATTATATTGAATTCACCTTCAAGCGTCGATAAACTTGATGGAAAAGGTGTATGTTTTGGGCTTCCATTGCCTAAAACTGTAGTGATATTAGAGTTTTTGTTTGTAAGTGTGAGGTTGGATACCGGCACTTTAAAGATTGACTGGGATTTCGTTTGTAAATCATGAATTATTTGAACACGTGATAATTTGAAGAAAAACATGCTTAGCTTTAAAACAAATATTTGCAGTTAAAGACGTCAGTTTCCAATCAAAATGAACACAGAAAAGCACTACAAAGGCAAAGGTACGTAAACGAAAACGATAATAAATACATTTTGTAAGCATTTTGGTTGGCAGCATTTTTTTGCAGCATTTTTCTCAAAACGTCATCAGTTTCATCGCCAGTTTCCGGCTTGTCGTCTGCTTAACCGGACTTGCCCATGGTTGCCCTTATAAATTAAGGCCTCCAGCCAGGACTCCCAGCAGTGGGAACATTATAGGTTGATTATGCTCTAAAATACATAGATTAATATTAATAGATTATGCATTAAGTCGGTATTCCACGCATTCGTGCTAGGCTCACAGAGTATGCAACAAATATGTCAGATACACATGTAGTTCTAAAACTAAATGGAAATAAATAAAACATTTCAATAATTGAAAAAAATATTGTTTATCACGATTTAGGTATGACCACAGCTTTATTTTCCTGAATAAAATGGTATTAAGTTAGTAGGCAAAGAAATGTATTATTACTTTGATTCGTGTTTTAATTAAAACTTGAAATTGTAAACCGTCATATTGTGAGTAATTATTGTTAATTAGATTTTATATGACTAGCTGTACCCGCGAGTTTGTTCGCATAAATAGGTGTTTATGTTTCATAAAGTTTTGTAATTTACCTGGTCACACTTACCTTTCTGATTGTGTCAAAGTAATCTCGTTTATAGGGCTCTATCTATGTCTGGCCATTAAAAGGCATCGAGACTCGACAAATTTTAATGCCACAGCTGCAAACCTGGATATGGCTTACCACAATGACAATATAATACTGCACCCCAATCGTTTAACACACTTCAATCACAATCCGATGGCTTTTGAAGGAAATTTCTAATCCATCACTGTCGAGCAGACATTGTTTAAAATTAATAATGCAATTCATGTTGTTAAAAGCTCAAAATTATTAATTTGTAATTTAATTTTTATAAAACCTTAAATCTGTCGTTACGTAAAAATATATTATTAATAATAAGCTAAATTCGTAATAAAATAAACAAACAAAACAACTAATTTTAACTTAATCATAACACAACACCCTAAAAGTCCACAGAGTAAAGTCATTCGGCATTGCCGTTGTAAGCGTGTTACGCAAATACCCTGTTGAGTGTACGAAGCCCTCCTAGAAATAACGAGTGTAAAAGACACTTAACGAAGCCGAGAGTAACTTGTGCTCCCCGTCATTTTATATTTTTGTAGTCCTTTACCATACATGAGAATGTTAAAAGTAAAAGTTAGTATTTTTGTTACGAAAACAAGTTTTTAATGCTATAACACAAATTTAAAAACCCTAGGGCAGTGGTGGCCCAGTGGTAACGGTCCCGACTTACGAGTTGTAGGTCGTGAGTTCGAACCCAAGCAGGCGCTTTACTTTGTGTAAATAATTTAATCACCACTGCTCTCAAAACGGTGAAGGAAAACATCGTGAGGAAACCGGCATGTCCTAGAACCAAAAATTCGAAGACATGTGACATCTACCAACCCGCACTGAGCCCGCGTGGTGGATTACGGCTCACTACCTCTCATAGAGAGGAAGCCTGTGTCCCAGCAGTGGGAACGTTATAGGCTGATTATGCTATGCTTTATGCTAAAAACCCTAGATCACCTGTGACGTTGACTGTTGACGTGACGTTTAACAGCGATCTTTCACACCACAAATAAAATTCGTTTCCCGGGAATTATTTTTGTGCTGTAACTTAGTTTGATGTACAGAATGCATAGTTGACGGCTATGTGGTATTTTTCACCCTATTTATTGAATGATGTAGCTGGGTTTTGGGGTCCACCGTTACAACAAACTTTGCACCGATGACCGTTACTGAACTTTGTGTGGTCATTGTCATAACCTGGTTCCCTAGAAGCAGGTTATGATAATGACTAGCACTTTTTGCGTTGCGCCGAAACCTATTGTCCTAAATAGCAGTTAGAAGCTGCTTCTTATCGAGATTATATGGCAAAGGGCGTCCTGGATAATCTTTTGAGGCTACATCACAAGCTTTTGCAGCAGCTAATTCGATTTTTTTTGGCCAAGCAGCCTTGAAAGACATTTTCTCAGCTGCTTGCTTAGTCACTACACGGCTGACCGGGCGGTACCTAGCGAAACTTGCTTGGTCCGAACTGGGCGTTTTTTTGAATTAAAATAGAACGCACATTTAGTTTAGTTTCAATTATTTATTGTGAAGTGAAAATAAATTGCGGTTTCGGGTAAACACTAGTTGTTTTATATTGTGGAATTAATTTTATTTACGACCCAATATTTTCAGAGAATAAATACGATTTTAATATAGATTGTTATGTAGATTTCCGAGAAAAGTTAAATTATTATTGAATTTTCCGTAATTGGAAAAAGAAAATACTGATTTGATATATTTGTGGGCGGCAGTGTATACTGAATAACTTTTTTCTAAGAGACAAAAAAAATATCAGCCTTCGTAATAATAAACTGAGGCAAGCACTACCTACTTACCCCATTTTTTTTTTGTTGAGGTTCCGTACGTCGTTATGAAAAACAGAATCTTTTGGGATCACTCGTGTGTCTGTCTGTTTGTCCGTCTGTTAGAGCCAATTTGCTCCGAATGTAAGCAAGAAGCTTAGAAGGCAATTTTATCCTACTTCTTATAAGTCGTATCGAAATTAACTTTTTATGTATATGTAGTTTGGAAGACAAAACTCTATTTTTTTTTCTTTGAGTTGATCTGATGCTGGAGCCAGGAGGTGGATAGTGGAACTCTTCACTGGCTAATAATAATTACTTCGACTTTTAGGTCGTACGATTTAAAAATGACTTGTAGTGGTTCGATAATCATTCGTGTAAGATTAGTCTACTTTGACCAGGAATAAGTAAATAGATAATACACTTGATCACTTTTAATTAACAACCAATTTAATTAATTACAATAAGTATTTGTAACACTGAACAATATAGTTGTTGTTTGTACGACGAAGCGTTTGTTTGGCATCTCGCAGGTCAACCTATGAGGTTGTCGTCTGCTTAAGCGGACTTGCCTGTGGTTGCCCTAATAAATTAAGGCCTCCAGCCAGGACTTAAACTAAATGCTAACTAAAACTAAGCGACAACGCTAAGGGCACCCCCTGTGGGGTACGAACCTCGGAGAGGCCAGCCCACTGCGCACGGGGTCTTTAAAAGACTTGAAGTGTGTCAGCCGATGCAAACAGCCAATCACTCGCCAGCAACGTTATGACATCCGGTCCAGCGCAGATGGCAGCACTCGACCCCACAGTGCGTCGCTTGACTCATGATACTAGCGTTACGTTTGGCTACCGGAAACAGTGGCGCCAACATCCGGCCCTCCTGAACTGTGTCTGTCCCTAGACACACCGTCACCTGCAATTGTGAGAATAAACATTTGTAAGCTTTGATGACCATAATAGGTATTATGTTACTTTATGTTGAATGGCTTCCCAACACTGAATCAATGAATAGCACATGCAAAATTGTGATCCCTGACTTCGCACCACCATGCTCAGACTCGCAGTCCACATGATAGCCGAAGCTTTCCAGTTCATCCACTTTTATCCGCATGAACCACATCTTCGACCACAACAAACTCAAGGTCGAACCTCAATTGTGTCTGTAGTGGAAACGCCATTACAACAGCAAAAATTATTATTCCATATTAAAGTTTTGTTAGGTAAAGTAATTATTTCAGAACAAAATGTATTTTACAGGTTTTAAATTATAAATAAACAATAATTTTACGTTTTAATGTTTTATTAAATTAGTCTTTTGTACATACATACCAACCACGCCAACATCGTCATCCCAATCGGTTATCTGAATCCATGGTTTCGTACGCAGGTAGTACCAGAATATTTCTTTTGTGATCGCTCGCTGCCTATTATGTCATGATTGTACACAATTACATTCCAGATACTTATTTTTTTGTACAACCCACCTACGACTTATTTCAGTGCGAACGGTAGATTTTGTTTCCAAGCAATTCGTACTCGTTAAAGTCAAAGTCAAAGCATTTATTTCAAAAAGGCCCATTAAAAGGCACTTTTGAACGTCAAAATTTACATTAAAAATAGAACTTATTCTAGGCGTGTAAAAACATTGTGATCCGCATCGGCCTCTCCTGATAGTAAACTATCACTGATTTTAACTAGATTTAGATCTTGTTTCACTAACTCCGCCGTTATTAAGGAACAATCACTGCTCATATCAATTAAGTAAATAGCTCAATAGATACCAATTACACAAAATGAGGTGGAATCATGGCACCACCGCTGGAACAGGCTATTGGGCAGAAAGAAATGGAATTTATATAAGACAATTGAAGAATTAAACAAGGAACAAAAACATACAGAATTAATAATAGAAAATTTTAATTCACAGTCTCAAAAAACCAAAAGAGCAAAGCATAAAGAACAAAAAATTTAAAAAAAGGGAACATAGGACTTAACCACATTTTTAGATGGTCTTGCATACTTGTGCTATTTTAAACGACGACGAACTGAACTCATATTATTTTTATTCACTTATTTTTTGGTCTTTCTCAAAGGTTTGATTTGGTTGATTGTTAAATAAATATTAATATATAATAATAATACATTTATTTAAAAGTTAGATTTATATTAGGAACCCCCAAAAATTGATGTCTTTTCGTTAGACGTTTGGTTATTCGAGATTAAGTCACGTAACACACTCATTACGTATAGTATACACACGTTTGGCTAAGAAGGGCCTTCATCCATGTATGCCATTTGAAGTCTATCGTCGATTCGTCAGGTGTCAGGCGACACTTGAAATCTTAAAAACACATGAAAAAATGATAAAATGTTTCCGACGCAGATCCATATTTTTATGAGACACGATAATTTAAATTAGCTCTCAAACAATGTGGAGGGAAACTTTTTAATTGGAACGTTTGTATTTTTACTTACAAAAAACCATATTTTCAAAATGGACTATAACTTCTCTCATATTATTATAAAACATTTTTTCGCAATACTTTCTGAGTAGCCTGGTACTTTTAAACCAAGTGAATTGACAGCATTTATTTGACTTTGCTGTTGTCTATCATTGAAATAAAATTTTACTTAACTGAGCGCATGTTTTCCAAGTCCTTAATGCTCAAGTTTCAAGTGCAAGATTTCGTGATCGACGCAATTAAATGCCTTGGAGAGGTCACAAAAGATTCATATGGCGTCTTGGGCATCTTCCCACGCGTTAAAAATGTTTTAATAAGGTTACACCGGCGTCGCTCGTACAAGGCCCTTTGGTGAAACCATATTGTTGATCGTGAAGGATTGTATTGATGTTAAAATGATTGAGCATTTGATTAATCATTATCTTTTCAAACACCTTGCTGAAAACCGGCAACACGGACACGGGTCTATAATTATTGGTGTCTTTACTGTCCCTGGATTTTAAAAGTGGTATTACTTTACTGTATTTCATGAAATCTGGGAAGACTTCTTGATCCACACACAAATTAAATATGAAGGCTAAGTAAGGCGCTATATTCTCAATTATGGACTTTCATAGATTCCCCAACGATCTTCGGTCAATGTGATCTTGATTTGCCAAAAGCTTTTAGTACTGTTCCAGGGTTAATATGCTTTTATTAATGTTACGGGGTTAATATGCTGAAATTAAAAGATGTTATTGGTCTGGATTGTATCTGCACTTTTTGTATTGCTATATTCGACTCAAAAGTTATGGTTTGACAGCTGTGATCAGAAGCGAGATAACTAACTATAGCTTTATCAGAATAGTCGCAGCAACAAATATAATACATTATCAATACATGAATCAGTAGTAGTAGTTATTCGGGTTGGTCCTACAAATACATTTGACAAATTGAATGATTTAAACAAATTTAATAATCTACTGGTATTTGACTTGTTTTCTAAAATATTAATCTTAAAGTCACCACAGATAATTACTGATTTATTACTATTTGTAAGTTTTGCCAAAACAACTTCCATTACTGACTCAAATATAGAGTAGTTTTGATAATTTGGGGGTCTGAAAACGCATCCTAAAACATGCTAATCTAGCTCAACAGAAGACAGTACAATGCTATGTTCTACTGATAGTTCGACTATGTCTTTACAAGCTTTTGATTTATTACAACTTTTAATTAGGATTAGCAAACCAGCACGCAGAATTGATTTTCGGTTAAAACAACTAGCCACTACACAACACATAACTGTCATAGTTAATTAAGATTTAACATATTTTAACCAATGTTATCGTAGTTAGTAGTTAAAATATATTTATTTAAAAAAACAATGTTTGACATTGTTTTTTTTTTTTTTTAACTATAAAATTTTCGATTGCTTGGAGTTGGTCAAGGTGGCCTACCGTCGAAGGGCGGACAACGCCCTCTTCCAGCCCCTCTAAATGGGTCCAGAGACGGCGGACTCGGGGACGTCCACCGCCCCCCATACATCAGGACCCGAGGTGGCGGCGCGTAGTGTTCCACGCACTCCCCTCTTAGACATTGCGGGGGGAGTCTAACACCTCAGTCTCCCTCCCAACACGAGGAGGCCCGCCGAGGCAGGCCAGGGTGGGGTTGCGGAAGAATCATATGTTCCCGCGACCCCGACGTAGGTGTGAGATGGAACACCGGGGTGGTTTTTAGTCAGTAAGAGTCTGACAGACCCCTCCTCCCGCCCCAGGGCGGAGGACATCCATGAGGATTTTCCAACCCGGAACAAAAAAAAAAAAGAAGGTGGCCAGGTGCCACTTAGAAACTTCTAAAATACCAGAAAAATCACAGATGCGTTGTCTACCATATCCATACGAGACGAATGCCTGGTCAAGAGATACTGTTGTTCTGGAAACCTACACTGTGGAACTACATTGGCCAGTCTCATATGCCTTTCATCCTTCAAAGCTGCATTGATACAGTAAATACTATACTGCATAATGGCAGAAAATATAGTAGTACTTCAACATTATACTCAGAAACACCATAATAGTTGTCCAACATACATATTGTTATTATCTCAAGCTTAGCGGGGAGGCTCAGTTCAGCCGCCTACGCCGTCAGGAAAGTAAGACAATACACTGACGTTGATACAGCTCGCTTAGTCTATTTTAGTTATTTCCACAGCGTTATGTCCTACGGTATTCTGCTGTGGGGCAAAGCCGCTGATATTCAAAATATATTCGTCCTTCAAAAACGAGCTGTCCGAGCAATTTATCAGCTAGGAGCCAGAGTTTCTCTTAGAGATTTTTTTAAAGATATTGGTATTCTCACGGTGGCATCTCAATTCATCTTCGCCAACATCTTATATATTAGGCAAAATATACACTTATACACTAAAAACAGTGATTTTCACAAAGTTAACACCAGAAATAAGAACAAACTACGTGCTCCCTTTCACCGGCTTCATAAGGTCCATAACTCATTTGTTGGGCTTGGTATAACCTTTTATAACAAGTTGCCCTCTTCTTTACTAGATTTACCTTTTAATGCGTTTAAGGCCCAAGTAAAATCCAACCTTTGTTCAAAGGCATATTATTCCATTAACGACTACATAAACGATAAGAACTGTTGGTCGCTGTGATTAACTCAGGACAATGTTCGTGTTCTTTCTCCAGAATCAGCTTACTAACTGACAGGGTATATGAGTTCATATATTTTTTTTATTTTTTATTTGACGGTATAAGTCAATTATTTTGTTGTCTACATTTATTATTGACATGATCTACTCATTACAATGTTTTTAATGAGCTGTATTGCAATATATGGTTAGCTAGCGACCTCGACAATTGATAATATTATTCTTGCCTGAGCAACCAACAGCAGGTTCGTCATGCTCCCTTAGATGTCACTGCTTGCGGTAGCGTCGGGGGTCGGGTTTCCTCCTTCCCTCAAATATGGCGAGGGGGGTAATGGCTGACCTTTGCGTTATGCTCGTGAACGGGTGCTGCTTGTGGTGACTGGTCGTCTTGCTGCCTTTGGTTTTATCATTGTTACAGTAATTGTTCTGTTGATTTATTTTACTTTGATGGTCCTAGTTTATCATTTATTTATTTTATTTGTTTGTATAATAATTCCAGTATTGCATATGTAAGCTGCCATGCCCTTTAGGCCCGAAGGCTTTATTTATGTATTTGTGTTATTTACATGCAATTTTTTTTCTTTTTTTTTGTCATTGGCGTTTCGGTAATTACTTGCAATTGTTTAGAATCAAGTTCTTCTAACCGAACAGACAGCTGTGCTGCTGGGGAGTTTGTTGCGCCACTTCTTCTTCCCAGCTAAAGCACTAGGAAGTGGTGAAGGGCGGGCTTTTTGGGGGACTGTCTTATGTAATTTTGACGTTCGAAAAGTGCTGATTCTCAGCCTAATTTGAATAAATGACTTTTGATTTTGATTTTGATTTTGATTTTGATTGTAACTACACAGCCAATCTAATTCGACCTTCCTCACTCGATAACTCCATTCGACAGGGCTTAATAAGCTTGCTTTGCGAAGCTAATTTGTATGACTGGCTATAGGTCATTGTACCTACCGCGTATTCGTACGGCGCAAATCCGAAATTCGGGTGAATCTGATTACAATAATGACGTTCGTTTCAATAGGATATCAGAAGCCTTTTAACAGATTTTTAGATCCATATTGGACGGGTTTATTGTAAGACTAATTTATATGACTCCGTACTTGGTCGGTAAGAGAAGCATTCTGGGGAATATTAGCTTTAAGTTAATATTTGTTAGATCAGTTGCGTGTTTTGTCTTGTGTTTGCAAGCGCTTGTGTTAAACACAAGGTCTTGAGGTCTTGAGTTCTTTCTATAAGGAGTTTCTTAGTAGCAGCCTGGAGTCGGGATTTTTGCTTGGGTAATGGCAATCGGCTCACCCACATGGGACTTAAACGTACATGCCTGCCGCACCCTTCGGAGAACCAGACGTGCCGTTATATAATGTTGTTAGTCAGATATAAGAATGACCAACACCCATATTATAAGTTGTAACCTCGAAAGCTACTCGACTCACAACTCTTGCGAGGAGACCTCAAGGCGTGCTTCGGAAGACCCTCAAGATCGGTATTCATAGTCAACAGATTAAGGAAATTATGAGGTCCCTCGAAATAGTATAAGTCGAGGTGATGCGTCATGAATACATATACATTCAATTAACTCTTAAAAATACTACGAAATACGGATAAAATATGCGTGTTTTGGTTAAAACTTCATTTTTGACTAGTAGATGTAGATACCGACGTACCATTTAATTGACAGTTGGTTCGTCAAATCAAACTCACCCCGACTGAGGAAACAGTTTGAGATGAGGAGTAAAATTTCAACTATGAATATCAAACCATCTAAGTGAGGTTGCGTCACGTCGAGGAAATCATGAGGTTTTGACTTAGAATATGGTTCTTAAGACACGGAAAACAAGAATTTAATTTTTGAACAGAATTTAAGTAATTTTATTAATATACTTTTACCTGATAGCGGCACAGGTAAGAAAGGGTATGAGTATGGGATGTTCAGATCATACACAGTATCTGTGTGATATGTCAAACATTAGAAAAATATGTTTACAAAGTATGACTGATTTCTGACGGTAAATGAATGCAAAATACTTTTAACTTTGTTCATAACGCAAACATAACATCACACCTGTAATCCAAGAAGGGTTAGGCAGAGGTGTACCTATAGTACACCCACATTTCGGCACTGCAGTTTTGCTTAAGTCCCATGTAATAGGGTGGCGAGCCAGACCAAATCCAGACTCCGGGCTGCTACTGAGAAATTCTAGATAGAAAAACCCAATAACACTTTGCCCAACCTGGTAATTGAACCCAGTACCTCATGCTCAGCAGTAGCTCTTGCGGCCACTAGACCAACGAGGCAGTCAAGTAACTTAGTTCACTCTTATTGTTCCTACCATAACAGCAGACTCTTTTGTATTACTTTTGTCATTAGTATCCTGAAAAATATTGATTCAGTTCCACATAATTCACAAAAACTATATCAACTACCTAAATAACTCAAATACATATTTCCGAAGCGATAACAATGCAATTCATAACAATTGACATTTCGGTTGTAATGGGAGAACCAGCAACGGTCACAACTTTATGGAACTTCGCAAAAATAATAAATTTATTGACTTCTGTTGTTTGTCCTGGCTAATCTCCGAAACGACCGGACCGATTTTGATGAAATTTGGAATGGGGATACTTTAAACCCTAACAAAGGACATAGGTTACTTTTCATTGACGAACCACGAAGGCTATGCCACGGGCGGAAGCTAATATAAAATATACATCAAACTTAACTACTTCACGCAATCGACAAATTGCTCGAAATGTACACCATCATGGCACCTGTATGTCTGTTTCTTTCTAAACCCCGATGTGTTGCATTTACGCCCGGGCACAGTAATTCATTACCATTGACATTTATATTATAAAGGGAAAACCTGCTAAGGTCACAACTTTATGGAATGTCACAAAAACCATAAACTTAGCGCCATCTACTCGCCGACCTTTTATGCTCATGTAATAACGTTAAAAAGCCACAGAAATGTGCCCCTATACAAGGCTGTTGGATAATAATGCACGCTGTTTTATAATTTGGGGTGCTTGTGTTAGAGATGATCTTGAAGCCTTATTTGCAGTGCAGATATTATGCAAAATGACTGGATGAAGATGGCTCTTAACTGCAATTAATAGAAAATTTTGAAGGAAGAAAAAAGAGGCCTATGCCCGACAAGTGGCAGTGTCACTGAAACCAAATTCAAGGTAGAAGTTGGAAAAATAAGTCTTTAGATCAACACAAAAAATATACATCCAGAAAGACAAACATAAAACTTATATGGCGGTGTCACCGTTGTTAACAGCACGTGCAGTGAGCCGAGTTACACTGTGCAAATCGGCACATTCGCCTCCCCAGAATTCACTGTCGTCATTAGTTTCTTCAGGTTTTTGCTATTTTAATCCCACTTCTGATAAAGGGATTAGGACCTCATCAGCGATATTACATTTGTACTTTGTAAGTAGGCATGGGTTGTCGGGCGAAGAAAATAAAGACACTAGTTAAAGCACAATCACTTTATTTCAATCACAACTTTTTATAAAATGAAGGCAGAGGGTCCGACATCTTAAATGAATGTATGAAATATAGCAGTTATCAACTTGTTTATTCCATTAGGTGGCTAATTAATTAAATGGATCACTATAATAGTTCATGGCGCTACAGTAGGTGCACTGGTCCGAGCCAACCACAAGAGTGATACCTTCCTTTTTTTAATGATGATTGTTGATGTGAATGGCATCTCGTAGTTGACCTTAAGAGGTCGTGACTACTTAACCGGACTATCCTGTGGCTGCCTTAAGCGAACTCAAAGCCTCCAGCCAGGGACGGAAAACTAACATTACTAAGCAACTGCTCGCTAAGGGCACCCCCTGTGGGGTACGGATCTCGGCTTAGGGCGTTGCTGGAGGACAGCAAGATGGGACAGGCTGCATAACAAAAAAAAAACAACACAAACCATTACATACTTTTCTTTCTTTCTATAAAAAGCAGAGAGACCAGTAGAAAGATATGCCGACGCTGATACAACTGTTGGCAAGAACTGGACTGGACAAGGTAGGTACAAAACCGGAAGAGTAGCTACGTACCAAAGGCTTGAAAAGGATGGGTGTTGAAGATAAAGAACCTCACGGTTGTACAGTTTAATTTCCACCACGTATTGCTTGAAGATCAAAATCCGCTGTCAAAACAACTCAACCCCCGAACCGCTCCGCTAGTCACCCTCGTTGACGATGCGAGACGAGACCATAAAGAGAAATTGACGGCTCACATTATACGCTACCGTAAAACGCCGATTTCAGATGCACCTGCCTTTGTTATAAACGGTACTTTAGCCACCCTAGTATTATGAATAAGTTTTAATATTCAAGTTTTGCACGTTACCAATTTTATTGTAGTGTTCATTTAATTAATTTTGTATGCTAGTTCAAGAGTGTGTGGGGCAAGGAAAAGGAAGGAAAAATATCCTCATACATAGCTTCGCTTTTGTATACGAAAACGGCCAAGCCAGATAGAAGGATGTACTATGTAAGTATAT
Organism: Dasypolia templi; assembly: GCA_963555695.1. Lineage (NCBI taxonomy): Eukaryota > Metazoa > Arthropoda > Insecta > Lepidoptera > Noctuidae > Dasypolia > Dasypolia templi. Next base: position 12,904,939 of record OY743158.1, on the reverse strand, counting down.
AGTTTAGCATTTCATAGCGTAGCTCACAGAACGCTATGCCAGTGTTATGTTTTAAAAGTTATATGCATAAGCCTGTAACAGATTTTATTGAATTAAGTGTATTTTTAATTTCCCATCACAATTTGAGAAAAGAGGATTATTGAGAGGGCTATGTTTGATATTTGCAGTTTTTTCTACATGGTTGAATCAGATAGAAATAAATCCGCAGGAGAACCAAAGTAACCGACATAGCCCGAAGAATGGCTTTACTTAAGCGGTGGTAACAGATGCCGATCCGAAGCCGATGGGGCTGGAAGGTTCTGGAGTGGCGTTCACGTAGCGTTCCAAGGCTTCCCAGAAGGTGGATGAAGTAATGAAGTCCGCAGGAATTCTATGGATTCGAGAAGCACAGAACAGGTCGATGTGGCGATGCTTTGGGCTATGTTCAGCAGTGGACGTCTTTCTGAAACAGACAGCTGCAGGTTAAAAGGTCGTGCTTTAAAGCATTCATCGTGAAGTCTAAACCAAGCCATGCCAATGATGAAGAAAAGCAAAAAATATTAATACCACTGTTTTTTTATGTCGCCACGTACAAATCTGAATTACAGCAAATATTAAAGTTACTTTACCTTTAAATGGAATAGCAACGGACAAAGACAGGCAAGGACATACACACCCTCAAAGAGAAATCCAAAACGGTTTCTTCTCGAGGTCATTACAATAATTAGAACACTCTGAAAATATACTCTGCCCCACTCACACCTAGTTGCATTTTACTTCATAATTTTCTTTCCATAATTCTTTCTCTCATTCGAAGTGTATAATATTGAAATAAAAACGAGTAATATAATATGAACCACAGGCTTTGTTTTCGTTACTTGATATTTTTTGTATATCTTCTAACAAAATGTATTGTTCTTCCAACGGCAATTTCGTATTTGGAGGTTATATGAGTTCGCGCTCTGTGTTTTGATAACCAGATTGTTCTCGGCTTAGCTCGCGCCTAACAACCTTACCGAAATTTCATCACCATCATGCACTGTTATTTTTCTGTTCACAGCTGGGCACAGGCTTCCTGGTTTTTTTTTCTTTTTCATTCATGTTTGATTTGAGTCAATCTTGTCCCCAGTCTTCCCAACAAGCTATTTGAAGTCGTCACTCATTTTGTCGACCGTTTTCCTACGATTTTTGTGACCAGTCTCTCCTTTTACTGCGTTAGGGCCTGTATAATTCACTATATCTAGCCCAAACTCTTTCGTATTTTGTATTCCATTAAACTGTTTAGTGTAGTTGTACAACAAAATCCAATAGCCTTTCCCTATTACATTGTCATTATACATGAATATGCTAGAATTATAGACTTGCATCTCACGCTTGCTTGATTGAAAAATAATTCGAGTTACCGATATTTAACACGTTGAAAATTGAACCTCAATTTCGGCGGCCATCTGAAACTACGTCACACTAACTTATCGATACGGTCATAAAATTATTCGATCCATGAATATAGACTCTACTGCTAATGATATAAGGTCATGTGTAAATAAATTTGTTGGTCGAAAATACTTTGTCCTCTCAAAATGATGTAGCAAAAGTTTGATAGAGGTTTATCTTTCACATCACAACAGTTGGTAGCCACGTAACTCATCATCCTAAATAAGTACTGGAAGTTACTAATCATACAGACGTTAGTAAACAGGTACCTACCCCAGGTACATTTCTGATATCGAACGTGTCAATTTATAAGAAGATTACCGGAAAATCTGATAAATAAAGTAAATTAGGAACCGAGGACAATTCAAGGAAATCTCATAAAATGTTCAGTAGGTTGTACCGTCAAAAGCTTAACAATTTTAAAAACAATATTAATGCCCTCGCGTCGAGTGGATAAGTTGGCAATCTTAAATAAATTAAGACTTTAAGATGCTGTCAATATTCGAAAAGAGAAAATGGATTCTAGGAATTTAAAGTACTGGCCGAGCAACGGATTTCTCAATTTTATTTTATAAATCGGAATTGCTCAATTTGACAAAAATAATTCTTGCAATCCATGACTGAGGTCTAAAGACCAGTTTTCTATGTATTCATTTATGTACACAGATATAAATAGAAAATAAGAAAGTAACATAAAAATTTGTGCAAACGTCAACGATCTAAATCGTTACATTTTCCCTTACAGAAGTAAGTCGCGCAAACAGTGTCCCCCATACTGGGAAGAGACTGCTTACAAAATAATGTAACAGCGGTTCCATGGCAATCAAGTCAAGTCTCCGCGAAATTGTGTGTATAGAACCGGCAGGCACCTTTATTTCGATTGTTATTGTTAATCCATTGCTTCTTGTGTTCTAAAAATTGCCTGATCATCAATGTAAATAACGCAATGTATGTTGTTGAACCGTCAAAATTAAAGCCATTCGTACTGTTTCTGTGTTACGCTATTACCACGCTGTTAAAACGAAACAGAAACGCGACCCTCTGAAAACGATACGTACGTACGAAAACGGTACGATTTATATCTTTTGGGTTACTTTCAATAACGCGAAATTTCAAAAACCAATATTCGCTATGTAAAATCGAATATAAGTTGTGAAAATAATAATCATTCCTGCTGTATTTCTCAAAGGGTTAAGCAGAGCTACAACTACATTTTTCAGCCTTTTAACATCAACCGGGCACAAATACAGACACCGAGCTGCTACTGAGAAGTTGCAGATGCAAAAACCTATCCACACTTTGCCTAACCCGGGAATCTGATCCAGGACGTAATGCTGAGCAGTGACCGAGCTAGACCAAATAATGCGAATGATAATTTTCATGTTCAATAATATGAAACATTAAACTCTCATTCATCATTCCATTGAAATTTTAATCGTGGATTTAATGTAAACTGGATACATAATTTCATTCGTGAATGATTCGATTAAGTTAAATTAATGCAGTTGATCCCTCACTTGCGAATAATTTTTCGGCCGCCACAAAATTTTAAATCATTTTCTGAATATTGTTTGAGTATTTTTCATAAACGCCTTCGACAGTCAGCAGTGTAATTATTGTAACTACTAGCTTCTGCCCGCGACTTCGTAAGCGTGGAAGTCGTAAGACACACAATATACTAAAATAACAGCCAAATTTTTTAGAACTCGGCGCAGCGCCCACCCGCACTGTTATTTTGTTTTCGCTTGGTGTCTTTTCTGATGTTTTTAAAGTTCCGCAGTCAACAAGAAACTCTTATAGTTTCGCCATATCCGTCCGCCGTCTGTCCTACCGTCCGTCGGTCTGTCAGCTGCTTAGCTCAGAGATTCTTATTCGTAGAAATTTGTAATTTTGCGGGTTTTTATTTCCAAAAATATTGCGGGTGAGTGAAAACCATTTTTTCATTCAGGGATCCGTTTGCGAAGTTTTAAGCTTTAACTTGCAATTTTTTGTTTGAGTGAAAAAATTCATGACAGTATTTTTTCACATATCTAAAAATAATAATTCCATTTATATGTTTAAGTACCGTGTAATAGGGGGCGAGCCTATTGCCATCTACCGGGCACAAATCCAGACTTCGGGCTGCTACTGAGAAATTCCAAATAGAAATACCCAATAACACGTTGCCCGACCTGGGAATCGAACCCAGGACCTCATGCTCAGCAGTAGCGATTGTGACCACTAGACCAACGAGGCAGTTCAGAAATGTGGGTGTACTATAGGTACACCTCTGGCCAACCCTTCGGGGAAACAAGGCGTGATGTTATGTTATATTGTAATTCCATTTAACTTCGTTTTATATACAATCGAAGCGAAGCGGCGCTCGACTAGATACCGCCGGCGTACTTGTCAAATGCGGCAACAAATACCACGCCTAAGTTGGCGTACCCGAGCCAGTCACACTGCAAGCTGTCTGTCACGTGCACGTGCTGAATGTAAAATGCCAGTTTGCTTAGTAAAACTGTGTAAAATAATACTACAAGGAATTAGAAGGACACTGGGATCACATACCATCAGTAAGTTTTTTTTTGTATTTTATTATAAATCCTAATTCATTTATCCTAGTTCTTTAAATTATTTCATGTTTATCTTTGTAATCTATAAACAGGTATATATATATATATATATGTGGGATAAACTCAATAAATGTTCAATAAAACTGCCGTATGCTTCTTAACTTTTGTATTTATAATTTTCCGTCTTTACATCTCTTATTCTAACGTCTTGCTCCTCCTTTCTGTCAACTTATTCTCTCTTTTAAAACATTCATTCCCTATCTCTTTTACTCCTTGACTATTTCGTACATTCATCACTGTCACTTGTTTATGCTTCACATCTGTCATTCATCTTCACATCTCATTTCACTATCATCCATAACGTTCCGTTCCTACATATATATATATATATATATATATATATATATGTAGGAACGGAACGGTCACACAGCCGGCACAGGGTTTAATTTTACCTAGCTGCTTTTCAGTTCCAAAGAGCATGTACTTGGTTCAAGGCAAGCGTGTTGGCATTAGACCATTTCACTATGTTTTCAAGATCTGTATTAAGATTATTTAATGCTTGTTCATAGCCTTGCGGCTACTTTTATTTTTTTACTAATAGACCACAACATCAAATATTTTTCCATTAACTCAGGTAACAGGTTAACACTTTTTCACAATTTTCACGCGTTCTTAATGTCAACTGACAAATTTCAAGTGACGATGTCTTACACACACTACAAAATTGAGTTGCCGCATTCACGGAGCAATTGTTTGTATAGAGCGTGGTATCTCGTCTAGCGCAGCAAGACCAATCATTTATCTAATATTTTCATCTTTTATATAAATCTTAGAATATTTTAGTAATTTGATATTTTGATCATAAATTGTTGTTAGTCAGATTTATTTTCATATGCTTTAAAGCATAGCAACAGGTTGTCAGGTTCTCACTGAAAGCCGTTTTTATTGTTTCTGGCCGATAATCAAATATGAAATACCAGGCCACTCAAAAAGTATTGCGAAACACAGTTTTGAAGTATGAGAGACTGTAACAGTCTATTTTTATTTGTAAGTAAAAATAAGTACGTTTCAATTTAAAAATTTCCACCACATTGTTTGCGAGCTAATTTAAATTTTCGTGTCTCATTTAAAATGGATCTGCGCCGGGAACATTTTGGCGCTATGCTTTTTACGATTTCAAGTGTCGCCTGAAACCGGACGAAGTGTTCGATAGACTTCAAATAGCATTCATGGATGAAGCCTGCACAAAATTCTACACGTGCATCTTCGCGTGAGGAGGATAATTTCACTCTAGGTGCCGCACAACCTCACCGATGCTCAGAAGCAGGCCCGGGTGAAATGGTGCCGTGATATGATAAACAAACTTGAAGCAGGCTCGTCTCGGCGTGTTTACGACATCATTACGGCTTGGGTGTTTCAAAACGAATCAACGCCTTTCAAAGTGAAGCGATCTAGAAGCGGGGGGCAGATATTGATCGCGAGCTTTTTCAATTTGACTGGCTACTTGGTGTCAAATCCTTAACGGAACCAAAGAAGCATCAACGCTGATAAGAAGCATCAATACTATCATATACTTGGCAGAAGTTTTCTCCGTTGTGAGCAACGAGCGAAAAACACAGGGCTCCGCGGGCTACTGCTCCACCACTAAAACGCGCCTTCGCACACCGCGTTCAAAACGAGGGACTTTCTGGATAGCACGCCGGTGAAACTCCTGGATCACCCTCCTTACTTTCATTTTATTCCCGGAAGTCAGCGTTCGAGCGGGCTGTAAACGAGGTGTCTACAGCGGACTGGATAAAGTATTTCGAAAACTAGTTCGAAGATTGAAAAAACAAAAATTTGGTAGAAAATTAATGCCAGTACCAGCACTTATTGTAAAAGAGATTCAGAACGTATTGAATACGTTCGAAATGTTTAAAAGCCATGCATTACCGTTGCTTCCACACAGTTTTATCTTGTGATGATTTGCTTCAGAAGTTAAAATTACTTGCTCTAAAATCAAGACGTACTCTGCTTTTTTTTTTGGTTGAGAATTCATCAAATGACTGGCGTGGGGTGGAGCGGGAGGGCGTGTCAGACTTTTACTGACTAAAACCCACCCGTGTTCCTTCAGTTGCCTGTGCCAGGGCCACGGTTATATCTTTCGAATTTCCCGCGACCCTGAGGCGAAGACGTACTCTCTGCTTGAGACGGAATTTTAATTTGATTTGTGTAGCAGTGTATAAGACTGTGTTGATATACGTCATAAAATAAGTTACATAGTTCCTATGCCGCGTGGGTTAAAGCAGTTATGCGGGCACCTCTGCGTCGACTATCCAAGAATTACAACAAGCAATTTGATCATAACGATATGTTTGCTCTTTGCTAGTAGATTTAAAAAAAAATGCACTAAACACACTTGGTCCCTAGCAATTTTAATTAAGATTTGTATGCCTTTAAGACTAATTTCATTTGAAAAAAATGTTGTCTAAATAACACAAAAAATGTTTTCTTCACTTAAATTATTCAAATCAAATCAAATCAAAAGTCATTTATTCAAATTAGGCTGAGAATCAGCACTTTTCGAACGTCAAAATTACATAAGACAGTCCCCCAAAAAGCCCGCCCTTCACCACTTCCTAGTGCTTTAGCTGGGAAGAAGAAGTGGCGCAACAAACTCCCCAGCATTGTAGTTTGTAGGTTATATGTAGTTTAAATAGCACAGTTTGTAAACATTATTATTATTTATGTGCATTCCATGGAAAATGTGGTTGGTGACACATTTGGTCGTATCTTTCTTGTATTTTTTCCTACAAAATGTAATGTCACTGTTTATTTTCCTAAATAAATAAAACGAAATAAAATAATTTCTTACGGCGCATAACGACAACAGTTTTTGATTTGTAGTGAGAATACAAGAATTTGGATAATGTCACCATTTTATAAGCAAGCGACATAGGAGACGAGCGACAATGACGAATTCGTCATCTACGAGTTTAAACGCGAAATTGCCTTCCAGCAAGCGTAACATGACAGATTTCTTTTACTAATGTCTCATTTTGTATATTTTTCTTAAACAAAACTCGTTTCTATGGTGGTCATGCTAGACGTGCAGACCGCAGCGCATCGCACGACGCATCGCTCGGCAGGCGTATTTTTGCGGCTAATGTTTTGCCCACCTGTAGCGAATGAACGTTCACACAAAATGTACGAGCGTGATCTAGGAGGATTTTTGCTCATGGAACTGTAGTGTTTTTATTTGACATCTCGCAGTTCAACCTAAAGAACCTGCCTAACTGAGCTTGCCTGTTGGTACCTCAATAAGGCCTCCAACAAGGGCTTAAAATCTCAAGAACTAAGTGATTACACGCAAAGGGAACCCTCTGTGGGGTACGAACCTCGGCTTAGGGCGTCGCTGGGGGCAGGGCAGCAAGGGACAGGCTGGATCGGATTATAACACTGGCGTGGAAACAGTTTAAAGGAGATGGACAAAATGTGCCTCACGGAGTACAAACACATTTATTGCAGATAATCTTAATACAAAATATAAATAATTTTGAATAACTTTCATGTCTCTTAGCAGAAGTAAATAAATAATCATAATTAAAAGTTTTTCTGTTTGATTTGCTTTAAAATGCCTTTTAATGTTGCCATATGATATTAACAAAGATCTTAGCAGGGAAAAAAATGTACTAAAGGCATTTTAAATCAAAATCAAACGTTTAGCGGGCTTAAAATATACTCGTAAATTATTCGTAACCTTAATGAAATAAAACATCATGTTTATACGTTTTCTTGTCTATAAATTGAACCTCCATCATTGAATAGGTATATTAGTGCAGTTACGGATAGATTAATTTCGAGTTATTACTGGCAACACCGCTGAAAATGTCAATTGTTAATACCATAATCCCTCTTTGACTGTTGCGTCGGTTTTCTTATTCGAATTGTGTGTATGTTTCATTGTTTTCGCTTTTATGTTTATAGTTTATAAGCAAGCTAATAGAAGCAGATGTGTGAAACTATGCCTATGGTTTGTATAAATTGTTTACACAAGTGTTTTTCAATTTTGCCTCTTCACACTTTGAAGATAAAATAATTTAAATCCCGAATATGCAGATGAAGTACTTGAAGCTCTCAAGGTTGCACTTGCCTAATTCACAACAATAATGATATTTAAATTATTGATAACATTAAATGATAAAAAAAAACTTGTTTTGTTATTTGCCGTGTAAAAAAAACTCTGATTATAATTATAAAAAAAACTGCTCACCTATTCTTTTAAACTAAAATACTATTTATATTAAACGCCTGACACTGATATATACACATTAATCTACATGAAATACCTTAGCCGTAGTGCAAAAATCAACTTTTTCAAACCTTTTAAACTTTTGTCCACTACTGCTGAGCAATAAGCTTTTTTTAATTTTGATTATGGAAGATCAGTACTATTAAATGACAAAGATTTGATCTCTGTTCATTCTGGGGCATACAGTTTTAGGCCATGTCGTTAAAAATCGACAATTGAAGCTGTCTGAAACACCACGTATCTACGTTGTATGTAACGTATTTTAGCAACGCGTCGTGAGCGTTCATTACAGAAATAGAGTTTTTTGATTTTAGGCTGAATATTGCTTGCACGTCATACAGCAGTATCTATTTGTAAGTTCATTAATAATACACATAGTTTCAATTTACTTGGAATACATGACAAAAGTGGTAAAACAAAGTCGGCTTTACGCAGACTGATATCAAACCACGTGTTTGTAAGGTAGGTTTCCTAGAAGAGCGAAGGCCGCCACATAACGGCCGCACTGACGGCTGCCATAAAATGATAGCAGCTGCAGCGGGGTTTGACTTTGCGGTAACAAAACACTCTCCTTAGGAAAACACATCAACTTACTTTCACAAATAACGTTGCAGTGACGTTCGAAGGTATATTTCAGACGATATGTGGCGGCCACCACTCTTTTATGTAAGCGTAGCTTTGGTGTTCATTCAGTTTTGTCTTATGGAAAATACGTGAAATACACCAGAATTCTACTTGAACCTAAGTAAAATATGCTGTATTGTGTCACCTATATCGTACGTGCTTTTGGTTCGCCATCCATAGCTAATGGATTAAACGTGGACAGATGAAACCTTTTTGTCGAGTGTGGACTAAAAATGAAACTAAAAATAGTGCTTCGGTTTTGAGATTAAAAACATACACACAGAACCACTTAACTAATAGGGTTTATTTTAAATAAGGCCTGTTAGCAATAAAGTCGTTTCCAGATAGGCTTTGTCGACGAAATACCTAAAAAATAATATGTAATACAATATTTACCTATTCCTATTTTACTGGCAAAATGTGGGTGTACTATAGGTACACCTCTGCCCAACCCTTCGGGGAAACAAGGCGTGATGTTATGTGTCCTATTTCAAACTATTATAATCTGCCTAGCTTTTCCCAACTATGTTTTAGGTCGGCTTCCAGTCTTAACAGATGTGGCTGAAAACCAGTATTTTACTCAACTCAAACTCAAACTCAAATTATTTATTTCAACTATACCATTTACAGGCACTTTTGAATTGTCAAGGAGTCGGTCAGTCAGAAATATGAAGCTAGTTGCCCATTCCAAAGCGTAGTAGGTACCTATGGAGAAGAACGGGCAAGAAACTCCATGGACACTCTTTTAAATAATAATGTTTTTACATATATCTTAGTTACATCGATTAATGTTGACACTAAAAGTGAGAACGATGTACAAAAAACCGTACACGTTAAAAGCGTCCAGAGTGCATCAAAACATAATTAAAAACAATCCAAAAATTCATTATTAAAATAAGCCGTGGCAGCTAAGAGATGACCAGTCCCAACTGACGGCGCCCGTTCACGAACATGACGCATGGATCAGCACCATTCAGCTCAACCATTTTGAAGGGAGCTAAATGATCCGACACACGCGCCACTGTCAGCGAGACATTTGAGTGAGCATGACATACTATCAGCCGCCAGGGCACATTCAAGTCAATCTATGACATTACCCGGTAAATGGTAGGTCTATAGTACAAAGTACTCACATCTGTGCAATGCATCTATATAATAAAAAGGAGATTGAGTTTATATAATGCAAATATCTTCTTACAATCTTCAGCAGCTTCAACAGTATTTCAAATGTCAATTAATTAGTTGTGATGTGGAGCAGGACCAGCATTAAGCCAGGCATTTTTATCAGTAATGTAATCCCCTAACCTATAATATGCCTGCCTGCATAGTGAGCGTTTGACAAAGGATTTGAATTTTGTCTCATTCAGTTGAAGTATGTGAGGAGGTATTTTATTATAACACTTTAGACAGTACCCCATGAAAGATGAGTCTACTTTAGCCAGTCTGAAACCTAGTTGAACTAATAGGTCCCGATTTCTAGTGCTATAATTATGTCTTACACCCCTTTTACTGTAAAGATGTAATTTTTTTCTTACGTACATGATGTTTTCATAGATGTATTGACAAGGTACCGTCATGATGTTAATATCCTTAAACAATTCCCTTAGAGAATCGCGCCTGCGGAGATTATATATGGCTCTGATGGCTCTTTTCTAGCCATGGAGGCTCTCGGGCCTCGACTAAGGGGGCTCCTAAGCGCATGCTTGGAGGGGGGTTAGTTCCCACTTCGATGGAAGACGGGGAAACTGGTCCTCATTAAGAAGCCGGGGCGCCCTGCGGACTCTCCGTCCGCTTACCGGCCTATCGTGCTGCTTGACGAGGTGGGCAAGCTCTTTGATAGAGTTATTGCAAACCGCCTCGTGGGGCGGCTGGTGCGGGTGGAGCCGGATTTGGCGGAGAGCCAGTTTGGTTTCCGCAGGGGGCACTCTACGGTGGACGCCATTATGCGCGTGCGAGCCTTCACGACGGGGGATGCTGTTGCCCGGGGTGGGGTGTTGGCGGTGTTTCTAGACATCGCCAATGCCTTCAACACCCTGCCCTGGAGTCGCATCAGGGAGGCATTGCGGTATCACCGGATGCCGACCTACCTCTGTCGCGTGGTCGAGGCCTATTTGACGGACAGGGCCGTCATCTACCACGGTCACCGGGGAGAGTGGAACTGGTGAGAGATGTCGTGCGGTGTCCCACAGGGATCGGTTCTGGGGCCGCTTCTGTGGGATATCGGTTGCGACTGGCACGCCGGACCCAAGGTGGCGGCGCGATGTGTTCCACGCGCGCCCCTCTTAGACGTTGCGGGGGGAGTCAAACACCTCACTCCCCCCCCCCCAACCCGAGGAGGCCCGCAGATTCGGGCCGGCACCAGTCGGGGTCGCGGAAGAATCATGTTCCCGCGACCCCGACGTAGGTGTGAGATGGAACACCGGGGTGGTTTTTAGTCAGTTTGAGTCTGACAGACCCCTCCGCCCGCCCCAGGGCGGAGGACATCCATGAGGATTTTCCACCCCGGGACCAAAAAAAATAAATGGGTGCTGCGCGCCGACCTCCCGAATGGCGTCAGCGTGGTGTGCTACGCTGACGACACGCTAGTCCTGGCACAGGGGAGGTCGCACCAGGAAGCGGCCAAACAAGCGACACTCGGGGTTGCGACAATCGTCGAGAGAATTCGGCAGTTGGGACTCGAAGTGGCCCTGCACAAGACCGAGGCCATGTGTTTTCATGGTCCTCGGAACGCGCCACTGTCGGGTTCCCAGATAACGGCGGGAGGGGTTCAAATCGGCGTCGAGTCGACGATGAAGTACCTGGGACTCGTCCTCGACAGCCGGTGGAACTTCGTGGAGCATTTCCGACGATTGGCTCCCAGACTGGAGCAGGCTGGCGCTTCCTTGAGATGGCTCCTGCCCAATCTAGGGGGTCCAAACGCCTCCTGCGGGAGGCTCTAAGCGGGAGTCGTGCAGTCCATGGCCCTTTACGGGGCACCGGTGTGGGCCCGCCGGTCGAACGCGTCCCAAAGGGTCATGGCCATCCGGCTGGTCCGGGGATACCGCACGGTCTCCTGCGAGGCGGCGAGCCTCCTTGCCGGATTGCCGCCATGGGATCTAGAGGTAAAAGCCCTCGCGCACGTATGGGTGTGGCGCGAGGAGGTAAAACGCCGGGGTGTAACTCCGCTGCCGCGAGAAATCACGGTACAGCGGACAGGGCTCCGGCGGGATCTCATGGCGACATGGAGAGTGCGATAGTCGCAACCCAGTGCTGGGCACGCCACAATAGCGGCGGTAAGTCCCCTCTTTGAGGAGTGGTTGGAGAGGCGCCACGGCGTCCTCACCTTCCGCCTGACACAGGTCCTCACCGGACACGGTTGTTTCGGGAGGTTCCTGTTTCGCATAAGGCGGGAGGAAACGCCCGGGTGTCACCATTGTGTGGATTGCCCGGAGGACACGGTGGAGCATACGGTGGAGGTATGCCCAGCTTGGGCGGAGCACCGCAGTGTCCTCGCGGAGGCGATTGGCGGCGGCGATCTCTCGCGTCCGGCCCTGGTCCAGGCCATGGTACGGAGCGAGAGGGAATGGAAAGCCGTCACCTCCTTCTGCGAAGCAGTAATGCTCGCAAAGGAGGAGGCGGAGCGCGTGAGGGAGAGAGCCTTGCGCCCTCACGCCCTCACTAGCCGCCGCAGGAGACGCTCTGGGCGTCGGGAGTCGCCTGCAGATTCCCGGCCACCGTAGGCGCGGACTTGCGGACGGCGAGCAACGGGTAGCTCGCCGTCGGATAAGGACCAGGCCCGGGTCGACGGCGCGTCGTGTTCGTCGCGTGCCTCAAAGAGATGTCAGCACAAAGTGACGGGGTCCGATAGGGCCAACGCCTCAGGGTCGCGGGTAATTCTAAAGAGAAAACCGTGGCCCTGGCACAGGCAACTGAAGGAACACGGGTGGGTTTTAGTCAGTAAAAACCTGACACGCCCTCCCGCTCCGCCCAGAGCGGGAGAAGTCATTTGATGATTTCCCACCCAAAAAAAAAAAAAAGGCCTGTTACTTTTAGTGTTCTTTTTAAAAGTATTATTAAACTCGTTTTGAACTACCGAAAAGAATTCTTAATACAAAATATTAACATTATTCATTGTAAGGTCCTAATTACATAACTTTCAAATTAAAGTGCTATTAAATTTATTTAAATTAACAGATGTTATTGGTCTGGATTTTATCTGCAATTTTTGTATCGGTAGGTTGGACTCAAAAGTTACGGTTTGACCGCTGTGATCTGAAGGGAGATAATTAACGATAGCTTTATCTTAATAGTTGCAGCAACAAAATACATTATCAATACATGAAACAGTAGTTGTAGTTGTTCGGGTTGGTTCTCAAAACACATTTGACAAATTGAATGATTTAAACAAATTCAATAATCTACTGGTATTTGAATTACATTCTAAAATATTAATGTTAAAGTCTCCACAGTTAATAACTGATTTATTACCAGTTGCAAGTTAGCCAAAACATCTTCCACTACTGACTCAAATATAGAGAAGTTTTGATAATTTGGGGGTCTGTAAACGCACACTATAACATGCTTATCTAGCTCAACACAAGACAGTTCAACGCTATGTTCAACCGATAGTTCAACTATGTCTTTACGAGCTTTTGATTTAATACAACTTTTAATAAGGTTTAGTGAACCACCACGCAGCATTGATTTTCGGTTAAAACAACTGTCCACATTATAATTCTCGTAATTAATTAACATTTCAGAATCTTTTAACCAATGCTCAGTTATGCAAATAACGTCAAACTTGAATTATTTTTTCTAAAAACAATTCAATTTCCAATTGTTTGGAGTTAAAACCTTGAATATTTTGATGAAATAATTTCAAGGATTTCTGCTTAGCCCCTTTTCTACAGTTAACTATTGTAGTGCTAGAAAATACCTTTTTGTTTTTAAGTGGAACTATACTATTAGTGGTACCTTCTGTTGTCTTAAAAACTAGTTTAAATTATCTGAGCTAACCACTTCAACATTAGTACTATTACTAATTGTGGTGCTAACTAAAGGTGACTTCGACATACTACTTATGTCTGGGTTAATAATAAAAGCTAATAGCCTAGCTATTTGGCGCCTAAAACTAATCGGCAGATACACAGTATCCCTAGTCGACCTTAGCTTATCAACAAAAATTTTGGTGTAAAAAATAGAAACTTGTCACTATGGTGACTAACTAAGAAATGCATGTTATTATTTAACATGTGAATGTAGTTGTTTTGCCTATTTGACAAGTGCTCAAAGTACGGGAAAGCATACAAAATTATTTTCTTGCTATTTAACTTTAGTAGTTTGGTGACACTATCAGTGATGTCATCTTTTGTTACATGGAGCGACTGCCTAGCTGACCATCACAAGTACAACCCAGTTCATAGGTAATACAATAAACTATCAGCCATATCACTCTAATAGCTTCTCCGGAGCTGATGATATACTTGCTATTTCATTGAAATCAAAACAGTAAACGAATAAAATTTATAAGGCATTAATTATAATAATACTAGCTATTGTCCGCGACTTCGTCTGCGATCCAAGTTGTGTCTTATGTCCTTCTCCAGGTCATGCAAACAAACAAAATTACTTTCGCAATTATAATACTGTTTAGGACTAACTTGTTGCAAACAATAACATATGGTGAGTTTAGTTGAGCCCCGACTTATGAGTTGTAGGTCGTGTCATTGGACCCAGGCAGGCGCTTTACTTTGAGTAAATAATTTCAAAACCTCTCTCAAAACGTTGAAGGAAAATATCGTGGGGAAACCGGTGTGTCCTAGAACCAAAAAATCGAAGACATGTGACATCTATTAACTGGGCCCGCATGGCAGATTCAGCTCACTCCCTTTCGAAGAGAGGAAGCCTGTGTCCCAAGCAGTGTGAACATCATAGGCTGATTTTGCCATAATTTTGCTTTACCGCTAAATTTTTAGCAAATATCAAGTTAAAGTCGGAGAGATCCAGCCGAAAGGAACAGGACCAAAAGTGGTGGCTAAGTCTCATTTATCAACAAGTTGACAAAGCAACTTTCTCAAGTTTTACGTCGGGACAGGTAGAGGATGGTTTTAAAGTTCAAATTGTGGCTTCACTTGAAATATTTTGCTTGAAATGTTTATTGACAAACGAAGTACAGCTGCTGAATGGGTGCAAAATGTGTCCAACTTGTTTTGCATACAAACAATTTTAAAACAACGCGAACCCTGAAGTTGCACTAATAAGGGACTCGAAAATCCATAATGGTAATGTAACTCGACCACGTTCAACCAAATTGATTTGATTGAAAGGCGCTAAAGTGTACTTTATGGTCGACATTGAATGAGTATATTTTAGAGAAACCAGTGTTATTACAACTAGAAGAACATCGGGATCTTGACGCCTGACTGGATATTGACATCCGAAATCCTCGCACATGAAGTCGACAAAAACTAGATATTTTTTTAACATACATTATTGTTCAAAAAAATATTCCCGAGACTGTCTGCATTGCAGACTATTAGGTATGTCAGGAGCCCTTCTGCTAAATAAATTCAATTGTATCTCACAGTGTATCTACTGACAGTGGTTCATCGCCCTTACATTTGACAGGACTTGAGGATTTACAAAATTTGTGACCTACTAGTTGTTATCCACGCTTTCACTTACGTTCTAGAGAAATTACTATATTCCCGGATAAGAAGAAGGTCCTAATTATAATCTAGTCTAGCTATTTTGTGTGCCAAATGTCATCTACATTTCTTTCAACCCTTGCAGCGTTAATGAGTTATATTTTCCTATTTGAGGAATAGGAATAATGTAGGATATTAATTAAATCCTCAAACTGCAGCATGACTGATGTGAACATAAGCTTGGCCTCCTTTCCGCATGGGCATCTGCACAACGCCTTCGCTAAATTGGTCTGGTGGTCAGACTACAAGGAGTCAATTTATGTAGACTGTGGATATAATTGACGCGTTATTCCCAAATTGGTGTCTGCCCGCGTTACGTCCGCAGTTGTGATTTGTTATTTTTTATTGAAGGGATACTGTTGTATTTGTTTTGGACTTTTAAATTGCTGTGGGAAGTTGGTGTTTTCGATGTGCTCAAAGTGAGAAAACGATTGTGAAATAATAATGTGAAGCGAATTGGCAGTTAAGCGCATTATGAATACTGTAATTTCATGTTGTTTGAGAACGTGATATAAGGTCAGACTGAGGTTATCATCGAGAATGTACGGCTGCGGGTATTCAGATACCTACCGATTTAATGGGTTTATATAGAGCAAAGTCTGCAAAGTTAAAATGAATGTGTCAGCCAAATAAAATCCAACTTTTGAGACGTTTAGATAAACGCGTAGCGAGAGCTTTATTTATTTATGGAATACCTACTATAGAACAGGTTCAATAACAGAAAAAAAAATACATTACCATGACGATATAGGTGCAGAATATAGCGTTTTATTCCGCCCTCTATAAGTAGCCAAGAGTAGTTTCTACTCTATTTAGGAAAATCACCTTTTCCAAAATACAAGAACTGACTGTTAAATAATTCAAATCACTGTAACTTTGCTATCTTTGAACCAAATACGTTTCAACTGTTTGCAGCATTGAATACCGTAACACAGAATACCTCGCTACAGAAGGTCGGCTTCTTAAAACAAGCGGTCGTAGTTTCGCACCCAGGCAGTGGAACCACTGTTCCAGGGGCCTGGGTGCAATAATTTATTTTATCAGCACTACTTCAAAGCGATGAAGGAATACATAGTGAGGAAACCAGCATCTTTGAGAAGCAAAAATTCGGAGACATGTGACACCCACCAACCTGCACTGGGTCCCCGTGGTGGATTATGGCATACTGCCTCTCACAGAAAGGAGGTATGTGATGTGACCGACCCAGCAAAGGTAATGTTATAGAACGGTTATACAATACAACGAGCGAAAACGCACGCACACATAGACACACTTCACAGACTTCGTACAGCGAGTGCAAGCGCACTTGCGACTGGCGTTCGTTTGAGATCGCCGCACGTACGCGTCTAATATGCGTGCGCTTATTTTTTCCCTCGTCCTCCTTTGTATGGAGCCAACCTTCTGTACCTGTTAATTTCGTGACCGTACTATCTTCTACATGTGAAAGTTGTGGTTACTGTATAGCAGTTCTGAATTTGTTACCGTCGAGTTCGTCGGAATGTCCTTCGGAGTTTGAAGCTAGATCAATATTTTAACAGTAGAGTATTGGATGGTTTGCAGGATAAAGTGTGGAAGATCGACGGATGTTATAGTTTTCATAGAGTTGATAATAGTGCCTCATATTTGTTATACATAACTTCCCCGACGTTTCAATACACCAATACCGCACCGGTACAGGTAGAAACCTATATGAAATAGTATGTATGTGTCGGAAATACGTTAGTCACTCGTTTGACAAATCGGGACGCTAGCGCCACCAAGTGACGCTGAACAGAGTCTACAACATAACGCTCGACCAGAGTTGAGTTCTTCTGTGGCGGTCGAGCAGTGAACGAGGTCAGAAAATGTCGCGCGTTCCGTATAAATTAAATTTTATAAAACTTTATTTCAGACCAGGTCCATGTTTTGTTAGTAACATTAGTGCTTAAGTAAATGGGTTTGTATTGTTCGTTTTTACAGATTGATCACTAATTAACTCCTATGACTGTTGCCACCCAGTGGCCCCGGAAGGGACAGACCGCTCTGGCATTGATCATTTTCAGAATTATGTTGTCATTACCATGCAAAGCTGTAGTGTAGAGGCCGCTTTCTTTCGCATGATGCCATGGAAACCATCTGTACCTATAGTTGTATCGTGTACGTGTGTATTTCTAGTGTGGTTAATCTGATCTTAAATTATAATTTAAATTGCAAACGGTTTTTCTACTTCGCAATAACCAGCACATCACAAAGTAGGCCCACAGTAGTTAAAATATGGCTGATGAAAACGAGAGAGACGTACCTTCTTCGTCATAATTATATTAATGTTAAATCTTCCACCATTCACCGCGACCAACCAAATTCAGACGACTGATTACCAGGTAAAACCGAGTAAAAAACACTGAAACTAACACTTTTCCCGACCCGAGACTTGAACCTAAAACCTTAGCAGTCGCTTACGACAACCAGACTGTTGGGGCATTCTAATTTTGGTAAGGAAGCCGGAAAACAAGAAATTATTTCAGTCTAAAATCATTGTCGCAGGCTGATTTTCAACCGAAATTATTCTCAGTGAAAACGATATTTTAACTAGCGACACACTTTTGCTTCGCACGGTTTTCACAACTTAAGAATATATCGAGTTTTTTTTATTATAAATGGTGAAAACAGCATCAAAATTGTTCAGAATGCGGTCACACAGACATTAACGAAAAGAGGTTTTGATTTTCAAAAATCCAAGTGACAATTGATAAACTTCGACAACAGATCTAAAGATCTTACATACCAAAAAATATTACCAAATTTCAGGCAACCAAGGCTTTACTATGAACTCTAGTTACAATTCGACCCTTATGATCTTTCATGGCACTCCAAACCTTAACTATTACTTCATAATAGTTTAATGGACTTTATCGATTTGTTTGCGGATTAACCGTTCGAACTATTAAAACAGTTAAGCAGCATAAGATTAATACGTAGGCACTTCTATCTGATTTTGTTTTTATGAAATCTGGACGTATCTAAATGAAAATAAACTGATATATATATATATATATATATATATTATTATATATAAAACTAGCTGTTCGTGGGGTATTTTCATACAAAAATAGCATCCAAATTTCCGACTTTCCCGTTAGATTTTCCAAAAAATTTGAAGTGATGCGCGGACAAACATTTCTGGCAATTATTTTTTATTAACATAAATAAAGTGAAAAGATTTGATTTTTGTTTGTTACGCTTTCAGGCTAAAACGGCTGAACGGATTATTTGATGACTTTTGACATATGAGAAGATCATGACCTGGATTAGAACAAAGAATACTTTTTATCCTGATATTCCTTTATAAAATAATAATTTTACTTTGAAATTCGTTTTTATAAAATCAAAACGGTGGATTTCAGACGTCAATGAATAATAATGTATTGAAAAAAAATTGCCGTGACCATTCGGTGAATTGAAATAAAGGGCTTGGTACGATTAAATTTAACACTCTAAATAGTTACATAGTAAAAACAATAAACCCAAGTAAAAAGTTAAAAACAAGCTCACTTTTCAAGCAGTCTGATGCAATTGGTGGCATCAAATCTAATGGGGGATTTACAATAGGTAAATATTCACTATCCGGCTCTTCGGTTACCAAATCGCCTGACAAGCCGAATTACCACACCATATACACAGGTTGATAAACATCGCAGGTGACTAGTTGATTTTGTATCAAAATGTCGACCCTCATGTGGCGGGCGATCGCCTGCGACTGAGCTCTTTCACGGTCGATTTTAGTCACCCGCCGCATGTGACCTGTCGCCGCACGACTTAAGTCGAAACCTACTCTACTTTGGAACTTTTGATTTAGGCATCTGCGGCCTAGCCGAATTGCCATTTAGACAGTCGAATTTCGCCGTGCGGCGATAATCATGCGGCTATAGTCAACTATGTAAAGCCCGTATATGAATGAACCAAACTAACACCAAAGATACATTATTGATAGCGTAGTATTGATGTTTATTTCTTGCCAGCACACCAAACTCTATTGTTGACCGAACATCTACATCTACCTACTAACATGCACTTACAAAACTACCCAACAAACGTTTTAGTCCAATCCCATCTGCGACGTCCCTACGAAAACCGATACAAAATCACTTAACCCACCAACTATAAAAAGCCTTATCTACTCACAGATCCAGTTACCCGATTCTTCGGACCGATTAATGAACGGGACCAGAATTTCCTACAAACTGTAATCCGTTTAACACCTCAAGTTTGGTTCTGTGAATCGCGAAGTTCCGACCTTTTGGTCCCGAAACTGGGACCAACTGATTATACCTATTTATTAAGCACGATAAGCAGGTTTTGCTGTAGTTAGGAATAGTGTTTGTTCGCTAATTAAATGTAAATCTTAGTTAAGGGGTAAAGGATTTACGGATTGTGCGTAGTACTGATTTTGATGTTACCGCTACAAGGAGTAAGGGGAGAAGTCTGTATTTATGCCTTCGCGGTTGCACAAAGCAATGTTTTGCTTTGCTTGGTAGTATAGATGCAGGCTTACCTTGCCGCCTTCTTCAGAGGTAGTAGGGTGGCGGGGTCTTGAGGGAGAGCGCTAGTCGTGTCGATCCTCAAGCTAAGTCTGGCGAATGCACCTTCCTGAGGTTGCCACCCCGTTGTTTGTCTAATTCCTTAAGAAATAGACGTAACAGAAACCTCCAGACGCCATCACAGCACATCCCATCCCCAAATTCCCTTAATGTCCCTGTGGCGGCATCTACACCGCCACATGCGAACAAACGCATCAATCCTGCATCGCGCAAGCAGAGTTTACCGCGCAGATAGCATATATACAACTTCCCGACCACAATCATCGGGCAGTTGCCCACCAGATACGACATCCATCTGGTCGGAGGATCCTCCCTTTTCCAAGAGAATGAGTGAACTTTACACCCTGTTCCTCATACTCCTAAAACTGGTGACCCCGACGTGATCTGCATATCCCTTCACTGGTGACCCCGAGTATGAACGTCAGCGCAGCCTTCGTGCAACTACTTCAGCGTGACGTCATCATCATCACTCCCGCAAGTCACACAGCCAGCCAGCAACCAAGGCTTGAACGGTTGTCCTGACCATCAGCATGCAGCGCAAGCGCATACCTGGTCATCACCTTCAGCCTCATCAGCAACCTTGGCACAGCACACTGCACATTCGGCCGGTCCACAAGCAGAGTGCTTAATCCCTCTCCTGGTCGACATCAGCAGTCAGCCACCCCGACTCACTGGGGCATCTTCGCAGACAGTTCCGACTTACCGCGAACTATGCGACACCCGGTTCCAATCCACTGGAACCCAACTGGCATTGGCAAGCATCGCAAGATACAAGACTTAGTCCACTATCGACCTCCGGTCTTCGGAGGGGAGTGATGTGGCGGCATCTACACCCCCACATGCGAACAAACGCATCAATCCTGCATCGCGCAAGCAGAGTTTACCGCGCAGATAGCATATATACAACTTCCCGACAACAATCATCGGGCAGTTGCCCACCAGATACGACATCCATCTGGTCGGAGGATCCTCCCTTTTCCAAGAGAATGAGTGAACTTTACACCCTGTTCCTCATACTTCTAAATCCCCATGTTTTCCGTCTTATGCCCTCCTGCCCCAAACCTCACAATCCCTCCCCATTCCATCCTACCTACATCCCACCCCTCCCACCTCCATCTCTCCAATTGCCACTACTAATTGCGACCCCATTTTGACTTAGTGGTGGCGGGCTCGTCCATTACTAAAACCAGCTGATGGCAAGTAATCTGTTACCTGAGCTAGAACGTGCGCAGTTGAGCGCCGTGAACAGGGATGAAGAAGTCCTTGATGGTTGAGTCAAGCGGCTCTGGATATAAAGTGCCCGTAAGGCAACACGCCCCCTATGGTCTGGATTTCAAGTGAAACGGTGGTTCTACTCAATGGCCAGTGGTAGGGTCCCCGGACGGCCGAAGCGGTAGGTAAAGGTCATGCTGACGGTGTAAGTGAGGGTTGATCAGTTCGTTGGGGTGGCCCTTTGGACCCCATTTTTAGTACCGGGGTGGAAAATTCTCATGGTTGTCCAGTTGTAGGGGGGCTGGAAGAGGGCGTTGTCCACCCTCCGCCTACACCCGGTGCGCCTGGTGCGGATCGGGAGACGAGATCTCTCTTTCCCTTTCCGCAGCCTCCTTCGGCGAGATAACGGTTTCGCAGAAGGAAACCACCGCGTCCCAGGACTGGACGCTACCGACCATCGAAATCACTTAGGTTGGCAGCAACAGGTCACTGCCTACTTCTGAGATGAGGGCACGGCGCGACTCCTCCCAAGCGGCACACTCTGCCAGCGTATGCCACGCCGTGTCCTCCCGGCAGTCGACGCAGTGGTGACACCTGGCGTCCGGCTCCCTGTTTATGCGACACAGGTACTTCCCGAAGCAACCATGGCCCTAAAGTACCTGCGTCACCCAAAACGACAGGGAGCCGTGCCTCCTCCAGAGCCATATGTTGAGCACCGGCCGGACTGCCTCGATGGTGACGAGGCTGGCGGTAGGGCGTGAAAGCCTGTCTTGCCATTCCGCCAAAAGGACCTTGCGAAGCTGCGACCGACGCTGCTCCATATGGCGCTGCATCGGCCTACATACGGATACAGTGACGCGAGCCCCTTCGCCTCTGGGTCCCAGGGTGGGGATCCGGCCAGTGCACACGCCCCCTCGTAAGAGATCGTGCGGTACACTCTTATGACTCTAACGGCCATTGCTGTCTGCGGCTTTCGCAGAACAGAGATGCTAGCGGCCGTCAGGTCAGCCGCCCAGATCGGGTCCCCGTAAAGGGCCATCGACGCCCCTCAGCACACAGTCGTACCCGATGTTCCACAAGAGAGGCTCTACTTCCGAGACCAGCGGAATACCGCACGACACGTGGTGCTGGTTTCCGCCATCACGTCCCATGTAGGTGATATACCTCTCCGCCAGATAAGCCCCAACGATGCGGCGGAGCTAGAGAGGCACCCGATGATACCGCAGTGATTCCCGAATACAACTCCAGGGCAGGTTGTTGAAGTTATTAGTGATGTCCAAGGACACCTTGTTTGGCGAAAAATACGGTCCATCAATGACAATCCCGTCTACGAGGGCGGCTGCCAGCACTCAGCAGTGACGGTTGACGAGAGCCCTGCCAATGATGGCCACCAAACCGTCCAGGTCCCCCACCCAGTTATTCCGCGGGGTAAAAAGTACGGCTCGGCGATCACAGCCACGTGAATCGACCACTTCGCCAAGCTCTGGAGCAAGAGATCCTGTGCTCTGGCGGAGTGGTTGATATTGCTCTGGAGGAAATGGTAGAGCGCCGTTATGCGCAATCTATTCCCTCCGCACCATTCCTAGGTCGGTAGTCGGCCGGAGGGCAGCCAGGCTGAGGGTGGGAGGGGGTAAAAAGCCCCCAGCAGCCTTGGCAACCCCTCTCTTTTTTCTGCTGGCAGGGTAGCCACAGGCCTTACCGCCCGCTCTGTGCCCAGCGGGCCTCCCTGCAGCTGTATAGAGGCTATAGTTTGGCGCCACAGAACACTGGGCCGCCTTATGGCCGAGCTGGTCGCAGCGGTAGCACTGGTCAATTGTGGCGGTGCACCGTGCCCTAACGTGCCCAATGTCCAGGCACCGGTAGCACCGCAAGGTCCTGGGCTACAGCAGCTTCACCCTCGCTGCAACCCACCCCATCAACAGACGCCCATCGTCAGCGACTTTATTTGCCGCCGCAACCGGGCACCGCACCCAAATCGTTCATTATCATTTTCTACAGCCCAACCTCACCCACTGCTGAAGCATGGGCCACTGAAGCTGGTTCTATTGCCAATCCCCATGCTTCTGTGCCAGCCTCATCCAGGTTCTACCCCCGATGGTTACAATATCGTCCGCTCATCTCGCCCCCAGACGACCGACAATTTGTCTTTTAGTCCTTCGAGATTAATTAGCCAGCCTGTAATAATTGGAAAAGACAATGATGTACAGTTGGAAAATGAATACCTACCTTTAACATAGTTACCCATGCTCAAACCGTTGTCATAGTACTTCCAATATGATACAAATTGCTACGGAAATGTTAAAATTAATGGAAGCACCTAACACCTTACAAGCAAGCAACAATTGACAATGTACAAAACTTTTGGTCATCGTTTTTTTAAGATCATTTTACCAACTTACCTAAATAACTATAATGTTTCATCGCTGATTAGGTCAATAACCTCATAACCTCCAATAATAAGAAAAAACAGCTCTTCTTAAAAGTTCTCGACTTCTTATGGACTGAAAGAAAAATTTCCTCCATTAAAACTTCGAACATAACGCTTATAACGCACTTTTTGAAGGCTTAATAATTAATTTAAAAAGTCTATCTACATCATTATTACGAGGTTAAAAGTTGAATTTTCTCAGTAGGAATTACTTGATTTATTCGTTCATTTTCTCATTTTAGAAAAAAAAAATGTGATCCGTCCCTGCTTCCCATGGGTGCAATCTACTGATGGGACGACATATTCGTTACAAAGAGATTTCTGTGCTATATCTTTGTTAAATAATAATGTATTAGGTATACAGCTGCACCTTCCAGAATAAACTCTCTAAATTGGTTGTGAAAAACTGCATCGTTATCCATTGTGTAGTTTTGCAGAAGTAAGCGGACGCACAGACAACATGTAGTGCCGTATTTTCTGTATAAGATTTGTGTCTATCTATAATAATTCTTGGAATTTCTCAGTAGCAGCCCGGGGTCTGGATTTGTGCCCTGTTGATCGCAATGGGTGCGCCCACCATACTGGCAAAATGTGTATGTA
The DNA here is from genome assembly GCA_963555695.1 of Dasypolia templi. Classification (NCBI taxonomy): domain Eukaryota; kingdom Metazoa; phylum Arthropoda; class Insecta; order Lepidoptera; family Noctuidae; genus Dasypolia; species Dasypolia templi. The sequence goes on along the minus strand of OY743158.1, from coordinate 12,880,553 downwards.
CTATATATATACTATAGATATATACACTGGTGGGGTACTCTTTTGCATTTTTTACATCTTTTCCTTAACTAATTTGTCATGATTCTTTCCTTATTAATTCCATAAATTGATTGATATGCGTAGCCCAATATGGTGACGTTCTTATCAATATTTCCAGTCCTTCCAATTTGAATTCATTCCTCATTTACAAAAAAAAAGACCTTCAAAGTAAAACTTCCCATCAAAACACAAAACAATGTAAGAACCCAAAAAAAAAGTAACACATCCCCCAACTTCTACCGCATCAATCAATATGTCAATAATTAAACTTTTAAACCGGAAACGATAGCGGCCATGTTTGCTCCCGCCAAACTGCCGCCATCTTCAAGTTTGTTTGGTACGCAAACACATTGTTCTCAAGTCTTAACAAGTGGCTCTTAGCCAACTTTAAGCCATATTTTTTGCGAACGATAATATTTTGGGGGTTTCAGGAATTTTGCAGTACAAGCTCCATGGTGTTCTGAATTTATGGTGTTCTGAAACCATGGCCCGGACCAGGGCCTGACGCGAGAGATCACCGCCGCCGATCGTCTCTGTGAGGACACTGCGGTGCTCCGTCCACGCTGGGCAGACCTCCGACGTATGCTCCACCGTATCCTCCGGGCGACCCACAGCGGCGACCCCGAGCGTTTCCTCCCGCCTTATGCGAAACAGGAACTTCCCGAAACAACCGTGTCTGGTGAGGACCTGTGTCAGGCAAAAGGTGAGGACGCCGTGGCGCCTTTCCAACCACTTCTCAAAGAGGGGACTTACCGCCGCTATTGTGGCGTGCCCAGCACTGGGTTGCGACAATCGCACCCTCCAAGTCGCCATAAGATCCCGCCTGAGCTCTGTCCGCTGTATTACCAAAACAAGACCTGGCGTTTTTTGTTAAAATCTTTGACATGTTTTTAGAATACCCGAAAATTTCTTTTGAGCAAGCCTCGTTACTGAATTCAAACTCACATTTGGTGCTGGCAACATTATTATTACCAAGAACTTGAGAAGATTTTAATTTTATGGACAAGCTGGCAGATCTGTAATCTTCTTTGTGATGCAGTTCTGCAGGCAACAATCAGTCAGCACATTCCATCACTTAAGCTTCATAAGCAAGCAAGGTGATCAATATTCGTTCCTGTTATGTGCCTTCTTGAAAAACTTGCCTATTACATTGTACCAAGGATCTATATTTATATGGAGGATAAAGGGAAACCGTGACTGATTGGGTGATCTATCAACGCTTAGCTCAACCCATTGAACGGATTGGGCTGAAATCTGTCACACGTATAGTTATTATGACGTAGGCATCCACTTTTAAGGGGTTTACTTAAAATCGACCTTTAAGGGGGGAAAAGGGGGATTTTATTTGTATTAAAAATCTTATGGATTAAGATAATCAAGATTGTTATGATTGTTATGATGCTCATTGATAAATATAAATTTTTTACTTTTCTAAATTACCCCTAAAAGGGGGATTGCGGGGTGTTCAAGTTTTTATGGAAGATTTTTTTCGATTAACTTGATACTCAGTACTTATACTCAAGAGCATAAATAACTAATAACGTGTACCAGGGTTTTTCGAAAGTCGTACTCGGGAAGGGTACTGGTACTACTCAATTTTAAAGGGGAGGAATTTACTGCGTGGCTAATTATTAACTCAAAAAAGGGTATGAATAATCTTTTGTTTAAGATAGGGACACGTCCCAAAAGATTTTTCCAAATTCTATTCCTTTGGTTAATAAACTAAACAGACAGATGATTTAGAGGGTGTAAATGTGTGTAAGTAAAGGCGCTGTCGGATTAACTCTAAACTAAGTACAAATGTTTAAAAAAAAACAAATAGTACGTAATTTTGGGTTTTTCAAAAATTACCTCTTAATGGGCCACCCCATTAAGAGGTCATTAAATATTAAAAGGGTAATAAAGTTTGGATTGTCATGTTTGCTTCAGTTTCCTCGAAAATGGGTATAAATTGTTTTAAATAAATTAAACAAGGGGAATGTAGGTACCAAAATCTTTTTAAAGCAAGCCCTGTCGTGGTGAAAAGGAAGGACAACGTATATTTGAACAATCTTGTACCACTGATCTATAAAATTAATTTTAAAATCGTCCCGAATGCTTATTTATCTAAATCTGTAATAACGTAATAGAGATAGGCATTGTTTTTTTTTTTGCATGCACAATGCGGTCTGGAGCTAGTCTTATTTCAACCTAATTCTTGAGGATGATTAGAGGCAATTTTACACTACGCTACCACACTTAGAAACCGAGCAAAGGCAAAAAGACAGAAATATTGCTTAACGAAAACAAAGTAATAGAACGGGCGGGCGATGCGATGCCACGGGGTAGGCCAGGGAATAAAAAAAAACGCGGACAAGTCGCGGGTAGAAGCTAGTCTAATGTATTATTATTTGAACATGTATGATCTATAATAATCAACCTAGAATCTAAGAAACAAAGGTGCTGACCAAATAAATCAACTTATGGGTCTAATTATTGGATACGTAATACAAAATTATATAGGTTATAGCTGACCCAACAATCTGTGGTGATATATGGGCGCCTTACTCACTCTATTAATTTCGTGACCCGGTAATGCCGGAACAGTTCCGATTGCCATGTATTATATTCTTTGTAGGTCAACCTTCGATTTTCTTCAACAGAAGTTTCATCTGATTGCTTGAGTTAGCATGTGTCTTGAAGATTAGCGTGGGTAGGTTTGATTATGCGTTGGTCAAGTATAAGGGTTTAAGGGTCAGGTTTAAGGGTTTACTTAACAAAGTAGTTAAGCAGCTTGTTACGGCATTTCTATTTTGAGGTAATTAGCGATAATTACAAGCATTGCTTCCAAAATTATTGCGAACCCCCACATGTTCTTTCGTGTTAGCATGTAAGCTATAGCTATAGAATAACAGTTCATGAAGTGGTAATAATATATTTAGCCATTCATCAAGGTTGATATCAGGCTTCGGTTTCTAGGAAGTGCTGGTTTTCTATGTCAAAAATAAAGGTTATTTTAACTTACGTTCTAATTAGTCAATGCTTGGCATCCTGGTTCAGTTAATAGCTAGATTCAAAAGACATAGAAATGAACTCTTCTATATCATTATCATCATTCTCTTCCCTTGTCCCAATTTATTCGTAATGGGCAAAATTAGATGCCTTAATCTTCCATACCTCTGAATTAGTCTAGATTATAGATGCAAAACGGATGTTAATCGTTTTAAATAAATTGGTTTTAAACCGTTTTTAGAATTCCGTCCGTACAAATGAAAACAAAACCTCACTCGGGTGTCTTTCTGTCCGTCCGTCTGTAACAGCAAGTTTGCTCCGAATCTACTGGACTGATTAAATTAAAATATTGGTACACATATAAATTTCTGTGACCCGAACACGGTCGTGTAACGTAAATAAACTTGTTCTTGGAATCAGGGGAAACGGTATTACCCCCGACAAGCCAAACACAAAAAAAACAGGGGCACTACCTACCTTGCTCGAAACCTTTCTTTCTACTTTTACACCCTTCGTCCTGGATAATGCTAGAGAGCTCAAACTCTCAAGATAAAAAGTAGTTTATACTTGTTAAACACACTGAGTTCGATGTGTCTAGCTTTTACCCACTCGCTCATCAAAACATCCAGAGCATTCTCCGAAGTCCTAGAAAGCTGAAAGGGGTATGCCCGTTTTTGGCACTAGAGGAACAATAACTTACGTTTCTGTAAATAAAAGACATCGTAATTTCTATTTATTAAATAAGTTATTAATTTATCCGAACAAGATTGCAACATTTTTGCATAAATATAGAGTTCTGAAAAGATAAATGAACGGTTGTGGATAAAGCAGCAGTGTTGCCAATACTAATCAATTTTGTACACGAAATAATCTATTATGTTTTCATATATTTTTTATTACTTTTGAAATTTAATGAACAAACGAATTAATAGTTGACAGAATAATGAAGGCATAGGATTATAGCAACACATATTTTAATAATTATTTTTAATCAGTTCAACACAATAAAGACAGAATATGTTTGAAAAAATATATTTTCAAAAACGCGCTTATCTTCAGTGGAGATTCAGTGGTGATGATAATTTTGTATAAAATTATGATTCGAATAAAACGATATCTTTTTTTTAGGTGTTTGTGGCATCATTGAATTACGCCGCGCCGGCCGGCTGTCAAGTCAAGACACAGTCAAGTGGCAAATAAAAAATCTACTGAATCTACTTTCATTGTTTGCATCTGACTGATTTTATTTACTTGCGGATTTGTTTTTTGATCCCACGAATAAGTTCATTTAATGAATTCCGACGATTCTTTTTACCCACACTTGTATATCCAATAATTGTAAAACAATTAGGTTTGTCAAGATTAAAAACTATTTTATCTTAAAAACCCAAACTCTTTTTTCTATCAATTCATTGACCAGATAATTATTTTATTTGCATATTTTAATTGCATATTATACTATCCATATACTTTAAAGTGTGTGCACTGGGGGCCGAAGTGTCTATGGACGGTGGGCATTCCCCTTTGATATGAAAGCTAGGATTTGCACGATAACAACAAAAACAATAAGAAATTGGTAACTTTTACCTCCAAACATCAAAATTGGACGTGTAGGTCTGTACACAAATATATAAAAAAAACTTCTGGGGTACTTCCCCAAGTGCAGGCTAGGATTTGCACACAAAGACCAAGAACAAAAAAACTAACTTACACCCTCCAACCCCTCTCAAAGGGAGTTGCAAGTCAGTATTTCTAACGAATAATCGGTATACCTATTTTCATTTCATACGAAATCTCGATTAGCATGTACATAATACAACAAAGACGTAACACTTTTCAACGCGCTTTTATTAGGTTCACTAGTTACTAAAATTGTTATAAAATATTATAAGTCAATTTTAACCTTTTTCTAATATTGTCGTATCGAAATACAACTTTGTATTTATTATGTGGTTTGAATGACAAAACTATAATTTTGGATCTTTTAGTTAATCTTATGCTGGAGGTGGAAAGTGGTTACTTATAAAGCCCTCGATTTCGGCCTCATGTGATTCTCTTTGACTAGTCCGTTACAATGAGCTTTGGAAACGAGGGTCTGATGATAGAGCTAGGAGGTAAATAGTGGAACACTTCCGTGGCTCCTAGTAAAACCCTCGAAATAATCATTGGCAGATCCTTAGATTCAATTTGTACGAAAAAAAAAACTACTATAAGAGTGTTCAAATATTTTCCAATGTTGAGAACACATAACCAGAAGTAGATTGACCTAGACGCCTCCTGCCAGAGGCTCTACGCGGGGGTTGTACGGTCTATGGCCCTTTACGGGGCACCGGTGTGAGCGCGCCGGCGCGCCGGTTGAACGCGTCCCAAAGGGTCATGGCCATCCGGATGGTCCGGGGATACCACACAGTCTCCTAGGAGGCAGCGAGCCTCCTTGCCGGATTGCCGCCATGGGATCTGGAGGCAAAAGCCCTCGCGCACGTATGGGAGTAGCGCGCGGAGGCAAAACACCGGAGTGTAACTCCGCTGCTGTGAAACATCACGGTACAGCGGACAGAGCTCCGGCGGGATCTCATGGCGACATGGAAGGTGCGATTGTCGCAACCCAGCGTCGACTGTGGTTCGTATTTCACGCGGAACACGGGTGGGTTTTAGTCAGTAAAAGTCTGACCCGCCCTCCCTCTCCACCCAGAGCGAGAGAAGTCATTAGATGATTTCCCATCCAAAAAAAAAGGAGTAGATTGATATACATAACATATTATAAAAACCCCGCATAATGAAAGAATATCGAAATTAAAATATCCGTTTTTTTATTACTTCGTTGCCCATTTCGTATTAAAAAAAAATTACAACTGACTACGGATCCATCAAACTAACTGACAATAGGGTGATGACTCGTGTGAATCGTTGTTTACAGTTGCGCTAAGAGGTGAAAAAGTATATTGATTAATCTTTTATTTGTGACAATTTCCATGAAACGATGTGTGGATTGCGTGAAAGATGATAGGGTTTATAAATTAATTACTTAATGCCCCTAAAGGAGGGTCTTAAACTGACAGCCACCGTTTCGTTCTAAAATAATAATCCACTCTAAACTATTTACTTTTTAAAATTATATTTTTATTGCGGGGTTATAAATATATTGTAAATATTTTTAGGCACCTAAGATTATAAGAATTAGAATTCCATCTATAGACTTATCAACTAAATGTGGAATATTCAAAAAGCAAAACATAAAAATATGTAGTTTAAAAATAAAACACTTACCTAACACGAAATAACTATGAAATAATTAAATTTTACTTGTAGTAGTTATTGTTTTATATCCAATGTTTTCAACAAAAAGCGTGGAACGCTTTTTAGTTGTGTGTAGCTTTAATTACTTTAAACAAAGCGCTTTACGCCTTTCTCACGCCTTTTTTACGTCTATGCGACGGCCGCGAAACTGCCACGCATTTACATTCTGACCAAAGATTGTAGAGTCAAGCCTTGTAGAATTAGGGGCTTGTCTCTTCATTACATCTGATTTTTATAAAAAATTGAAAGCGTTTTGTAAGTCTTGGTAACCTTACTTACATCAATATTTATGGTGGGTAACATCATTACACGGAACCTTCCCACGCGAGTTTACTCGTTGCCTAATCCCAATGTATTGCACTCATTGAAGCGAATCATGTTAGCCAAAACTCGAGGGGCTTACTAGTAGCCACTGAAGAATTCCACTATTCACCTCCTGAGTCCATCATCAGACAACTCAAAGATACCAAATTATAGTTTTGTCATTCAAACTTCATAATAAATACATACAAAGTTTCATTTCGATACAACAATTATACGAGTAAGTAGGTTAAAATTGACTTCTTAGTTTTTATTACTTTTTTTACAAGCTATTAAAAAAAGTTAATCTAGCTTTAATAACAAATGGAAGGGGGAAGGGGATGAAAGGTTGAAAGTTACAAATTTCCCTCTTATTTTGTGTTGTTTGCGTGCAAATCCTACCCTGCATACCAAATTTTAGATTTCTAGGATTTCGGAAAATGCTCTGGAGGTGTTATTTTATATACATACTTGCATCTCCCTTTAAGGAAGTTAGAAGGTGAAAGTCACGGATATCTTATTTTGTTTCTTGTTTGTGTGCTTCTACCTATCGTACCAAATTTCAGCTTTCGAGGAATTCGGGAAGTGCTTCGAGATTTTGATGAGCGAATGAGTGAGTCAGTCAGTGAAAACGATTTTATTTCTTTAAGTAGGTTTTTACAAAAACACTTTAACACGTCAATCATATTTTAAAAAACTGCATGAGGTGTTCGTTGCCTATCCGACTCCATTGAGAACACAGGCTGAAACAAACTCAGAGGTCAGTCTCTTTTAAAGTTCTGACCATAATCTTGGTCAGATCATGCGAAGACCATAGAGATCAGTGTCTGAAATGTTCTTTTGAGGACAGGCCACACAGTTTGAAAGGCTGTCCATTCAGTGCACGCATATTTCAGTAATCATGCCGCTCAACTCAAAAATTAAGGAGCTAAACGATTCGGCGAACAATACCAAATAACGGACATTTGAATAGGCTGCTTAAATTACTCAAACTGTCAGACCAAGACTAAAATTAAAACTAACTTAGAAAATAAAATAACAAAAAAAAGAAAACTGTGAAAAACAATTACCCACATAGTCTTTACATTCATATTAATTATAATAATATAGTACTTAAGAATGTTAATATTCATGTCATTGTTTATATTAAGACAGAAGTGTGCACAGGCGTTACCCAGATTAGGACAGAAACCCTCGGGACACCCGGATCTTACAGAGATGTTCTCAACAGACCAGAAGCTTTGATCGGCTTCTGGAGGGAGATGAGCTGGTTTGAATAATAACCATCGACGGCACCATGGCTCACGTACAATGGTCCAAATGTAGGACTAAGTGCGAAACCAAACCCTCTAACATAAAACATAGATAGAACATTATATTAAGAAAGTATGAAGAAAAAAAAACATAATAATTTTAATCAGAAAATGAGAACCATGTAGGTCGATGTCTGAAATGATCGGTGCGGATGAACACGACGCGCCGTCGACTCGGGCCTGGTCCTTACCGGACGGCGAGCTACCCAATGCCCACCGTCCGCAAGCCCGCGCCTACGGCGGCGGTCGGGAATCTGCAGATGACTCCCGACGCCCAGGTTGTCTCCTGCGGCAACTAGGGGTGAGGGAGCAAGGCTTTCTCCCTCACGCGCTCCGCCTTCTCCTTCGCGAGCATTACTGCTTCGCAGAAGGAGGTGACGGCTCCGTACCATGGCCTGGACGAGGGTCGAACGCGAGAGTTTGCCGCCGCCTCCGCGAGGTCACGGCGGTGCTCCACTCAAGCTGGGCAGACCTCCAACGTATGCTCCACCGTGTCCAAGTTGTCCGTCATTAAACTTTGTCTTCATGCATATGCTTGTAATTTTGAACACGCTAAGTAATTTTCCTGTGGCGAACGATGTATGGGCTCAGAACAATCTCTTTTCCGTGTGAAGTCCACAAAATGTATTAAGATTTTATTCAGCCTATTTTACCCCAATCATTATACTAAATCTATTCATAACTCCTCCATCAAAATCAGTTCAGTACTTTCAGCGCTACGGTGGAACACACGTAATGACAAACATACTTACATACATACATTCATAATAATAATAATAATAGGAGGACGCCGGCCGCCAGACGGCTTAGGACCTCGAGGCCCACCGGCCTGATAAAATCCCAGCTCCCAGCGGAAGTGTTCAGCGCATGAGATGGACACGATCCATAAATAAAAACTTCATGGCTCACATTAAGGGGCTCCAAACGGGGGAAACAATCTGACCGCGTACCGTGTTCGGATGAAATCAAAAGTAGTTTATTCAAATTAGGCTAAGACTTTTCGAACGTCTTAATTACATAAGACAGTCCCCCAAAACGCCCGCCCTTCATTATTTGATTTTATTATTTTATTTTATTTTATTGTTATTATTGTGAATGTTAAGACTATGTGGGTCATTTTTTTTTCTTCTTTTGTTTTTTATTTTTATTATCTCAGTTAGTTTTAATCGTAATCTTGGTCTGGCGGTTTGAGTAATTATGCGGCCTACCCAATGTCCTTTCTTTGGTATTGTTCGTCGAATCGTTGAGCTCCTTATGTTTTGAGTAGAGCTATACGATTACTGACAAATGCGTGCACTGACTGGCTTCTTTCCTCAAAACACCATTTCAGACATCAATCCACATGGTCTTAACATGATCTGACCTAGATCTAGTTTAATAAAAATCATTAAAATTTATCATTTATCATGGTGGATTGTCTTTCTTTTATAGGTGCTTGAGCCAGCTGTCAACGTATCGGCACAATGACTGTCGGATCAGGTGCGGTTCATCCAACGTAATCATATGTTTGATAAGACTGTGCTTGATCGCTTGTGAAATGCAGAGTAGTGTACTAGCCACAGTCCAACACAAGTCAAGCTGACGAGGGAAGCGATGAGAAGGCTTCAAACGTACCCACTTCAATGCTTTGGAGGGTGCGATTCGGGAATATCGGTTCATGTCGCCCGAACTTAGACCACGCTTACGCTGGTGGTGATCCTTTTTTTTTTTTGGGTGGGAAATCATCAAATGACTTCTCCCGCTCTGGCTGGAGCGGAAGGGCGTGTCAGACTTTTACTGACTAAAACCCACCGTGTTCTTTCAGTTGCCTGTGCCAGGGCCACGGTTACTCTTTCAAATTACCCGCGACCCTGTGGCGCTGGTGGCAGTCCTGGATTCACAGTTATCAAACTATTTTAATGACTGCGGAGACCTCACCGATACTCATTCAATTTTGTACTGCGCGGCTGTAGCGGCATGTCGTGTAGCTCAAGTCAAATTTGCCAATGATCCTAGAGCTACACGACCGATCGTACCAGCTTCATCATTTCAGCCGAAAGACGTCCACTGCTGGACATAGGACACCCCCAAGCATCACCACTTCGAACGGTTCTGCGCTTCCCGCATCCAGCGGATTCTGCGGCCTTCACAAGGTCATTGGTCCACCTTATGGGTGGCCTTCAAACACTACGTCTTCCGGTACGCGGTCGCCACTCCAGAACCTTTCTGCCCCATCGGCCATCTGTTCTGCGAGCAGTGTGCTCTGCCCACTGCCACTTAAGTTGGCAATTCTTCGGGCTATGTCGGTTACTTTGGTTCTCCTGTGGTACTCTTCGTTTCTGATTCGATCATGTAGGGAAACTCCAAGCATAGCCCTCACCATTTCTGATAAGGCCCATTGTGAGCGACCACGTTTCAGTGCTGTTGCGTATGTACTAGGAGGCAAGTGAAACTACGGGCTCCTGTTAGCATACTATTTATTACATCCGAGCGGGCGGCCGGTCGCGTGCGCACACACTTAAACATGCGCGCACACATACCTAACAAGTGCCATACGTAATCACTAGCAACACCCACTGGTCAAAGACTTTCATCTTGAGACGCGTAGCTTCCCGAACGCTGCCCAGCCGAGTCGGATTCGACGATTGACCTCTTTCACAAAGTTACCTAACTGGACAATTTGTCCGACGTAAACATATTCGTCCACGACTTCGAGTGTAGTATCTCCGATCTTCGTTAGAGTGGGTGTTACATAAGCATTTAACATGACCTTTGTTTTGTCCATGTTCATTTTAAGACCCACTCTTTCAGAAGCTCTACTGAGGTCACCGAGTATTGCACTGAGGTCCTACATGGTCTCAGCCATAACTACTATGTCGTCAGCAAAGCGAAGGTGAGTGATGTACTCGCCATTGATTTTGATGCCAACCCCTTTCCAGTCCAGAATCTTGAAGACATCTTCCAGTGCAGCGGTGAACAGTTTCGGAGAGATAACGTCTCCATGTCTCACACCGCGCTGCAGAAGGGTAGGTTTCGGGGTCTGCTCCTGGAGTCGGACTGACATAGTGGCGTTTTCGTACAGACACTTTAGCACCTTGATGTACCAATAGTCAATCTGGCACCTTTGAAGAGACTGCAGTACAGCCCTATTCCGTGGTACAGCCCATGTCTCGATCGAATCGAAGGCTTTCTCGTAGTCCACAAACGCTAAGCAGAGAGGAAGGTTATACTCCTCGGTCTTTTGTATAACCTGCCGCAGCGTATGTATGTAGTCTACGGTGCTAAAGCCTTTACGGAATCCGGCTTGTTCGGGAGGCTGAAATTCGTCAAACCTCCGCGAAAGACTGACTAAAGCTTTTGATTATGTTGACCATGGACTACTGCTACATAAACTAAAAATATACGGAGTTCGAGGTAAAGCACTAGAAATAATCTAATCCTATCTCAGTAATATAATGCAATTCACTAAAATAGCACAATTATGTCCATTCACAAAAACAGAAATTACATATGTATCGAGTCCAAGACTTATAAAATATGGTGTACCTCAAGGGTCGATTCTTGGACCACTGCTATTTCTCATTTATAAAAATGAGTTAGGTACCTAACGCCATTCAGCACCCTATGGTTTTATTTGCAGATGACAGTACACTCGTATTCACAAATAACAAAAAGAAAATCATGAACTAGAAATAAATGATTCCCTTTCTAAATTAGTAAATTGGCTTCCAATTAATAATCTCAAAATAAATCTTACAAAAACTCATTACATGAATTTTAAGAATAAAAACGCAAAATCAATTCCATTATCTGTTGAGTACAATAATGTAACTGTATCTGAGGTTACAAGTACAAATTTTCTAGGTATCCAAATAGATTCTAATATGTCATGGAGAACACATGTAAATAGTGTATGTAGCAAATTAAATCAATTCTCTTATGCCCTCTACATGCTCAAAAAAGTTTCTAACCAAGCCACACTACTTAGTGCGTATCATGCCTACGAGTATGTGGGGTCCACTCTATCTTATGGGATACCATATTGGGGATACTCATCTGACAAAGAAAATGCGTTCAATGCACAAAAAAAATGTATGAAATCAATGTGTGGGATACACCAAACAGATTCATGTAAACCTCATTTCATAAGCCTCAAGATATTAACACTCCCTGCTTTATATATCTTCGCGGCCTCAATAACAGTTAAGTCAAACATCAGTAGCTATGAGAGATTAAGAAGCAGTAGACTTAAAAGTACATTGCGCATTAAAACATCCCACACTGCAGTATATAAAAAAAGTATTTACAGTATGGGCATACAAATATATAATAAGTTACCCATAGACATTAAGAATCAACATTCAATTGGAATTTTTAAAAGAAATCTTAAAATCTTTCTGATTAAAAAGGCATATTACTCTGTGAAAGAATTCCTTGAAGAAAAATAATTATGTAATAGATGATTGTTAATTGAATTATAATTAATACTTAATATAAATATGTAATAGATGATTTTAGACTGATTGTGATACTTAATATAAATCGATACAAATTCTAAGAATATAATATAAATTGTAAGATTAACGATAACTACTCGTAATATAATACAATGAATACTGTATAACTGTAAATTCGAGTATGTATATTTAGTTTATAGTTTAGCATTAATAACAATAAATTGCAATACTCTTCCAGGCAACTAAGTTCTAAGAACCTACCTATTGTTAACATCTTCAAAAAAATTGCACTTAGTTCGGAATAAAGATTTGATTTCGAAAGACGGTTCGTTTCTTGAAAACAGCTTGTTGACATGGCTTAGAAGTGAGATAGGCCGATAATTCTTAAGAAGGGCATTGACGCACCACACCTCTGTTCCATGCCTGCGGCGTTTTGCCATCGAGTATGACGGAATTAAACAGCTTCTGGAAGGCCTTAAAAACAGGTTTTCTGTCGGTCTTCGGTGCTTTTCAGTTCGGCCGTAATTCCGTCATCACCCGGCGCCGTCCATGTGGTGCCGGGTGCCGGACCTAACCCCCCCCCCCCAAATGACAAGCACAAATAAGAAATGGCCCTTAGTGCCCGGCGGCCCACCTACCCTTGGCTACGGTAGCGGTCAAGGCCACGTTGTGGCGTGCGAAGAATCCCCGGAAGAGATCCGGCTACCACAATCACCGAAAACTGGACCTGACAACATACAACACGCGTACATTGCGAACCAACGAGAAGATCACCGAACTCGAGAACGAATTGAGCAGGTTACGATGGGGTATAATAGGGTTGTCTGAGATCCAAGAGAGAAGAGAGGGGGAGGACTCGATTATTCTCAAATCCGGAAACCTGCTCTATTTCCGGAAGGGCGACAAGCAGTCCCAAGGTGGTGTCGGGTTTATCGTCCATAAGTCCCTTGTGAACGTGGTGAAGATCGAGAGTGTGTCGACCAGGGTGGCGTACCTATTTTGGATGCTTGCAGGAGCGTGTTAAATGAATAGGCGCGAACGAGATTACTGATTGTATAATTTCCGGCAAAAATAAAACGGGTTGCAGCGGACGGTTGTAAACGAAGTTAAAAACTAGTATTATAGAAAGGTTTTTCTACCAGAAGCTAATGCATGGGCGAATCGTATTCGTAGGTATAAGCGGCGAGTAGAGCGATACACTCAGATTCGCACATTTCGATAAATAATAATAATAATAATAATAAACCATTTATTTCAGGCTACAATGGCCCATAGACATATACCTTACCAACTAACATATTTATAGTATAAAACAAAATTCTATTAATATAAGTAGCTTAAAACTATGTTAGTAGCACTTCCCTAGCTTGTCCTTGTGCTGTCCTGTGGTACTTGTCCGCGGAAGCGACGGAACACCACGTCCTGAGGCCAAAAGTCTTCTTCCATGACGACGGGCAGATATAAATTCGGTACGCGCACCACGAACGCCTTGAAGTTGACGTTGCGGTGCGACTCCAGTAACTGCGCCCTCGGCGTGTACCTCGTCTTCTGGCGCACGTACTCTACGATGTCTTCCGCCTTAGTAGTGTAGTGTAGGCGGGAGATGTACACCGGTGTGTTCGGCTTTGCGGCGCGCAAGCTGACTTCGGGCATCTTTGGAGCTTTGCCGCAGCGGTTCTTGTTCGTTCGCGATCGGCGCTTCCTCCTTTGCACCGTCACGAAACCTTCATCATCAGCCCTGTTCGGCGCCTTTTCTGGCATAGGCTTCATACTTGGAGCGCCTGGGGCACTCGCGGTAACGCTAGCGAAACCCTTTTGTAGGGGCTTCGCCAGGGCTGCAGACGCTGGCAGCGGGACGGAGTGAGGGTAACCCACCTTTATATGGGTTGGGAGCGACCGGACCAAGGTGTGGCTGACACGTGCCTGCCGGATGATGATGCCACGTGTTCTTTCTGGCCCAGTATCTGGGCGGTTCCTCAGAGAGTCACACCGAAGGTGGTTGGGTTCGGGAATTCTATCGTGCCTGCGCTCCAATACCAGAAATGGGGGCTATTACCATCTGTCCCAAAGATGTAGCTCGCGCAGTACGTCCGTTGCCTAACTGGTAGTCTCCAGGGCTGGACGGGCTGCACAACTTTAGGATTAAAGGGTTTATAAGGTTGCTCGCCCGCTTGGCGACCCAGTACCAGACTGCTTTGGAGTCTGGTTCGCTACCCCACTTCCTAACAACAGGAGTTACCCACCTGCTCCATAAATCAGGTAGTACCGCGGAACCCAAAAATTAAGACAGATCACGTGATTACCGACGGTCCATAAAGTTCTTACATCCATTTTGAGAGCTAAAATTAACAAACAGATAGACACCAACTCCATCATGTCTGCCTCTCAAAAATAATCTATGCAACATGTCGACAATTCCTGTCGGGAACGACGAACCTGTTGGCTAATGGCCATATCAATGAGGAGTAGCTCCTTAGTATTGAGGGACCCGTTCCCATATCCATATAGTCGAAGTATGATGACGAACAATAACCGGCGATTTATTGTGAAAGACGGCACGGTTGACATCTGTCGGGCATGCCACCGTCCGGGTGAATCAATAAGACACATAATCTGTGGGTGTTCTCGTCTAATCCATCCGAAACTTGCTCTAAAATACAACCTTGTGGAGTCGGAAGTGCCGTACTACAGATATGTGCCCGACCCAGTTTTCGAAAATGGAAATGTCACATTGTACTGGGATCGATCCAATATCACTTTTACACAGACAGGATTATTGTTGCCAATAATCCTGATACCGAGGTGGTGGATCGAGTAGAACGCCGCACAATGATTGTTGACGTAACGGTCCCGCATGACGGTAACCTAGTGAAAGCCGAGAAAGAAACAAATCAAGTATCTTGCGGTACTTCTGGACACGGCTCGCATTGTCCTCCTGACCGCCGGTAGCTACCGGTGGACAGCTATTTTTATATTTTAAAATGGTTTATTTAAGAAACTATAAAAAAATGTACAAGATTAGTTTTAAAATGAAATAAAGGAGATAATAATACAATAATATAAAATTACTATCAACAATTTTATATGAAATAAATACAATTTCACCATCAGTTAAAAGCAACCCCTACAATAATCCTAGGATAACCAGATAAAAGTTCAAATGAAAAACATGCAAAAATTGACAATTAACATTGACGTTATAAAAATTGTCTATTCAAATGTAAGTAATAACAGTAAAATTTGCAGACCAAAGCCAGAACACGACGATGAAATGGCTACAAAAGTCACACGCCTGCTTAGCCACGCAATTCCAGTCATATTTAGAGACTGGGTCGCTACCGCTGTTTTATACGACAGGAATTACCCACCCGCTCCATAAATTGGGTAGTACTCCGAAACCTAAAAACTTTAGACCTATTACATGTTTACAGACGGTCTAGTTCTTACATCCATTCTTAGAGCAAAAACCATACACCAAATTCAAAGTAATTTAATTATGTCTGTCTCAGAATGGATGTAAGAATGGGTCCCACGGTACTAAGGAGCTGCTCCTTATAGACATGGCCATAAGCCAACAGATTCGTAGATCCCGGAAGGTATTCATTTAGCTCAATTCAGAACTAAGGAGCTCAACGATTCGAAGAACATTACTAAACAAAGGACATTTAGGTAGCCCGCATAAATTACTCAAACTGGTAGACCATGATTAAAACTAAAATAAAAACGTAAACATAAAAAAAACGCATCAGTAATGATTCTGCCCTTTAACTTGCTATGAAAACGCTGCAAAAATTAGCAGAAAATAAATTCAGAGACAATCCTTTAGCAGCTGAAACCATCAAGCATGATTTTTAATGGTCGATCTGGGCAAAACACAGTAAATACAGCTATAGAAATGCTAAAGATACTAACCCTATCTTACAAGGAAGAGATTTAAAACTTCAAAAGTGGGATCTTAAAGTAGCTTTTAGCTGACATTGGTGAATGTCAGCTAAAAGCTACTTTAAGATGCCATCGGTCCCGGAGTAGGTCGTTAAACATAACTTGTGCTTTGTTCAAGTTCATCTGGAGACCAATGCGTGCAGAAGAATCAACTAGGTCGTCCAGCATATGCTGCAAATCATGCAGCGATTCAGCCAGTATGACGATGTCATATGCAAATCTCAAGTGTGAGATGTACTCGCCGTTGATGTTAATGCCGCGTTGTTCCCCGGTCTTAAACACATCGTCCAATGCGTTAGAGAACAGTTTCGGGGAAATAACGTCCCCTTGTCTCACCCCTCGACGCAGGAGGATTTGTTCAGTTCGCCGGTCCTGAGTTTGGACGGTCATAATCGCGTTCGCGCCAGTCAACTTGGCATCGGTGCCGAGACTCCAAAACAGACCAGGTCTCGATAGAGTCAAACGCCTTCTCATAGTCCACAAACGCAAGACACGAAGATCTGTATAATCTGCCGCACCGTGTGGATGTGGTCGATGGTGCTATATCCTCATCGAGGCCCGGCCTGCTCCGGTGGCTGAAACTCGTCGAGTCTTCGCGTTAGACGATTCGTAGCGACTCTTATATACGTGGTTTAGGAGCGAAATGGGTCTGTAATTCTTCAAAAGGGTCTTATCACCCTTTTTAAAGAAGAGCACGACAACGCTCCTACGCCATGCCTCTGGAGTTCTCCCAGAGAACAGGACAGAGTTAAAGAGCTCCCGAAGATCTTTCAGTACAGGACTTCCTCACGCTTGCAGGAGCTCGTTCGTAATCCCGTCCTCACCATGGGCTTTTCCATTTTAAGCTGTTTAAGAGCCACTTCGATTTCGTCTTGGCTGACTTCTGGCAGGTCTTCCGTGAAATGGCGGTTTAAGGTGGCTCTGGAATTCTCATTTTCAGTATCAGGTCAAGATGCGTACAATTGGCCCTTGAAGTTTTCGACTTCCGAAAGGATCTCCGGCTTCTAGACGACGATATCACCACTTGATTTGGTCAACTTCGTCAGGTAGCTCCTCCCAAGTGATTGGACGAACACTTTCGACCCCAATTTTGCTCAATTGCTTCCACTATAGAGCGTGTATTGGAGCGTCGGAGGTCGCATCGTACCAATGTCCTAATCTTCTTATTGAATGCCCGTTTTTCTGACGAAGTGATATGTGGGTTTTAACGTCGTTCCGCCATAAGCTCCAGAGTCTCTTCCGAAAGTTTGGACTTCCTGCCCGTACGCAAAAACGCGTACCTTCCTCCCTGAGCATATCCACAATTTTTTCGAGCACGTGGTCGACGGAATTATGGTTTCCAAGGCAGCGAGTCGATTTTCCAGGTATGTCTGGAACGTTTCAGATCCTGGCACAGTTTGGAGCATATTTGGTGGGAGTAGGCTCCGACTTCATTAAACGAGTTCGCTCGAGCTTAAAGTTGATATTCAGAGAGTCTCGAATCAGTCTGTGATCACTGCCGGTATAGAATCTGTTGATCACCGAGACATCCCTGAATACAAGCTTTTTATCCGTAATGATGAAGTCTGTCTCATTTTTCGTCACAGTGTCGTCTCGACACGTCCACTTCTCCTTTGGGGCTGTTTCGTAAACGAGGAATTCATCAAGAAAAGCCCCTGTTTCTCAAGGAAGTTGACAAGCATTTGTCCCCTATGATTTAAGACCTGATCCCTGATCCTGATCCCCTGATCCTACCACCAACTCGCTGCAATTCTGTACTCCCACTTTAGCGTTAAAATCCCCCATGAGAACGTTTTAGTGGGCCTTAGTGGTGGAATGCAAGGCCTTGTAAATGTCCTCGTACATTTCTTCTACTTCGTCATCAGAGTGTGCCTGGTAAGTAAACCTGAACAACCTTAAGGATATACTTCTCGGTTAGCTTTACTACGATGTGCGCAAACCTGATCGAAACACTGGAGACTTCTACAACGTTGTCACAAAAGGATTTGTTTACCAGGAACCGGACTCCGCCTTGGGATAGCTGATCTCCCTCTCGATAATACAAAAGGTGACCCGATTCAAGGGTTATTGTGTCCTCCCCCTCTTTTCGGGCTTCACTCAACCCAAGAATGTACCACCTTATTTTCCCGAGCTCTTCTTCTAACTGCACTAGATGTTCGTCGAGCCGTAACTTGCGTCCATTGTACATCGCCAAGGTCAGTTGGGTTTGGCGGTCATTCGTAACCCCGAAACACTTCGCACCCCATACCTTGCTGTTACCGTCATTGCCACCAAAATCAGGAATAGCAAGGTGACCGGGAACTGGGGGCCGTGGTTGATGTCGACTTGCCATTATTGGAGGGTTTGCCATAATCGCCACGCTGGGCATGCGGGTTGGCGAGTGCAGATCACAGCTTCTCGTACTAGTGACGCTGCTACCCGTCACTAGTCTGCTCCATTTAGCTGCGAAGTTTTAATAAGAAATGGTTTTACCGCCATTTGTCGGTTGCCAGAGCATCGTTTGTTATTCAGCAGGGTGCACCACTAGCAGGTGAGGTTGACTTAGGGCACTGAGATGGTAAGTGTGCCCCCTTATCCCCCTATGATTATTATTGAGGCAATTATGCGAAACTATGCATATTCCTACAAATCAAATATTTTCGTGGATAAACTCGTAAATCGTTGTATCATGATTGCAGGGAGATCCTACAAGATCTCAAACTTTGTGAGGAACAGAGTCGTACATATAGTCGATAACATCGGTAACAAGTAATTTAGGCATACTGCTTTCAGATTTGAAGAGTTGTACACTATGTTGGGAAAGACCTGAATAACTGAAACAAAAGTAAATTTAATTTTCAAGCATAAGCACTTCGACTGACCTAGAAATGAGAACGGAACGCAACGGAACTGTGATACACAGGTGGTGCTGTTGCAAAGAGTGACTTACTGCAGACAGTTCTTGAAATTGAAAAAGGAAACAATACAGATTAGTCTAAACACATAAGTATAAAAATAACACAAAGACAGTTAAGAACAGGTGTGTATAGAAGTAACTCAATTCATATTTAGATCAACTTGAAATCCTCAGGGTGGACGGTAAAATTTAACACACCAATATAGACAAGGATAGAAAACACCCCATCTTCTATAACCATCCAGGAGCGGTTAAATCATAACAACTTTCTTTTTTTATCACTGTGCGTTCAGTTCGATTTCAAAAATTCATTGTATTCAGAGCGAGTCTTATGTCTGACTTAGTGCCTATTTCACCAACGTTACTGAACGCGTTCAGCACATCTAAAACGCGTTCAAGAGCTTTCAGTGTCAATATTCCATAGAAAATAATGACACTGACAGCTCTTAAACGTAGTTTATGTGCTGATCGCGTTCAGTTTCATTGGTGAAATCCACCCTTAGCTAAATAAATTGAACGTGATCAGTACATAAACTACGTTTGAGAGCTGTCAGTGTCATTATTTTCTATGGAATGTTGTCATTGGCAGCTCTCACGCGTTTTCGATGTGCTGATCCAATCCATAGATTGCGTTGAGCAAACATCGTAATTTTTTTTATCGCGGTGTTAGGATTTGCCCCAAAAGAATGACACTCATTTTAAGAACTAAATTGATACTTTTATAAATAATAACATTGTCGGAAATAAAGTAATTTCCTAGGTAGATGCTGTTCTGGAGTTCAGTAGTCTATACTTGGTCTCATCTCATTCAAGTCCTCACTCAGTTCTCTCCCGAATCTTTTGAAGAAAAATTGAAGATTCTTTAGGCATCTTTATAACTGATATTAAAAATTAAGAAGTTCTCAATTTGTCTGTTCTAAGGGTTCCGTAGCCAAATGGCCCATAGAAACGGAATTCTTATAATTTCGTCCTATACGTCCGTATGTCACACAGCCAATTTACTCCGAGGAGTAACTAATCGTTCGGAAGACGAAACCAGTAGTTGTTTAAGTTCCAAACAGTGGTCAACTGATCATGGACTGCAAAGAAACCCTACTGTCACGAAATTCCTCAATGACGAACAGTATACCTATCTATCCTGTTTGGGTTATTGTGCGGTATGTGAAAAAATTGCTAAAGTATTACAAGGATTTTTGTTTGGTAGTTTCCACAGTAAAACAATAAAAAACTTTTTACCGACTTCCAAGTAATTTCTATGTTTTAGGAAGTAAAGAGACAGCAATCGAAGGGCCTGTGGAAGAGAACCTCAGGTAGCGCTTTCCACCAGGCAAAATCGGAAGACTCTTCCTTTCAATGGCGGAGTGGTACAAACAACTTCTCTAAACGACACATTACAGTTTTCCAACATGCACGCGAACGAAGTCGTGGACACAGCTAGTCTTAGATAGTAAATCAAATTTGAGAAGACTAATTGTGGTCGATCCATATAAAGCAACTTTGCATGGGAGTGAACAGTTAATGTATAATTACATTCGATTTTAATACTGGATTGTGAATGGAGGGTTAAGTACAGTCTGAATTACACAAATGTTTAATCTGTGCAAAACAGCGGGCTGAAATTAGAAACCAGTTTATGGGGACTTACCCAAAGAACGAGTGACACTTGTGCGAGCATTCTAGGTTAATTTTCATTGTTTATACGTATGACAACAATATCAAAGTCCAAGTCAAATCACTCATTTCAAATATGCACATAAAAGGCACGTCAAAAACACCAACTTAGGCCATACATTTAGAACTTGGTGGTGACCATCTGAAGCATTTATCGGAGCATTTAAAAGTTTTGTGTCACGTGGAGAAAGATGCAATTACATGTGGACCAGGACTTTGTCGGCGCCGAAAAAAAAGCTGGTCGAAGCCTGAAACGCAGCTAAGTTAGAATCCCAAGGGAATATAGTAGATACTAATTTGGCCAAAGTTAGGACACAGTAGCATTTTATTCCGAGATATAGTCCGAACTTCGATGGTCTATGGGAGCCGGCATAAAATCCACTACGTATCAGCTCAAACAAGTCTTGAACAGTCACATGACGTTTGAAGAGTTCTCTTCGTTTTGTCTTCACTCTCGACCTTTATGCCCAATCGATGATTTTGACAAGGCCGACATGGAGGTACTCACTCCAGGAAAGTTCCTGATCGGGGAAGCACCAACAAATACCACCAACGGACCTACACCAAGCTTGAAAGACGTTCCTGCTAGGAAGCTATCTGTACGGCAGCATACTCAAAAGCTATTGAATGACTTTTAGCACCTATGGCAGCAATAGTACTAAACAAGACTACTGCAACGCCCGAAGTGGTTAAAGACAGTCCCAAACTAAGACATTGGTCAAATAGTGCTCGTGCAGACAGACAATGCTGTTCCAAGTAAATCGCCACTTGGACGCATCGCAGATAAACACTCTGGCCAAGATGCAGTTACCAGAGTGTATAGTGTAAAAATAGTTAACCACATAGTTAGGCGATCAATTTGTAAACTATGTCTTCTACCTGTAGACTTCGAAGTTTTAATTTTAAAGACATAACGTAATACACGTATTGTCTCTAAATTGTGTATGTCGTATGTACTGAAGTAAGATTGATTTACTGACCATGTCATTTCACAGTTGGTTATGTGTGTGTGTGTGAGTGACGAGTACCTACAATTTTGTATCTAGTCTTCGATTGTTTGAAACATAGCACATGCCACGTTGAAATTAATTTAACATCTTATTTGTTTTACATGAACTTAAAGATATTTTATTGGTCGGTATGTTTGGAAGGATATCTATATCTATAGGTGTGTGTAAATCGTTTCAGCTCAAGCATGTCATATAAAATTAGGTAGTAGAAAATAAGGCATTGAAGTAAACACACTATTTAATAGGGATGATGACAACTTTTTTATTTTTGACTTTAAAAAAAAATTGTTAGCAAATAGTGCAAACAATATTATAAAAATTAAAAAAACCTTAAAAATTTGCCAAGTTATAAACGTTTTAAAACAACTCTTAAACAAAGACAGCACTGTCATAGAAGTGACTTCACGAATATGTAACTTCGTACTAGCGCGAAACATTGTCCGTACCGCGCCACAAGTACGGGAATAATCCCCTCCAAAAACGCTTAAATACATTTACATTTCTTTATTTCCTCTGCTTTACGCGTGACTCCAGCTCAACTTTCGACTTTGTCGTTTCTAAGCATTCGCAGAAAATGGTAACTCGAGTGAACCGTTGCGATAACGAGACTCAAAAAAAACATGATTCTGAACGCCACTGCGTTTATCAATTATTAAGAACCTGTTTTTTTAAATAAAGTATTAAAAACAAATATCAGCAGTTGTTGAAATGTTTAGGAAATTAATACAGGGTGGCAGGGACATCGATGCGCTACCTGTTACCATGGATTTAATACATGATTCTGAACGCCACTGCGTTTATCAATTATTAAGAACCTGTTTTTTTTTTAAATAAAGGATTAAAAAATAAATTTTCGATGAAACAGCAGGTATTATTTTTGATAACCGACGAAACATTTCTACGCAAGGTGGTATAGAACCATGTGCTGAATTCACGGTTTCAGTATGCGCGTCGATGTACCTGCCACCACCTTCTTTATTAAAGTTTGGATTTGACGTTGAGAATATTTAAGTTTGTGCTCCGTTTTCATTTAACACACAAATGATTTAAAATTGAAATTTGTCCAGGAGTTCATTTGAATTGCTATAATAATCAGAAGTAGCTTATGTCCATCTCTTTGTAATAACCGAGAATTGAGGAATTGTAGAGACTATGACTCGTAAGTCTATCAGACATAGGTACGGACAGACAAACCAATTTTTTGACCTTTAGACCTACTCTCAAGTGACAATCGCTTTCAGAACGTTTCATGTTTTTACAGCGAAATTCAACATGACTTAAGCTTTTTGGAGATTTTTGATATTTTCATCATCGATATTGCTGACAAAACGACAATTTTCCTAGGTCCGTTGCAAGCCATATCAAGCCTCTGATTAGTAGATCTGCGTAAAAAACTACAAAAAAATGTAAACTACCTTTCAAGTATCCACAATATTCAATCACTGTGATTTCAATCATTACTCCCAATTTTATCTTTCAAAGCTAGATCCACTGTATGTGACCCGATTGTACCTATTTAACGCAGAAAAAAACGACAAACCATCAATATACAAAACTATACTTCGTTTCAAAGGGTTTAAACAACTGACATCGCACTGTTTATATTTCAAAAGCCTGATAGGTTTTTAAACGAGGTCGCCCGGAATGGCGAGAGAACCAGAAAAAATATTTCATCTAACGACCATAAAATGGCGTCGTTTAAAGTCAGTATTTTGATTCGAGAAATGTGTTTTCAATTTGCGTTTTTAGTTGAGGAGAATGGGGGCATTATTTCTCAGCGACTCTAAAGGTAAAGATATACTGGTGCCATGTATAAAAATAACGAACCGCATTACGGTAACTGGACTCTTGATTTCATAAGACAAGTGTATTCTTATGTGTTTCTAAAACATTAGAAATATCGATATCGTAGGCAATGCTGCATACGCTAGGACCAGCTCAGAACCTTATGTTGAGAGATCAGATGTTGGCGTTAACATGTAAAAGTTAATAGGGATAATCTATGTAGTTTTAACCCCTGAAACGATGTTAAGCACAGGAGGAGCACCTGTGTTCCACTTAAGATCTTAAAGCCTCTCCTTGTGCTAAGTATATTCATTATAGCGGTTCTGAGACTATCGCTTATACTAGCCTGAAAAGAACATCCGACCTCGTTGGAATTAAACTTGATTTGGCGGCCGGTGATGAAACATGTGTCAATCGACAGAGTAAGTGATAAGAAACAAAAATATTCAGTGACAAATCTCGTGTGATATACTTACACAAAAAATATTCTTTAAATATCTCAGATATTTGAATGTAAAAATGTATAATAAAACAATATACCTCGTTTTTTTTTTTTTTTTTTTATTTGTGGCATAATAATGTCAAATAATATTGCTGCTATAACTATATTTCTATGTATGCTGCGAGAAATAAAATCAAATAAGTAAATTTTCGTAAATACAGTTTATTACAAATCAAATCAAAATTCATTATTTGTAAACATGCGTAGGTCATACAGTTTGTAGGCATATTTTATAACATGTTTATCCATTTATGTTTATGCATTGAAACTTGTTGTAACGGTCGGTAGGTACTTAGGTATGCCAGGTCACATACAAAAATCGGAACCTCGAATTTTTTCAACGAGGATTTGCCCAAGTTCAAATAGGTTTGTCTGTTTAAAACAAACGTGTCTGGTCGTTAAAATGTAATTGGATAAAACCAAAGTGGTTTGAAGCTCAAGGAACGATAGATGATTGACCTCTGTCCCTAGAAATATAACCGTAATATCTAGGTATACCTGTGTATATGTTTACATTATTTAGATCCCAAAAATATCCGGCGGGTACCGACGACCGTATCCCGCTTGGGAAACTTTTAATAGCTTTATTTAATACGAGTTCGATTCTTGTTCGGTTCGAAAGCGAAAACTGGTCATTATACGAAAAGTCCGCAGCGTTTCAATTCTACTCACTGCATTGCAGAACGGACAATCTTTTGAGAAGAGCAATTTATTTTTAAAGACTGAATTAAACCTTAGGACAGTTAATAATCACAACTGATTCTATGCATAAAGAAATTGATAGAAGGACAGCTAACACTTGGAAGAGATTTTGGCCCCTTAGCAAAATGATGCTGAAGAGAGACATGCTGAATAAAGATAAAAAGAAAATTTACAACATCTGTATTTTCTATGGTATCCAAACATTAACTGAACATTATTTGTTATAAGAAAATAAAAGACAGACAAAATACTTTACAAAGAAGTGTAGTTGGAATCAAGTAAAGAGACAGAGTACGATCAAAAGAAGCTGCCCAAAAAGTATATACAACATAAAAATGGCGATCGACAGGCCATATTATGTTAAGAGAGGAAAAGGGAAATGAATCAAATTAATAACACTGGCACCCAAGGGATGGAAAAAGGAGCAAAGGACGACAAACGAAACGTTGGATTGACGACGTCAAAAGAGTAGCTAATCCAGAGTGGATTCAGAGGGCGAGAGACAGAGGAACGTCGACGTTTTTAGAGGAGACCTTTGTCTAAAAACAATATGTCTTCAAGGAGCTGGCAGTACATTTTTTCAAGGGCTTGATCGGATAAAAAGCGTGCACCGAAAGTAATTTCAGAAAAACATTTTAAACGTATAATAAAAATAAAATCTTTTAACGTTATAGAACGAGCGATAAATGCCTATTTTATTTTATAATGTAACAGAGTTGGTAGGTGCAATTGTTGATGTACTCGTATATTTGCAAAAAAAAACGAATTTGAACAAGGAACCATAAAGTTGCATTGTCCAACAAAATTTGGAGCTTATGTTCTGATCAACAGACAGCTGTGCTCCTGGGAAATTGTTGTTGTTGTGGGGGTTGTCATATAAAATGTTGTGGGTCAAAAACACTTCATTTAAATAAATGACTTTTGATTTTGATCGAAATTGGACCACTTTTATCTTGATCATAGTTAGTTTTCTGCCTTTTCAACTCAAAACCAGACCATGTATATTTTTTTTCAATAGGCATTAAAAAAAAATCGAAACAGAAAAAAAATCTGATTTATTCATAAATCAGCCTATAATCTTCCAATTTCTGAGACACAGGCCTCCTCTTTCTGTGAGAGGAAGTGGGCCATAATCCACCATACGGGCCCAGTGCGGTTAAAGATTCAAAAACATCGCTTGCCATACAAAAAGAAGGTATGTAAGTAAATACAGTTAGGATTAATGGAAACCGTCTGGGGATTACGAAATCCATTCTATTTAGCACCTCAATTAACTGATTCGATTTATTGAACAAGTTTTGACGCGACTTCCTCAATTTATTTCATATTTTGTAAAATATCTCGCTGTTTGTGACATTATATTCACCCTTTGTTTACAAAATTTGTTCGAAGTGATGTTGCTTTTGAATGCAATGAACGTCATAGCTACTGAAAGGTTTTCTACGTAGAATTGAGTATGGCGTAATTTACTTAATTTGTTTCTTTACGAATGCTGTCAAGCATAAGCATCACTTCCGTATAAAGACAAATGTACATAAATATACGGCATCTGTTTATTTTTACAACCTTAGTACTATCTAACTTCGTTTGTATGTGTTTCTGGTTACTCTGTATGTACTTTTTTTAATACTTTAAAGAACATGTTTTTCTGAAAATTATACTGATTACCTTCTGTTAACTAATAATAGCTTGACCTTCTCAAGATTTTATTAGTCGTAATGGGTACGGCACATTACTTCAGTTCTGATGTCGACTTTAATAAAATATAATAGTATCCAAATAACTTCAGGGTAGCCAAGACTTTCACAACACACAGGTATTGTATTATATTCCCCATACCAGACGACATATACCGACGATGATATACGCCATTATACATAGAACCTGTTACTAGAGACCTATTCACTGCATATTGTATTAACTGCATTGGCATGCTAAAGGCATTGCAATGACTTGCATAATAATATAATCTGTGGATGTGCATAGATTCTCAGGGCATCTAATTAATCGAACCTCAAATAATTCTCATTTTGCTTCCTTAAAATTTTAGTGATAACTCTAACATAATGATTCCGCCTCTTTTTGTTAACTGTTTCCTATGAAGCGGCCTTAAAAATAATAAATAGCCAAGTTACTACGCGCCGCCGCCTCGGGTCCAGTAATAAGGCGGGGGGGGGCGTTGTCCGCACTTCTCCGACGCCTGTCACGTCTGCTACGGATCGGGAGAGTGGTCTCGATCTCCCTTAACCTTTCCGCAGCCTCTTTCTGTGAAATGACGGTTTCACAGAAGCAACGACTCGGCGCTTCCGACCATCGAACGAGCGACTGCCACTGACTGGCAGCGACAAGTTGGCTTCGACTTCTGATACGCCACGCCGTGTTCTCCAGACAGTTGACGCATTGATGACACCAGCGCGATTTTTTGAAATGGTACGGATCGCCTCGTGGGACACAGAAAGATCAGCGGCTATCTCTCTCAAACTTGAATGAGGAGTTTCAGTCACTATTACATTCACTTTTGCGATGTTAACTTTAGTTGAAGATGTTGATGGCGTAAGCCTTCTGTAACATTTTCAGTGACTCTGAACACGAAATTCAATTGGCGATGCAAAATTTAAGACATTCTTTTTGTTCGAGCTTTTTGTCCATAATGAAATTCGCAATATATACTTGATATGTTCTAACTAAAACAGCACTGTATTTAGTCAAAATAACAGATGCAGTTTAAATTCCGCGCCAAAATGGGAAACAGTTGTGCCGATCTAACAACAACAAAAAAATGTGGAACCATAAACCAATCATCCATTCCCGATAGTTTTTTGATAGAATGTAAACTTGGACTAATTAAAAACATTTCCAGTCTGTTAAAAGAGCACCAAACCAAAAAATCAAACACGAATGTGTCTTTTCAACAGTTCGTTGAAATCGACAAATTCAAACGTGATTCCGACTGCTAACACTAGAGTATAGCAGTACCAGTAATCAAAGTTCAAGCTCATATCGACAATGGTACCGAAGCGGTTGAAAGAATCCGCGCACACAGCACTATTTGAACGAATTTCGAATGTGTTTAATTTCGATTCGATTCCTTTCTTATTTTTTTCTTCTTTCGCGTTTTGTTGAAACGGTGGATCACAAAATAGATGAGGATTTAGCTGTTATTGACTTTATGTTTATTTGGATTTGTTTGGACGGACACCGTTGTCCGTGATGATTGAATTAATGAAGTTAATTCGAAACTCTTGAAATAGTGTAAGAAGATTTTATCATGTAAATTAGTCACTTTTTATCAACGATAGTAATTGGTAAATCTCTTTGTATAATATAACATTACTGAAGCTTCTGACAGTATGTATAATATTATGCTTCTTTTGCTCTTCTGGTTGGTGGCAGAAAAAATACACCTGTGATTTAAAAACTCTATCTAATTATTTTGGTGATTATTGATCATAAACAATAGCAATCTTTTTAATCTGTTGGATCTTGCTCTATCACTATAAATGGTTACGAATAGAAACATGGATAGTAATAAAACTGCAGTAACGTAAAATGAGTACTATAGGCGGCCTACCCAAATACCCCTTATTTGTTATTGTTCGTCGAGTCGTTGAGCACCTTATGTTGTGAGTTGAGCTGCACGATTACTGACAAATACATGTACTGGCTGGACAGGTACTCTCAAACCTATGTGGTCCTTTTCTCAAAAGACCATTTCGAACACCGAACTACACATGGTCTTCACATACACATCTGACGAAGCTTATGTTTGGACTTTAAAATACACTGTGACCTCTGAGTTTGTTTCGACCTTTCTTCTCGGAGTAATCGGAGAGGAAACGATGACCTTGTCTAGTTTTAAAAATATGATGGACAGGTCAAAGTGATTGAAAATACCTACTTAAAGAAATAAAATCATTAAAACTTATCAATATTACTTGAATATGAAAATTACACCCCAAAGTTAATGCTTGGAACAGTTATAACAGTAGGTAGAGTGATAGTAGCTGTAAATATAAATGCCAACTTTACATTCACCTATACAAATCAAACTCCCTTCCCTTCCTAATTTCTCTGAGTCTCCATATCTGTGACGACATGCAGTATTGGCAGAATGAAAGGTCGAGTTAATCTCTTAACAAGCTTTGTGCGTAGTCAGCCCTTTGCAAAGAGCGGGCGCTGGTGTTGCAACAAAGATGTTAGCAGAAGATCTGCTTTTCCAAATAAATAGATAATACTAGCACGTCGCCCGCGTCATGGTCCGCGTGGATTTCGTAGAAAAAAAAAACTATGTTCATTAGACATAATTTCGGCTTCTAATGGTAAAACAATTTTTCAAATCGGTATAGTAGTTTCGAATACAAACAAACAATCAAATCTTTCCTCTTTATAATATTAGTATACGACTACTTGTAAATAGACATCTAATTAAAAACACTATGGAATAAAACTTACGCATATTAAATAAAGGTATAGAATCCAAGGTCTCAGAAATTTAAAATGAAATATATATGCTTGTAATAAATATGATTTAAATGTGATCATAAAATAGACAACCGGACCTATGAAAACTTTTGTTATTTAAATTGCTGGAAACTAACGGGAATGCTTTTCCGGTAAGCGATTTTGTTTGAGAGTTCATTATAAGGACCGAACCTTCTGTTTCATCACTACATCCAACAAGTACAGTTTTGGGGATCATTCGCCAATTTAATCAGGGCATTGTTGACCCACGCCTAATACGCGAAATCCTATTTCGAGTTCCTCATTTGTTGCGAAACACAGTGCTTAATGGATGACTGGCGAAATGTAGTACAGATGTGTACAAAAACAAAACACAAACACCGCCGAAGTCTGTTCGGAAATGCACGACACCATGCAAAATGCTTTTGATATAGCTTTGGCGGGTCATTAATCGAAAGTGTTTCATTTGCTAATTTAATTGTACATGTACTACAAAAGTATAAACCTATAGATTTTGATTTAACTCTAGAATACACAGAAATACCATTAAAGTCAGGAAAGTAATTGTTTATCAAATTAAGTAAAACTGGGTGGCGATTTAGTCACCTGCATCCGTCAAGTGGGTAATTCTTTCTACCCATCATTTGAACAATTTTTGCTACGAAACTTCTGATTCGTCAAAAAATTAAAACAAAATTCCTATACAATAGTAGACACACTTATTCGATGCAATAATGAGTTAGGTGTGACTTTTATAGGTCAAACTGTATAAAATGACGTATAGAATAACCTCTTTGACAGATCTTCCTCTATAACAGTTTATAAGACGATTTGATTTCTTCTCAGAGATAGAAACTTTTATTTGATCTAATAATAAATGTTGTGTACTACACACGTAATTTGTTAACTATATTATTATAACATGGAGACTACTATTTATTAGAGTGTAAGAACATAAGTCTGCGCGCGTATTTGCCTTTCAAGACTATATCCTTACCAGCACTTTTAATCACTTTCGTAATTATTATGGCATTTATTTACTTTGGAAAATAAGAAACATAACAAACTTTTCAAATCATAGGTAAGACTCGTTCACGAATTGGGAACACATTTATTTTGATCATAAGTTTTCTTTTCTTTCACTTATTAATATTCCATCTTCGTCTTTTAGTACAAAATTATATTTTGATTTATCACCGTATGTCACTTGTACATCGTATAACGACAAGGTTTATTTGTCTATGTGAACAACCATATTATGTAAAGTCACTGTTTTCTTGGAATTTTTGTCAGAAGTGGTAAATCAATGACAAGGTTGACTTTACCTACTTATTTCACATCATTTTAATTTTACCAATTCCATCATAATCATCATATAACGTTCCCACTGCTAGGACAAAGACCTCCTCTCTGTGAGAAGAAGTGGGAACCCAGTGCGCGTTGGTTATTATCAATTCCATACCAATACAAATCACTGCACCTACATTATTTTCTATTGGGAAGTTACCCAATTACCAAACTACTTCCAAAAATAACAACTCAATAGTCAATTATCAGTGCCGTCAAACTTAACGGATGATTAGTTCGCCTCGTCCGGCCCGGATACATTCCGGACACGTCACTGACGTCCGGCGACAGCGATTGCTATCGAATTTCAAATTTCGTTCTCGCGATACGGCACCGGAACCTCAATCGCTTGCAGTAGTTCCGTGGAATTCTGATTTTTTTTGTTGTTGTTGTACATATTCTGTGATTTCAGTCCGACGGTATTGTACAATTTAATTTCTGTTGGTACTGAATTAAGTATTGTGTAGGCTGGTTTGGCGTTTCATACCAAATGATAGTTGCGGTAGATGTTCCTTTGGGTAGTTTCTGAGAGAAACAGTTATTAGGTTTGTGTAGTAAACATTTTAACATTGGAATTTGCAGCTATTATATATGGACAAGAAGAGAAATAAAATAGACCTTGTCTAGCTGTTTAAGGATGGCCAAAAGTTATATAAGTTAACTATGATTATATTTATGTCAATGATTCGATCAGTCAGAAATGTGAAGCTGGTTGCCCATTCCAAAGCGTGGTAGGTACAGTTAATTTCACCAACATACTGGCAGTGACACTGTTTCAAAATATTGTAAGCGTTCAAATGATCATAAAGTTCTATAAAAACTTAGACATTAATAAAATGTTATCTTATAAACTGTTCCTAAGTATGTTACGGTAGTGCAGTTAAAAATATCTGACTACTCTTCGGAACATAAATATCTAAATACTCTAGTTTTCAATGTATTTGGTGCAACTTAGGATTCGGAAATATCTATACAGCTTTGAGTATTCAATTAAAGTGCCTTTATCATTAAATTTTATTTTTGCTTGCTGATGGAGAAATACTAGTTATAATGCAATTTTGCCGTTCCTAATAGGACTGTACCCATCTGACAACGTTGACAGAGTTGTATTATTTTATTAATTAAGTTTTACGAAATCTTAGGGTCAACGCACAGGGAAATCTTAGGGTCAACAAATACTATACATTTTCCTTTTATTTTTGGGTGGGAAATCATCAAATGTGTTCCTTCATTTGCCTGTGCCAGGGGCCACGGTATCTCTTTCGAACAACCTGTGACCCTGGTAGTCATCGGACTTAACGTACCCCGTTAGTAATGACATATCTTTGAGGCGCGCGTGAAACACGATTTGCCGTCGTCACAGGTCTGGTCCTTATTGCTCGCCGTCCGCAAGCACGCGAAAGAATACTGTGTCACACTTAGTCTGGTTTCTTAAGATATTTGTGTTATTACATCATTTACATCCAATTTTACGCAGCGTAATAATATTTGCCAACGTTTCAATATTTAAATTTTACTGCATTTTGAAAATTATAACCACAGCACCGCTAATTAACAGATTTAAACCTTCGTCACTAACCAACAACGTTGAATTAGGTGAATTGTCGTAACGAATTGCACCAACCTCACAGAAATTTAAATAATTTACTCAGTTTTCTGTGGTCTACCTACAAATTGGTATTATTTCTGTAAACAAGATGAACGAGACAATTATCGAATGATTATCTAACTACTTCAAGTAATTTTATTAAAGCAAACAAAAATACCATACCGAAAACTATAAATATATATTATTTGCAAATAACATCAAGCTTAATCCGCAGGCGCGGGTGAGATTCGAACTCAGGACTCGCCATAATCGCTGCTACCCAAGTAAGGTAACGACTAAGCTAGCACACCATATGTTAAGTTAGTTGAAATTATGAATTATCATCAATTACAGACAAAGTGAGTGTGGGTGCGTGTATACAAGTATAGTATAGAAACAACTTATAGAAGATGGACGTAAGTGAAACCGAAATGTCAATCTATTGCTTTGTGAGATTTCTTATGGACTTATGAGCGCTACTGTTCATGTTGTTTTCATAGACAAATTGAGACGGTACCGTCATGATATTAATATCCTTAAACAGTTTCCGCGAATCGTGCCTGCGGAGATAATATATGACCCTGATGGCAATTTTTTGCAAAATAAAAATACACTTGATGTTTGCAGCCCGTCTCTAAAGAAAAATACCGCAAGACATGATATTTTAGTGGTATCCACATCAGCAAATTGGCGGATTTTTTTGACAGCATGAGCTGCTGAACTTAGCCGTCCTGCAAGAGTTATTAAATGAGGACCCCATTGAAGCCTTGAGTCGAGTGTGATCCCAGGAAAACAGTTTTATCGACGATATTCTAGTTTCTCTTGATTCAATACTATCTCACAATCTTTACCCTTGACATTTGGCAAAGAAACTCTTATGCACTTTGTTTTTTTTCATACTAAATGATTAGCAGTGAACTAATTTTGAACAAGCAGTTATTTAAGTCGTCAAAATCTGGAACACGTCTATCCACCTTAAAATTAAGGAAGCATCGTCTGGAAATAACACCATTTGTGGTTAATTTATTAATAAATGGAGTAGGTACTCTAAATAGAGGATAGTACCCAATATCGAGCCTTGTGGAACACTCATTTTTACTTTTAAACCCAGCGAATTGACACCATTTATTTGCCTTGTTTGAAAGTAGGACGGCATTTTGGAATTATCGGGAGCAATATGTAACTTGGCTAATTAGCCCAGTTATCACGTGCTACGAGTACTTGCGAAGAGCGCTTAACCCATTTACCTTGAGCTTAACATATTTTTTTTTATAATACCATTGTCAGTAACCTATTTCATACAGTCGCCAATGTCATTTACCACAACATAAGTTTTGTTCCAGTTATATGACTTAGGTACTTGATATCTTTTTTTTTGTGGTAATTCTATAGCAAATGAAATGTTTCGTTTTATCATTAATATGAAACGTCTATCCTTCTCCAGTATGATTTGTGACTAGAAAATCGGATATGACAGTAATTTTATTAGATTATGTGGTTTTTGGAATGCAACCCAATTTTACATTACACACGAACTTTATTACATTTTCTTAGTATTTTCATCTTAATCAGATTTGCTTCGTAAGTAGATATATGTGTATTATAAATTAAAAGAAAAAGTTACTACCTAAGTAATATAAGCAATTATTTAAAACAACTAGTGAACACTCAGCTACGTGCCGTTCTGTTTCTAGTTGAATATTGAATCAATGGTTATTTTTGTTTCTTACCAAGTCGTTTAATTGAAAATTATAATATTTAATAATTTAATTTATTGTTAATAATTTATTTATTAATTAAATAATTGTAATTTTCAGCATTTTATTGGACAAGCGGACTCGTCCCTGCTTCGCACGGTTTTTACGACTTAACAAAACATCAATATTTATTTATTAATATGTAAGTTAAATATACCCTTACAACATCCGTAATAAATTTTATGACGGTGAAAACGGCATCAAAATTCGTGGTGTACTTTAGAAGAACAACGCGGTCACACCGACACGATGGATTGAGGAAGCGTATTGCAAATTTATCATCATAATTAAACAAGGTTAAGGATTTTGCATATGTGATATGTGCCTTAATATGGTTTCATTGTATGAACATTTCAAATTACCTTACATGCTTCTGCCAAATAATTTACTTTTCTTACCTTTGACTTGGAAGGTAAAGTTCACTACACTTAGGTACAAGGATTTTCAAAAAAAAACTGTGAACCGAACATAGAGATTTTCTTATTTAAAAATTGGTAACAAGAAATCAAGATTAATTTTTAAAATTGTTATTTCGGAAATTCTTGGTTAACGGTCGATATAAAATAAAGTTATCAAAAAGCCATTAAGTACTTAAATCAAAAAATATTTGACTGCTTGGAAACATAATTATTATATTGGCTTTGAGATTTATTGAAAGGTTGGAGAAGTTACAGACCGCATTATAATAGTCTGTTCCAAAGGTATCTGATGAAAGTGTAAATTAAACCTGTTCATGTTAAATTTATACGCGATCACTCAATGCAGGGAATTAGTAACACATTCAGCTATATTGAGAAGGTTACAAAACTTAACATCTCGCCACGTTTTCAACTATTATAACAAAACACTTAGCATAACGCCTGCAATCAACACTGCGCCAATACCTGTTACTAATATGCGTGTTATGCTGCACTGTAGCATAACTGGCGACATATGGGTGTATAGGTATACCTCTGCCTAACCCTTCAACAATTATAGTTGTTTGAATAACGTTATTAAGATGTAATTGAAAAGTCAACGACGAACATTTAAACATTATAACATTACAACCTCAATAATTTTCAAATAATAAACATCTTTACGATAATAAAAAAACAGGATTTCGGGTATAATTACTCAGCAAAATCAAGCTCTCAATTCAAATCGTCCACAGTACGTTTTCTGTTTAAACTGTATACATTTTCATTGGATATTTTTTGAACTAATGTGTAGATAAGCCAAGAACAATGACCAAGCATTATTCTTGTTGTTTTTACACAACTGTCGAACTATAAGTGCACGATAGAGACGGGGGACATATCTAAGCCAAAGCACGTGTTAAGTAACGATTAACAATCTCGGTCTCAGTCAGTAGCCAGACCAAAGACAAATATGGAAGATAGAAAACCAGGTATAGAAACCACAGGCTTTGTATCAACGGTATGTATTTCTACATTTATGTCTGTACATAATAGAGAGTACTCTATTATATAATAAAATTCTATACAAGTCTACGTTATGAAATCTTAAATTAATTCAATTATTGACTGACAGACATTTCACAGTGTAAACCGCTGGGTCGAGACACAAAGGTTGTAAAAGAGTTCCTTTTATAACGAAGGTGAGCCTGCACTAAGGAAAAATTCTCGAAATGTCATCCCGTAAAGAGGCTAAATAGGGGATGAAAGCTTATGTGAATGTTCGTATTTTTTGCTGATAGCATATCCCAAATGGCACATAAGAACAACCTCAAGCTACATTTGAAAATATATTACACAGCTACGAAGAACAAAACAATGCAAATAAATAAAAGGTCAAACGAAACCGTCTAAATAACACTAAAAATTCGCAACACGACACTATCAATGAAAAAGTTCGACTAAAATCGTGCAATGCGCCCGCTGTACTTACTGAGCCCGAAGGCAAGCGAGATCCATTTACCAATCTTTTATTGCTTCCAATTTGGAGGCATAAAGCCTTTGATATTTGATTTAGAAACGAAATTCGGTTTATTAACGTTGGCTTTAATAATAGGAAGGTGCGAATAGGCAATAAATTTGTGGATTTCGTGATATGAAATGTCGAAACCGCTGACGGTAGGAAAGCATGTAATTGATGTTTGAGTTATAGCAAACATCGGTGGTGTAAATAATGAGTAGGGGAATTGGATAGCTAATGTTTGTTAATTTTTCATATCTGTATGTTTTAATGAAATATTTAAACTGTTTTATTGATTACGAAATATGACAAAAAGAAAAAACGGACCGACAGGTTATGGTTATTTATATCTTCAATCGTGACTGCCGTGTCATTAAAAAAACTAATTGTTAATGGCGACGCTCATCAAGCCCTCTGACTCGCAAATTAATCTCCTTTGTTTGAAAGAAAAGCGTTACTAAGTTTATTAGACCCAGACAAAAGCACCTGTACCACCGAGGAAGCGACTAGCTATCAACGATTTTCTCGCTTACGAAACGTACAAAAGATTCTAGGTCCCTTGTAAATAAAAGAGATACATATATACATAGATGATCGCTGACTGTTCAAACCGCCAGCGAGTGTTCATTTGTCACAGTGACATGACCAACCAAAGCGCCTCACTTGGCGGGCAGAATGGTCACCGAGAGACTCACGCTTGGTACATACGCTAACCAGCGAGTGATCGCTCGTTCGTCGTCGCGCACTAGCCAACTCATTTTTAGCAAGCTCTACTCGCCTTTCGTTAATCGCCGGTAGTGGGACAGGTTTCTAAACAACGTTAGGTTTGAGGAGGTAGAAGATAAAAAGAAACAATTTTGTTGCCTCCCAAAAATGACTAGAACATTTCACATAAACACTTGCTACTGCCCTCAAAATTTCCAATATCGCTGCTCTAGTAGATATTTGCGTAAAAACCCATCGGTACTTATCCTGATATACCTTTTATCCCGTAGCTTTACAAAATGCGCTGTCATCAAGGAAAGGTTCTTACGTCGGCGGAATTTAATCTAAGCTGTAGTTGGAGCAAATTTGAAGGGAACATTGAAGTTACTTTCCTGAAGGATCATTGACATTTGCAGATGAGATTATTTAAGGAGATGTTGATACGTCAATGGAGCTTTAAATATAGCTAAACTTTAATAATACAGTCTTATTCAGACGTCTAAATCTCCAAAACTATTTGGCAGGGTCTTCCAGTTACAGCAAGACTGCCTTCAAAGCAAAAGTGAACAAGCATCTTCTGGGCACCCTCGTTTCATAGTAGATCTTATTCATCGCTTTGTATCAGGCGAGAGCACGCCAATGAGGCAAAAAAATCTTTTTAATTATCCCAAGCTAGTCTCTTTACTCAGTCAGAAACGATGAGCATTGATTACGAAACTGGCTGCGCGTTCACGATTTAATCATTAAATCAGCAGGGCAATTGCATAACACACTTTTAATGCAATGCCTTGACAGTTAAACAATTTTCATAGCGTTGTTTATGTTGTTGAGCAGTCGCCTTATCAAACATAATTGAAGCAACGGAGCTACAATCTTCGTATGTTTACATTGAAAATGTGCCACGCAATGAATGCGCAGGATTTTTTCTCTATATCAAAGTCACATTGTTAGATAAGATATGTTTTGAACCTACTTGTTCAATTTGAACATGCTCAACTTGCATTGGACTTGTACATCTGCAGTGGTCACCGTGAAAATATTTGCTACTTGATAATGTGATTTAATCTGTTGTCACGAAACTGGTCTCTAAGTTTCGTGACCACAGATAAAATCACATTACCAAGTTTCCTAAGAAATCTCTAGAAGTTTTGCTAGCATTTAACTAGTTTCAATAAACTTCTAAAGTTTTAATAAATATCGCGAGGGAATCACTTTCTTCATGCCACTACTGGGTCCAGAGTTGTGTCTAGCCTTGCAGTGTTTATAGGAAATAAGAAAAAAAAAAATATACCCATCAATAACCAGTATTAGGTCACTCATTATTGCTCTTTTATTTATTTATTTATTGTATTTATTAAAACTTTATGCACAAGTAAAAAAATACTATACAAAGGCGGACTTAATGCCTGAGGCATTTTCTACCAGTCAACCTTAGGGTGATGCAGAGACAAAACATGGCAGGTGCAACAAAAGGGATAGATAACTCGAAAAAGAATACACTACTAAAACATAAATACTTAAATACATACATATAAACAGATTAAACTTTTACCACGTTTTTTTACTCGTTTTATTATAACAATATCAATAATGTTTGTAAACATAGTTTATAGTATTACTCATGATTGTGTCAATTGCCGTGAAGACTTTTCACTACGAGGTACGGGATTCCTGGTTTCGAGCAATTCTTTATATGGATAGCCTTGCGTTCTTTCGTAGGCACCCTATCAAGAGTAATTCCGTTTTTTAGTATGGAGAACAAGCGCCTTAAATGAATGATTGAGATGACGCTACTATGCATTTCGATTTAAACTGCCCGCATTATCACCCAACGTATGCATGCCATTAAAGTAAAAAATACAGCCAATAGTCATCCAAAACCCTGCAAAAATTGAAACCACACAACCAATCTTCTCACGTACGCCCAACTGTCAGTCAAACCGCATCCTCAGTGCATTGACCCTTACTTCTGAAAGGGTCGCCAACTGATTGCTTCCTGTGTTGACGTCGAATCGTGACGTAATTGTCGAACAATTGACTAGCAGTGTCATTTGAAGTGACAGGGGATTATCGTGTCTTCATGTAGTCTAGTAAATTGTGAGCCATTTGTGTGTCTGGTGACAAAATTGGTCTGTGTATATTTGCGTCTGCAATTGAAACATTAACAGTCTTATTTATAAACATGACTTAAATTTTAATCAATTGACAAGCAAATGATTAGCAAAGTTCTTATTCATGAACGCTATTTAGCGCTAAGAGGTCGCTAAGAGTCGTCCTTTAGAGGATGCTAAGAGGCAATATGGCGGTTTTATATGAGTCAGCTGATCTATTGAATAAGATTATTGTATGCCTCTAGGTTATTTTGTTCCTAATATCGATCTGTGCCTTAGTAAAAACGGAATTCGACGATCTTTTACGGCATTTCAGAACGACGCAGAAATATTAAATAATTTTGAAATGCCAGCGGGGAGTAGACGGAGGAAGACCTACAAAGCTCGTTTAAATCCATTACGAGAATGATTACCTACATTACATATTCTTCATTCGAAGTACACAATCATGATAAAATGATTTATAGGGAAAACTTAATCAGGAGTAGGCTCAGTAGGTACTCAGGAGGTTTGAGAGTATGAGTTCGTGTGGAAGCTCATAGGAGATAGCTATTATCGAATGTGCACCTAATCTTATGACGCCAGTTCAAAGGCCAAAAACTAAAGAATAGCCACGTTCTGACACACAAATAACAAGAATCATTTTGTAGAAACAGTTTATTTTGATACATTATAAAGCTACATTTCTGTTATAAATTCCTTATCCCTCCGAAGACATAGACCGTGCCATTCTTTTCTCATGTCACTCTCATTTCTCATCAATCCCAGATAGTTTCAGCCCGTACGAGTATGGTCTCCTCCCTTGCCGTCTTTGCGAGGTAGAATAGTATTGGTGCTAGGTGTTAATAGTGGTTTTCACAGCAGCAGTCAAATTTTTACCTGTTAACAAGTACAATAATTGTTATTAAAAGACACTGCAACCCCGTTGCAAAAGCAATAGGAATTAGAAAGTAATATAAAATAGACACAAGTAACTACATACATTGGTGACCTTACTGGTGATGTTCTTCAGAAAGGTCAGGTGCGTAGTACTCGCAACCGGCGTGCGTGTATGCGTTTGTTCCCACTAGTTCGATCGTCCCACTAGGTCGAACTGGTGAGATTTTTTTTCTCAACTGTTTTTTGTCTCGATTAAAATAATATTTTGATGATGGTCGAACAAATGAATAAAAATTCTCAGTAGTTCGAGGGTCGAACAAATGAGAAAAAAATTCTCACTAGTTCGACGATCGAACTAATGAGTCGTAAACGAGGCAAAAGAAGCATGTAAGGATCGTAGCAGGTGGCGTTCTGTGGTTTCTGCATACTCCCATGGGGTAGTTTATTTATGCATGTAAGAACCTACATACATTTCTAAAAGAGTATTTTCGAGCTAGGAAATAAAAATACATAGCTATTTTCGGCTACTGCTTTTACAATCATTTGGTCAGTATATGGCCAGGGAAAAATACCTATAGGTACCTGTTCACACATTGGAGCTTGTCATTTTCATTGTAACCACCACAATGAGATAAACGTACTAAATGACGTTATTCAAATTTAGAAAAAAACTGGTTAAATTTTTGACATACATCTATTAAAGTCACGACAGATACAAAAATCGTAGTTTTGACAACTTTATGCATAGTTACGAGTATATAATTATGATTTAGTAGTCGACTATTTTGATTATAAACTGTGTTACTAATCATCTACTACCTAGAGTCTATAAATAAAAGTTAATAATTGATTAAAAGCTAACTTATTGCTCAGCTAAGCAGTAGCTAATCAATGACTAGCGAGATTTTTATTAATAAGGCTGTTGGATGTGTCGTGTCTGTTGCATGACAAAGCAAATTATGAATAGCTCCAAATCAGTAAACTTTTCTACTAGGTATGGTTTCTGTGTGTAATAGGGTCTGTTCTTCTGTAATGAAAATGTAAATACATACATGTATTCGAAAACGTACAAATTGTGAGTTGATTATTGGAATCCTTAATCCTGAAATTTTACTGTTGAGGTTAATTTTAAAACCATAATTTACGTCGATGATTTTTCAATTTCAGTTTAATAATGTTATTCAAACATTCATCGTTGAAAACATGGTGAGACATTTTTTTAAATGGTTGCATGTAGTTGAAACCTTCCTTGCTGTGTGGTGTGTCGGTCCGTGGAGAGTGGCCATTAATTACATATTGAAATCCTTCTCTCTCTCTCTTGCCTCGAAAAGCACAAACAAAGCCGTCCCGGCTGTCCGAGGAAAGTCTGACCACCGGTCTAACCAAGGTTTTTATCCAGTAACTGCGTTGTAGAGGTCAGATAGGGAGTCACTTTATGTAAAATATTGGTATTCACCTGCATCATAGTTTGAAAAAGGCTAGGCTGATGATGATCATGGTATATTACTAGGGAACAAATAAAAAGCTAATAAAAACCAAACAATGGTCAGAAATTGAATTAATAAATTTTTCACTCTTATTCTCCTCATTTAAATAAAACTGAAGATTTCACGTTAAAGTCAAACTTCCCTGAGCTTTTGGAAAATTGAAAGAGGTACTGATTGAACCTGACATTTGGCGATCTAAGCATTATTAGTAGCAGCTACGAATTATCTCATGGTCCAATGAAGAATTCTGGGAAACCCATTTAGGATTCCATGTCTTTATTTGAGCTGTTTAATGTAGCTGTGATTTTGAATTAACGGTATAAGACAAAGAGCCGTTAGTTTTGTCTTTAGTAACGTGTGATCCAAACATGTTTTATTGTGCGTAGGAGATGTGTATGCAGGCATCATACCGTGGAATGCCATCATATCTAGATATGCAGAAAGATTGCTGTCAGCACTGTGCTCAGCAATGTTAATATAAATGTCCCCCAATAATATGACATTTTGCATGAACGAATATTTTGATAGTACCCGATTAAGAGATTGTAAAAAGTTATCAATTTTTCTGTACCCAGTTGGCCTATAAATGGCCAAGGCTACTGTATCTTTATTAAGGGTAATAACAAGACAGTTTGCGTCCTCAATTACAGGTTTTTCAACTGAGATAAACAAACCGTTTTTGTTGTAAACAAAAACACCTTCATTCTGTGTAGGCGTGTAGTGGTGGCGAAAAACACAGTTGATGACAACCAGCACTCTGTCAAAACAATGCAATCCC
This sequence comes from Dasypolia templi, assembly GCA_963555695.1. Classification (NCBI taxonomy): domain Eukaryota; kingdom Metazoa; phylum Arthropoda; class Insecta; order Lepidoptera; family Noctuidae; genus Dasypolia; species Dasypolia templi. The sequence continues at coordinate 12,838,639 of OY743158.1, read as the reverse complement.
AATCCACCGCATTTCTGGCTATTATCGGTAATAATCCAAGTTGGTTACATTTAACACTCCGAATGTTTTGTTGAAAATTTTTAAGACATTTTTTGGAGTTTGGTAACAGACCCGAGCAGTCCTCCGCATCACAGATGACAGAATCAGCAACATTAAAAGAGTCTATTTCACTTTGTAAATGCGTTAACTCGTTGAATTTCGCCTTAGTAATAATTTTGCAGGAACATATTTGTGGGTTAAATTGGCCATAGTATTATGTGCTGACATATTTTTATCTAAAACTATAATAATACATATGAATTCAAATCTCGATAAATGTTTGGGAAAAATTATAAAAATGGTTGTAGGTACGACATAATATTTTAGAGATTGTGTGACACTTTAGAAGCGTGGATATGTTATGTGAGTATATTTTGATAGATTATAGTGTAGAGTAATATCAATGAGTTGTATTTCGAGAGTTTTTGTTTTATTGTGTATGCGGTGTACGTGAACAGTGCAGTGGTAGGCGCTTATTAAATAAATTATGTTAAAAATAATGCATGCAGTTGGAGTGTTGACTATAGTATATATGTATATATAGTATATACTAGCCGTTCAGAGAGGAAGACTAGTCAAATATTTTTTCCATGTTTAGAAGATCTTCTTCGCAGTAAACGCGTAGTCGGGGTTGACCTTCCTTATGTGTCAGAAACACCTTGCCAAACGAAGTCCAGTAGTGCTCGTAATGATGTTTTTTTGCAAATAATCTTGTTACGTAGTGTAAACGTCTGGTTGAAGCAGTCAGAGTTTCAGCCACGTATACTGGCTTTTCTGGTCCAACCATATTCAGATTTATAGTACTCAAACATTTTTCACGATTTGCCCTATTATATCACCCCGTAGCCTTTATAAACTGTTCTCTCTTTATGGTTGATGTGAAGTCCACGATTATAGGGCGCATGGGTTTGTCTTTCAGCTGTAGACGGGATACATCTCGGAGTCTAGGATTGGAACATGAATAACATTTCCAATCCTTTTTGCGATTTCAACTAGTTCTTTGTTCTCAGATACAGTGACTGGGACATTTCTTACCTCGATCATGGTAGACCGTGCGTTTTTAACAAAATGTAATTTTTTTGCATCCAATGTCTTTAATGAACAGTTTTCCTGTTGAAGAATTTTCAAGTCACTAAGAACTTCATCGTATTTCTCTGACAGCAACGTCATTGATTTATTTATTTCAGCGTTTTGGTTTGTCAGCTCCTTCAGCGATAATTCCTAGGTGGAAAATTTACCGCTTTGCAGCTTTTTTATTTCGTTCATTTTGGTCAATAAGTCGGACAGTGAGATATCTGCGGTGCTTGACGGATCATTTAATCGGCGTTTTGGCTTTGTGATGTTCAAATCCAATTGCTGCTGACTTTCAGGTGTATAGAGCGCAGGATCCGATCCAAATTGAGTGGGAGAGATAAGCTTAGAATTCTACCTAAGCTAATAATAACCTTTCGGTGGGGTACGTGGAACAGATAGACATTGTATTTAATTCTAGCTTTTGGTGGTATTTTTATTGCATTTTTGTATTGCACGTCCGTACAATTACAACTATGTTACTACGAAAATATTACACTGTTAACCACGGATAAATAATTACCCGCCAAACGCTGTCGCTTATGAACTGTGAGGTGCCACTGTGTGCCATATGACGCCGCGTACGCAGCGAAGGATACTTATTGCGTCGACTGTCGCTGTCCTGCTCGTCCTGCGTCACTGCTCAATTGCAAACTTCGTCAGCGTACTGTGCGCCTAGTACTTATGGTAATATTTCACTGTTTATTTTCGGATATAAATTTGTATTTTAAATAAAATTTTGACAAAGTGGACACGTCTAAACTCGTTCGAGATCCGGGGGGAAGAAATCAACAGTAATTTGTTTTTCAAGAAATACCAAGTAAAAAATAAATGTTTTACAATAATATTCTTAACCAATATGAGTCTGAATGATCCAAAAAAAAAAATACGCAGGTATTATATAAAACCAACGATATTATTATGTTTATGAGATTGAACCGGCCCTTTGATATCACTTTATAACAGAAAATTATGCAACCACCACTCAGGAGGCCCATAAGGGAAATCTCAACTTGAGTTTCAGGGACCCATCTATATCCTACTTGAAAACGTGGAAAATATTCCCCAAAATGTTTTTTGGGTTCACCATTGGCGAAACGGAATACTGGATTTTCAATCCCGCAATGAGCTTTCATCAAAATATTCAAATACTGCAAATATGAAATTTGTGCCACGGTTTACAATATGGTCAATTGGTAAAATAGAAGTATCAAGAAATCGGCTCAACTTACGTCAAAATATGGCTGTCCACAACAAAATTAATCAGAAAATTAAATTGACTGAAAGTGTCAACACCACTTACTAGGTAGTCTTGAGGCCATTGCACCCCAGCAAACGGCGGGGGATGGCATCGAGCAGGTTTTGCCACCGGCCAGCACACACTGATGATTTAAGATACCGCAGCATGCCGGCAGCATCCCGCGGTTTCCGAGGTATGCCATGGAACATGCCAGGTAGCTCCTTGAGCTTGCTTTATATACGCGGTCGAAAAGTAAAAAAAAAAATGGATTGTGATTTTATGTTACCATCGATTTTTGAAGCGCATGCCGTCGCATCTCGCTGTGGTATACTCTAGCGCGCACTTCAATACCGCAGAGAGAAATCCCCTTTGATGCTCCGTGGTCGTCTCTGAGGTCGTCTTGAGAATCTATATCTGGTTACCAAGATACGTACAAATTAACATTGGTAGGTTTAAATAATGTCTGATCTTCGCTGATCTTTATCCGACAAAAAAAAGTTCTTATCTGGATTATCCCAACGATTACAATATTCTCTTACTAATTAATTCTTATTTTAAAACCTGTAATACTTTGTAACAGACAAATGAATAAAAACGTAATACAATTTTGATCCCAGCTTTTCTCAACAAAAATTAGACCATAAAATGTAATCAAGCTTTATACTACTTATGCAAAACACTCTGTACACAGAAAAAAGGGCGCACGCCCCAGCAAAGCGCGTGCTGAGCGCAATTTCTTTTTAATTATTATACAAGTTTGTGTGCCTAATATTACACACTCACTTTGGCGCCATAACGGACTGACCTCGTTTAATTTTATACTCGAATAACGAGAACGGCTAGTAATTTACCTTTGAAACGGAATCAGTTAGGCCTTTTTGTTTTTGTTGGGAAATTAAAAAGGAAATGGGAAAGTGTCGGTTTATGTGAAAATTTTGATTGTGAAAAAAAAACGCATTGCTTCGGTCTGTTGCGTGTCTAAAAAGCTAGGATGAAATAGTTAAATGATAAAAGATTTTATTTCTGTAAGTAGGTTTGTACACACTCTTTCACGTCAATCATATTTTAAAAACTGGATCAGATCCGACTACTCTTTCAAAAAAGGCCGAAACAAACTTAAAGGCCACAGTTTCTTTATAGTTCAGACATAATTTTGGTCGGATCATCTGAGCACCATGTAGATTGCCGTAAGCCAGTGCACAGATTTCGACGAAGAAGCTCAACGATTCGATGAACAGTACCAAAGAAAAGACATTTGGGTAGGCATAAATTACACAAACTGCCAGACTATGATTAAAACTAACTGAAAAAAAAATATTAACAAAAAAAAAACATGTTGTATTCACATTTACAGTAATTAAAATACATAAAACTTTGTAAACTAAATATTCATGTCTATGTATATTTAAATGCAGGTTTAGGTACACTAAAATTACGTAAGAATTCATTTCTATGAATTGGCAGGAACACCAAAAACACTCAGATGGCTGAAAATGGAAATCTGAAATAAAATGTGGAAGCAACATTGAATAATACTGGCCTAATTAAAGACGATAGTGAAATAATGAGTCTTATTCATCCTATACTAAAGGCTGAACTGCCAAAAATAAAACAAATATATCTCCTCAAAACGTTGAATCACTAAAAGAAAACAATCCAAAAACAGGTCCAATTACGTAGAACCAACCAAACGACCCACTTTAGAAAATCATAAAAATGGAGAAGAGACCATTTTTTCCGTTATCCCACCGCAAGTAGGTTACTCAGTCCGAACATTCCAAGTTCTAAGATTTGAAGGAAACCACAGTCAGACAATTACAGCTGGCTTTGTTATTTCAAGGGGTAGCGCTCTTGCAAATATTTTAGACGACGTTCCGACGTCCATTGAAATTTTTAAGAGGCCGACCTAAGTGTCGGTTTCGGTTACAGTTTCGGCTTTGAAAGCCGGTTTTAGCCGCAGGTGTGATTTTGACCACGAATTAGCCAGAGCTTCGGTGCAGTCGAAACTAGCGTTCGTGAGCAGACAGTTATGGTAGATAACTAAAGACTGCCTGTCTAATTGGTAAGTCACGATGAATAATTAGATTAATTCAATGTAGGTATTGTATATACAGTAAGCGTTCAAAAGTAGATAGGCACGTTAAAAGTCGTATTGCTGTGAACTCGCGGTACGACTGTATGTGTTTAAACGACACACACCACAAAGATCACAGTTTTGCACGGCACACACTGACGTAAAGTCAGACACTCGCATCGCACTACACGAAATCAAAATATGTTTCCGTCGCCTTTGTTAGACACGCATCATGCTCGTGTCCTGACTGGTTTATGGCATTGTTAAAATTCGAGTTAACTAATATAAGCTGGTAGCAGTAGACGCCAAAGTATTGGACTGAGAAACAGTCGGCTTAGGTTCTGATCTCATAAGATGCAGCGCAGTTTTATTGCCTGTTTTTTTATTTTGGTTTGCAATAATAACAACATTCTAAAGAACTTGCAGCTTTTTATTATTTTTGTTATTGCAAAAAAGGGTTTAGAATAAAAAAAGCGTTACTAGTGATAACGAAATAAAAACATAATTATTTGTTATAATATTTTTCATAAAGATAACAAAACGATACGATTATTAAAAATATTCAGCCAAATAGGATGTGCAATAATATGTCAAGGAACTTAAAAGCAATTTGTTTTATTTAGACATGTGAAATGTTAATAAGTAGATTTATTCCACCCATTAAAGCTTCGATCATGAATTTCTAAATTAAGTGATTTGAATAAGTGGTTATACAGGGCAGTTTATTAACATTAATTATTTCACCTTTTTATTTAGCTTTACTGAATGTAGATAACACATTGAGGACAGCTTAAGTATTCAATTTATTTAAGAAAAGAAGATTAAACTAAACCTCAATTGTTTATAATTGAATAATCACGGATATAGCGCATTATACACGATAAACTGTTCCGAAACTTAAACGTTATTGTTTATTTCGTTATTGTTTGCAGGGCTTCGGTGATGCACCCATTCAGCGTGGCAAACACGGCGAACAGTTATTGATGACGTATTGAATAATTCAGCAAAATATCCGGTTGGTATGAAACCATTAGTTTCATATTCATTCAACCATGTGAAGTCTTATTTAAATTAGCCTTCCATTTCATAAACAAGCACTCCGACTAGCAAGGATTACCTCTTCCTCACATCTCTTAATTCACAGACTCACAGTATTTCTCTAGAACAAAGAATGTCATACTATTAGAATTCTCTAAGCAAAACACTATAAACTATAATAATTAAGAAAAAGTATTAAAAATGCCATTATGTTTATAACACTTTACTCATCATTCACAAATTTTACCAAACGTTTAGTGTAATATGAAATGGTAACACTCACACTTAGTCCATTTTTGTTATCACAGCATTTACGTCCACTTTTACACAGCGCTATAATATTGCCAAGGCTTCAATGTTTATATTTCACTGCATTTTGAAAATTAAAACCACAACACCGCTAATTAACAGATAACAGAAACCTTCGTCACTAACCAACAACGATCAATTAGGTGAATAGTCGTAACAAATTGCATCTAGCACACAGAACTCAAAATAATTTACTCCGTTTTCTGTGGTCTACCTACAAACTTTTAATATATATGTAAACAAGATGAACGAGACAAGTATCAAATGATTATCGAATCAGTCAATCTACTGTTTTGTGAGATTGCTTATGGACTTATGAGCGACAAGTACGTATATCAATTATTAACAGCTACGGATGCTGGTTACTTGTTAGGAGAGCAGACTGACTTCAATATAAAAAGACTAAATGTTTGTTCATGATACGGCCGATAAATTATAGATTCACAATTGAAGCACAGACTTAACGTTATATTTGAGATAATATTGTGCCATACATGTCGTTGCCGGATTGCCGCCATGTGATCTGAAGGCAAAAGCCCTCGCGCACGTATGGGAGTGGCGCGAGGAGGCAAAACGCTGGGGTGTCTCTCCTCTGGGTGGTGGGTGCGATTGTCGCAACCCAGTGCTGAGCACCCCACAGAAGCGATAAAAACCCCTCTTAATTGAGTGGTTGGAGAGGCGCCACGGCGTCCTCACTATCCGCCTGACCCTCGTCCTCACTGGACACGGTTGTTTAGTATGAAAACGGTACATTTGCAAATGAGTTTGAAGAAGCTACATCAATTCAATAAAAATTACAGATCAATTTGGAACCAAGCCAGGCAAGACGAGTTGAGCAAAGAATGCATATTCTCTGATAGTACTCGAATATCGTTCACGTTTATGTCGAAATTAAATCAACCTGTAACGTGTTAAGTCTGACAACCAGTCTAACCAGCATTGGAGAAGGTGAGATAGGCAGTCGGTCCGTGTACAATTCTGGTAGTCAGCTCCATCGGTTTGACTGGAAGCCAGCCCCAACATAGTTGGAAAAAGACCAGACCGATGGTGTGATCAACATGCCCTTTTCCTGTTATTGATTTCAAACCATCACGACCAGGTTTCCCAAAAATAACTAACAAAGTATCGTGAAGTTAAAAACAGTCATCCAGATGTCAGAATGCAGTCAGGGAAATTAATGGTATGCAAAGTAACTCACTAAGGGCTGGTCTTAACAAAAAATCTGAAATCTTTTATCCGTGGAATAAAATCGATTTCTGACAGTTTTAGTTTGGAAAAACTGTCAAAAATTAAAGAAAAAAACTCAGAATAGAACTTATTCGAGGCATATAGTTTTGGTGAAATTCATTCTAAGTCAAGTTTCCGTCTAGTTGCTATTTCTGACAACAATTAAAGAATGTCAGTATAATTGTGAAACAGACGGTTTAACTAGGTAGTTCAGACTTCATCTGAACTGAATTAGAGTTAAGCCTCGTGCACACTGGCGCGACGCCACAGCGAAACACAAAGGCACCGCGTGTCGCATGACGAGCGGTGCCTTTGTGTCGCGCTGAGGCATCGCGCCTGTTTGCAGGAGCCTTTAAAGAAGCTATTTTTCTACTTTTCATTCTTTCTTTTACAGTTGAAAAACAAAGCTCTTTGAAAGAAAACTTTAAAGCTTTCGCAGATGTCTTTTATCGTATTTCTACTAATAAAAGTTAGTTCTAATGATTATACGATGTAACGGCTTGCTTGCAGTGCTGGTAACATTTGATGTGACTGCAGGCATTCAGGAGACAACAATAATTATGTTTTTTGTTATTTTTTATAACTTCAAAAATTTTCTCGATTATGCTATGATTTTTCAGTCAACAAATCACATAGCATAATCAGCCCATAACGCTGGGACCTCGTCTGTGTGAGAGGGAGTCAATGTCACATGTTTCGAATGTTTGGTTCTGTTGACACGCCAGTTTCCTCACGACGAAGAAAAAAAAAATCTTTTATTCCATGCAACCTCAATTAAAGTACTTTTTTAACTTTGAGCAAAAAAATTCAACATTTCAATTTAAATAAATAATTTTAGGTAAAATCAATTGATTTTTGTTTCTATATTGTTTCACTTGCAATTTATAATAATGAGTTAACTAAGTAATATTACAAAAATATAACATTTAATTATATAACATACCTTACATTAAAAGGAGATTGCCCGGGAATGGGCCCCACTTTGTGGCGCCGCACAGTGGGTCGAAACTATGATTTTAGTGACTTAGGGCTCAACTTTGCTTTTTCACTTTTTTTTTTATGCGGATGGGTAGAGCTCATTAACCTCAATAATAATTGTTCTGATGTATTATTTCCTAAACTTTATACTTTGGGTAGAAAAATGTGTTTTGTTATTTTTTTGTATGGAGCGGCTCAAATAAACTTAAATTCCTGCTAAGTAGCGTGTGATCCCGCGTTGAAACTTTATTTTTCATATACCTTGTCTGGTCTATTATCATTTGATGCTATAAACAAATGCATAAAGTTGCAACTCTGCCAAATAAATGGATCGAAAAAAATGAAAAAATACATAGAATAAAAAGCTTCATTTTTTACTTTCGTAAGTTATTTTAAGTTAAATTTGATATGGAATAGTAAGTAAAAGCACGTAATAATACACATAATTACTTAGCAACTAACAACAATACATTTAAAAGGTCCCTAATTAGCTTAAATTTACTAATACTACATATATTAGTAAATTTAAGCTAATTAGGGACCTTTATTTAAAAATGTGGATATGAAATCAATTAATTTCTATTTGTGTGTTTAATTACTGTAATTAGCTTAACCTTTTACCTTATAAAATAACAATGTTTTTCACTTTTAGTCATTACTGTAATATTAATTAGGATAATTAGTTAATGAGGGTAGTAGAAAAATTAGTAAACATTGTTTGTCACTGGATTCTGGAAGTATAAAATGACCATAATTTATTATATACTAACTAGTGTTCGTTTATTCGTACTACTACTAACATCTCGTGATTCTGATCGTCCCTTTTTCGTTATAATGGATAATTTAGTTAACAATTTAGATTTATTTATGATTTTAAGAGAGCAGGTCAAGTCACTGTCGGATAGTCAAAAATTCTTTCAATTCCTACAACATAAAATAAACGTGACCGAAGAGAACAGTGTTGAGCTCCAAAAATTCTGTACGCGCTTTTGTTCAAATATAAGTGCAAGATGGGAACGAAGTAGTCGCACGTTAGCACAGTTTGTAAGAAAAAATGGTGATTGGTTGGAACGTGCAATAAACTGGCCCGAAGGAATGATACCTGAAGCTGTGAACACTGAACAGGAAAGGCTCGAGATTTGTAATACTGAAGATGTCGAAAATCTACCACCATCTACTACAGAAGCTTCGACATCTACATTTACACCTCGAAAACCTTTCGAGGAATTGGGCTCCAGGCAAAAACGACGACGCGTTGATCAAATTAACCAATCGCTTTCGTTATCCCCGGATGAACTTAAAGCTACTACAATTGCTAGTTTAAGAAACACCGGAAATGAGGATGTAGGAAAAATTATGAACCATTTACTAAATCACCCCGAAGATCTAGAAAAAGTTAAAGAGTGTTTAAGTACAAGTAAACCGAAAAGTAGTACATATTCACCCGATAAGGCACTGTCTTTATTAGTTTCACTTAAATTAAGTAAGTGGCAGTATATAAGCCTAAGAGAAGCAGCAAGTGAAAATAGGTCTGATTTATACCCTTCTTATTATAAAATAAAACAAGCGAAGGCAAAATGTTATCCAGGGAAAGAAGACATAATTATAACTGAAGAAGGAGCTGCTATTAAACTGCAAGCTTTACTCAATTTGACGGTATCTAGGCTTTTAGAAGTGATTACTTTAGATTTGGATTCGCCAACTGAGTTACTGCTAATAAGCAAATGGGGTTTTGATGGAGCCTCAGGTCAAAGTAATTATAAACAAAAGACTGAAGCAGAGTTTGATGACTCAACTATCTTCATGGCCAGTCTAGTTCCTATAAGGCTTCAACAATGTGATGGAACAATTGTTTGGGAAAACGATCGACCCTCATCAACTTTCTATTGCCGTCCGATAATGTTCAAATTTACCAAAGAAACGCAGTCAACAGTGGTAACTATAAAAGCTAGCATAACCGAAGAAATAGAAACACTTCAGCCAATCAAGTTCAATCAAGTTGAAGTTAAGCATCAATTGCACTTGACGATGATAGACGGCAAAATATCGTCATATTTGTCAGACACATCTTCAGCTGTCTGTGATATCTGCAAAGCAAAACCGTCAGAGATGAACAATTTAGAGTCACTTGCTCAAAAAGAGAACAACGAAGAAGTGTTCCAGTATGGAATGTCATCTTTACATGCCTGGATAAGAAGCATGGAGTGCTTACTTCATATCGGTAAATATAATTTTATTAGTTCATAATTTTTTTCACGTTATATAGTTACTTGTGAGATTTTTATTTAAGTGATATTTCTTTTTGTTTGCAGCTTATCGTTTGGACTTCAAAAAATGGAGTTGCAGGGGCGATGACAAAGAAAAAATGTCACTCAGAAAGAGCGCTATACAGCAAGCGTTTAAGAAAGAATGCGGTTTACTTATTGACGTAGTCAAGCAAGGAGTAGGCACAACCAATGATGGCAATACTGCCAGAAGATTTTTTAGGGATGCAGAAACAACAGCTCGCATAACAGGAATAGATAAAGATTTAATAGAAAGGTTTCATGTGATTCTTCAGACGGTTGCATCTGGAGAGAGCGTGGATCTTTCTAAGTTTTCCGAATTTTGTAGAGATACTGCACAATTGTACGTTCACTTATATCCCTGGTATTATATGCCTTCCAGTATACATAAATTGTTAGTACATGGGAGTGATATAATTAAGCACTTTGGTGCCATACCTATAGGTAAACTGTCGGAAGAGGCAGCGGAAGCTCGTAATAAAGATTTCCGGAAATATAGAGAGAGTCATTCTAGAAAGGTAAGTAGAACGGCGACAAATGAGGATATTATACACAATCTTCTTTTGTCTTCTGATCCAAAGATCACAAGTCTAAGACCTCGAATGGTGAAACAAAATATAATGGTTCTCTCTCCAAAAGTCAAAGAGCTTCTGCTGATTTTTCCCACAGAATCCGATATAGATTTTATTGATGTAGATAATTTACAAGATAGTCATAGCGATAGTGAATAAGATTTTTTGGTAGTTTGTAAGTTTCTTGTTTTTTTTATTAGTTTATAAATGTCAAACTCATAATTGAAAGGAAATAGTAATGTTTGATGTTGTTTATAGTTAGTTTTTAGTTTGCTTGTGTTAGTTGTAGTAATGTTAGTTTACCTTTACTAATTTGTATTATTATGTACCTATCTTTACTCACTATTCAGTATTAAATCTAACTTAAAATTACATTTCATAAACATGTTAAAGTCATTAAAACAAAGAAATTGAAATTCATAGATCCCTAATTAGCTTAAATTTACTACTACTACATATATTAGTAAATTTAAGCTAATTAGGGACCTTTTAAATGTATTATGATTAGTGTGATTAGCTTTAAATTTACTAATACTACATATATTAGTAAATTTAAGCTAATTAGGGACCTTTTAAATGTATTATGATTAGTGTGATTAGCTTTAAATTTACTAATACTACATATATTAGTAAATTTAAGCTAATTAGGGACCTTTTAAATGTATTGTTGTTAGTTGTTAAGTAACTATGTGTATTATTACGTGCTTTTACTTACTATTCCATATCAAATTTAACTTAAAAGAACTTACGAAAGTAAAAAATGTAGCTTTTTATTCTATATATTTTTTCATTTTTTTCGATCCATTTATTTGGCAGAGTTGCAACTTTATGCACACGTTAATAGCATCAAATGATAATAGACTAGACAAGGTATATGAAAAATAAAGTTTCAACGCGGGATCACACGCTACTTAGCAGGAATTTAAGGTTATTTGATCCGCTCCATACAAAAAAATAACAAAACACATTTTTCTACCCAAAGTATAAAGTTTAGGAAAAAATACATCAGAACAATTATTGTTGAGGTTAATGAGCTCTATCCATCCACATGAGGAAAAAAGTAAAAAAGCAAAGTTGAGCCCTAAGTCACTAAAATCATAGTTTCGACCCACTGTGCGCCGTGTCGCAACTTCATGCTATACAAAATTTATATCTTATTTTTTAATGTTCATGTGTTTTTTATGAACATTTATTTTACCCTAGCATTGTAGAACGTAATAAATAGTTACTTAACTGAATCTTAATACATCCGCCAACGAAACATAACTTAAATGCTGCTTAGATGTCAAAGAATATTTAGATTAAAAATCGGAATCGATTGATTGATATCGATACTTAATGCCGGAGTCAAGTTTACATCTAACACTGTCTTTACTGGTATTTTGGTAACGTTTTACTATTGCTAGACCCATATAGACATAATTATGACGTAAAATCAAAAGAAATTACAAAAATAACTATGTATTTTTAAAAGATAACTTTTTTGTACCTAATAATAAGATTACTCTAAGCGTCAATATACATCTGTGTTATTAATCATTTGAATATAACTGAATCCCCAAAAAATCTATAATAATTTATAAATCCAAAAGCTTGATCCAACAAAATCGATATTGAAAATCGATTAACATATAATTAACTTGGCAACACCATACATGGTACAGATTGGTATTCGCGAGTGAACTAAGTGAAGTGTGTCATAAAATAAATAAAATTAATTTTCTTCCCGCCCGCCGCCGCTCAAAGAACTATTAAAAGACAGAAACATAGAAACTAATATTCGAATACATTAAAAATACAGTGCAAAAAATGTAAGTGAAAAAACAAAATCTGTGAAGTGGTCCTGGATAAATAAAGACGTGGCTTAAAGGTCTTAGCTCCAAGCCAAAAAAACAAAAAAAAAGACAGATCTATCTGTCAAATCAATAGCTGGCCGGTTATTCGTTTCGTGCTCTTTGTTTTGCGTTGAGTCGAATTGCATTCCTCCGTATTTACTTCTGTTATCTTCGTTACGATTCGATCAATGCTATCGAGTTGAGCGTTTACGTTCCTCAAGTAGTTTTGTTGTGAGATATCGGACTCCTGTTTTATTGTTAAGTGAGTGAATTGACTCTAGTTTTAACGACAAAATGTCTACACCTGGTCGAGATCGGACAAACCGTCCACTCTCTCAACGGTGTGTAAATTGTTCCCTTCGTTTGGCGCCTAATCTTCGTAGACGACCTATTGAAGATTTAGATGAACAAATGCTAATTCTTCTACGGACCTTGGTATCGCCTACACCGGTAAGTTTATATTTCCTTTCCTAAGACGACCCTCTGACCGAGGAGGCCTATGTTCAGCCGCAAATGTCTACCTACAACCTGTTATTATAATAAATTGAGCATCAATGTTGTATCAGTGGTTGCTACAAAACATTACTGTTCACTATGTAATGTAACATTAAAATGTATAAAAATATGCCAGCAGCTTCACCCGCGTGGACTCTTTTCTGTACTATAATATGTATGTATTATACATATAAAACTTCCTCTTGAATCACTTTATCTATTAAAGAAACCACATCAAAAACCGTTGCGTACTTTTAAAGATCTAAGCATACATAGGGACAGACAGCGGGAAGCGACTTTGTTTTATACTATGTAGTGATGTAATAAAGTGATTGGTTTAATTAACATCATAGGTATTTAGTTCTATGTATAATGACGGGTACTAAATACGAGTAATTGGGTGTGTTAAGGGTATACTTGTGCAGGTAAACATGTGTGATTTTGTACAAAGAACCGTCAAAGTGAATATGTATTGTAATACTAAACATATTATAAATAACTTACAAAGGTAATTCACAGTTTTTTTTTACTTTTCAGGTATCATCTGATGACATCCTGTGCCTTGAATGTTTTTTGTTACTGCAAGAGCGGATACAAACAAGCACAACTCCATCTCAGATTGAGGTATCCCCGCCTCTTGGACATCTACACATATGTTTTGGATGTGGCATTTCTATTGCAAGTCGCAGAACTCACAGAGTTTCCCGAGACTGTCCTCAAAGGACCTTTATTTTAAGATGGACTCCAGCTCATCACGTAAGTGTTTTTAACTTGGCAGAATTACTGCATTCAATTTTTGGTATTATTGAACAAAAGTTTTTGTCAGTAAATACAATAATTTATTCTTTTTTAGGTCATTCATTTGGAAAGAGTTTGTCGTGCTTGTTGGGAGGCTGCAACAAGAGATATTCAAAGACAGGCACTTCCTGACATTAACAGACCTGCACTGGAGTCAGTGGATTTTGAAAATATAGGAATGGATATCTCGGATGCTGTAATTCCTGAACCACCTCCAATGCCACTGCCAGTTCCACCACCACCGGGACAGCTATTTCCCCGACCAGTATCTAAAATTAATTCTCTTAAGTATAAACGAGTTTCTGCAAGTTCACGTCATTGCCTGTTTGTTGGATGTGAGAGAACTGATCGTCTTTTAGTACCGGTTACTATAAAGGAAGTTTTATTATTTCAGTACCAAATATACATTCCTTTAACAGCTAGAATCTGTGAATATATTCAGATTTTACTGGTTTTCAAGTTGATGATATATTTTCTAAACTAGAAAAAGCTGCCGAAAGACAGTTAGACTTCAGTGACATAAACTCAATGGATCCACATTTATGCCATTATTGGTTGGGACTTAATGCAGAGCAATTTAAGGAGCTTTTAAATTGTATTCCAATGTTATATGATCATTTTGCAAACCCTTCGGTTGCTCTCAGTATATTTTTGGTCAAACTCAGAACAGGTGACAGCAATCAAAGACTATCAACCTTGTTTAAAATACCAAGATCCACTTTAGAAAGAAAAATGAATAAAGTAAGAAATTGTTTAGAAGTACAGTTTGTTCCTAGACATTTAGGAATCAATCACATGTCTATCCAAAATGTAGCATCACGCAATAGGATCATACCAGAAGGTTTTTTTGGGGATGCTAACATGGCTTCAAATATTAAGCCTGCTATTGTAATATGTGATGGTACATATGTTTACGTCCAAAGCAGCAGTAATTATTCATATCAAAAAAGAACCTACTGTCTCCACAAATATGCTAACCTTGTAAAACCATTTTTATTTGTTTGCTGTGATGGGTATATTTTAGAGTGTGCAGGACCATATGAAGCAACACAAAATGATTCATCAATAATGAGTGCTATGTTTAATAATGAAAATGGTCCTATGCGCTTATTTTTTAGACCCAACGATGTCTTTATTTTGGATAGAGGCTTTAGAGATGTCATTCCTGAATTAAAAAGTTACAATTATAAGACTCATATGCCTGAATCATTATTAGAAAATGAACATCAATTAACCACTGTCCAGGCTAATAAGTCCAGATGTATAACAATGTGTCGTTGGGTGGTAGAGATAGTCAATGGGAGAATTAAAAGAGACTATAAATTATTTCGTCAGGAATATTTTAATAGAGCGTCAAGTCACCTCATGGCTGATTTTAAAATAACTTGTGCCCTTTTGAATAAATTCCATCCTACAATTGACGATACGCCCGATGCTGTGGAGTTTCTTAATATTGCCCGAGCGAGGTTGAATACAGTAAATTATTTATCAGAATTTATTCAAAGGGAACATGTAAACAGAAGACGTACGATTTTCCAAAGCATTAACAGCAGTGCTCCCCATCTAGATAATTTCCCAAGACTAACATTAAGCGATTTAAGAAGATTTGCATTAGGATCCTACCAATTAAAACAGGCACGGTCCTATTATGGGGAGCATATGCGAGTAAATGGTACCTACAGTGTAGATATAAGCAATGAATTAATGGAAGAAGATTTGCCCTTAATATTAGGTCATAACAATTATTTAGTTAGGGCCAGAATTAAATCGCGACATGTGAGCAGCAGGGTATATTATACATATTTACTGATAAGTAGAGAACAAAATGGGGCAAATTCTTTAGAGAGTATCATTGCATATTATTGCAATTGCTTAGTGGGAAATCGTACAGTAGGGTGTTGCGCACATACCATGACTGTATTGTGGTATTTAAGCTGGGGCCGCTTTAATGATATAAGCGCCCCAGCTCAATTTCTGGATCATATATTCCATGAAGAATAAATGTTTTATTTATTTTTTGTTGCTTTCTTTAATAAACCTTTTTTACTGTTAGTATTACGTAAAATGCATAACCTGCGCCATAATTAAATGTATTCTTACACATAGGATGGGACTTCAATTTCCTCATCCACTTGGAAGCGGTTTGGTGGTCGCACTATATTTTCATAAAACACTGTAGTAGTAAAGAGGCTGCTGCCAAAGCTTTTAGTCCTCTTTCGATACTCACTAGAGGAGAGGGCAAAGCACACTACTCTCTAGGAAGAGAAGGCGGTAGTGAGGCCTATTGTCCGGAATCATCATCCTCATATAAACCTTAAATGTCCACTGCATAGCCAAGAAAATTAACATTAACCACAATAACATTTAGAATGGTAAATAAATTATCCATTCAGAAGAAGTAAAATCTTGGAGAATTTAATTTTTATAACCTCAATTTCAGCAACCTAAAAATAAAGATTACTCTTCAACCAGGGTGAATAAATAGAAATCGTTTGCAGAATATGAAAGGATATATCTTTATCTACAAAATAAAATTTAAACCATCGTGACACGACAACCTTTCTTAGGGGCCCAAAGCTCCTAAGAAAATGGGCATTCTCCTTTGATTAGAATATATTTCATTTTTGTTTATACATTTCCTTTTTATTATTTGTTTACCTAAATACTTTTATTTCATAATTATTACATATTAGTTCAAGTTATTGTATAGTATAATTCTAATTTAGCATGGACCCCTCTCAGGTAAAGGCCTCCTCCAAGGCTTTCCATGTATCTCTATTTTTTGCTGATATTAACCAGTTTGTTCCTGCTGTCTTCTTTATATCATCCTCCCATTTCATGTACGGTCTCCCTACTCGGCGTCTGCCTGGCGGGCCCTTCCATGCAGTGACATTTATGACCACCTGTTATCCACATAACGGGCAACAAGGCCGGCCCATCTGAATTTTAGTGTTTGGGCATAACTCAGCGCGTCAATCGCTTTAGTGTAGTTTCTTATTTTTGTGTGTCGTATTATTAATACCACGACGAAGAAATAACATACATAAATGTTTCATATATATAGATTATGTTGAGAGGATGAATGAAAGGCGACTAACAAAAGCACATTACGATACGTTTGACTATAGTAGTCCATTGTTACACGGCGCAAAACTTGCGCCTGTGTGTAGCGAAGGTGCTAAACGTGCATCGATAGACTTACTTACTATTTCATAGGTTGTGTGATATAAACCCGACTTCCTTTGAATAATTTAAGGAAGAAGAAAAAGTTATAAAAATATTGAGAGATGATTTATGAATGATGCAGTGCTTTATGCTGTTGTATACAATCTTTTAGATTTCTTAGGTAACAAATTGAATGTTACATTTTTGGCCATTTTTCTAATTGCTTTTGGGACAATGTCTCTCATCTTCACTTAATTCACTTTCTTTTCTGAGTAGTTCATACAAAAATCACAGCTACGAATAACAAACTGAAAACCTAATCTAGAAGTGATAAGCGTTTCTGAAATTGCGTTGTCACTTTTTTTTCATGAAACTGGTTTTCGAAATATTAAAATGTCACGTGTGAAAGAACAATTAAAATTATATGTTATTGTATTTGTTTTATTGTTCACCTGCGAAGTTCATTCTGATTTTCGCACGGTGTAAAAATGGAGTTCTTAAGTCTCAGAAAAGCGTGATTACGCAGAGTAACTTAAAAAATATTTACAACGCAGATGTTAATGAGATCGCTGCACCCTGGATCGGGACGCCTAGAATGACATCTACTGACCTTATTGGTGGTGTTCTTCAGACAGGTTAGCTGCCTGGTACTCGCAATCGACGTCCGTGTATGACCTGATGTATGAAAGTAAACGAACGAAACGTCGCAGGTGTCGTTCTGTAGTTTTTGCCTACCCTCATGGAAAAGCATGAGTTTAAGTATGTATGTTTCTAAAGGAAGTATTCAACAGTCAGTTACTAGTACCGAAACCTTAATCTAAATCGCCAACAAAATCACAAAGCCATCTTTTAAACCGAGCTCAATGTTGCAACAGGTCCGCAGTTTATTGAACAACGTTGTATAAGCTTCCTCTAGCTTCCGCGATTGATAAACAGCATTTAAGTTTTTCTTCCATTCAGGATGGAAATAATTTAATGGCTTTGGAAATGGTCGGATTGCAACTCTATTGATAACTTCCTAAAGCTTAAGGGTGGTTTCATACTGTTTGGTGCCATTTTGTTGTTGAATGTCGTTGGATGATATTTGAAAATGAACATCATTTAGATAGTCAATCACACGCTCTATAGTATATAAAATTGGATTTCATAAGCAGTGGAGAGCATACCAAACAAAAAACGTTTGTTGTTAGCCATACACACATAAACTCATGCGTTTTTCCCATGGAGGTAGGCAGAAACTACAGAAAGCTACATACTCCATTTGCTTTGTTTACGGTCATACATCCGATCATAGATGCACATCGGTTGCGAGCACTACGCACCTGACCTTTCTGAAGAATATCACCAATAAGGTGAGTGTATTTCGTTCTAGCGGGTTCCCTTGGCGTTGCTCATATGTGCCATGTGAGTAGAACCTTTTTTAGTTCGGTTTTCATTCATCCTCTTATTATGACCATACTCTATAACCATACTCTCTTAATATGGTCTTAGCAAACTCTTTTAATTTTTTTTCACTACATCTTTCTTTTAAACCGCAACGTCGTCTTAACGTGTTTCCTCAATGCCAATTTTGTTAACGAATAATATTGCGACATGCTGCCAACATTCGTATCCGATTTTCGAAAAAGATATTATTTCATTTCTTACATTTTACATACTCAATGTCAAATCGTCCGAAGTCAGAAAATTATATCGGATAATGTGGAAACTCTCTAAGAAAACGATAAAAGCTGTTTGCAATTTTGTTGGCGGATCAGTTACAACGTTTTTTTATTTTATTTTCAGAAACATTCCATTTTATGTACATTGTGGAGTACAAACAGTTGGCGAATTATTTGGTAGTGAAAATGGAGAAGTAACATAAAATAACGTTTTTATACTCACATTTCAATGAAGTATAAATTAGGACCTTCACGATCTTTGAATGACGAAAATTGAGATTCTGACCGAATTTATTGAAAGCTTTGAAATTATACTTATAAAACAATCAATAGAATTAGCATAAACATATTTTTTTAAATCTCGATTGTGATTGTAAATGTAATGCTTGGTCAATCCCTAATACATCAGTACACTCCGAAAAATTTATATAAATTTCACTGTGAGATTTTTACAGAAAAGCAATGTTTGTTTATTACAACTTATTGAATTTACGTTGTTTGTTTTTAAATTCAAAGATACGTTTTCTGGCAAAGCCTGATTTTGTATTGTTTTCTCCGTTAGATGAACAGGTACAAGAACTAAGCAACTGTATTAACCCAACTTCATTTTACTACCTCGTTCCAGTGCAAAAAAAAAAAAAAAGCTTGTTCAACTGGATCGTTAAAGGGTTCCGTACTTTATCAATAACAGCATCAGCGCAATCTTTTGCTAGCTAACCTCATGAAGCTCAGTTTGTTTTAAGCAAAAAAATAAATGTGAAAATAACAGAAAGAAGTAGATAGATCTACGAACCCATTATTTTATGAGAATTTCATTTAATATTTTTGACTTTAATGAGGCTTCTTCTTCTTCGTTATACCCTCAATGCTGAGGATCACGACCACATACGACTCTTCTCCAAGTAATACGGTCTTCTGCAGTGTGTGCCTCTCGGTAAATACTCCGTCTAACAGCCATCTTGATTCTTTTATAAAAAACACAGCGTCATCATAATATAAGGGTTCTGTATTTCATTTTGGGCACTGTACCTTAAAAAAACAAACGGTGGGTGTTGGAAAAAATTGCGATTCCATAAATTGTTCAGTAAAACTTCAATGTGTTTCTTTCATTTCGCGTTTATCCTGAATTTCTTTGCTCGCTTTAATTTAAAAAGTTGGATTGATGTCCTCCGGCCGAAACGGGCTTTTTTTGTATGACTATGTTTATGAAGTACAAATTACTCTGTTTTTTATCTCGTTTCGACGGGTATCGCTCGTTAGTAGGTACATATTTTTTAGGTGTCTACTTATGAAATTGTTGATGATGTAATATTTTTGTGATGAGAATGGTTATTGTTAACAGCTTTTTTTGGTTTAATGTGTGTATATCCATTTCCAGTCCCTCTGCTATGAGAGCGCTGTAATAGAATCAGTTCAATTTTAATGTAAACTTTGACGTTCAAAAGTGCCTTTTTATGGGCCTATTTGAAATAAATGGTTTGACTTTGACTTTTGACTTTACTGCAACCTGCTTAAAAATACTTATAATATACATACTCTCACGCTTTTTGCTCATAAGGCTATAGACAGAGACGTTACAGAACGCAATCTTGTTCAGTTCTTAAAAAGGTATACTTTTACTTTATCCACGTTCTTAAATTTAGTCAGACACTCCCACCGCATCACATCCTCCAATACTCCCATTTATACTTGGCTCCTTTTTATATACGAAAAATAGTTATATATATAATAATACTGAATATGAAACTTTTGAAACCAGGATTTAATAAGCTAGGCGTGTAGGTAGCACTCAGTATAAACAAGCTGAAGTGGCAATGGGCTGACCATATTATCCGTAGAACCGATGGTCTTTGGAGTATACGTGTTCTTGAGTGGAGACTTGAGCGAATCGGAAAACGTAAGATAGGACGCCCTCAGGAATGGTGGAGCGACGATCTTCGCAGTGTGGCTGGCAGCAGTTGCATGAGAGTTGCCGAGAGTCAAGCTAAATGGCATGCAATTGGAGAGGCCTATTTCCAGCAGTGGACTGCTGTAGGCTTGTGATGGTGATAATAGGTACATGCTAATTACGACGATCTTCAAACTCCAGTTTCAGGCAACCTGTCAATGACACACTAACCATTCGAGGCGTGACATAAGTGCGTTAAATTACATACAAAAAACTACGTCCGAAGCTTTATTAATAATTATAGGTCAACTCTTAATAGTAACTCTACGTTAAGTTCTACTGCCTCTTATCACGCATTATTTCATTTAACACAATTTTGGACCTACGAGGTAATTTATGCAGAAATAAATCATTTATGATTTATAACTGAGTACACCGTGCGTTGGTGCTGACATAGGCGTTGCGTTAAAAAACGCGCGCGGGTTTTCCTGCGCTTACTACTCTACCTGCTCGCATCTCTATAGGATGTTTCCTATTTGTATGTTCTTAACATGTGTAACCCAATCGGAAGCAAACGCATGAGGCATTTCAACTTGGTCTCTAAAACCATAGGCGTTAATGATCCAATACCAGTCAGGTTGACCTATTTACCTACGTAATTTTTTAGATTGCTAAATGCCGAGGGACACTCAGAAAGTTCTGTGAAAATAAAAATACGAGTTCAAAAGTTATTTTTTATATCAAATATTTTCAAAGTACTCTCTACTAGCACACAAAGTTTCATGCGTCTGAACCAGTTTTCGAAACACGGACCGACCGGACGGTGTCTACACACCTGGTTACTGCCTGCTCAAACGCTGACAGCGCATCTTCCGGCTACGAAAATTGCATCCCTTTGAGCAAATATTTTATTTTCGGGAATAAAACAAATATGTCACTCGGTGCTAGGTCAGGGCTGTAAGTAGGGTGAAGGGTGGTGAGGATGAGGGAGTTTGACCGGCGTGCTTTCCAGGAAGTCCCTCGTTTTGGTTACTACCATTCACCGTTGATGCTTCTTTGGTTCCGTAAAGAAATTGACACCTAATAGCCAGTCAAATTGAAAAAGCTAGTGATCATAATCTTCCCCCCGCTTCTAGATCGCTTCACTTTGGTAGGCGTTGATTCGTTTTGAAACACCCAAACCGTTGACCTGGCACTTCGTTTCTGGATCGTATTGATAAATCCAAGACTCATCACCTGTAATGATGTCATAAGCACGCCGAGACGAGTCTGCTTCAAATTTCTTTATCATATCACGGATCCATTCCACCCGGGCCTCTTTCTGAGCATCGGTGAGGTTGTGCGGCACCCAGCGTGAAACTGTCCTCCTCAAGCGAAGATACACGTGTAGATTTTCGTGAAGACATCCCGATCCAACCTGCAGCTGCCTGTGTGCCTGTGCCTGTGCCAGCCTGTGCTGAATCTCTGGATACGTAACTCGCTTATTGTCTTGGATTAAATTTTATACTGCTAGCAGGTTTTCTTCCGTAACAGCCGTCAAAGGACGACCACTTCTATGCATCCCCCAAAGTTAGTTGACCGCGCTTGAATTCGTTATACCAATGATACACGGTTGCCTCATAAGGGCCTTCCTTCATCCATGAATGCCATTTGAATTCTATCGTACGATTCGTCCGGTTTCAGGCGACTCTTGAAATCGTAAAAATCATACTGCGAAAATGCGCTAATCCATTTATTAGTGAGACAAGATAATTTAAATTGGCTCACAAATAATGTGGAGGGAAATTTTGAAGCTGGAACGTACCTATTTTTACTAACAAATTATCATGTATTCAAAATAGACTATAACTGGCCAGTATCTCATAACTACAAAACTTTTTTTCGCAATACTTTCTGAGTGGCCTGGTACGTTACGCATTGATAATTTTATAAACAGAATTGAATGTTCCTAGAATGTTGGTTCACAAACAGGGATTTTGTTAAATAGTATTTTATACTTATAATTAGCGATCGGATATTTTGTGCATATTTAACTAAAGTTGAGATGTTGGGTAATAAGGAATGCACTTCCTACCTAACATTATAAAGAATCCCGGGGTTTTATTTGATTTATTTTTATGTCGCTTCCATACCATATACCTGACTAGTTATGCATCACCGGTGTTCCTGGCATCTCGGGTTGTTTTTTGTTCAATAAAAACATTTTAAGAAGCCGCTTCCATACTTTCTTCGCTAAAAATTTACTTTAGGTAAATGTGCTCCCGAATATCTGATTTCAACTTATGATACATTAAACCCTCGTTAAAATGTGTCAACAAAACAATTTCCCGCTGAAATTGTAATTCAAAACCTAGCATTTCAAACAATTTAATTAGTATTCAGACAACGTGAAAACGAACTATCAAATCGCCTACAACAACTAGGAGTGTTCCTCATAATTACAGCTTCCTTTGTTCTGTCACGTTAAAGGCAATCCTTTTATGTGGCCAGCTTACAAAAGTATTCAAGCAAAATCATTTTCTATTATGAATGAATTCTTATTACTAGTCGTGAGATTCTCTCTTGACAATGGTCAAGAACCTAATCATTGTGTCATTTATGAACAATCCCTATTCAGAATGGAATGATATCTCACACAGAACGGAAAAGTTGTGCTGATTAAATTGATTGTGTGAAAGTTTATTTTCTCTTCACGAACGATCGCATCATAAATAAATAAAAATAGACAAGCTTAAAAACTATGTGACACTAGTTGGTGAGAGACTGGTGTCTGCCCTAGAAATACCGGTATAGCAGATTGCCAAGATCACACCACACGGTATGTAAACTATATCAGTTATTTAGTTAATGTGAAGGGATAGGGTGGGTTGGGTTTAGAATGAAGTCGCCTGAATTTGAGGATTCTGACACTTTGCGAGAGTCGGCCCAGTTGTAACGGCCGCAACTTACGACTTGTAGGTCGTAGGTTCGGACCCAGACAGGCGCTTTACTTGTGCTGTGTGTACTGTGTAAAATATTTCATCACCACTGCTCTCAAAATGGTGAAGGAAAACATCGTGAGGAAACCGGCATGTCTTAGAACTATGAAATCGAAGACACGTGACATCTACCAACCTGCACTGGGCCCGCGTGGTGGATTACGGCTCACTCCCTCTCAAAGAGAAGAGGCCTGTGTCCCAGCAGTGGGAACATAATAGGCTGATTATGTATGTATGTATGTATGACACTCTGGGGGGGTCATGGGGGTTAATCTCAAGCACTTCCAACCAATTTTAGCTGTCGGAGCTGCGTCGAAATACTTAAATTCCCCAATAATGCTGGAAATACAACTTTTTTGACACCGACAGTGACAGATACACTCGAACTCACGTCATTCCGTTGCTTCCGAGTTTACGTGATAAGTTAATATTTTGCAGTTTTATTGGCTTCAAGAGCCGACTCGGACAGGTTAGGTTAGAAGGGGATAGCAGGGAGAAGTGAGCGAGCGATGCGAATGAACAGACCCCGCCATCCCCTTCGTGGTATTTTTTTTTAAACCACCTAGAAGTAGGAGCCCCGCGAAGCTGGACTGGTGGGTGCGTTTACTCAGAAATCATTCAATACATTTTTAACCTTTAACTTTTAAATGAATAAACTACGCACCTCCGGCGGGGGTAATAGTGGGGGGCAACTACACCCCTCCTTCCTCACCCCCCCCCCCCGCACACACACACTCCGCACTCCCCAATGCAGCCGACTTGATTCTAAACCTAACCCGCCAGGGCACAACATAAAAATCAATGATTAACTCACATATTTTAAACAATAAAACAAAAAGATAGAGTATAGAGATGTGCGGGGTAACTAAATTAGGATGAAAGCAGCAAGAAGGTCATGATGTCACTGTCATCCCATACCTATTGTCAGTGAAATTGGAAAACTTTGTAATTCCATTTATCATTTTAAAAGACTGACCGTGAAGTTTCACGCCGGCTCTTCTCCATAGGAAAGGACAACTTGGAACCGTGCCTCTAGCTTAATAAGCATAAGTTACCGTATAAAGTCCGGCCGTTGGGAGAATGCGTTCCTGATACCTGTCAGAGCGATAATCGTAGTAACTAATAAAGATTAAATTCGCAAAACATGTAGTCGTTTGTATGAAACTGTCGCGTGTCAAGTTCGTCTCGACGGCGGGACTCTAGGTTAAGGTATGTTACATGAAACAATTTTGAATTTGAAGATGATGATGATGATGATGATGCTTCACACTAGTTTAACCACCTGCATGCCGTTATAACAGAAACAATAAATAAGCCATTGTGTCTAGCGTGGGTAAACGTTCGATACGAAGGGTTAATTAAGGGACAAACTGAAATCACGAATCAAAAAAGTTCGTATACCTCTATAAAATGTAGGAAACAGCTGAGTTTGTTTCGTGTTTACGTGTTGATCCCATAGTACGAAATGTTCATAAAAATAAGTAAAATGACTCTCTCAAGCCTGCGCGGGCCGGTACGGGCCACGTTATTCGCCACTGGAACGTTTTGTTCCCTGGGAAACAGGTCAATTATGTTAACCTTGCATATTTTGATCCAAATCTGAAGTTTGAATTTTACAATCGTATCAAGTGGTCTAAGCTTGAAATTTGGAATCGAATAGAATACTCTTTTTTAATTACATTATACAAAATACATATCATAGGTGGTATGAATGGAGAAAGAAAAAAGGCAGGACTCCGTGAAATCTGGGTGTCGCATTTACACTTTGCGTACATTCGTACAAATACTTTCAAAAGATAGATCTCGGCCACATTAAGATAAAAGGCATTGTTGTTGATCAAGACGTTGTTTAAGATCAATGGTGGCTCCTTTCATACTGACTTTTTTGAGTTTTTTTATGATGTAATCAATAGGTACGGCATCAAAAGATGGCAAAAATTTATAGTTCCATTATTTACTACTGAAGAGAAAAGTGGCACTAGTAGCCGACTTTGTATAGTAAGCGCTGTAAAAATTGGATGACGTGTTTCTTGATGATTAACAACAAGTCTTGTGTTAAAATGAGATTATACATACACAGTGTAAAACAAAGCACATCAAGGAAAACTAAACGATTTTGGATGAAAACTAAAATCGACCTGGGGATACGTATAAAATGATTAACATGAACTATGCACGATGGTTTGTTGCCTTGCAACTGCAAACCAACGCGCTGTCGCTTTGTGTCGTGCACCGTGCACTATCGGAGAGGCTCGGACGAATAAAGCTTCAAGCGACACTAGTCCCTAGAGATGTAGTGCAAATTCGGGCGACGCTGGGCGACGTCGCCAGACATGTGTGGCGACATCAAAAACGATGAAAAAGGTCGTGAGGCAAGATATCTGGCAACGTTAATCGACATCGACCTACGTTGTCCAACATCGCTCGGCATCTCTCTTTAGAGACGTGTCATGGGACATTTTGTCCCCTAGTGAAGACGAGGCTTTATCACTGACAACATTTGTCAGTGGGCTAAATGAGAGCACTGACAGTAGTCGCGCATGTTAAGCTATGTGTAAATATTTGCAACGTTACTTAAACACTTGGATAAATGATCGGTCTCGCTGCGCTCGCAGCGTGACCGATTATTTATCTGAGCTTAAACCTATAATTTCATTGTATAGGTAAGGTACTAAGGCGAATGTAGAATTTAAAACATGTTAAGTATTTACGCTGGGGATGCCGCGCATCCCATAAGACATCATCTTATTATAATGCTTGTCTTATTCCTAACTATTATTGATTAAGCAAAAATTAAACATTTATTTGGTAGTTGAGTCAAGTATTTTATTGTACTCGTATTACATTCTAATCCAAACAGAACTTCGTCGAATAATTGAGCAGCCGACGCGACGCGTAATGCTATTGTCGTCGTTCTCATCGTACGATGCCCATATCACATGATAGCAGCACCTGTAACCTCTGGCCTATGGCTAAGCTTTAGATTCGGTCATCTCTGCACATCTGAATTACGTGTGCAACACCGAAAACAAAATCAAAACAAAAACCAATCAGAACCACAAAAAACAATCACGAACACACACCAAGGAAAGTGTACATTCACTTATGACAATGATTATTACAGTTTTGATTTGAAGGAAGACATCAATAGACTTTAGTGTTGCCATGAAATCTAAATTCTCAACTTAAAAAATAATGGATTCATGTTACTGTCATTAACGAAAAGCTCCATAAATCAGTTATTCTTACTTTATTTTTGTAACAACTTTATTGTACAATACCTACATTCTATGCGAATAAATGATTTGATTTGATTTAGTTCTTGTTTTTTAGGCTGACAACAGCTAAAGTGCGGGCACTGTCAGGCTGCATAGAAAAGAAAGAGAAGCGCGATGAGACAACGCAGGGAATTTATTGCTTTGTGCATCTAGCAATTTTCTATTTACAAAGAATCTGTTGAACTGAAAAAATTAAACACTATTACGTTGATATGTTGCTGGTAGAATTATCTGACAAAAAATTATAATGTATATTTGTAAATATGGTTTTAAATAGTAAAAAATAATTTAAGAGGTATCTTGGTGTTTTTTTTAAATGTTTTCAACGCTAATTAGCATATGTAAGGTATAAATAGAATTGCCATATTCTGGAGAATATGGTATCTTCATTGCTACCGACACAGGTTTTGCGTTTAGATACTGCAAATAAATGCGTTGTGATATTCAGATTTAAAATACTTGTTTTTTTATTTGTGGATCTTCATAAAAAAAGCTGACGAATACAAAATAAAACCCCGTAATCGTTTTATATAATGAACACAGGTTTATTCATGAACGCTTCTGAAACTAAGCGACGCCGATCTGCATATTTTTTTTGGGAATGTGTTGTCGTCTGCTTAAGCGGACTTGTCTGTGGTTGCCCTAATAAATTCAGGCCTCCAGCCAGGACTTTAACTTAAATACTAACTAAAAACTAAGCGACTATACGCTAAGGGCACCCCCTGTGGGGTACGGACCACGGCTTAGGGCGTCGCGGAACCCCACCGAGGATGTCTCCACGTTGTCGTCGTGGTGGGGCTTGCGCATTTCTATGATTTTGGGGTTTCGCCGGTAGAATTACTCATGCCTATAAGGCCCAAGTGAGGGATCAGACTAAGAGAGACCCAAGGAGGGGTCGCTGCTGATCGGTCGACGGTACTCGATCGATAAAGGAAGTGACCATGCCGCAACGATGCAGGCGCATTAATGCGGCCGGTGTTTCTCTCCTCGAGAGGAATTCGTAGAGGAGAGAACTTCCGGCGGGTTCACTGAGTAGGGTTGCCCGGACAGCAAACAGGTATGTATAATACCGCCGTCGGGGGATTGGCTTAACTGCCAGGCCCAGAGGTAGGATACCTCTAAGATAAAAAAAACACCTAATCCTAAGTTTTGAGGCGCGGCGAGGGTATGAGTGGTTGGAAGGAGTCCAGACGAAGGGCCCCCCCTGTAGAGTACCTGCCGCACTCTACAGTATATAGGTTTACCTAGGTAAAAAGGCTCTGCCTAGGTGGACATCTATGTCCTTACTACTCGTGGGAACTATATGGAAAAAAATAAACAACAAAACGAACCAATTGGATTGGTGGAGGAGGTAGAAGTGGGGTCAGACTCTGACCTCACATCAAGCATAGTGGAGAGCTTAGTGAGCGGTACTGGTATGTAATTGCGGAAGCGAACGCGTCCCAGCGCGAAGCTCTCGGGGTCGAACATGGCCCTAAGTGATGAGGAAGTACCAGCCCCTAAGTTTGCTACGTCGCAAGGAAGAAGAAGGAGGCCTGTGACAACAGGAAAGTGCATCGGTTGGGTAAAAGCACAAAAAGACGTAACGGCTCTTAAAATGGCGGATGAGATCGCAGAAGAGCAGGGGCAGAACGAAAAACTGGCTAATAAGGAGTCCGCTGGTCGAGCAATTTGTCTGTCAGAGTCGTCTGCGGCTTCAGGTGTCGTATCGGGTGAGGTTTTGAGGGACGAGCTCTCTGCCAACGACCTCAATCAGAGGCTGACGGATGCCGTTGCGGCTATACAAAAAGTCGGAAAGGTATCCAAAGGACTCAGCGGTGTGTACAAGAAGACACTAAGGGAGGCAACTGCCTCCATTGTAGAGACTGCTGAAGCTCTCCTTCGGCGCACCTCGTCAAGGGTAACGGCCAGGCTCCAGGCACAAAACACGCGGCTGGAAGCTCAAGTAGCGGAGAACCAGAACGAAATAAGTGAGCTCAAAACAGAAATGGCTAGGTACCACCGGGAGCTCCGTAAGGAGGTCAGGCAACCATAGTCTCAAGAGTCAGAGTTTGCTACGCTTCGGCAGGAGGTGGCAAGTCTAAGTGCGCGATTCGGTGTTTTTGAGGGAAAGCAACTGCGACCTTTTTTTTGTTCCCGGGGTGGAAAATCCTCATGGATGTCCTCCACCCTGGGGCGGGCGGAGGGGTCTGTCAGACTCTTACTGACTAAAAACCACCCCGGTGTTCCATCTCACACCTACGCCGGGGTCGTGGGAACACATAATTCTTCCGCAACCCCGGCTGGTGCCGGCCCGATTGCACGGGCCCCGTCTCGGGCGGGGAGAGTGAGGTGTACTGACCCAGCCTATCCCGGTACCTGTTACAGCCTCCGTAGCTTCAAAGAGTAAGGACAATGGGAAGGAGATGGCTGTTAGGGTAGATCCGAATACCCTGGGTACTTCTAGCCAAGTGCCCACTCAGAAGATCTCCGCGGGGCCAGATCTTAGCGAAGGCCAGTGGGAGACAGCCGGGGCCAAGAAATGCTAGGCTTCGTGCACCCTGATCGACGGCTGTAGTACTGACGATGCAACCGGAAGCGTAAAAGCGAGGCTTGACTTACGCTGTGGTCATCCTGAAAGCGAAATCTCAATTTCAGCTAAGTGACGTCGGTATAACGGGCATCCAGTTTAAGTACGCTGCTACTGGAGCCGTCAAGCAGGAGATCCCTGGTGTCAACAGCAGCCCTCAAGCGGACGCCTTCGCTGAAAGCTAAAGGCCTCACTGGACGCAGAGGACGTTAGAGTTTCCAGACCTGTCAAGTGCGCAGATCTGCGTATACTGGACCTGGACGACTCTTCAACCTCAGAAGAAGTTGCAGCTGCTATTGCAAAGGCTGGAGAATGCCCGCTAGTCCAAGTTAAGGTGGGAACAATTCGTCCGGGCTTTTCCGGCCTACGGACAGTACTGGTCAGCTGTCCAGTCGCGGCAGCTCGAAAATTAAAAGATGGTCCCAGACTGGTGGTGGGCTGGGTTTTGACACGGGTCAGGCTTCTGGCAAATAAGCCGCTCAGGTGCTATAGGTGCATGAGAGAGGGACACGTGGGAGTTCGATGCACTTCAGAGATAGATTGCTGTAGTCTTTGTTTCCGCTGTGGTCAGCCCGGTCATAAGGCCAACTCTTGCGATGCCGCGCCGCACTGTGTAGTGTGTGCGGCATCGAACAGGTCGGCTGATCACCAGACGGGCAGCAAGGCATGCACGTGGGATAAAAAAGTTGACTCGAATAAAATTGGGCCCTCGAAGTCAGCTCGCCAACCGACCGATGGTAAGAAAGCCCAAGAAAGGGCTGAGGAGCAGGCGATTGATATGGACACCCAGTAATGGCCCTACACCTTCGTCAATATCAACCATTGCGCCAGGGCTCAGGACCTTTTGCACCAGAGCATGGCGGAGTGGTTGATCAACGTCGCTATTGTCGCCGTACCATACTTTGTTCCTCCCAGGGATGACTGGGTGGGTGACATTGATGGTTTGGTGGCGCTTATCTCGAGACCGGCCGCTGTCACTTCAATGCCAAGTCCACGACTTGGGGTTCCCTAGCAACGTATGCACGGAGTGTGTTATTGGAGGAGTGGGCGGTGGAGTCAGGCCTACTGCTCCTAAACCGGGGATCCGTTCAGACATGTGTGCGGCAGAGGTGTGTGTCTATAGTGGACTTATCGTTTGCTAGTCCCGATGTCGTACGCCGTGTTCAGGACTGGCGTGTATTGGAGGAGGTGGAGACGTTGTCGGACCACAGATACATCCGGTTTGACGTCTCCGCCCAGACTTCGAGCGGCCCGGTCCAAGCGACCCCAGCCGGTGTTCAGGATGGCTTGCAATGGGCGCTCAAACGACTGAACCGGGAAGCCCTTCTGGTGGCCTCAATTGTGGAGGCTTGGTTGGATTCACCAGTCAGGCCTGTGGATGTTGACGAGGACGTAGAATGGTATCGGGAGTGCATGATGTAAATTTATGATGCTACAATGCCCCGCGTTCAGTCTCCATCTGCCAGGCGCCAGGTGTATTGGAGGTCGCAAAACATGGCGCAATTGCGCATCGCATGCGCGGCGGTGCGATGTCCCTACACCAGGCATCGACGAAGGCGCCGACGCACACCAGAAGCGCTGGTAAGAGAGGCGGAACTATATGTGGTGTACAGAAAGCGGGCAAAGGCCAAGCTCGTGATAAATTGCTGGCAATTCTAGAACGGGATACGTGGGGGCGTCCTTACCGTTTGGTTAGGGGCAAACTTCGCTCGTGGGCGCCCCCACTGTCCCGTAGCCTCCAGCCACAGCTGCTAGAGGGAGTGGTAAGCACTTTATTCCCCTCACAAGGGGAGCACACACCACCAAATATGGTTTCGCCTGCTATGCTGCCCATCGCGGAAAATTACGATGACGACGTGCATGTAGTGACCCATATGGAACTGAGAGTGGCAGTACAAAGGCTACAGGCCAAAAAAACAGCTCGAGGACCTGATGGCATTCCTGGACGTGCATGGGTTTTAACTATCAGGGCTCTCTAGCCCCAATTAGTGGGACTTTGAGCGCATGTTTGGAGAGGGGCCAGTTTCCACGCTAGTGGAAGACTGGTAAGCTGGTCTTGCTGGCATTGCATAAATCGGAAGCCATTTGTTTCCACGGGCCCCGGAAAGCGCCACCTTCGGGATCCAACATCGTGGTAGGAGGTGTCCACATCGGTATCGAGTCGACGATGAAGTACCTGGGACTCGTCCTCGATAGCCGGTGGAACTTCAGGTCGCATTTTTTGAGGTTGGCTCCCCGATTGATGGAAACCGCGAATGCACTTTCGCGTTTGCTGCCTAATCTGGGAGGGCGAAATGTCTCCTGCCGGAGGCCCTATTTCGGAATCGTACGGTCCATGGCACTCTATGGAGCGCCTGTATGGGCAGACAACCTGACGGCCTGCAACATTGCAATACTGAGAAAACCACAGAGAATACGAAACGCAATGGCCGTCAGGGTGATAAGAGGATACCGTACGATCTCCTTCGAGGCAGCAAGCCTCTTGGCCGGATCACCACCCTGGGATCTTGACGCCAAAATCCTAGCGTCACTATATCGGCGGCGCCGGGATGCGCACCTGATGTCTCCTCCGCCAGACCCAAGTGGTGGAGTGGAAGCAGCGACTTGCGCATCGCACGCCACTATAGCAGCGGTTAGGCCAGTTGTGTGGGAGTGGCTGGAAAGACGGCATGGCGCCCTTACTTTTCGGTTGACACAGGTACTGTCTTGACATGGATGCTTCGGAAAGTACCTGTACCGTATAGCGCCGGGAATCGACACCCGGATGCCACCATTGCAGCTGCCTCGACGACATGACGCAGCACACCCTTGATGAATGCCCTGTTTGGTCGGATACTCTCTCGCTTCCGAACATAGTCCATACCATGGTCGGAAGTGAGAGCTCGTGGGATGCCGTCTTCTCCTTTTGCGAGGAAGTGATGATCGCAAAGGCAGCGGCGGAAAGGAAGAGGGAAGTTACAACCTCCCTTCCAATCTGTAGCAGACGCACCGGGCGCCGGAGGGCGCGGAACGATCCACGGCCGCCTTAGGGTGAGGCCTGCAGGCAACAGACTTTGGGAGTTTGTTGCCTGAACAGTGAAAGGCCCGAGACGGCGGAGTGCCGTATTTCGCACGCACCTGTCTCTAGAGGAATCGCGGCCGTATACACGGCCGCGGTGGGTGATGGGGTCCGTATGAGTTCATGCGGGCCAACACCTAGCCGGGGGAGTGTGACGAAATGCGAAAGCACTCCAGCATCCCGGCTAAAGGTAGCAGCAGAACACTGCGTGGTTTTAGTCAGTAAGAGTCTGACAGACTCCACCTACCCCAGGGTGGAGGACATTCATGAGAATTTTACACACGTTAAAAAAAAAAAAGGGTGTCGCTGGAAGAGGGCAGCAAGGGACTAGCTGGATCAGGAATCATGATGTTTTGGGACGAATTTAAAGCTACAGGCTCAGCGGCGCGGGCTGGCTCGAGCAAGGGTCGGGAGGGGCGTGGATTTGGACGTCGCGCGGGACTCGGCGGCGAGGGCGGTAGGACGGCGATCGGGTTTTGGGCTTACGTAGAGTGCTGGTGGCCTTACTACTCTTCTGGAGGAGGGTAGTGGCGTCGTCGGGGGCGATTAAGGTATTCCGTGGTCGGCGAATACTGCTAATGCGGGAGGGAGTATAGCGGGTGGCCGCTGAAATCAGGGGATTTGGGAGTATAATGCCACAGTCAAAGAAACGCTGAGATACGCGTTTCATGAACTGGTCTATGCTGGGCATTTTAAGGTCGACGTGGAGATCTATATTACGGACGTAGTAGAGGGCACCCGTGAGGTTTCTGAGGAAATGGTTTTGGAGGGTCTGCATCTTATGGAGACGACGTGGGTGAGCGTGCGCGAATACAACGCAGGCATAGGTCATGATGGGACGGATGACTGCCGCATAGATGCGCAGTTTGCATTTAAGTGCCAGTTTGCCAGGGGCTGTCAGAATAAAGTTGAGTCTAGCAAGAGCGAAAGAGGTGCACGCGCGAACCACCTTAATGTGTTCCTTAAAAATGAGATTTTGCTCTAGGATCATGCCTAGGCATTTGGCTTGCTTCTCCCAAGGGATCGCCTTGCCGAACATAGTGATCGGGCTTTGATGGGGGAGGGGGAATCGACGACGTCTCGAGAAGAGAACTGTCTGACTCTTGTCGGGGTTGACCTCGATTCTCAATTTCCGGATCCAAGCGCCTAAGAAGATTGCGGAGGTTTGGAGAGTACGAGGTATAGCTATGGGACAGTGACCGGTATAGTAAAAGGCAGTGTCGTCGGCGAAGAGCGCCAACTGAGCCTTTTTACGTTTTGGGATATCGCTCGTGAACAGCATGAAGACAAGGATCTCCCCTTGTCTAGTAAGGAACCCTGAGGGACACCAGCGCGAATAGGGTGAGGCGACGAGATTGCACCCTCTATGCGATAGCGAAAGGTGCGATTCGACAAAAAACTCGTAAGATGAGCACGAGACGATCTGGCACTCCGAGTTGGTAAAGCTTGTATATCAAGCCATTGTGCCAGACTTTGTCAAAGGCTTTCGCTATGTCGAAGAATAGCACACCCGTCGTCGCGTGACAAGTGCTCTAAAATACGGTAGACGTGGTGGATACTCGAGTGTTGGACTCGGAAACCGAACTACTCGTTGGGAATGAGGCTCTTTGCTTCGGCATGGTCTTTGAGATAATAAGCCTCTCGTAGATTTTGCCAAGAACATTGAGTAAGCTAATAGGGCGGTAGCTAGAGGGCTCAGACTTTGACTTGCCTGGCTTTGGGATACCGATAACGGTTGCTTCTTTCCACGCTTGTGGGAAGATGTTGTTGCTCAAGACGCCATCGAAGATGGCGGTCATAAGCATTATAACCGGGGCGGGAAGGAGTTTGTACACCTTATTGGTAATACAGTCCGAACCGGGGGCTTTCCGTGCGTGAAACCCTTTTATGATGTCGTGCACTTCGTCTGGAGTGACGGGAGGAAAACGATAATCGGTGTCTTCGACGGGTGGGACGGATTCTCTCCGTTCGACTTCAGCGTCGACCTTGTTCAGGTGAGCTTGGTCTACTGGTTCGGAACTGGGAGAACATTGGGACTCGAGGCTGTCAGCAAGACATTCGGCCTTATCGGGACTGTCGGAAGCGACGCTCTTGTCGGGGTGGATGAGAGGAGGCATAGAGATCTCTTCAGAGGAACGCAGTTTCCTCTGAAGGTGCCAGAAGGCTTGATGTGTGGGCTCGAGTTCACTGAGCATCTTGTTCCAGCCCTCAGAGCGAACCTTCCCTATGCGTTTCTTTACAGCACGCTGTAAATGCCGCATGTAGGCTTTGTTCGCGTCACGAGGGAAGGAGTAGTAGGCGCGAATAGCCGCGTTCTTCTCGGTTATCAAGTCACGTACGTCAGAAGGTAGTTTCCAGCGATGGTTCCCCATCACCGGAACTTCCCGTTAACAATCCATCAACAGAGATTGAACATGCTCTGTAAACGAGTCGATTGCGGCCGTCGCACAGTATTTCGCCTAGAACATGCTAGGTGGACAAAATTCAAGTTTTCATTTCCAGGAAATCTTAATTGCATAACAAAAACAACACCCCCAAACTCCAAATTCCGTGAAAAAGTTGTTTTTCAAATGCTTAACTGATGAGTCATAGAGTTCCGAAGTCAGGTAATGAGTTTAATGCAAGCGTTCCGGTCAATTAGTTGCAATTTAGCGACACTTTTGTGCACATCTCATAGTGGTTTATAGTAATATTGTGAAAGTTTTTTGTGATGGATATTAATACTGAGGGTATGTACTATTATTTAATATATTATTTTTATCAGAATCTATTAAAGTGAATTTTTTGCATTTTTTTAACTTAATGCATACATTTTTGCGTAATTTTTTTCATAAACAAAATTTTGAACGTTCAGGAAATACATTGATTCGCCTCTATTCGGGCTAGTTTTTAGATATATTGTAGATATAACTGTGTAGTTTGTAAAAATACACATATTGTTCAGCACACTTCAGTACAACATATTTTTTTATATTTTTTTTTCAGAACAAGTTTACTCTATTTCAAGGGTCGCAGTTTTTGAAGAGTGGTTGAAACACACGAAGAATGATAAAAGATCGCGTATTTATGACTATCTTTCTTCAAAATTTCACTTTGGTGACATTACTGAAAGCAGCCAAAGAGAAATAAAGTTGAAAATATCCAACTTTTCTACTAAGATTGAAGCCAAATGGTTGGCTTCGGGAAAATCGAAGGAGCGTTTTTTAATTAGAAATAAGACTTGGCTGGATGAAGGAGACATACAGTTTACTGTGAGTTCTTTCGCCCCACAACCTTCAACATCGAGTGAGGTTGTGACATCTGCAGGAAGACCTCGCAAAGATTTCGAGGAATTGTCGTTTAAGACGAAGAAACGTCGAGTCGTGGATCTCGTAGAATCTCGAAGTGCCAGTGAATTAGTGACTGCTGCCGAAATTGCTATGCGTTCAGCAGGGCAAAGAAAAGTTGCCCATGTGATTAGAGACATTAGTGAAAAGCCAGATAATATAATTAAGTCAAAAGAAAATACCAGTTCCGTTAATCCTAGGCAGTTAAGTAGTGACGAAGCCTTAGCATACTATTTAGATTCGAGATAGAATATTAGTACACAGTACTGAGGTCATCAAAGCGGCATTGCTTCCAATTGGGCAACTTTCCGAAGAGGCTCAAGAAGCACGTAACAAAGATTGCCGCAGATTTAGGGAGTACAACACCCGCAAGTGCTCACGTGTTGCCACGAATAGAGACTTGCTGTCCATGTTAATAATAACATCTGACCTTTGATCAATGGCCTTCGTGAGATTCCCCGAAAAAAGCCGGAAAAAATATGTGCAGAAGTATTAAAGTTAATCGTAAGCCCGACCATAGTAGCATCAAGACCGGAAATGTCATCATATTGTCGCACATTACCACAAAATGATGACGATTCACCAGAAGATTTTGATGATGATTCTGATGATTAGGTTTAGGTTAAGTTAGTTTGTACAGTAGGTATTTATTTATTTAATGCATTTTTGTTGTTTGTTTATTATTTATTAATATTTTTTTTCTGTTTTTACATATTTTTTTTGTTTTTTATTACAAAATCATACCTAAAACTATTAATAATGCCTCAACATGACTACTTATATATAAAAGCATCGTTAAATATCATAAAATAATATTGTCCACCTAGCATGTTCTACGCGGTACACTGTGCGTCGTGTCGGCGACTGACACTATGTGATCGGGGATGGTGTCCAAGTGAGGCGAGGTGGTGGATTTCAGTCTTTCGCTTACTTTCCTCCAGTCGGTTATCATCTGAGGAGGTTCACATTCTTGAGCAGCGCCACATCGAGTATATCGGGAAAATGGTTGGGATTTCCGGGGAAATGTGTTGGGTTCATTGGAGCGATGACATCCTTACCAGCCGTTGCGAACTAGTTTTTAGTTGGCATTATTTGGGTTTCAATGGTGAGGCTTTAAAAAGGTTTCCTGTATGAGGAGGATGTCTAGCTGATGGTCGCGGAGGAAAGCGGAGAAGTCATCGCGTTGACCTGAAACGCCATTTGCGTTGAAAAAGCCTGATTTATGGGGGTACTGGGGTTTGGTGCAATTTATTCTCGTATTATACATTGAGAATTAATATTTAAGTGAATTTAGGACATTCGCCATCTCGGGATACGCCTTGAGGATTTCCATTAGGCGAAGAGCGTTGCCATTTGCAACAACGATTTCTTCAGCCATTTAATCTGCGGCGGAGGTGAAGAGGGCCGCGTATGTACTTATTATTATTTGGGCGCTGTTTCGGCCCTGGATTCTCTGAGGTGCCACCGGAGAGGCAGTAGGAGCCGTGGGGGCTGCTGAAGGCGTTGGGATGGCGGTAGCCATCAGCGCTAAAACTTCAGCGGGTTTTCACCGAAGCTGCGGGAGCTTTGAGGTGCAAAAGGTTTGCCCAGGGAGAGGGCCTTTGATGAATAAGCCGTTTGGGCATCTGGGCGGAGGAGAGCTTTCCCCAGAGGCTTTCCCTGTGCTGGCGGTCGCTTGCGCGTTTCGCGAGTTTGGGAGAGGAGGACTTCGGGGCTTTAGGACAGCCTCGGTAATTTCCGGGTGTCCCGATTGGCCGCAGAGTACGCAGCTCGGAGGCTCTACACATAGTTCCCTATCTTTAGGGCGAGAGCAGTCGACGGTGCCATGCAGGCCTAGACACTTGGCGCATCTAGGGCTCGCATAGCAGTTGGACTGCGAATGACCTTATAATTGGCAGCGATGACACTGACCAATCAAGTGAGCTCTGTAAGGCTTCCCTATAGAAATGCCCGTGAGCGAGCAAACCGACTTCACCTTGAAGATCGGGTGGTGACCTTCAGTGGGGTCACAGATGACCAGGACCATGTCGTAAACAAGGACCTGTCTCGCTTCATGCAAGCGATGGACGGCGGAGACCGGAACGCCTTGTGCAATAACGTCGCTTTTTATTTCTTTAGTGTCGATTTCCCTTGGTACGCGCCTAATGAGGATGCGAGTGGGGGTTTCCTACGGAAGGGAGTACGTATGAAAGGAGTCGTTCCTTTCACACGCAGGGCGCGGGATAGTTCCCTAAAGTCCGAGGACGAGGGGACTGTGACTTTGATACCCTGGAGGGTGGATCGGTATAGTAGTTGATCTTGCGATCAACACAGATCGCAAGATCAACTACTATACTATACTATACTATTTAGCGAGGATTTTGATGTCCTTTAGGAGGACGTTTTTGACGAAAGCTAGCAGAATGCTAGTCTCCGACAGGTTAACGGGGGTAAAATAACTAATTGAGAAAAGGTCTCATTTGTGCCTAGTTTTTTTCACCTTACAACTAATCTCCCCGGGTGGATGGACCCGGGCATGTGTTGAATGAAGAAAAATATTTTATTAGAGACACGCACAGGAAATACAAATAGTAAAAGAAATACAATGAAGGAAAAAAAAATACAAGAAATGTATAAGCCAACAGAATAACAACAAAAAACTGTAAAAAGACCTGTGCAAGGCCAAAAAGGCTCCTACCTCAGCATAATGCTGCAATATAGACCCTTTCGGAGCATATGTTTGTTAAACAAAATGACTTGACGATCGTTTCACAGAATATTAGGAGCATTTATTGCAACTTTGATAACTTTATGATAATGTTATCCAATCTTAAATTCGATGTAGATTTGATAATACTCACAGAATGCAGATTGAGTACCAATAAACCTTTACCACAAATTCCTAACTACAACTGCCATAGTACAGCACGACAGATGAACCAAAATGATGGAGTGGTTATTTATGTTAAAAAAAACGCTAAAACCTAAGGTTCTAGAATTGCAACTATTTCAAGCAACTTGTATGCAGGTGGACATACTGAATAATACAGTATTGTGCATTTATCGATCCCCGTCACATACAAATATTGATGCTTTTTTGGATTCCCTTAGTTTACACTTAGACACATTAACCTCACGGAAAAATATAGTAATAGCAGGTGACATTAATATTAATATTAGGTCTCAAGAAACTGAAACGTCTCATGAGCGAACGAACCGAAATAACTACCTCAATATGTTAGCTGCTTATGGCATACTACCTGGTCATACACTACCTACCAGAGTACGGAACTGCCTGGACTATTTTATGATACGGCTAAATAAAAAAAAAAGACTTCTGCCTCAATTGCTATATTGCACACTACAATAACCGACCACTACACTACTCTTCTAAACTAAACGACTACTAAATTAAACTATGAACAAGCTCGAAAATTTCTACATGAAAATAATATTGCTGAATTAATGTTTTGTAACGACCCCGATCTTCTAACCGATTTACTCATTCAAAAACTAACTGACTGTATCATCAGAAATACTATAACAACAAATATCCCAAACAGTAAACGTATTATAAAGCCGTGAATCACTCAGGGTCTTTTGCGTTGTATTAAGAATAGAAACAAATTGCAGAAATCTTTACGGGCCGACCCCTATAATACAGTCTTAAAAATAACATACTGTCGATACCGAAACTTTTGTAATAATCTTATAAAAAAATTAAAAAGAAAATATGAACGGGAACTTATTTCAAAATCCATTAAAAACACAAAACTACTATGGAAAAATATAAAATCAATTTTACCTACACAAATAAAAACCTTTTTTTTTTTTTTTTGGTATGGCATCTCGTAGTTGACCTTGAGAGGTCGTGACTACTTAACCGGACTATCCTGTGGCTGCCTTAAGCGGACTCAAAGCCTCCAGCCAGGGGGAAATAAAAACCAAAGCACTGAACTACTAAATACTAAACCGTTTCTAAATGCATCTGTTAACTTAGTTAATGACTACTTTGTAAATATTGGTAAGGAATTAGCACAAAAAATCCAAAATAGTAATACCCCCTCAATATAACCCCAAAATTCTAGTGTGCGAGATAATTCCTTTGTGCTTTTAGACACTGACCTCAAGGAAGTAGAAAATACCCTGATGGGATTGAAATCCAACAGTGCCCCCGGATGGGATAATATTTCAACTACCTTTTTAAAGTATTGTCATAGAGAAGTTGTCCCCATCATTACCCATCTGACTAACGTTTGTTTTAATTCTGGTATTTTTCCAATCCTATTGAAGAAATCCATTATTACTCCGGTTCAAAAGGGGGGGAGCAGAGACGATGTCAATAATTACAGACCTATTTCAGTCTTACCAGCTATATCTAAAATTATAGAAAAAATAACAAATACGAGACTAGTTAACTATTTGAACAGATTTAAAATTATATCATCTTCTCAATTTGGATTTAGGCGCGGAGTATCTACTGAGGATGCAATTGACGCGCTTACCTCGTTAGTAACTGAACATCTTGACGCAGGAAAGAAGTGCTTAACGATATTCCTGGATCTTAAAAAGGCTTTTGACACCGTTTCTGTTCCAGCCCTTGTAGCAAAGCTGGAGGGAATTGGAATAAGAGGAACTCCCCTAAAATTTTTCGGGGATTATTTAACTAACAGGAAACAGAGAGTTAAGATAGGACCACATACTAGTGAGGATGCTGTGTGTTAGGCCCTACTTTATTTCTTACGTATATAAATGACCTCTGTAACCTGAATGTAAAAAACGCAAATATTTTTTCGTATGCTGATGATACTGCTGTGGTTTTTTCCGGAAAAAACTGGTCAGATGTTAAACTTAAAGCTGAATTGGGGATGATCCAAATTGCCAATTGGCTCAGAGATAATTTACTGACACTAAACACAACAAAAACTAACTATATATGTTTCTCAATCTCTAATCATTCTCAAGAAGTAGCCTCTAACATTAAAGTACACGCATGCAATACAAACTCAGATGAAAATTGCAAGTGCCCTATAATTGAAAAAGTTTCGCAGACAAAATACTTAGGCGTCATAGTTGATCAAAAATTATCCTGGTATTCCCATCTTGAACACGTTACTGCGAGGGTTAGGAAACTGGGTTGGATTCTCAAATCTCTAAGGCATATACTTCCAAAAAATACAAATGGAAACCGCGGATCACCTAGAAATCTCCTAAATGAAGTTTATATATCACTTGCGCAATCTGTCATAGTACTTACCTTTACTGCATACCTATATGGGGAGGCGCGGCAAAAACAAAATTTATCAATCTAGAAAGAGGACAGCGGTCCTTAATAAAAACAATGTATTTTAAGAAAAGGAGAAACTCTACTGAAAAGCTTTACGAAATAAGTGGTCTACTTTCAGTTAGGAAATTGTATATCATATCCACTGTCCTAAAAAAGCATAAAACTCTTTCATATGATCCAAAAGTAATGTCGAAACGGCGAAAAGACTTGATTGCAAAAATACCACAGACTAATACGAAATTCGCGGCCATACAATATCAACATCGATCTGCTCAGCTGTATAACAGGGTAAACAAACAAATATTAATTTATCCCAACCAACTACATGAATGTAAAAAAAAACTAACAGACTGGATAAAACCATTTACATACATATATACTGAGTCACTCCTTCACACATGAAGCAATGGATTAGGAATTCCTTTCAAAATCTTTGTGATTGTGAACGAAAGGGTAGTTCAACGGGATAGTTGATGATAATGTAACCAAAAATCTTAGGTAATCCTTGTCTGACTAAATCTTTGTCTGCTTATCCTTCAACAGCCATTACTAACAAAACAAACGAACACAATAACACCGATCGAGTCCGATATCTGAATTAATAGACACAGCCCACTGAGCATGTAGTGGTATGCGGTGTAACCGCATGCAACGTATAGATGTAGGTACGTCCGAACCGGACCGGTAGCCGTGATGTGCCGGATTAGTTAGAGCATGCCGTTTACGCTTGCTTGAGAAATATCTGAAGCTGATCACGGAAATAGAAAATATTAAGATTTTGGTTTGGGAATTTGACCTTGTCAATCAATAGTTGGGCTATGAATTGAGAGCAACGGCTTAGATAACAACGAATATTGTGAAGGTAATGCATTATTTGGGAATTTACTAAGGCGATGACGTGTCACTCAATCTATACCTGCTCAGCCTTCAACAGCCATAACTAACAAAACCGACCCTGAATACAATAACACCGGTCTAGAATATATCTGAATTAATAGACACACACCGCTGAACATGTAGTGGTATACAGTGTGACCGCACGCAACGTATAGCCGTACTACGGTAGCTTGAGTAAAGGTAAAGATATCTGAATCTGAAGATGGAAATAAAAGATATTAATGATTGAATTATATTGTCGGTTGAGTTCTTGAAAGGATTAATGAAATTCTGATACCCAAATTAAGATGCCAAAGTCGGTTACAGAACTGAGCGATGGAAAGTTCAAAACCCACATCAAACGTCTTTATCAAAAAAGCATGTTTAAAGATTAAATACCACGTTAAAGACAAGGAAGTTTTTCAATAATTCCTTCTGAACATGTGTCTATTAACTGCTCTCAAATGACGGCGTTTTATTTTTATAATTAAAAATTTATTTTTTGTATACTTCTTTGACATAATCTTCTCATTATTTGACATCATATTCGGTTATTCTGAAAGTTTATAGATTCTGATAAATAAGACCAGATATTATTAGAAATATATTTTTTTTAAAAAAAACAAAGTATATCACCGTGACAATTTATAAAATTTTGCCTTCGCTGAAACCATTGTGAAAAGAAGTTAAACCAGTATTCTATAGGTACCTCTTTAATGGCTTCGTGAAACACATTCACTGCCGATTCAGGGCTCGAAAACGTGTGCCTCTAAGTTTGTCTTTAATTTTAGGAAATAAAAAGAATTCGCAAGGTGCGAGGTCTAGGCTGTATAGCGAGTGCATCATCAGCTCTACATTTGAAACCTTCAAATACGCTTACTTTACCTAAGCGGAATGTGAGGACGCGTTATCGTTGAGAAGCACGACATTGCTTCGACGCTTTTCGTGAACTTTTTTCTAAGACTCTGGGCAAGCATGTCTTGTCGTACCAATCTACGGTCATTGTTATTTGGTCTTCAAACGACACTGTTGTGTAATGTACTGATTTGTCGAAAATATAAGCAATCGTTTTCTTAAAACGCATCGACTTTTATTAACTTTCGTCGGCAAGTCTTCAAAAGGAAATAACTATTCTGTCGACTGTCTTTTTCTTTCCGGTTCAAACCGTACATCCAGGCTTCGACACCTTTTTTTTTATTTGGGTGGGAAATCATCAAACAACCAATGACTGTTCTCGATTTTTTTACCATTTAAAGACACTACTCGACACGCAGTCGTTTCTGGTCTTTGGTTAAATCATGCGGTATTGATCGAATGCAAAGCTCAGATGCACATGCCATGTTTGTTTCAATGTTTTGCACTTTGCTCATTCC
Organism: Dasypolia templi; assembly: GCA_963555695.1. Lineage (NCBI taxonomy): Eukaryota > Metazoa > Arthropoda > Insecta > Lepidoptera > Noctuidae > Dasypolia > Dasypolia templi. The sequence goes on along the minus strand of OY743158.1, from coordinate 12,795,240 downwards.
AATGCCTAATACAGTACGAATTTGCTGAGAAGTAATTAATTTGTCAGTTTAATCAGTTGTCGTACAGAATCAATATTGGATTATCTAAACGCCGTCGCCCGCCGACCTTCACGTGCATCATCATATTGATGATCAGTTCCGCATCTAAATTCTCCCTCCCTATACACTGAGCTGCGAAATGCTTCATCACCAAATGCCAGTTGAATTCTCTAGCAACTCTCTTCTTGACTTAAGCCACAGCAAAAATGGTAAAAAATCGTTGAGCGCAAATTTTCACCAATTTAATTTATTGTACGACAAACAATTCACGCCACAATGACAATACAAATGACAGTCTCGCAAATTAAAAAAAAACATGTTCCCAGAGAGTTCCATTTTCGAATTTCGTTATTGCTTTTTATATTTGTTTATTAAAGTAGCCAGTTCAAGAAACTTTCAGTACGCCCCATGCATTTTAACAATTCTAATTTCAACTTTTTACTAGTGGCTTTTGCGGAGAGGATATTAATTCAGATTTGTTACAGATGGAATAACAATGTCATTGGGTTTAAATAGGTTTATAATTTATTTTAATTTTATTAAATTCTTTTATAATTTGTGAATTATAGGCCTTCTAGACTGTAATTTGAAAACATTGTAAGAGCCAATTGTTTTCAAAAGAGTAACCGTGGAGTTTCTTGCCGACTCTTCTCCATAGGAAACGACCAATTGGAACCGTGCACCTAGCTTTCGACATTTCTTAAGTGCTCATATGTGAGATGAAATATTTATACAAGGCGGTTCCTCCGGCCGACGTCCTTTATGGGCATAATATACTTACTGACCATAATGGTGACGTTCTTCAGAATGGTTAGGTACGTAGTACGGGTAAGTAATATTTAATTATAAAATTTCTAATATTTACTAAATATAACAACCAAATCATCAGTTAATATAATAATTGATTGATATAATTGTGAAACAACAATTTTTTGAATCACAACGTACATTGAATATAAAATCGCAAGTTAAACTACTCAAAATACATAAAATCTATTTAGTCTAATATGATGTTAAAGCCTGCCAAGATAGCATCAACAATAGAGGGGATCTGTCTGCTCACCTAACCTATCTGAGTCGGATTACTCTGAATCGGGATGTTAACCATAATGATGGTATTACTGTATATTTAAAACCGATGTTTTGTATTTTTTTGTTTTTCATTACGGACGCCTTTAATGTGCATGTCTTTCTACATCGTTCTCACGTGTATAATTTCAACCAGACTGATGTAACAAATTTTCTGTAACCATATTATTTAAAAGAGTGTCCATGGAGTTTCTTGCCCGTTCTTCTCCATAGGTACCTACTTCGCTTTGGAATGGGCTTCATATTTCTGACTGACCGACCCCTTGACAATTCAAAAGTGCCTGTAATTCGTTTATTTGAAAAAATGCTTGAAACAATAGTCCTAGTGATTTTTGATTATATGAACGTTTATGTCCATTAACGTTATACGAAATAAGTTTTAGAGTATCTATATGTTATAATTGTAAAGAAATTGTATCAAGAGTTGGTGTATCTCACGTTTATTACATCTTGTGCACGTTATGGAAATGAAAATTTACCAAATAACTTTTTATGATATGAGACGCACCCGCGTAGTACTCGCAACCGGTGTGCGTGTATGAACGTAAACGAAGCAAAAGGAGTATGTAATGTATTTTCTGCCTACCCGCATGAGATAAAGGCTTTATTGTAGTATGTATTATTAAGCCTCGTACCCCTGCCTGCCTCGTTGGTCTAGTGTTCGCAAGAGCTTCTGCTGAGCATGAGGTCCTGGGTTCGATTCCCAGGTCGGGGAAAGTGTTATTGGGTTTTTATATCTAGGATTTCTCATTAGCAATCCGGAGTCTGGATTTGTGCCTGGTTGATGGGAATAGGTTCGCCCGCTTTTACATGGGGCTTAAGCATAACTGGCGAAATGCGGGTGTACTATAGGTACACCTCTGCCTAACCCTTCTGGGATTACAGGCGTGATGTTATCTTATTATTAAGATTGTGGTTTGAGTATTGGATCTTCAAACATCAATAATTGACCTTTGATTTGGATAAAGCAATGACTTAGATAATCACGAAGATTATGAACCATTGCAAAAAATCGGCCAAGTGTCAGACCACGCACAATTAAAGGTTCCGTTGTTGGATGAATTTTTCCCAAGAACAAACTTAATATTGTAGTTGAAAAACATATTCTCCTATAGATTCTAACTGCAAATGTAAGTTCGTTGACTATTGCACGTTAATTTGTCAAGCCTAATTAACTGTGAAACGTTTCCTTTTAACTTCGTTGTATATACTATTGCCGTAATTTTTTTCACATATCCCAAACCAACCAGCTAGCAGGTGGGGCGACACATGACTCTAACAAAAAAAATACACTTTAAAGCTTAACACTTCGCAAACGGATGTCTGAATAAAAAAATGGTTCACAAAATCACAATATTTTTGAACGACCTTTTCAACGACAACCAGCACCTTGGGTGAGACGAGAAAATAATGAATAATGCGTGGGCATTATTTATTTTTTACATGTAGGGATGTAGGGGAGGTACACTATACCTTTTATTTTTTCTAGATTTTATTTGACCACTGTGTCGGCGTGACTAATATGTGCATATATCCATACTAAATAACAGATTTATAGTAAGAAAGAAAGAAAGAAAATAACGTTTATTTACGGTAAACATGACGCAGTGATCGAACACAAACACCAAAAAAAAAATCGGGGGAAAATATGCGTCACATCCACGCAAAACGGCCATCGCTCAGCTTAATGCTACGACCCTATGCTAGTACTAGTAGTCTCTGAGATATGCTGCAGACTGACGGACGGACGGACGGACGGACATGGTGAAACTATAAGGGTTCCTTGTTGACTACGGAACCCTAAAAGAAGTTGTTGCAAGCATGCCACGAGTCACCAAAACGCAGCTTGCGGAGCGACGAACCGAAACACCGTCGCGAGTCGCATCGCCCGAGACCTACAGCTCCAGCATTATTACTTAAACTATTTATACTCAGGGTATTCAAATTTTAACATTTAATATTAGAGTATTGAATCAAAACAAAAAACAAATTGATGCACAGCAAACGTAGTTCTACATCAACTTTTAGTTAAGCTGCTCACAGTTATAACACTACTGTTTGCGTATCTGAACTTTGTTTGCGTTTTTTATAATCAAAACAGAGTTGTTTTTATTAGTTATTGAAGTTGCATCGTGTTTTTGCACCTTTTCACTGCAATTCTTCAACTTCATCAGCTAAAATTGTCAGTCTCATTTCTGTGTTTCACGCCATAATTTCAACGCTATCATTGGTCTCTTCCAATGCAGAGAATAATCTCTTCCATGAGACCGAACAAATAACTGTACGCACAAACACCTGCAGGTCTAACATGCCAGACGCGACAATTACTCACTCTCGTATTTTCTCGTCGCGTCTGTACCGTCACTTTACTCGTTTTCTGACAGCACTGCCATACAAAATACTTGACTTGTTCTGTCAAACTTGATGTTTTCTCGTTAAACCCTAACATGACCACCTAATTTATCAACATGAGAAAATCGTGATTTTCTCTAATTTAGTCGTCCTCGATTTTGACGACGAGAAGAGTAGACAAAATTATGATACATAAAAAATAAAATAGAATATCCAAAATAACATGGCAAATTCATAATTATACTTATTTTTGTTCTAGTTCTATTAGACAACATGAAAAAACTTAATTGAAATACTGAATTGACTTATTTTTGTTAATTGATTTGATTGAATTGAATGAAAATACTTAGTTTTAAACTTTACAGATTGGAATGAAGTTCCTTTCGGCGGCCGCGAGAGAAAGTTTGGCGCAGGGAAGCACTATTACGTAGATGAGCATCAAGTGCAGTAATAATCAGTCTAGTTTGTCAATTATGGTAATTATCGAAATCTAGGGAGTTATGGCTGTACCTGCCTACGCAACATAATTACGAAAATCGCCAGTTAAGTCCGCAAAGTTGGTGAGTAAAAGCAATATCATGTGTTTTATGGTGATTGTTACAATATCAACCTTCGCTTTTGTCGAATAGTGAACTTCGGCCGATTTATCAATTGTGGTGGATTATCTAGTGAGTATAATAAGTGCCACTAATTGTATATTTTAATTTTAGCATGCCAAAGAAAAACAGTAAAAAGTCGGTTTTATGGAACTAAACAAAAATTAAAAGAGGTGGACGTTAAATCAATACGGAACATACTTATTCCATGCGTAAAATCAATTGATTTGTTTTTAATAACTTGCTACATCGGTTTCTCGTCGCGAGTTAAAGAAGTGTCAAAGTGCCTTTTTCGAGTTTACTCGAGCTTGGCGGTCATGTTAGGTGTAAGGATGACGTCAAAATTGTAGACAAATTTCGAGAAATCGAGATATCGAGCGTTCTCACGCTTGTCATGTTAGCCCTGCTGGTCTAAATTAAACGGATTTAAAAAAAAAAAAATCTCTTCCTATCTCTCGTTTCTACTACAGACGTTCTTGATATGGTCAAGCACCCCCGTACTTTGGTCTCTTAACATTAATGTATATTTATGAGTTTGTATACATATGCATGCAAGGTGGAGAATACTGCTGGAGGTACTTGTTAAGGTTTTTTTGCCGAGGAATCGTGCTTCTCATGTCTAGAATTTTGTTATTGATCTTGAAGCATAAGCTGAGATTTTCAAGGCCAGAAAATGTAACGAAAAGCTAATAGGAAAACTTAACCCTTCTTTTCCCGTATATTATGTGTCACTGCCACTTCAACATAATAACAATAAATGGTGATCACTGATCACCAATTAATTTTCTAAACACGACGATTTTATAGGATCAGTATGTCCCTTCATCTTAGCGGTTATAGGGAAGCCCATATTTTGTAATAGACACTGTAATAAGATTATATGGCTAATAAAAAATAATGATGATAATAATTCTTATAATCACAATGGCAATAGGCTCGCCCCCAAAAACATGGAACTGTGTATTAACTGGCAAAAGTAGCAAAGCAATTACGACGATAATCATATAACCTCGTAATTGCGTTGCTACTTTTGACCACAATTGCCATTTAACTGAAACTTTACGAATGTTGAACTGATCGAACTGACACAAAGACTAGACAAGACCTTGTCGTTTTCTGATGTGCAAGGGACATTCGACTGAAGACTCAAAAAGCGAAGCCTAAAAATCAGGTCGACTATTTATACTATACATTTCTACAATGCTATATTTCATCGTATCTGCATATATTTGGGATGAAATTCGCACAATTGTTCGATAGTTTATCAAACAAACGCTATCAATTTAAAATCGTTGAAACTTATACTAAAAGTGAAACGTTGCTGGCCAGGAATGACATATTCGCTTCGGAAATTCACTCTGATTATGTGGATTGCCATTTGAAGACTATCGTACGGTTCGTCCGGTTTCAGGCGACACTTGAATTCTAAGAAAAACGTAGGCGCAGATCCATTTTTATGTGATACGATTATAAATTAGCTGGCAAACAAGTGTGAGCGACTATCGTGTAAGGAACTTCGTTCCTGACGGGAGTCACCCAACCGCACAAGTTTTTTTTGTATTTCGGGTTCCGTACGTCCTAATGAAAAACGGCATGTCTGTCTGTCACAGTCAATTTGCTTCGAATCTATCGGAGTGATTAAATTTGGTACACTTATGAATTTCTGTGACCCAAACACGGTCGTGTTCCGCAAATTTAAGAACTTTGAATATGGGGGTCACTTTTGGAGAGGAAACTAGAAAATTTGAAAAAAAAAATGCAAGCTGTATCGTGTGGCAAATCAATTGTTACTATAGTTTCCCCCCTTATCTCTGAAACTACTGAGCCTATAACTTTAAAAGAAATACAGAAATTAGATGATTACTAACACATAACAGGTAAACCGATAAGAACTCTGTGGTCTTTAAAAACATGGGAAATCTTTCAATATTGCACGTACAAACTCACAGTTGCAGTTAGAATTTATGAGAGAACATGTTTTCAACTACAATTTCAAGTTTGTTCTTGGGATCTGAGGACACGGTAGTACCCCCAAGACGCCAAGACGCGCCAAAAACAGTAAGCAGGGGCACAACCTACCATTTCTCGAAGTGTTTCGTTGTACTTTTTTACCCTTATAGCTTCGGCCTTGATTGATTGCTGGAGAGCCAAATTCTATAAAGGGGAGTAAGATGACTTGTAAAACACAGTAAATTTCTTGCTCCTAGCTTTTACACTGACTGATTCACTCACTCGCTCATCAAAACCTCTAGGGCACTTCCCGAAGTTCTAGATAGCTGAAATTTGGTATGAAACTAGGATTTGCACACAAACAAAACAACGGGCACGCCACAATAGCGGCGGTAAGTACCCTCTTTGAGGAGTGGTTGGAGAGGCACCACGGCGTCCTCACCTTCCGCCTGACACAGGTCCTCACCGGACACGGTTGTTTCGGGAGGTTCCTGTTTCGCATAAGGTGGGAGGAAACGCCCGGGTGTCACCATTGTGTGGATCGCCCGTAGGACACGGTGGAGCATACGGTGGAGGTCTGCCCAGCTTGGGCGGAGCACCGCAGTGTCCTCGCGGAGGCGATCGGCGGCGGTGATCTCTCGCGTCCGGCCCTGGTCCAGGCCATGGTACGGAGCGAGAGGGAATGGAAAGCCGTCACCTCCTTCTGCAAAGCAGTAATGCTCGCGAAGGAGGAGGCGGAGCGCGTGAGGGAGAGAGCCTTGCGCCCTCACGCCCCTAGTCGCCGCAGGAGACGTCCTGGGCGTCGGGAATTGCAAGCAGATTCCCGGCCACCGTAGGCGCGGGCTTGCGGACGGCGAGCAATGGGTAGCTCGCCGTCCAGTAGGTACCAGGCCCGGGTCGACGGCGCGTCGTGTTCCACGCGCACCTCAAAGAGATGTCAGCACAAAATGACGGGGTCCGATAGGGCCGACGCCTCAGGGTCGCGGGTAATTCGATAGAGATGTGATGTTGAACCGTGGCCCTGGCACAGGCAACTGAAGGAACACGGGTGGGTTTTAGTCAGTAAAAGTCTGACACGCCCTCCCGCTCCACCCAGAGCAGGAGGTCATTTGATGATTTCCCACCCAAAAAAAAAAGGGTTCTTCCAGAAGCCGTAAAATCTGAAATTAAATTTGAAGATACAATTTACAAACAAACAAAAAAAATAAGACATTTTTAACTTTCACCCTCCAATACTCGAAATGGGGCAGGTCAGTGAAAAAGCGTTCCACGCTTTTGTTCATTATACGATATAAAATAATAACGAATACAAGTCAATTTAATTATTTATGTAATAATTTTTAAGCGTAGTTAAAGCGTGTTTAATTTTTATTAAACTTTTTATTCTAGTATAGTCTTCATTTAGTTGATAACTCTATAGGCAACGAAGCTATTTACTAAGAGCCACTGCAGTGTTCCACTATCACATCTTGGCTCCATCATCAGGCCCTCGTTACCAAGCCTCGACTCGTCAAAACGAATCATATGAGCCCAAACTCGAGCGGTTCAATAGTAGCCACTTTTCGTGTAATAACTTCGAGAAAGTAAAGGAAGTTACAGTCCGCGAGGCCTAAGCGGAGCTTTGCATTTGTGTGAGTGCATATAGCGACGCGTCCTTTGCTTAGCAATCGGCCAATCGGATAATCGGCCTGAGGCGCTGTGCGTCCCTCGTGATTACATTGGTGTGATTGGTAATCACTCACATAAATACAAAGCTCAACTTAGGCCTCGCGGACTGTTTCCTTTTTTTTTGTTTTTGACTCGTCTTGACGGGGGCACTACCGTGTCCCCAGATCCCAAGAATAAACTTGAGATCGAGATGAAAAACATTATTGTTCTCTCATACATTTCAACTGCATCTGTAAGTTTGTACGCATAATATTGAAAGATTTACCATGTTGTTTTAAGACCAAAGACTTCTTTTAGATTTTCCTGTAATATGTAAGTAATGAACTAATTTCGAGCAGGGTTGGCCCAGTGGTAACGGCCGCGACTTACGAGTTGTAGGTCGAAGGTTCGAACCCAGACAGGCGCTTTACTTTGTGTAAAATTATTTCACCACCACTGCTCTTAAAACGGTGAAGGAAAACATCGTGAGGAAACCGGCATGTCCTAAAACCAAAAATTCGGAGACATGTGACATCTACCAACCCGCACTGGGCCCGCGTGGTGGATTACGGCCCACTCCCTCTCACAGAGAGGAGGCCTGTGTCCCAGCAGTGGGAACATATTAGGCTGATTATGCTATGCTTATGCTATGAACTAATTTCTGTATTTTATTTATTTATTTGGCTTAGTGCTTTCGGAGGTAAACGGGGCTTATCTCCGACACTACAGAGCCTAAAACTTTAATGAATGGTTAATTTTCATATAATTTATTAAATAACTCAAAACAAGTTTGAGACTCTCACAACAAGCCTTTTCATTTGATATGTCAAAACTTTTGTTTTGAATTTTCTATTTTTCGTTAAAAATTCGTTATTTACGTTAAACCACCGTGTTTGGGTCACAGAAATTCATGTGTATCAAATTTAACTTTATCAGTTCAGTAGATTCGGAGCGAATGCGCTGTGACAGACAGTCTCATGAGTGTTCCTGTTTTTCATTAGGACGTACGGAACCCTAAAAACTCCAATTAGTGATTTAGACTAACGGACAAATCCGTTATTGAGTACTTACAGATTTAATTTTATAAACTTATTTACAAATTTATCTTGCCTTCTTACACCCTTTTATTTGACTTGCTTGATGTTCTAAAAACACCAATATTTTTTGTTCAATTAATATTCAAAGATAAGAACTTTGATGACCACAAAATGATGAGCTCCGCAAATTACTCGTAGACCAAACAAACCTTTGTTTGAATTTCTTTTTCTCATTAGACATCTCTTCTTTGTCAAAAAAACATAATATTTTGAGACGAAGCCTCCTTTCGTTGCAACTTTTTAGTTTAACATTTTCTTTATAATCACCAAACGCAGATACATTTCCCAGGAGGTTTTCCGGTTTTAAATTCAAAGTCTGGCAACTGGTATAAACCAAAAAAATCTTTTTTATATATTTTAATGAGTTCATTGATACATGTTTGAGCTGCATGCTAAGGATAATAATGTTGAAGTGGGAATTAGAATATTTTATTAAAGAAAATATTATTGCTAATGGTGTGAGCCATTTAATAAAAAATAATAAAAACAACAAGTAAGCATTGCTTTTGTGTAAAAGAAAATTAAAATACATTGAAATGCTTGCCAATGGCGAGTGCACAGAAAAATGCTTGCTTGTAAAAATGTCCACTATGCCCTAGCAACGGGCGGAAATAGAATTAATTAATTTCTATGCAGATACATACAGACATTATCTTAGTTGGCTAGCGATTATTAACTAGGAAACACATCTAGTGATACTTAAGCCCGGTTACCCGGTTAGTAACTCGACCGACTTCGGTGCGTACGTCGCACTAGTAATTTTTATGGAAATTCATAAAATCTTACAGTGCTACACTGCGTACGAATAACGTCAGTCGAGAGCGTCAGCATGAATCGCGCTTCGGTCGACCGATGCGCAGGAAACAAATGAGTGCGTTCAGTGCTGCACCTACTTGTGTATCGACCGTCAATTGTGTATGTGTCGGTCCATTTTTTGGTCAGGAGAGCACTAAATACTACAAATTGACGGACGGGTAATATGTGTCGTCAGGACCGACGCTACGCACCGACGGTCGGTAAAGCACTGTTACCGGCCTAAAACGGGGATTAGCTTCGGTATTCAAATGAAATTAAACACACTCAACACATCAACATAACTTCGAAAACAGAAGGAAAAAAATATCCTACTAAAACTTGACCAAACACTCATCGTAGTCATCAGAACTCTCATAGGTACCATAAAAAAAAAATTCGCTGACTATGGTTTCTACAATTTACTATTGTTGCAAATTAATCGACTCATTTTGAGATTATTGTGCCAGGTTACACCGGGTTACGCTTCTATAGCCCGGCCCTTCGCGCTCCGAAGCACTTTGATTCGCTTCATCAGACCTGAATCATACATTTGAGAAACGCGACTAACAAAGCGTGACTTTACACAGTCAATTCAACACCCTATCACACGACCTTCAAATAATTTATTCTCGACAAATGAAGGGAATCTCGTCTAACTCGTCGTCCCGAGTAGAATACTCGAGATGACTTTACGAGTCGGACATCACTACAGCGAAACATTCTTAGTGAAATATATATACCTTAGGTGCTCCTTAAGGTGTGGTCACACTGGCAACTTAAATTGCTCGGGCAATATTGATTGAATAGACGTCAAGACAACATCTAGCCATTTACTGCGAAAAAAGCAACAATTATTGGTACTGTCAGCCTCACAAAGATGTACCTATAAATCGACAGGAATTAATTTAATTATCTTTAATCTTGTTTGATAATTATTGTATCAAAATGAAGCCACAAAACATATCTCGTATTAGGTACTTTTTTGTAACTACTACTACTAACTATTGATAAAGTATTTGGTACACGAATTATTGTGGACAATGAAATGAGTTATTGTCGATGTACCTGTACATCTCTTCCAAGCTGAAAAAGAAACATGGGTTATTTTAATTCCCAATTCTGGGCAATGTAAGTCAAATTTATCAGGAAGTCATCAAGCAATTTACTGCGATGTAGCAATTGTTGCTAGAGATACCTCTGACCATAATTTATTCATGTGCAATCGCGAGTAACTTAATTTTATTAATTAAACTAGATGGTTCTAACTGGGCAATTATGTCGGGCAATAATTGCCTCAAAAATTGCCCGGACATGTGACCGCAGCTTTAGGTGACCCTTAGAGGTTTACGAGACGCCGTAAGACGTTGCAATACATCTTATATTGCATGTTTGACAACACATGGCGGGGATATTGCTCGAATTTCTAGCAAGATCTGCGTTTTAGGCAAAGGTAAGGGACGCTTGTTGTGTATTTAAAGGACCAATACTTCCGTGTTTTATTGCTTGAGTAGAGTTTCATGTCGTATTAAAGTTTTGATGTTTAATTCAAGTGTATTTTATGTGCTATCGTGTCAGTGCAGTGTCTCATTTGACGGAGTTATAAAATGTTGGTGTTTCTGTTTAGGTGTATTCATCGCTTTTTAGTTGTGTGCATTTTCTTGAAATTCCATGACTTATTTCAACCTCAACTGAAGCTTTTCGTTAGCTGTGTGTGTGTTAGCTGTGCCAAGTCAGTAGCCAGAATTCACGTTAAAGTCTGTTTACCATTATTTTACCTCTACATCACTGTCCAAATCACAGTGATATTTATTCTCATTCTTATAAGATCGCTGTTGGGTTGCTGCCACTGACAAGTCTGACAAAATTATTGTGATCTTTTTTCTTTCTACAATAAGGTTGCTGTTAGGTTGCTGCGGTCAGAGGTAAAATAACTAGAAACAGACTTTACGTTTACTCCGCACGTGTGTTAGGTCCACCGGTCACGTGACGAAGTCGCATACCGAAATCTGGGGTGAAATGATATCATTTTTATTTTTCGTATCTACGATTCTCTGATTTTTACGTAAAGCATTGTTATTAACTTGTATATGTCTGGTAATTCATCTGTGAATTAATTCCAGTTTGTATGTATTTTCAATAATGTTATCATTTGTGTCATACATTTTTGGTGTTATTTAGATTGGTCAGGGGAATATTAATGTGAAGGGGCTTCATATTTCCTGATTATTTTTAAATTCAGAGAGGAGTTTCTTTATATCCTTCTCGGATCGAAAATTTTAGGTTTTTCCCTTTTTGTATCTTTTTACTGACAATATTTGTCCGTTCTTACACCAAACGAATTTAATGTGTTAGTGCCTTTCAGTGCAGTCTTCTTTGCCCAAAATAGGTAGGCCGTCGTGAGTGATTATCTTTCTCTGAGGTATATTTTGTTATTCTTATCAGAAACTAGGTCTTTTCCAGTAATATTGAGTCTTAGCGACTTGCAGCCATGGATTCCGACAGCCTTCCTTATGGGTCATGATGATGGTGGACTTTTTTCTCTTTGGCTGACGACGTCATTGGATTTTAGGTTTAACATAGAACATGGTTTTTTCAAAACACTACTTACGTCTTCTGTTTCGGCTACCACACAAATATCAATGTTGTAGGCTAATTGGCTTTGTTCCATTGCGAAAACATTTGTAAATCCAAGAATGTGTTCTTCGAAGCGCCGTTGTCGCGTCGCGATGCACTGTGTTGGATTCTCAATGCTTGCATCAATACCGAGAGATTAAAATCCAGTGCGCGGATAAATCCCATCGCGATTGTATTACGTCTGTGGGAACGTGGAACGTGGGCTTACTCTGACTGATGCATTCTCACAGATTACCTCTGATAAACGACTGACACTAAATTAATACAGGGTGGTAGGGACATCGACACACAAACTGTAACCATGAATTAAGCACTTGAATTTAATCTGATGTATAATAGAACAGTGCCAAATACAACAATAGAACTACATAGAACACAGGAAACGGGAAAATTTCAACGTATTGGTGTTCAGGATCATGTACTGAATCCTTGGTTGCGCCAAAAACAACTCAAAATTTGTAACTAAAATACAATGGTTAAGGTACACTACCTACCCTGCTGCCTTGTCTCAAAAATACTCCCTGTTTAATATGATTGACTGCTTAGCTCCGTAACGGTATACCGGGAATATCTTTGCAGAATTTTAACTGAATCTATCCGATATTAATAACGTGATGCTGAAACATACGTTCATAATATTGGCATAAGAATCGTTCTCAGACCTCGTAGAAGTTCCGTTTTTTTTTAAAGTCTGTGTACAGTTTTGACTACGCTACGATGCTATTATATGAATAGATATATATATGTTCAGGTTTCTTAACGAATTCATGACGTCTTCCTTCACAATCAATAATAGACCTTACAATAACAACCACACACAAACTAACTAGAATACGCTAACAGAAATGTCATAAACACAGAATATATAAAATAATATCGTATATACTACAACAACAGTATACAACTTGTTATGTATCGCTTACCGTTCTATCGGCAAAAATGATTTATTACTGACCTCTACAACGCGAAATAATAAAGGCTGGCCACATATCGCTGACCACATTAGAGTACGCATAAAAACCGATATAAAACGGGAAATTTTGATGGTTGGTTTGCTACTCGTTCATATATGTAACACCGATAAAATACCGAATGTCGGTAAAATACCGAACTTATATAATATGACTTCTTATAATATTGGTTACGTTTAGATTGAGTGAAACAACTGTTTTATGGATTTGCTCTGATCTTATGTATATAGTTTTTATTTATATAAATGATTTTATTTCTGTAAGTAGGTTCGTACAAATACTTTTACACGTCAATTATGTTTTTATAAACGGAGGTCGGCATTTCATAACTACCTACTTTGAGAAGAAAGGCAGAAACAAACTCAGAGGTCACAGTCTCTTTTAAAGTGCAGATATAATCTTGGTCAGATCATGTAAATACCATGTGGAATAATGTCTGAACTATTTAATTTGAGGAACAAATCCATACAGATTTGAGTGGACCTGTCCAGTCAGTGCACGCATTTGTCATTAATCGTGTAGCTCAGAACTTAAGAACCTTATTTGGGTTCGGTAGTAAAACGCTAATAGTTTAGTTATGTTCTCACGTCTATCTTTAACAGAATATTATCTAGACGCTTCTTATTAATTGTAACATGAAACACATCAATAAGCATGGCTTTCATTGATATCTTACAATTACATGGGAAATAAATAAGTGACTAAAAACACTTACTAACCTTTAAATGTAGAACAGTTTTTTAAATAATTGAGTCTCTTCTTGCATGTCTGGCCTAATGTCATATTTGGTTGCAGTAACTTAGATAGGATACCCTTTCCAAACGGTTAAGGTTGGGTTCGAGCGATGACAAACAACATGCGAGCCGAAATCGTCCCAGAAACTAAGCCAGGGCACTCCGATCAAATGAATGGGTTATATTTAAGTTAGAACTCTGAGCAACCGCGCGCAAGCTGAGCGATTGAAGCAAGCAAAGCGAGTGCTATATCCAAGTTGGCTGTATAATATGTTTTTAGGACCCCAAAATAGGAACTATTTGAAGTTTACAAAAAGTGGCGTATTAATTATATTAGAGTGTTCAATAGTATTTTTAGGAAAACGTAATGAGAATAATTTGAGTTATGATGATTTACATGCCAAATTATATTAATTAATTTTCATTAACGGCCTGGACGCGTGTTAAGATAATTAAGAGGTCCTTACGTTTCCTTGAGCATGCGAGCAAATCCTAAACATGAATGAATGACGTGACAGTTCATTATATTTATGACAAGCTTCTGCCCGCGACTTCGTTTGCGTAGAAGTCCACTATACAACATGTACAAAACAAAAAACTGGGTGGTGTCGGGGGTTCCCCCGTCTCGAAGTTCAGAATGAAAATGAAAATGGAGAAAAAAAAAGGAATGGATTTTCATTTTGTCATCACTATTGGCTTATGCACCCTCGAAAACCATGAAAACGACAACCAATTTAAAAACAAACAAAAAAATGGATGCCGCCACCTTGAATTTTCATTTTAACTAATTACTATATCGTCGCATGGATAACATCAGCTACGCGGACGAAATGGTGTTGCTGAGTCTATCTGTCAGAGCGCTAAGGAAGCTGAAAAGTTTCTGTGAGGCCTACGCTGAGGGTCACGGCTTAAAGTATAACGTAAGAAAGATTGGGTATTATGCTCATCATAGGAATACAACTTGAGCATATACCATCAGTGTATCTGAACAGGGTATCTTTGAGTCGGGTCACTCAGTTTAGGTATATATGAGACCCCTCAGAGTATAGTATAAATATGCCTATAGGATTCTGGTGCGACTACCTGGATTTTGCTGTGCTTTGGGCATGTTTTTTGCCGACGCGAGGGTCGACGACTTTTACGCCATAATGCGCAAAAAGTCAGCCTCACTAATTCGCTGAATTTGAAGGAGTGGCAACGGAATCATATGTATGATTGCAGACAGACCAGTATCGGAGGGAAGGCTCATCAGGCTGTAGGTTACCTAATTATTTGTATGTAATTGTAATTATTTATTTCAATTTCATAATGAATTTATTTTCAATCGTTTAAATCGATTACTTTTGTTACATTTATCGATCTCCTCTTGACAAAAAGATTTATAAGGACAAACACGGATATTTAAAGTTTTTTTATATTATTTTTTAGGCCGCCATGTTGGATTTTTATTTTGACCTTTAACATCCTTGAAAATCATGAAAACTATCTCTCTCCCTCTCAATGTCTCTTTATAAAATTAATAATAAAAAGTAACATGGAGGAAGAATATCCATTTTTCGTACGTGACAATTTCTACCATTTTACTCTTACCGTAAGCTGCGTTCGAACTTCGCTGCGTTCGAAAGAACTTCGTTCCAAAAATTGCCATTTTATTATAATTTTTTGACATATTTTGCACATCAGAAACAACAGTTTGGGGCCGGCCATCCAGCCGTGCAGCTGAATACAAGTATTTCACATGAAGTAAAAGATCTACAAATGACAGCCAGGCTCGATATATTATTAAGGTCACTCATTCATGCACCGGCCTTGGCAAGCGAAACATAACTTTCAATCGACATGTGCGGCTGTTATTAATTAGCCACGAGGCCTTCTATTTTGTATGTGAGCCTAATCTCGTTAATCGAAAACAAACCTTCGTAAAACGAAGTACATTAACTTCTGATTTTCTTGTAAACATGAACTCTTCGGGAAACTTCAACGCCACTCACTTAGCGTTGTTAATTTTAGATAGATAACGCTGCTGGTGGGAGAAACGGAATGATGTGACTTGAAAACTTCATATAATTTCGTTACTGGTACGCTATAACATTGAAATAATGAGATGATAATGATGATGATGATGCTTACTTGACTCCTTATAGTTATGCTACCAGACAATGACTTTTTATGTAATGCTATAGTAATGAAAAATGGAGTGAAGTATTATATTATTTACAACGAACTCGTTTATTTCTTTTTCGTGGAATATTGTGATGTCTAAATTCTTGACCTTTCATTGTTACACGTGTTACATGCGTATGTTAATCTAAAATGTCAGAAATATCAGAAATTAACAGGCGTGTAACTACCTATTACTGTTATAATTATATTCTTGATAAAGTTGATAAGAAAGGGTCACATACACCAGTCTTCTTTAATCATCGGTACAAACTTAATATGAATTTCTCATGATGTTTAAGATATATCAGCCAGTCAGCAGATTTGTAGCTAAGCGAAGCTGACTATCCTGAAAGTGCATGTCGTTGCTACCCATATCGCTTTTGTAGTAAAATACCTATTACCTTGATGCTAACGTCTAACTAAATATCACTTATAAAATCGGTATGCGAACCGACATGGCGGATAAATCGAACCGTAACTAGACACAAAATGAAAAAAAATACTCCGGCCTCGATATTGTGCATGTGTTCGGAGCTAAACACACCACTCTCGTGCAGACGTAACAGCAGTGACCTAAGATGTAAGGTTAGTAGGGTAAGGCACTGTAGAGTTAAGGGCTTGGCTGTACATCTATTAATTTAAAGTATAAGCTGATCACGCATAACGGCTTGTTTTTTAGTGTTTATGTACAACGTTTGTTTTTATTTTTCTACTTTTTGGTCTATTATATTCTTCATTTAGTTTATAAGTCTAAAGTAAATGAATTTATAACTTAGCGGTTTTCTAGGATGACCTGAACAGTTACACTATCACCTTTTGGATGCATCACTTAACTCACACACTGATTTATTCCGAGTTAATATTTTAGGAAAATCATATACTTTTAAAATGTTTGTGAATATGTGAGCACCATGTACCTATCACGTGATGGATATATGGCTTTTCTTTATTTTAAAATCTTTTTAATTACTGTGGTGGTACGATGCACCATGAATAAAAATACTACTTACGAGTAGTATTTTTATTCATGGTGCATCGTCTACCCGAGAGCTACCCGACCAAAACCAGCCTTACCAGTCTGGCAGTGCAGGATCGAGCGTCGTACCGATCGGCAAATACTCCAGCTTCAAGGAGGGCAATACACGACCACTAGTGATGTACTTTGTAAGGCAATTTTCGGGGACTGAAATAAGCCATCGAGAGCACACATGTCGCGTGTCACAGAGCGCATCGACTTCCTGAAGCATAAAGTTTGTGAATGGGCGAGCCGTATTCGGCGGTATAAGTGCTGGGTAGATCGATACACGCAGAATCTCTTGTTCCAGAGCGATGAGAGGTGGGGGTATAGAGCTTGGGAGCGACTTGAACAAAATATGACAGACATTTGCCACCTAGATAGCAGACGCCACAAGTGCATGCCCGTCTGTCACACTCAGGTTGGCCGGATGCGCAATGTCGAGCGAGTGTGTGAAACTATGACAGAAACGGAAGCAATCCAGATTACGCCATGAGATTTTGCCTGAGCAGTCCGTTCTTTATTGAATTGTAAATCACCGGGATCGGACACACTGAACAACTTTTGGCTGAAATGGCTCATTAGTTCACACGTTTGCCTCGAATCTCCAGTCATCCATTGAGTCTGGGTCGCTACTTTAGTTTTTAACAAAAAGCATTACCTACCTGCTCCATAAGTCAGGTAGTCCCACGGAACCCAAGAATAATAAACCGATCACGTGTTTGTAGACGGGTTGTATAAGTATTTGGGTATGTCAGAAGCGTTAGGCATCAACGTTACTGACATGAAGCAATCGTAAAAGGAGCGCTTCTTTGGCCGCCTGAAGAAGGTATTAATTAGTCTTCTTTCGGGCAAGGTGCGCGCCTTCAGCGTTTGGGTCAAGCTGGTTTTGATGTACTCTTTTGGCAAACTCAAATGGACTCAGACCGAACTCGACGCCCTGGGTAGGAGGGTCCGTACACTGCTGACCGCAAACCGGATGCATCACCCACAATCATCGGTGATGAGATTGTACATTCCGCGGAAGTGTGGGGGTCGAGACTTTTCAAATGCGAAGACTCTCCACAAACATGAGGTATGCAGTCTCAGGGAATATTTTGAATCACTGTCTATTCCAAGGTTGCCTGGAAGAGATCGTAGAAAGCGATAAGGCCGCCCATTGTATATGTCGGCGTCACCGTTAGCGGTAGGTACAGCGGGCCGAGTTACGCTTTGCAAAGCGGGACGTTCGCCTTCCCACTCTCCCCACTTCTCAAGCAACTTAATGTAAGCTAGTGCGCAGCGAAGAGGGGGATCATTCTTGTGGCAGGCTCGGCCCGGTGCGCCTGCTGTAGCGCCTAGAGCTATTATCGCGATCTATTTAATTAATTAACAAGCTGTCGGAATAAATAAGTTGGTTACTGCGATATCTCATACTTTCATTTAATATGTCGGACCTCTGCCTTCAGGTTATTTCATGGTGATTATTTTATAAGAAATTGTGAGTGAAATAAAGTGATTGTGCTGTAACTAGTATCTCTATTTTCTTCGCCCGACAATCCACGCCTACTTACAAAAGTGCAAGTGTAATATCTCTGATGAGGGCTTATCCCGATATCAGAATTGGGATTCGAAGGGCAAAAACCTGAAGAAAATAATGACGACAGTGAAGTGTGGGCCAACGTCAAATCTATTCAAAATATGGAGTTTTTGCTATCACGACTTACGGCAACCACTTAAACCGCAAACGTCAAATTTACCGCAACTGCGCGACTGATACGATACGGTTTGATCCTGATAATGACAATCGCTTCAATAGCACATGTCATAGTTAAAGCACAACAGTCCAAAAATCAAGTGATTGAAGCAAGTGGCAGTACGAACCTTTGAGCGAAGTGAAGAATTCGAATCGAGCACCAGCACCGAAGAGTCGTGATACGAACCGTCTCACCTGCTACGTCTATGGACAACCACATCATCCGGTTAGCTCGTTCCTTTTCTTTTTAATAGATAATCTGGTAGTTAGTTTGTAGCTTTTGGCTTTGTCAAAAATTCCAGGGCACTATGCGCCGTGATTTAGTTTACTTTACAGGTATACCTGTGTAAAGAAAACGTTATTTATGAATCGCAGAATACTGAGCCGTGGTGAAATTCAACACGTCGGTGTCCTAACGTTACTAAAGAGTTTCATTATCATATACCACAACATCAAAACTGACCTACATGGTGAAGATAAACTCGCATTAGTTCAGTGCGAAAGGATAATTGATTCTTTATTGGTGGTATGGTGTTTATGGTTAAAGAAATTATTTCTCGATAAGAAATTACAAAGATTTCACTTACTTGAGAACGTTTTTAAACTTAAAATATAACCTGGACACACAAACTAAGCAGCTATTGTTCGAATTTATATTAAATCATCTAAGTTGTAATACCATTTCTTTTCGTACGCAAATAACATTATTAACTAACACAAAACTTAAAACTTTTCGATCCACCCGCAAAAGAAATTATTACCGTAGATAAGGAATGCGATCCCGGTGCCACAATAAAGCAATGCAGTAGTAGGGCAAGTCTGTTTAATGGAGTAGTGTTTGATCACTTACGTTTAGTTTGCATTCTTTACTTCTACAGGTAGCTTATTACATTGTTGCACTCCCGCAAAAATAATTGTTCTCTCGCCATTTACTGTCCACACTCGCGGTAGTAAAATGTGATCTTTCCTACTATTGCTGCGATTGTGTACCTAATGTATTTTTGTGTGAATGAACTTACTTAGAATTTTTAAGTATTCTGGTGCAATATGCAGGAAGTTGTTTAATATTCATGAGTTTCGTTTCCCTGTAAATTTTAACTGTAGGTGTAAGGTAATCATAGTGAAATAATAGTTTAATAATTTTATTTTGAGCGATCTGTAGGTCCTTTAGATTAGTTTTTGGCGGTTTGCCCCATATTTCACGTGTTTTACGTTAAGAATCTTGAATCAAATTAAAAGGGCCTATCAAATGGACAGACAAGATATTTACAAGAAAGTGATCGAAATACTAACATCAGAACGGGTTCTGACTAAAATGATTTGACTGGAACGCACTGATTGAACTTCACACTTGTGTGCTGGGCCTCAAGGGATTGTTCGGGGCTCACTCCATCCTATGCTTAGGGTTTCTGCACAATGTTATACTGTACATTTAGACATCGCGGAGAATTTGTGTGGAGAAATCGATGGTAGGAAGTATTCTTGTCATTGTTGACTCTTTCACTAAATGAGTCCTTCTCGAGTGCACTTCTTAGTTGGATGCAGCAGGTGCAGATGAAGCACTAAAGGAGGCTCTGTCTTTTCGGTGCGACTTCGCGGATCATTTCGGATCGGGGTGGGTATTGTATTGGTGCAGACAGAGCAATTTTATGGTGAACATGGTGTAGAGTTGCACCTTGTTGCTAACGGTTCTGGCAGGGCATGTGTTCGGGTAGAGAGAGTCATGAGGACATTGAGGTGCTTACTTGTTATAATCGAAAGTGAATCTGGTGGGACCTGGCGCGGCGAGCTTCTCGAAGTGCAGCTAGCGACGGATGGTGCAAGGTCTAGGGTAACACAAACAGAACTTGTGTTTGGGACTCGGGCGCGGTTTTTAAGTGTGGCTTCATATTCTGAGTCTGGGTTTCGGTTAGATTTGGGTGAAATTCGTAAGATAGCATCGGAGAATATTGGGAGAGTTGCTGCGTCACAGTGGGAAAAATGAGACCGTTCTACAGTGGTGATTCCTACTTCATTGAATGTGACAGGGGGGGGGGGGTTCGATTGGGCTTCGCAGGGAGTACAGACTTCTCTTTGTTGTGTGTCTAATAGAGAATGCAAATATGGTCGTAAGCATTTTCGTGCAATGCCCGGGGGAAGTGAGGGCTTGGTGCATTTAGCTACCACTTTGACTGGTAGCTTGAAGGAGGCCGAGGTGGCGGCAGTCCGCGATTGACGAATGGAGTGGGCGTCATCGGGTGGTTTTAGTGATGCTTTGTCTATATGTAGTTCACGTACGTTATCCGCCAGCTCTGGAAACCTCTCGGCCTCGAAGAGTGAAGAAACGTAATTAAAAGTAAAATTGGTAATAATATGTGAGATAAAGTAAGGGTCCGACTCATGCGGGTTGACGTCCTATGGTGTGTGTTATTGGGTAGTCTAAAGAACTGGCTTATGCAGGCCGATGTTCTGGGTCATATTATAAAGTGATCGTCTAGTCTGAGAGGCTATGAGATCAATGGAGATAATTATGTGTGGTACTAGTGAGTGATCGGAGAGACGCTGATTGGCTGCCTGGTCCATGTTATCTGGAGAGATAACTAGCTCAAGGGAGGCCTATTTAAGTTGTCCGGGTCAGCTCCTAAAGGTTGATTTTGTGGGTTATAAAACGTTGTAATGTATGTCACTGATGGACGAGCGTACAAAGTAATGTATCTACCAGTTTTATTCTTTTTACAGAAAAATGGGCCCGCAGTGACTTTAAGGGGATGGAGACGCACAAGGACGTGCGAATGTCAGTCTGGCCGTGACGGCGCTTCAATACTTAAATTAGTGTTATTTAGTTTTCATAGATGTCGTTTGTTAGTTTAGAGTGTTATGTGTGTGTGAACATGAATTATGTGTCTGCTACGACCCATTCAATGACATGACACTCTGAGAGAACGCTTATGCACCTTGAAGTGACATTTTGCTGGCTGTATGACATGAGACTCGGTCGGCATCGCACAGGCGTGCTACGCATTCGGTGGAGTGTCTAAGTCAAGTCTATTCTTAAGATTAAATTAGTTTGTTTCTGTTATAGGCTCTAAAGTAAATGACTTTGGTGGTAGTGAAACTACCAATGAACATAGCATGTGTGGATTGTTGAGACAAGTATTTTAATTATAATACATTTGATTAAATTATCTACTGTGACCATTTTAGTCCCGACTAACAAGAGACAAAAAAAAAGACTTATAAAGAGACAAAAAAAAGAGACTAAAAAAGAGACAAAAAAAGAGACAAAAAAGAGACAAAAAAAGAGACAAAAAAGAGACAAAAAAGAGACAAAAGAGAGACAAAAGAGAGACAAAAAGAGACAAAAAAAAGAGCAAAAAAAGAGAGAAAAAAAAACTGTATAAACTGGAGTGATCTTGTAGGGTCATTCATGACCGGACCAAGCAGTAACAATCCTGAAGGGTTTGTTATAACCGGACCAGGAGATTATAACTCTGTAGGGTCGTAAGACCGGACCAGGAGGTTATAATTCTGAAGGGTCATTTGACCGGACCAGGCGGTTATAATTCTGAAGGGTCGCTGGACCGGGCCAGAAGATTATAACTCTGAAGGGGTAAACCGGACCAGATTGCTAAAGTTCTGAAGGCTCAATAACGAGCGGTCCCGAATTAGTAGTAAACTCTGCAGGGCTGAACCGGACCAGATTACTAGTATAAGTCCTGAAGGCTCAATATTGAGCGGTCCAGAGTTGGTTGCATAGTCAGTAGGGATGACCTGGATTTTTTTGCTCATCGAGATTGCTAGTCAGGATGAACGAACATTAATAATAACGTTATGTCTTTTTAGACAATGCTTGATGAGTCTACGCGTACGAGGACGTCCGCACGTCAGTATGGCCGTGTCGGCGTCACCGTTAGCGGTAGGTACAGCGGGCCGAGTTACGCTTTGCAAAGCGGGACGTTCGCCTTCCCACTCTCCCCACTTCTCAAGCAACTTAATGTAAGCTAGTGCGCAGCGAAGAGGGGGATCATTCTTGTGGCAGGCTCGGCCCGGTGCGCCTGCTGTAGCGCCTAGAGCTATTATCGCGATCTATTTAATTAATTAACAAGCTGTCGGAATAAATAAGTTGGTTACTGCGATATCTCATACTTTCATTTAATATGTCGGACCTCTGCCTTCAGGTTATTTCATGGTGATTATTTTATAAGAAATTGTGAGTGAAATAAAGTGATTGTGCTGTAACTAGTATCTCTATTTTCTTCGCCCGACAATCCACGCCTACTTACAAAAGTGCAAGTGTAATATCTCTGATGAGGGCTTATCCCGATATATATTTTGCAGTGTTTGTTTTTTTTTGTTATGTATTTTTGTTGTGTAATAAAGTTGACAAATCAATGTCTAAAGCCTTTAGATTTAACCAAGGAGTACGCCAGGGGTGCATTTTATCGCCCATTCTGTTCAACGTCTATGGAGAACACATTATGAGACGCACCTGCGAGAACTGGGAAGGAGGCATCACTGTTGGTGTCGTGAAAATCACCAACCTACGCTACGCTGATGACACTCTTCTTCTTGCAGCTAATGAGTCGGAAATGTCTGAACTTGTAGACCGGATGGAGCGGGTAAGCGAGGAGATGGGACTCTTTATAAACAGGTCGAAGACCAAGATCATGATGGTGGATAGATCTGGGAAGCTGGAACTCACTGGCGCTTTGGACCTAGAAACAGTGGACAACTTTATTTACCTGGGTTCCAACATCACCAACAATGGTTCTTTCGAGAAGGAAGTGCGCAGGAGAATTGGAATGGCTAAAGGCGCCATGTCTCAGCTTGATATAATCTGGAGAGATCGTAACATGCATACATAATAATGCATAATCAGCCTATTATGTTCCCACTGCTGGGACACAGGCCTCCTTTCTGTGAGAGGGAGTGGGCCGTAATCCACCACGCGGGCCCAGTGCGGGTTGGTAGATGTCACATGTCCTCGAATTTTTGGTTCTAAGACATGCCGGTTTCCTCACGATGTTTTCCTTCACCGTTTTGAGAGCAGTGGTGATGAAATAATTTACACAAAGTAAAGCGCCTGGCTGGGTTCGAACCTACGACCTACAACTCGTAAGTCGCGGCCGTTACCACTGGGCCACCACTGCTGTAACATTTCCGTAAAAACCAAAACCAAACTGGTACGGACCCTGGTCTTCTCAATCTTCTCGTATGGCGTTGAGACTTGGACGCTGAAAGCTGCTGACCGAAAACGCGTTGACGCTTTTGAGATGTTGTGCTGCAGAAAGATGCTGCTTATCCCCTGGACAGCATATCGGACAAAAGTCTCCATACTGCGAGAGCTAAAAATCTCCTCACGGTTGTTATCCGAGTGCCTGCGCAGAATCTTGGAATACTTCGGTCGTCGTGTACCTATTCTGCACTCTGCATAGAGCATGTTAGTTTAGTTCCCATAATTACAAAATAAAGCAAGTTGGGCTAGTTGGTTGAATCAGAATGACAACATGCTCTGTCTAGAGATAGCAGTGGGAACGAAAATCACCTCTAACATTATCTATGTCTTTCTCTCCTACTTAGGTACAGCCCGCGAGGCCTAAGCTGAGCTCTGCATTTGTGTGAGTGCACATTGCTAGGAAAGACGATGGCAACCTAGAAAAGCTAATCGTGACCGGCAAGTTAGATGGGAAAAGACCTCGTGGACGCAGCCCAATACGAAGGTCTGACCAGATCCGCACCGCCCTTGACACCACAGTCCTTAGCGCCTTTCACACAGCAAAAGAAAGAGACAGATGGAGAAAGATCATCCGAGAGAAGGTGATACTGAAGGGAGGTCACGACCCTCAGCATTGAGGAATACGACGCAAGGAGGACGACAATAAAGTTACCGTTATGTGGTCGCAGTGGACAAGGGACTCACCGCGCTCCCTATTGCTATTATTTCACTCGTAGTGGGAATTTTATGAGATAGAAAAAAATCAGTAATTAGTTACGTGTTAGTTTTTAGTTGGCATCATAGCAAAACAGTGCCCTATTAAAACAAAAGGATTTTGTTTCTTTTCAAAGGAACGAAGTTTTTCATGTTTTCTTGTATCACGAGTTTCTTGTTTATTAACGAGAAAAGCGCCATAGAATGCCTTCTCTTACAAGCAAAGCAATTGCTTTAAAAAAAAGCCGCATTAAAATTCATGATAATTTATTTAACATAACATAACATGACGTCTTGTTTCCCCGGAGGGTTGGGCAGAGGTGTACCTATTAGTACACCTACATTTCGCCAGTTATGTTTTTTTAAGTCCCATGTAATAGGGGGCGAGCCTATTACCATCAACCGGGCAATTTATTTAAATGTTTTCTAAATCACTCACTGCCTGAAGTAGACTTCCATGCCTATTTCCTGTTTTCAGTAGAAACAATATTTAAAACATATTTCATAATGGCGAAATGCGGGTGTACTAGGGTACACCTCTGCTAAACCCTTCGAGGATTACAGGCGTGGTGTTAAGTTGTGTTACATTTCATAGCCTTTTACAAAAACAGAAACCCCTCAGCTGAATCTAAATTTACATGCTGACAACGCCAAGTAAATTATTTTGAGATTTTGAATTATAAACCTTGATAATTTTTCAAATATTTTCTTATGAACAACAAACAGCAGTGTATTAAAATGTAAACATAGGTTATAAATCAATATTAGAGGCAACAAATACTACTCACAACGTTTTCCACAGATAACGATGATGATATTGATGATGATGTATCGGGATCCGCTTATATAATGTTACACACTTCGTTTTGTTAGCATTCCCAAAAGTCCAATGTATTATCTGCCTTCGACTTACAAGGAGCTGTGTATAGCTTTGCTCCAGTTTAAGAGTTTTCATTTTCTCTGTCGTCATGAGACCCCAGTACTTATAAGTCAACATTTAATTATTTTACAACAGTTATTACAAGTTTACTTTTCTTTAGCTTAGTTTTTATGAGACTAACCTTATTTTGTAGAGTTAAGTTATCAAAAAAAGTTTTTTAATTGAATTGTTTATATCTTTTGATGAAAAGATTGTTCTCGTTTGGTTATTTGAAGCTCAAAATTGGAAGCAGAAAGCGAAGGTTCTACATTGTTTTAAAAA
Organism: Dasypolia templi; assembly: GCA_963555695.1. Classification (NCBI taxonomy): domain Eukaryota; kingdom Metazoa; phylum Arthropoda; class Insecta; order Lepidoptera; family Noctuidae; genus Dasypolia; species Dasypolia templi. The sequence continues at coordinate 12,769,314 of OY743158.1, read as the reverse complement.
CAAAGTCTTGACGTCTTTATGTATGTAAAGAACACACATATATAAACTCAGGCCTTCTGCCCATGGGAGTAGGCAGAAACAACAGAACGCCGCTTTCAACGATACTTGCATACTTCTTTTGCCTCTTTTACGTTCATACATCTGGTCATACACGTGCGCCGGTTGAGAGTACTACAAAAAAGAACAACCGATTAGAATATTTAAAAAAAAGTACAGAATTACTATTAGATAAATGTTGGGTATGTATTATTCTGTACCCGATTTCTTTGCCAATAATTTACTATAATTAAAATTAATTTAGATATAAATCTCGTAAGTTAGTTTATTTTTTTATATTTGTATAGCTATTGCTAATAATATTGTTGCATGCTCTAAAGGCAGAATGTAAGTACAAGGAATCTAAAATTAATTGTAACAACACCAATAACAAAATATTTAAAAAATTACGCAGCCGCAATTATACAATTGCAATAAAACCTTAACAGATGATTTGGAATTTTACGGTTCTGTTTGTTTCTTTTTTGGGCCTACTGGCTATGAAATTTGGAAAATGATGTTCATAGTAGACCCACTGTTCTCGGCATTACAAAAATAAAAAAAGGTTGCTTTGTATCACTCTCGCAGCAACATCGAATTTTGCTCACTGATTTTTGACAGTAAAATATCATTCGTCATCATGAAAGATCAGTCCAAATAAGCCAGTCTGAAACCAAGTTGATACTATATACCATACTATACTACCATACTCCATTTATTAATAAATCAACCACAAAAGGTGTTATTTGCTGACGATACTTAATTCATTTTTAAGGTAAATAGACGTGCTCCAAATTTTGACGACGTAAAAAACACCCTACTGCTGGTCAAAAATTGGTTCACTGCTAATAATTTAGTACTAAATGGAAATAAAACTAAGTGCATAAGATTTTCTTTACCAAACGTCAAGAGTTGTGATTGTGAGATAGTATTTAATCAAGAGCAACTAGAATTCGTCGATAAAACGGATTTCTTGGGGATCACGCTTGACTCAAGGCTACAATGGAGTCCTTATTTAACATCTCTTGCAGGACGGCTAAGTTCAGCAAGTTACGATTTCAGAAAAAATCGCCAATTTGTTGATGTAGAAACCGCGAGGCTGGTCTATTTTGGTTACTTTCTTAATATCATGTCTTACGGTATTTTACTTTGGGGACGGGCTGCAGACATCGAGTCTATTTTTATTCTGCAGAAAAGAGCCATCAGAGCCGTATATAATCTCCGCGGCACGATTCTCTAAGGGAACTGTTTAAGTATATTAACATCATGATGGTACTTCGTCAATACATCTATGAAAACATCATGTACGTATGATAAAAAATACATATTTACAGTAAAACAGGTGAGAGACATAGTAATAGCACTAGAAATCGGGACCTATTAGTTCAACCAGGTTTCAGACTGACTTTATTCTTTCATGGGGTACTGTTTAAAATGTTACAATAAAATACCTCCCCACATACTTAAACTGTATGAGACGAAATTCAAATCCTTTGTAAAACGCACACTATGCAGGCAGGCATATTATAAGTTCGGGGATTACATTACTGATAAAAATGCATGGCTTAATTCTGGTCCAGCTCCACACTACAACTAATTAATTGACATTTGAAATACTGTTGGAGCTGAAGATTGTAAGAATACATTTGCATTATATAAACTCAATCTCCTTTTTATTATATAGATGTATTGCACAGGTGTGAGTACTTTGTACTATAGAGCTACCATTTACCGGGGAATGTCATAGATTGAATTGAATGTGCCCTGGCGGCTGATAGTATGTCATGCTCACTCAAATATCTCGCTGACGGTGGCGTGTGTGTTGGATCATTAGGTCCCTACAAAACGGTTGAGCTGAATGGTGCTGAAATGGAAGTAGGAATACCGATTATCCGTAAGAAATACAGACTTGCACCTCACTTTAAGGGAGTTGGAGGGTGAAATTTACAATTGTCAATTTTCATTTGTTGTTTGTTTGTAAATTCTAGCCTGCATACCAAAGCTTTCTAGGATTTCGGGAAGTGCCCTACAGGTTTTGATGAGCAAATGAGTGCTTCAGTCAGTTTAAAATCTAGACAGATGAAACTTATTGTGTATAACAAGTCTGTTAACTACATTTTATCTTGAGAATTTAAGCTCTCTAGCATTATCCAAGCCAAAGTTATGAAAACACGACGAAGCGCTTCATGAAAAGGTAGGTAGTGCCCCTGCTTTTTTGTTTTTCATTAGGCCGTACGGAACCCTAAAAAGGGTAGAGAGATGAGCACGAGTGCACTGAGCAGTGGTGGCCCAGTGGCCTTGACTTACGAGTTGTAGGTCGTACGTTTCAACCCAGGCAGGCGCTTTACTTCAAATAAATAATTACATTACCACTGCTCTCAAAACGGTGAAAGAAAACAAAAATTCGAATACGTGACATCTACCAACTCGCACTGGGCCCGCGTGGTAGATTATAAATTAATTATAATAATTTAAAAAATATTTATAAAAAAACAAAAAAAAAACGCCTACGCGCACAATTGAATTGGGCCCTCTGCAGCGAGCTAGTCTATAAACGCACACCCATACCCGAATACCATCTAGTTTTTTAAATATGATTGACGTGTAAAAGTGTTTGTACAAACCTACTTACAGAAATAAATCATTTATTATTTATTTTATCATTTAACTGAAAATTTTACTACAGAAAAGTTGTTAAAAGTACTAGTTGGTAAGCAAGTTATTGTTTAAACGTTCTCTTGCCAAACATTAGGTTTGCGTTACAATTATTTGTGAAGAGTTTATTTGCTTAGTAATAATTTAGCCAATGAAATTATGTGGACAATTGTTTGGGAAGTGATAATTTATCAATTTCTTTTTGATGAAACAAGGGTTATTCGTAAGAAATATTAGCCAAAAATTGCGTTTTGGTAAATGTTTTCTTAAGGCAAAAGTATTAGTCAAACGCAAAAATCCTGTTACAATAATGATGTACATGAATGTATAATAAAGTTTTTTTTTTTTCAAATGATGTAACAAAACGGGACAAGGCCCTTAAACTACTTCGAAACTTTGAGACCGAACTCATGGCGACCCCACTCGGTTTCGATGAACGAAAATCACCGTGTCACTGTGAGTGGTGGCCAATCTCTTCGTAAATCGTAATCGACAACAGTTTTTTCAGTATCACTGCTCACTATACTCGATCCGATTTTGTGATCACAATATTAACTTCTCTAACTTTCTTTGACTTTTCCATCAGAAATTCCTCAATAGTAGCGCAGTCTTGATTTGTGCTTGGTTGATGGCAATAGGCTAGCCCCTAAGACATTGGACTTGAACATAAACAGCGAAATGTGGGTGCATTATATGTAACCGCTTGGCTTGCTGATGTAAGTGTATGTACTTGCCACGGATATTGATGAACTTTTGATCTAATCGAACCTCAAGTAATTTGATTGACTATTATTTCTTTCCCAAACTTACCAATCACAACCGCTGTCATAAATGCAGATTTGCTTATCATAGATCTAGATTTATTAAGCCTGCGGGATAAAAATGCACCTAAAATAGAATTCTGCATCGAAACCTTTCAGTTTAACAGTTCAGCTAACGTGGCTGAACTGTCTATTGCGTCAGAAGCAATTTTGTTATTTACTTTGTTGAGCAGACGACATTTTCAAACCTATGATGAAATTTATTAGGAACTTCCTTCAAAACCCTCGGATTGTGATTGAATGTGTGGTGGGCAATTTAGATGCTTTAAAGTGTTATATGTAACTCTATTATTTATTTGTAGGTTAAATATTTGACAAGAGTACATAAACACATTTTGATTTAAAAGAGTGTACAGGGACATTCTTGCCGTTTTCTCGCTTCGCGCGTCTTTACGCTTTGTAATTGGCAACTGTCTTTATTTTTCTGAATGACCGACTCCTTGACAATTCAAAAGTGCCTGTAAATGGTTTATTTGGAACAAATGCTTTGAGTTTAAGTGATACGCGTACTTCTAAGAACCGATGTTTTGGACGTACCTTATTTTTAAACATTTCCGAATTAATACAAAATTGTTTTAACCCGGGCGAGGACACGGTCTAGTATAGCCATGACAATCGAATCATGCCTACTCCATTTTGAATTCCAGTAAATAGTAAAGTACGATATAATTGTCAGATTTTGCCGTCAATTATAATATTTGTAACGGTTAGGGCTTTGCAGCTAGGCTGCACAGACCGTTATCTTGTAGGTAGGTAAA